>CM024688.1:2568283-3768283 GCA_014182735.1 Corymbia maculata | reverse complement strand
ACTCAATTGGTACTTAATCCGATAAATTGAAGAAACTATCTTCATGCGTTCATGATTAATGACAATGACCAGGAAAAGCAGCCTACTGATCCAAGAGATTCCCAGAAAGTTCACAGGGAAGTGTAACTTGAACTTGAAGCAGTCCAGAACAAGAGATCACCTTTTTCAAATTAGAATGATATGTGATCAATTTAAAGAACAAGCACATAAAGGTAACTTAGCTAAATCCATACAGGTGTTTGTATGGGAACAAACTCTTGCTGATACTAGTGAAAGTCAACAGCTACTTCATGCCCAATAAATTTGAAACTAAAGAACGTGATGGTATTTATAATGTTAGACTTAGAGTTAGAATCAGTCACCTCCACTTCAGCACCACGATGATAATCCATCGCCAATGTTTCAGCAGTTCTTTTTCCTTCATCATAGCAGCTCCGAACACCTATAATTGGTTTGTGGATAAGATAGATATGAAAGGGTAGCGCACCAGAACAATAAGAAGGAATATACAAACTAGCATAGTACCTATTGGATTGACATTTCCCCAGTAGGTTTCCTTCTGAGGATGCTCAAGAGGATCGCCATAGACCTCACTTGTACTAGTTAGCAAGAACCTCGCTCCAATTCTCTTTGCCAAACCCAACATATTGAGAGTTCCCATCACATTTGTCTTGTATGATCTCAGTTAAGGATATCAAAGTCTATAAATCTTACCAACTTAGCGAACTAAACACAAGCTGCCCGGTTAAACTAAAAGAATGACAATTAAAAGAAACAGAGAAATGAAAGTTCAAGATAAAAGTAAAGCATATAAGTAGCAGAGCCCCAAAATGGCAAGACAAGAAGTGAGCAAGGATATTATAGTCTTGATGGGATTATACTTGTAATGAACAGGAGAGGCAGGGCAAGCCAAGTGGTAGATCTGATCGACCTCCAACAGAATCGGCTCCACGACATCATGACGAATGAGCTCAAACCTCGGGTTCCTAAAATGATGGACGACGTTCTCCTTTCTCCCCGTAAAGAAGTTGTCGATCACGATCACATCATCGCCCTGGCGATGAGCTTATCCACGAGGTGGCTCCCCACGAACCCCGCCCCGCCCGTCACGACGATCCTCAACCTCCGCCGCGCGACCGAGGCCGGGACTCGGCCGTACCCATGGACGACCCTGGGGATGGCGGTGGCGGTCGAGACCTGATCTCGCTCCGGCAAGTCGGCGGAGACCTGGAACGACCGGGGGATCAAGGTGCGGGCCTCCGCGGGGCCGAGGCGGGAGAGAGTGGGCTGGAGGATGAAGAAGGAGGAGCCGATAAGGATGCCGACGAGGACGAAGAGGAGGCGCTGCTCCCTGAGGAGGTAGTGGATGGATCGCGGGAGGGATCGGGGGTGCTTCAGGGATTTGGGGGAATAGGAGGACGGCTTGGAGGCGGCGACCTCCTCGTCACGGCGGACGTTGATGCTCGATTGCTTGTGCAGCTGTTTCATGGTGGTCGGGATCGACCCGATCCGGGGAGGGCGCGAGGTTCCGAGCGGTCGGGGCTCCGGCGGAAGAGGAGGTCGGGATGGATTGCAGAGGCAGTTGAGTGGAATTGAATTGGGGGAGAATGTTAGGGTTTGATCGAATTCGCGTTGAAGAAGAAGAAGACGAAGAAGACGAAGCAAGTGAAGCTGTCCTGCCCGGGATGGAAGCAGAGGAGGAAGGAGGAGGAGAAGGAGGAAGGTGAGCGAAGATCCTTGTTTTTTTTTAATCAGCATGCTCCTTACAAAAAGCCAGATTTTCGCAATTGCCCATATTTTGTTCAATCCTTTCAATTTAGTCCCTAGGAAGCATTCTTTCAATTGATTGGTATTGAAAACGTTTCAAATGGAGGATACTGATCTAGTAATTTTGATCTCTCGAGACACTGGAAGAGACAAAATCACCACACCAAACATATATTCAATCCATCATTTTCATTGACTTTCCAATCGTCTTCATTGAGATAAAACATTATTCACGGAAATCCATTAAACACTCTATCTACTATATAATGTATTCATATGTATAATAAATCCATTCGATGCAATTTCTAATTACTAAACAATAATTAAGGATGTAAGTTATATCTATTTTATGTAATAGTTCATTAGGAATTATTCTAGTGACAATAGGAATCATGACCTTTATACTCAACATACCGAAACATCATTACCCCTCGAGGGGAACTTTGAGCATACTCATAAGATGAACTGAAGTACACCTACAAACTACTAATACCTTACAGGAACCACAATATTATTGCAAGGAAAATTTTACACATTTGGTAACTAGTACAAGAGTTTTGAGAAGGAAATATAAAAGAGAACTTCAACAAAGTGTAGCTTAGAGCAATGTGGCTTTTGAGGGCTGCTTTTGATTCAATGAGCAAGGAATGCTTGAATTATTTCTAAGTGCTATACTGAGTGTATCTCCATTATATATGGTGTGTCTGGATTTTCGCCACTTTGTGCATATCAGTATTGATTGCACCTTATTGCTAATCTACTTTTACTTTGGGACCATTCCTATTTTTGATCTCTTTTGCCAACACTTTAGATGGTCCTATTACTATTTTCCTTGGATCTACTCATGGGGAAATCTCTTTTGTTTAAATTGTTTTTTTTTCCCTTATTCCAACATGTCATCCTTTTAAGTGTTCGTTGTCTTTCACCTTGTTGGCCATTTTGCACATGATTAGTTGATGCTGTATCTTACCCAATAATCAAACTTTCTTGAGGATTCTCCTTGTAGCCCTACTTTTGGATTTCCTTGCTCATGGTGCCACATAATCAGAAATAAGTTCTCATACTTATTCAATTTTGAGGGTTTGATGTATTTTGTAAAGGTTGTGTGACATTAAATTCAAGGGATTAATTGAGGAGTTATATGTTTGGTTTGGATGCATCATTATCCAAATACATTGTCTCCCACTCAAAGTAATAATCATACCCGTTGCCTTGCAAATGAAGCCTTATTTGATATATGTGGAGGAGACAATTTGTTTATATTTGTAGAGATTAGCCAAGTACGAATTTTTGGATATCAGAAAAGAAAACGGCACTAACATAACATATTTACTCTTTCTTCCACTTGCTTACATCCAAAGTCATGAAGGATCTCAGAAGTACTCCCACTCACTTTTCCTCTTTAAGGTGGTCATTTTCGTGTACCCAAAGTCACTAGCTGAGCATTATGATGCATTATTTGGGTTCAAGCCCATCACCATGGCGGGCCATGCCAGCCCGAAACAGTTGACTTGACGTTCTAGTCGAGGCCCAAGCCCATAGAGCTACAGAGCAACCACCAGTAAAATTAGAGTGCAATCTAAACAGACCCACTTGATTAGAGAATCCCAAAACCAACTTGGGCCCATGGTGGTTGTCTTCTTGCCGGAATAGTGGAAGTCTAAAAGCTTCCTCCGTGAAAAAAGCGCGCGACACGAGCTTTACTAAATAGAGAAAGTAGATGATTACAACCTTATTCGACCCAGTCATGAAAGAGATGACCTAAAAATGCATAATCATAAACAAGAGAGCATAGAGAGTGTTAAGTGGTGGAAATTCATCGCTATGAAGTCACCGAGAAGAGAAGACCGATAGCATCTGGCCTCGGCCTAGAGTTGTGGATTGAAAAAAGCAATTGACAACAATAAAGAGTTGTGGTGGAGATAGATGGTCCAAGTGACATAGGGCCACGCAAGCGACATAAACAAATCCAATGATAAAACTCACATGTACATTATGGTATATGTATTTTCCTTAGATTTATTATATATTAGAAACTGCCAACTATGTTTAATGTTGGTAATAGAATGTTCTAAATGTTTACTTAAATTGTGCGAGCACTTATGTTCAACATCTATATAGCAAAAGCTATATAATTTCATTAATATATAACTTATATTAGATAATGGACCAAATGCGTAATTCATTTATGTTGCAATCCACGCATTAAAAAGACCAACAAAAAATACTAAGCTATGTAATTTAATAAATATTTAGCTTATTTTAGATAACGGAACAAATGGGTAACTCATATCTGTTTCGATCCGAGCATTAAAAAGACAAAAAAAAAAAAAAAAAAAAAAAAAAAAAACCAATCGGCACATATCATTAAAAAAAAAAAAAGCAACGGGCAAATATAAAACGTTGAACCAGCCGACCACAGTGGGAGTCGAACCCACGACCTTTTGATCCGAAGTCAAACGCGCTAATCCACTGCGCTATGCGGTCTTGTCTTGTCATGTTCCTCCTCACATTTTATTTAAATAATTTAAATACACCTCGGGTTTTCACTCCCTTTTCGGTGCACGTAATGTTTATATTTGTGCCTTCCCCCAAAAAAAAACAGTTTATATTTGCGCGAGTGCTGGGAAGCAAATTGTAGACAACATAATACGACTGTATTCCTCTTAATTAGAAAGATGGCCTACTTTTGATCGGATCTAATCTAATGGGCAATGGTTGATTTAGATAGCACCTAGCTGCTATATAAATCAAAATTGCGTGAGTTAAAAACAAGGAATTCTTTTGTTTTCTTAATCAAATAATACATGGGACCCTTTTAAACTATAGATGTATGTGTAAAACGTTCGTCTGTTCGTTAGGATCAACATTACTCGTCATCGACGGCCAACTAAAGTCAAATCATGCAATTAAAGTCGATAGAAGCTCTTTTTCTTGACAAAAAAAAGAGAGGCTCAATTAAAATGCAGAGCCGAATGACCAGTGATATGCTTTTTTGGAAGAAAAGTAATAATTTATCATATAAATCTAGCATATGTAATAAATTGAATTTGGAGCGTCAAATTTGATGGGAATTACGGTGCTCCTCACCGTGTTCAATCATCCGCACCTAGAGATTTATTGGGAAAAAGAAAAATTGACGACAGAGAGATGGGCACGAAATAAGAGGATCATAAACTAGGCCTAGTCTCAAATTCATCAATTGGTCAATCTGTGCAATAGTTTAGGCCCACAAGCGTAGAATGAGTGACCCAATAAAATGATATTGCTCTAGACCAAACATGAACTCCATAATTCTTGCCCACCATGTGATTTGACTAATGAATCGGAAGAGATAAGCATATTAGAGGTCCTAAAACTTATTTCAAAAGTGTGATTGAAATTTAAAACTTTTAAAAGATGTACTCAAATTCTTGAACTTGTCAAACTTGCCAAATTAATGCAATGGAAAATTAAAGACTTAAAGTGCCTTCATTTTTTTTTTTTTGAAAAGGGAGTTTAAAGTGAATCTTATTTCAAATAAAAGCTTAAAATTACCATATCAGTGTTAAATAAAGATTTAACATTGCTAACCAGTCCAATTTTCTGGTTGATTAAGAGCATTTTCACCCAAAGATAATTTTCTTTTTTCCTTTTTTTTTTGTCTTCTCTGTTCATCTTCATCTTAGTTCTCAATAGAGGAAGCTTGAACATGGATAAAGAGAAAGGGATAGATTTCGATCACCTACCTTCTGTAGAGGAAATAGCTTTTGCATTGCTAGTTGATCTCCCCGTTAACAAAACTAGCAAGTTGCAGCATGAATCTGTAATAACCCATTATCCTTCTGCTCCTCGCAGCCTCCCTATTCTCTGGCTCTGACTTAGGAGTGGTGGATCATCCTTGTCTGTGGGGGTGGGGTTAGGGCGGGGCAGTAGGGTAGAGGCCTCTGAGCTCGCCTTCCATGGTGGAGGGGGAGATTCAGCGGATGTGGTGGGGAGTGTTTTGGAGTGGTGGTGGTGGTTGCATTGTGGAGGAGGAAGAGAGGAGTACCTGTAGATTTGGGAAAGCTAGTGTCATGTTTTTGCATTTGGGTATGTTTGTTCGTACTCGTAGGCAGGAGAGTTCTGCTTTTTGGCTTTTTTTAAAGGCATCCATGATCCACCAAGTGTGGCGGTTGGATTTGATGTTGGTAATTTGGCCACTCCTTCCTATTTGTCCAGCAAGATGAAGAAGAAGATGAACAAGGAAGAAAATAAAGAAATTAAAAAAAAATGTCTTTGAACAAAATTGTCCTTAATCAGCCATAATATTTGGTCGGCGAGCAAGATTAATCCCTTATTTGAAATTGCCATGATCATTTTAATTAGTCCTTATTTAAAATAAAGTACACTCTAAGCCATCTTTTAAAAAAATAAGGGTACTTCAAGCCCTTGTTTGAAATTATCCTTTAATGCAATTAAATTCTTCTGTTAACTGCATCAATATAGTCGAAAAATGATGACTGTTATTTTCTCTTTCTTATGTAGCATTTTTAGTATTTTTTCCTCAAAATCTTACATATCCCAAAAAAGAAAAAAGAAAAGTATATAGGGATAAAATTCATAAGTAAGGGATGCATATAAGCGATGAATGAATCAATATACTGATGTAGATTTTAAAATTTTTCCCCGTTGCCATAAGACATGATCTGTGTATATTAATTTATTTCCAATTGGATTTCTTCACAGCACTGCTGTTTTGGTCGTATATGAGTTGATTTTCTGCATCCAAAGAAGGCCACAACTAAAAAGATGCATTTTGTTAAAGAGTATCACCAAAACGTTTTTATGCAAATCAAATAAAAACAACTTACCATTCTCAATGCACTGACTTTCCTCGTAATATATATAACCAATTCTTTGAATATCAAATGTTGTTTAGTGAAATATACGACAAAATTGTTAATAAGATCTAGATAAGAATGTGTTGTGTTAATTCGTTAAAATAAATCTCCAATTATGTCGTCACTGAAAATGAGATTTAAATTAAGGCTCTAGGCCTTTCCACGCTGTCCCTGAAGACGAAACAAGTATTTGTCTTGTCCTTAAAACGGTCCAAATGTAAGTATAGCCACAAATATTCAGCCAAGAAATATAATCACATCATTCATCACTAATGTTACTTATTCACATCACATGATATTTAAAATGCGATGATCCAAGTGAATCGACTTGTGTCAATCTTTGAGTGAAACTTTGAATTGAGCTTTTGTGGTCCCAAGTACTTGGACATCTGGGTCCTAATAAAGGTCAATGTCTTTATTGTTGGGACAAGATCAAGATATGCATGAACAAGTGATTGATGGCGTACGTAGATGGAGATTGAAGTATCTTTGTCATTTTCAGTACCTTTGTCATGTCACATGACATGATATTTCAATTGCAATGGTCCAAGCAAATCAACAAGTGTAAATAACGTGGTTCCTCCGAGTTGAACTTTGAATTAAGCTTTTGTGGTCCTAAGCACTTGGACATTTTTGTCCTAACAAAGGTCAATATCTGTATTATTAGGACAAAATCAAGACTTGTATGATTGTGTGTATGTGGATAGAGGTCAAAGTTTCTACGTCACTATCAGTATTTATGATAAGTGGGCAGAGAGAGAGGATAGAGACCCTCTAAAGTTAGGGATTTATTTTATATGGTAAAGATATCTTGCGATATTTGGACACATCCAACGGTATGCAAACAGATGGCCCAAATCAATTATCCCTAATTTCTTTTGGGTTAATACTACAAAAAATCCTAAATTGACACTCTTATGACAAATTTGCTCTAAACTAATTTTTTGACAACAAAATATTCAAATTAGTATACTTGTGATAAATTTACTCATCATTAGTTTTAGTTGAATTTACCATTAAATTACTGAGTTGGATGACTTGTGACAGTTGACAAGTGTATTAGTTTGGAATTTTACCCTTCGTTTATCACAAATGTACTAGTTTGTGATTTTTCATAGTATTAATCCAATTTAACATAAACTAACGGAGATTAATTTTATCACAAATATATTAATTTGGCTTTTTGATAGTTAAAAAATTAGTTTGGAGTAAATTGTCAAAGATATATCAATTTGGAATTTTTTATGGTTAGAAAATTAATTTGGAATTTTTTTTTATAAATATACTAATTTAAGGTTTTTCATGATATTAACTCATTTCTTATTTTCTCCTTATTTCCCAAATACTCTAGGCCCCACCCATCTCGCTCTAGCCTCCCACATAAGTTGTTGTGTACAATTGAACCACTCCCCATCACAATCTCCGTAGCATGATGTTGCCTAACACGACCACCCTTCCCTCGGGGGTAAAGCCTAGGAAGCATCGACATTCTTTGAAAATTTTTGTGTTGTGTCCGACATGTTTCGACATGTTCTCACACGCTTCAACATGCAATCAACATGTGTCAAAAAAATCCAACATGTGATCAACTCTTTTGACATGCTTCAATACGCGAGTTTGGAATTCCGACACTCGATTCCAACATCCATGAGGTCAATTTTAAAAATTTTCAAAAAATGAGGGGCCAAAATTTAAATATGTAAAAAAATTATAAAGAAGGAAAGAAGAAAAAAAATTAATTTTTTTTTCTCTTCTGACCCTCACTTCCCGTGACACATAATTCCCCATAAGTTTTTTCTTTTCTCCTCCAACACTCAAGTCCAGATTGTGGATTGCTTGATTTTTTTTTCCTCCAAGTTTTATGGATTATTAGAATGGAATGTAGTTGAATTTGTTAAATTGAAATAATGAATGATATTAACAAACGCTGGCTTAATGTTTTTAGTGTAAGTTCATTCTATACTCTTTTTTATTGTTTATTATTTTTGAATTTGAATCCAATTAATTTGATCGAAATAATTATAAAAATGATAATTTATCATGTAAATATAAAATTATAAATTTAATAAATGACACGTCTCAACGTATCAAAATTCTCTATTTAAAAAAAAAATGATGTATTGATGTGTCGTGTTGTAATGCGTATTAATGTTGGGCTCGAGATGCCATATACGGTTTTGCCAAGTCCAGGCCCAAACTCGCTGGTCTCTGGCGATACCAGATTTTGTTTACTCGGGCCTGGCCTGTGAATGGGCAAGGCCGCTTGTGATCATCATCGCTGCGTTGGAGACGGGGATGACGAAGCTGCACTGGTAAGTAACGTTATGGAGACAGGATGATTAGATGATAGTGGAGACTTTGGGGTAAATGAGAGGAAAGTGCAATGTATCGACGTTACCAAATGAAGAGTCCAGGCCCTCCCCTGGGTCCGGTGTGTACATTCCTTAGAATAATTAGAACATTTTGGTCCAAAAAAGTACCTTCGTCACGTAAAAGTGCTTGTGCACAAAAATAGTGCCTTGAATTGTTAGACGAACATTACTAATAAGAGAGAATATCATGTTTTGTCTTCTCATTTGCCATGCATTTTTTTTATGCATGAAGTTAACGGTTTCTTCAATTTACTATTTTCACTTAAAATACAATAATCTCTTTTATTTATTTATTTAAAGATTTAGTATATGGACTAACGGATAAATAAAGGTCATAAGCATGTATACTGTCAAGTTGATATTCAACGGAATGGAAACCACATATATGGCATAATCATAAGTAGAGGGAATGTGTGAAAATGCATTCATTTATCTCGTCATGTGGATGGTAAGAAAAAATACATTTTACATTTTAAATGGGCTATAATTAGAGATGTCATTGTATCTTGTACATAAGTTTTTGTAAAATAGGAAATGCCCTACATTTCAGCAGGGTTGATTGACGTGATTGGGTTATGAATATCCATGTCATTTATGTCATTGTCTAATATCCTGCACTTTGGGGGGTGTTTTGCATAGTGTTGTTGGGGAGTACTCGGCAACCGAGAGAGTAGGATATAAGGAAAAAAATAAGGATTACATTCTTGACTTAATTAAATTTTTTTTTGGCTCACTTGTATCACATTTTTCTATTAAAGTAATGGCTCTTCTAGTATCGATGTAGAAGTGGGAATTTGTGAAAGAATAAGATGAGTTGATAAATTATTCTTAAATTTAGTACATACTCGGATGTCTTTATACTTTCACGCCTTTTTGGAATTAACTCAATACTTTTAATTTTTCTTACCAAGTCATTTTACTTTTTATAAATTTTCTAATCAAGTTTCTTTAATGCCAGATCTGTTCAAATCAAGTTGATGAAATGTTAGACTATTTCATAGTGAGATGGGCATCAATTTATTCCAATGTGGACGTCTCATGGGCATCCTCATTGGCTAAATTTTGTCAACACCGTACTCCAACGTTGTCTATATTAGCTGATTTTTCCACATACATCCATAGGAGCATGCGCATATTTTATTCGCATCAAACTTTAGGTTGTCGGACAAGCACGTCAGCTGAGTTCAATCGTAGAAACTTGATTGAAAATTTTATGAAAATAAAATTCAATTAGACAAATCAAAAGTACGTGAACTTGATTTAAAAAAGCGTGAATGTATTAGAATGATAATTATAAAATTTTCCTTTATTTTAGTTTTCATTACAAAGAGCATATATGTATGTATGTATTTAAGTACAGAGCCCATATTAGAAATTTAAGAGAGAGCCCATAACTTGAGCCCATCAGTAACCTAATTAGAACCGTATTTATTAAAAAATTAAAGACAATAAATTTTGAGCGAATTATGATATATTAACCAACAGAGGGATTCTACCTACTAAAATCTCAACACAATTTGTAGTTGACATCTTCAATCTAGGCATTCACGATTTAATGAAAATACTTAGGAGCGCTAACTATTAAAACAATCTAAGTCCCCAAAGCGGGGGAAAAGAAGTTAAAATGTGGAACTTAATGTGTATAGAAGTGAAAGTTCATAACTTAAAGTTGATATAAAATCTAGGGTTTAGTGGGTGAGATGATGACTGTTCATTGGGATAAAGATGAAATTTTCCATAAAAATTAACCAACATTACCCCAATCTTGACCTCTTCGCAAAATTTTAAACAATAGAACGACTCAAACTCTATGATTACAAATCATATGGAATTGGCTTATCGTCACATGGTCGATTCTTTATATCGCCAAGTGCAAACATATCTAATGTCAGGTCACGTTTCCCGATTTTTATTTGCATTATACCTTGACATATATAATGGGATATTTCAGAGATATGGCTGATGAGGCTAGGAGGGCAAGGCATGATTTTTTAATCTCGCGTGATTTTCTTGGCAAATATTTTAAACTGTAATATATATTATTGGGTTAATGCTATGGAAAACCTCAAATTGGTATGATTGCAACAAATATACCTCAAATTAATTTTTTGACTACCAAAAACCCAAACTAACAACCTTTCATTGGTTTTCGTTAAATTGGATTAATATCATGAAAGTTGACAAGCCGGTATACCTATAACAAACGAAACGTAAAACCTCAAGTTGGTACATTTTTCAACTATCACATGTTATCCATGCAATTTGACAGTAAAATTTAATAAAAATTAATAGATGGTAAATTTGTCGTAAGTGTATCATTTTTGGGTTTTTTTATGATATTAACCTTAAATTACCTTGGACCTAGAGGGTAGAGTCACCATTGACTCCCTAGATTCGTAATTTTTTCAACAAGTTTGGAATTTTTACCATATAAAGTGGGATGGGTCATATAAAACTCTACGCAAACATAGAATTATTTATAAATTGACCTACCTTCGTAAATAACGTCCGTTTGGAACTTTTAATGTCACGAACCAGTGACGTCCAGGATCCCACGTGACTGTAACACGTATTAATCACTCTTTTTCACTTGTAGCACATACGGAAGCGAAACCCAACTCTTGACAAACAATCATAGAGCATGCAAGAAGAACAATCACGAACAGAAACAGCATGCAAGATGTTGCCATTTTCACTTACCTTTAATTATTTATAAACAGGGTAATAGATCAGAGATGGACACTTGGGAGACTAACAAAAGGGTACTACTTCGGGCCCGGTCTATCTTCACACCAACCAACGGCTCCATAACCTGCCCCTCAGCTACTCCAAAATACTATCACCCAAATCGCACGACCATATCTCAAAAAGCGGTAAGTCTTGCCCTCCAAAAACCTGTTCTTCCTAGTTTTGGTCTTCTAGGCTGGCCTACCAACTCCACCGTGCTCACCCTGTCCTAGTCGCCGTTGTCGTCATCGTCACCTTCACCTCCCAAGCTCGCCTGATACGAGAAGGTCCCAGGAAGCACCCACCAACGTCGAAGTACACTGCCATGAAGCGGAGAGCTAGTCTCTCCAGACCCATATCCACCCACAGGGTGGTGTTGTACCTCACGAACTTGAGCCCTGAGAAGGCAGATCGGTGAAATCGGTGCAATGCCCTTCGAACTCAATAGGGCACCATAGCGAGACATGGAGGTTGCAGGCGGCGCAATAAGCATGTCTTAACAATATGGAAAAATAGGAATAACCACAAGAGTGAGCAATAGCTTGATGATGAAATATCCACAGCACTATATCAATGAATCATTCGTCCAGCAATCGATAAAAACTATTCCAGACAAGCCACTATAATGTTAACATTCTCGATTTCAGTCATTGAGAAATGGCTATGGATTGGTTTGCAAAGGGATCAGTCTTGGACGCAACATGTGCCTTACTTGCACCTATGAGCAAGGATGCCATGCATTGTCCTGTGCCTATGGTCAAGGGTGTTGTACCGACCGCTCGACCATAAGAATTGAATGCGGGATGATTATGCAATGCCATGAATCGAGGAACGATAATGGATCGGCTCCGCCCAGCCACGTTTCGATTACAGGTGATTCCGCTTGGTTGTGCATTGATCATGAATAGTCATGAATCAATTTCCTACGACCGTGAGGCAACGACGTATTAATTGATCCTACACAATTACATGACAATTGAGGGTCAACTCGAGAATGCTCGATAGACAACGAACTAGTTGAGGGTCGGATGTGTCAAGGCAGGATGGGCTCATGCTAGGACCGTTTTTTATTCATGCTGAACCTCAAGTTGATCCTCATCCGACCTATCTCGATAAAGTAATAACGAGAAACTAATGTGCCTCTGATTAATTACACTAATGATGTTGCAAATAATAAGTGGCGCTTATGAGCTACATGGCAATTATGCCTAAATTAGACTGATTGTATTTTCATATTATGTAAGGTTTTCCCTCTTCACTTTCTTTTTTGGACTGCAATGCCAATCATGGCCATGTTGGGCTTCCTACAATACAGGATTCTACCTTTAAAAGTTTTGATCTCTCGAATGGGCTTAAGGATTACCTAGGAGAATGCAAGTACTTCCTAAAATATGTTATGTAATTATCAAATTACCAAATCTCTCCTTGTCTCCCAAACATATCTTGGAAAAACCACGGCACAAATAGACAGATTGAGAATTATGGGCAATATGGTATATTGATCTCTTTTTTTTTTTTTTGTTCTCGTGGTAATGGGTCCAAGCTCAAGATGGTGAATCTTATTGATGATCTTAAAATAATGACTCTTGTCGGTTTTACCATGAATTTTTACAGTGATGGGGAACTTAGGTAATGACTCTTGTTGGTTTTACTAGGGAGCCATTTGTCTCTTTTGTGTTAGACATCCCCTCTATGTTGGACAAAACTACTCTAGTGCTTTGTGTCTACAGTGAAAATAAAGGGTAAAGGTTTTGAAACGTAGATTAAAATAAATTTTGAAAAATCAATTTAGAAATAGCTATGAATACTAGTTATGTACTCTCAAATATGAAAGTTTTCCATGAGCATTCTATTTTTATTTTTTTAAAATACCCAACTCACAAGGCCTCAGAGTAGTTCTTGGAAAAAAGTCACACAAGTTTATGAAAATAGCAGTCCTATTTTGGGCAAAAAGTCGAGGCAGGTCTCTTTTACACTAGGTGCTCTTTCTTCTATGATTTCATACTATTGTGCAAGTTCCAAGAGAGCGTCTTGTGAAAATTTTACTAGGCTAATTTGACAATTGATAATGAATGGCACACCTATCAAAATGAGTCCACAATCCATTTATAAACCCATATTTGTTTAAATAAGTCATAAATGGGCAAGACTTTATCTCCTAAATCATCCATAATGGATTTCAAAAATAAGAACACTAAAATATATGGGTCTTAATGGGTCTAGTTTAAACCCAATTACAACCCATTTTAGAATTCATTGAATGAACCCAGCTCCGCCACCCTCTCTCCCTCTCAAAGTCTCCCTCATCTCTCTCTTTCCTCCTCTCACTGTCACAACAGCCCCATCACACGTGGCTGCCGCCATTTTCGGACCTCTCTTGATCTCCAACTTTTGCTCACGCCTGCACAACCCCAGCAAGCGCACTTCACTAGCTTGATTGGCTGTTGAAACCAGGGCGAGTCTCATTCTCGGAGAAATTGTTAAAGCTTCTGGCGTTGACAATTTCTTTAAGAAATCTCGAAGCGATCTGCCAAAAATAAAGAGGATAGGAAGTCCTCGTTGAAGGCCAAGCAATAAGACTTCAGGAAGGCTAGCGTCAAACAGCAAGTGGCCAAGTCATCGAAGATCCGCGGTGCTGCTGATGGGGGTGATGTTGTCATGGCTTGGGCAGCAAAGAATAGACAACGTCGTGCTCATGGCGGCGGTTGAAGTCTCAAGAATGGGCCAACTTCTCTCTGGCTTGGCTTCACGAGCTAGTTGACGACGATGGAAACACTGGAAAGCAACGGCAGTGGCTTGTCGGATCTGATGAAGAGGAGGCGGTGGCAACGGTCGACGACGCTTGGTGAGGGGGGCGACGGCAAGTTAAACAATGCGTGGAGCAAGGTGTTCAGCCGAAGAACCCCCTCTCTCTAGTTTTTTCTTTTTGCGTGTGTCCGACCATCAAAAGTCTCCCCTTTGTCTATAGTGAGGTAGCTTTTTATAAATGAGAGGACTAGGGTTGTCAAAACAAGAAAATATAAAAACGTTATAGCAATTATAAGAAATTATAATAATTGTCTACTAGATTTATATTGCTTGGAATTATTTTGCAATATAATCTTCAAAGTTATAATAAGAATAAGTTATACTAAATTGGGTTCTATATTAAAGTGTTTTAGCAATATGGCTTAGGTATAGGTAAAAAAATTTAAATTACGTATAAATGGGTTAATGGGTCAATCTAGGTCAGATCATTTATGACTTGACCTAAACTTGACTGATCAACCCATTTAACATCTAGTAGCTAGCGATGAATCCTTGCAAATTAATAGTGACTGACAAATTATTATGGGTCTTATTGGTCAAATTTATCTATAAATACTAGTATTGCAACCTCGTACATATATCAATCATCGAAACAAGCCATTGTCTTATTGAGCTCTATATTCTTGCTTCCTTGAAACCTTCAACTCCCATCCATCGCTACCTTTACGGCCCTTACTTTTTATTCAAGATTGATAGCTTGTCACCAATGCAGCATTATGTGAGTTTATAATTGTGCACTTAGGACTATAACTTTCTTCAATCACTTAGGAGCAATTACAAGGTAAGAATATGCTATCTTTTTCTCTATTACAACTTTTAATTACAAGAGAAAAAGTTTATATATAGGCATCGGTAATTATTAATAGGCTCGAATCCAAATGACCAATAAAATATGATTTCAAATTATAAAAGTCATTTGCTGGCTGTGGGTGTTGCCCCCTAAACCCTTGCCAGGCCCCGCCCTTTGGACCTTCGCCCCCTCATGGGGGAGTAAGACCCCATTGCCTTCTTATCGATGTGGGAGAGTATGAATCATACCCCAACATATGAAGCATCTTATCATTAATTCAAAGGTGATGCCATCATATATGATGCCAAGACATTTTCTTTGAAGTGTTTGGAAATACTCATGGAAGGAAATGATGTCACTCTATTTGACAAAAGAGATAAATCATACTTTGGAAACGGGTGAAATTATGAAAAATTTTCAAAGTTTATTGCACTTATACTAATTTAGTTATAACTCTTTCAATTTGGCTAATTCAATCCTAAACCTTTTAATGATTTGCCAATTAGTCATAATTCTTTCAATTGTGTTAATCTAGTTTTAAACTTTTGATGATATGCCAATTTAGCCATAAACCTTTTTATAATTTACAAATTTTATTTTTCAACAAATTTTGGCCAGAAATCTTTGGCATGGTGGCTCATTAGCACTAGCTTTTTTTTATATGGCATAGTCAATGCTAACATAAACAATTTTTGAAAATTTTGAAACTTTTTGAAATCAAGTCAAATCGACCCAATTTCTATGGCGACTTAGCGAAGATGACCCGATTTGTATGGCCCAAAAAAGATAAACCCTATATTAGACAAATTATGTATAGGTGGGCCTTGTAAATGAAGATTTTGTAGGCCTTAATCCACTGAGCCCAAAAAGTCACTTCCTATTATGTTTTATTACTTTTTATTATTGAATAACTCATAGTTTATACCTTCTGTATCAATCCCATCCTTTTGAGCAATCAACCAATAACCACCTTAGTAGTTTGAACTCTCATTGTTTGTTGTCATGCAAACTCCAATCTCTTTTAGGTCTTGGGTGAATTTGGGGTTGAATAATTTGGAGCTTTTAGGAAGATGAGCACCAAGATCATGTCTATGATCATGTTGACGGATGATGTTTATCATGTTTTCAGCTCATGGAAAGAACTTCAGTTGTTGACAAAATTCATCGAGAGGTTTGTCACTATAATATGCTAATTTCCTCGAAATCTTATGCTTACACTAATATAAAATCAATACTATTGTCATGCTCATGATGGAAATTTTGTAGAAGAGATATCTCAGATATTGACAAGCTTCCTCCAACGATAATGTTTATTTCCTTGCCTTGTACGGCACTACCAATGAATTTGGCTATAGGACTGAAAGAACGAGGCTTCAACATCATTCCCTAATTACAGAAATGGGTACATATCATCACTCCTCACCCATTACTGTTAGAATTTGCAATTCCAAGAGAGTAGAACATATATTCTATTTCATGGTGTCTTCAATTCAATGCCTACTCACATCTTAATATATCTTGGTGGGTAAATCAAGGCAAGACTTGATTAGAATAAGTAGAGTGGTATCACGAGGGCCACAAACCAACCCTCGAGGAGTATCTCAATGCTTTAGTGACATATATGGGAGGACATGTCGTATTGTTATGCTCTTACTACACCACTTTAGACAAACTATCCAAAGAGACCCTTGAATATCTATGCACCATCCCGAACATTATGTATTACTCCTCCCTAATTCTTCAGCTCACAAATGATTTGAGCACCTCATTGTAAGTATCAATTGGGTTAACCATCCAATTTTGCAATTCAAGTTATGACACCTTAGATGATCAGGAACATACATATTGGAGGATGAGTTGGCAAGAGGAGATAATTTAAAATCAGTATATTGTTACATGGATGAAATCAGACCTTCTGAAGAAGCAACTCGATGGGACATCAAAAGTTTGGTGCATGACGCTTGGAAATAGTTGAACGAAGATGCTCTCGGTTATAACCCATGCTTCAGTTTTTTTCTCAACATGTGTTCAAACCTTGTGCGAGCATCTTGACTGTTCTGTTAGCGCAAGGATGGCCATGGGATTCTTGATCACAACTCTAAAGACAATCTCAAGTCGATCCCCATCCAACTTGTCCCAATAAAGAAGGAGCATGAAGCTATATGTGCCTTCGATTAGCTATCGCAAACAACAAGTGGTGCTTATGAGCCACTTGGAGAGAAGTATACTATTAGTGCCTTAACTTGTGTATGGCACTCACTTTAGTGCCAAAACTTTTTACTAGCTCACTTAAATGCCAAAATTAGAGAAAAATGATCACTTTAAGTTCTTTCAGCGAGATATTCTAGCAAAAATTAACACATGGTTTTTTTAATTGATTTTTTTTAGCTAACATGGCACTTAACATCGTTTAACCAACTTTTCGCAGATCACTTAAGTGCTAAATTTTTTGAAAAACAATTTTTTCAGTGCTAAATTGTTTTTCAAAAAATTTGGCACTGAAAAATCATTTTCAAAAAAATGTAGCATTGAAACAATCATTTTTCAAAAATAAAATAAAATGGCACTTAAGTGATTCATGAAAAGTTGGTTAAATGAAGTCGTTTAGTATCTATGTGTTCCGACAAGCCATGTTGGCTGAAAATATTAATAAAAAATCCATGTAGAATTTCCAGCCAAGAAGATCGGTAATGGTACTGAAAAAATATTTTTTCAAAAAATTTAGCATTTAAATGAGCTGCCGAAAAGTTATGGCACTAAAATGAGTACCATATACAAGTTAAACACATTGATAGTGTACTTCTCCCAAGCTACTTGGAAATTATACTAGTATGAATCTTTTCCCATGTTACCCTTTTTTTTCCTTTTTGGATTGCAATGCCAATCATGGCCATGTGGGGCTTCCTATGATCGAGGCGGGTAATAACATTCATAGGTTCAACTTAAAAAAGCTTCCAGTTCCTGAACGGGCTTAAAGATTATTGATGAGAACGCAAGCACTTCCTAAAACATATTAAGAATGTGAATGATAACCACTTTGGTCATAAATTGATTTCTGAAATATAAATAGATTTTTTTATTTTTATTCCTGAATGACTTTCTTAATAAAAATTCACGTTTGATAATGACACAAAATCTCTCTCTCCCGAACAGTGACAGATGGTGGGGGGCCATCGGCAATTGCTGGCAATGGTGGCGGGCGACAGCGACCAACAGCAGTAGATGGAGGGTGGCGAGGGAGCGATCGGCAAAGATGTGGGTGGTGAAGATGCAAGTAGCGATCAGTGAGGGGCTGCAGACAGGCAGCAAATGACTAGTAGCGAGAAAAAGTGATGAGAAGAGTTTTTAATTCTTATTTCTATTCCAAAATTAGAGAAGTAAAAAACTCCTCATTTTTGTTTCAAACATATTTTTGGATTACAAAATTTGTTACAGAAATAGAAAAATGAAATTATTTTACCAAATGAATTTTTACTCCATAAACAAATCTGGAACAGAATAATAATTATGGAATATAAATAAAATAGTTATCATGCGTGTCCCAAGTAACTAGAACTCAAATCAAGTACCAAACCCATATCAAATTATCAAATCTCTCCATCTCTACCAAACATCTCTCAAGAAAACCATGACCGCCACCAACAATAACCGCTAGACGGTGGTAGGGCAGACTGAGGATTGGTAGGGGTGTCGAAAACCTAACCGAAATATAAAACCGAATCGAACTGAACCGATATTTCATATGTTCTTGGTTCGGTTAACCGAAAAAATAACCGTTAACTTTTTCGGTTCGGTTCGGTTCGGTTAACCGAACCGAATTGGAATTCTTAATAAAATTGAATAATCTATCTTCTTTATCCTCTCTTCTTTACTTAAATTTCAATAAATAAAGTAAAAATAGAAAAACCGAAAAACCGTCCCGAACCGAACCGCATTTTCGGTTTGGTTCGTATTCAGTTCGGGACGGTTTCGGTTCGGTTTTTTTTAAAAAACCGAACCGAACCGAACCGTTTACACCCCTAAGGATTGGGTGCATTAGGGGCACATCGATCTCGTTTCTCGTTTTCCTGGGCAGCGAGTCCAAATCTCAAGAGGGGTAAATCTTGGCCGTGTTTTCAACCCGATCAGATTGGAAAATTTGGGTCAAATGTGGCATGGATAGCTTGGAAAGTATAGAGTAGAATCTTACGAAGTCCCATCCGTGATTCCTTTTGTGGATTGATTACCTTCCGAGGACTCCCAATTTTTTTCCCTTCTTCTTTCGGCTCAGGCTCACCAATAGAAAGGGCAAGTACATTAAGTTCTTATGGATAGAAAAATGTCCATACCATTATTTTTCTTTCCTGTTTTGGCATTGATTTGATGAAGAATTTAGGTAATTAATCTTGCTCTTTTAAATTTTCTTTTGCCCTTAGTTTAAAGAAGCAGAATGGGAGCTTTTCTTAACAAAAAGCCCTATGTCCATCCTGAACTCGCTCTACCAAACTTAGATGTAAGCCGCTGTAGTCCTTTCCATCTTACATACATGGTTTTCCGGTGATACTTTTTAACGATTCGAGAGGTTTGGTGAGCTGGGTTACAAATGTCTTTGTCTGTGTGACCATACTTGTACCCAAAACTCTATGCTTTCCCACATATTGCTGTGCATCAGAGAGACCAATCTGTTGTGATGAATGTTGCCATTCCAACAAAAAAACTCGGACATATCTCCTTTAAAACAATGTCCCTAATGATTCCACTCTAATTTCCTTGTCATCTAAAATGGCAAGAGCCTACACAATGGCTGGTCATTTCATCAACTCTTGCGTGCGACAAGGATCTAGTTGTTGGGGATATGTTTTATATAATTGATTTGATTGAAGATTCCTAAATCAATCTTAGAATCAAATTGATATGGATTGACGATTCTGGGTTTTTTCTTTTTTTGATTTCATATCTTTATATTTCCATTTATTATTTACATTTTGTAATATAAGTACATGTAAAGAATACATTGCAATATACAATTAATACAAAGAAATTTCTCCAATTCTTTTCCTCCTCACTTTGTGTCACGGTATAGAGCCACCTTGTTCTTGACCTAGCTTCCGCGAAAAGTTTTGAATTGCCTTTCTTTCTTTTTTTTGATTTGTTGTTACAGCTCTAACCCTGCAAACAAATTAGCACCAAGAGGAATTCATTCAAATCTTCATTGGTGATACCATGACTAAAAACAAATATGTGATTACTGCAGAGAATCCTTCGATAAAGGAGAGTTCAAACTCACCAAAAAACAAAGCTTCCTATCAGATTGATCCATTTAGAGATGACTAGCCCACCGATCAACGATCATCTGGTCTTACCATTGCTCCCGTCCATATTCCCAGCCTGCTCCAATGGCCACTAGTTCACTAGTTTCCGATTCAAGGCCCATGGGCCGTCGACTCAAAACAATCATGGGCTCAATACAATCCACTTGGAGAAGAAACAGTTGCAAACACTGGAGGCCAATCAAATGAAGATGGGTTGACTCCTTCCACCGGCTTCTGCGACAAATCCTTACTCAATTTTGGGACTTGGTTTCATGTCGTATGGTGTCTTGGCTAGCGGCGGCTGCCCGAAGCCTAGTGACCCGCTCTACATAGCATTGACTGATGGACCTAAATTGCGCCTCATTAGCACATAGCTTGCTGAACATGAAGATTATAGAGGTTGGGCTAGGGATTTTCAGCGAGCATTTGTCACAAAAGACAAAGATGGATTCCTCGATGGAACCGTGCCTTTCCAATCGATGACTGACTATGACGATACTAGCACAAGTGCAACCAGCTTGTTTGCACATGGATTGGGAATTGCTTAACTCCTGAGGTTGCGGCTAGACTCTCACCAATAGAAGACACAAAGACGATCTGGGACAATATCCACGAGATGTACGGCAATTAGATCGAGCAAATTTTTTTTCCATTACCGAGGAACTAGCGAATTCAAGCAGGGTAACATGATGGTCACGGCTTGTTTCAACAAGCTTTTGTCATTATGGAATGACCTTGAAGTGGCCGAAGAAAAACTAGAGGGACCAGAGTCGACCTTAAACCAATATAGATCTATAAATGAGAGGGAGAAAGCTACTCGATTCCTTTTGATTTTGAACGAAGCACACCTGACTTTTCATTCTTAGATTTTGGCAATGGAACCACTCTTGACACATGGCCAAATTTATTAGCTTGCTGTCAGGTGGAAAGCCAATGAATGGCCTCATCGGAGTACATGAGGGTCGAAGACTCGATTCTTCTTGCAGCTTAGGCAAAAACTCGCCCAAAAAGAACACTGGAAGAATGTTGGGGGAAGAATGGGGTCAATTTGCAGCTTCTACCCTAGGGTTTGCTAAAGAAATAGAAAAGATGCAAGCGCATGGCTCAAATTCATTCTTGAGATCCGACAGTTCATGTGAGAGGACGAGGATGAATGGCGTGGATCTATTCTTGAAATCCGATGGCTCCCATGCGAAGGTCCTAGCGTCCAGATTAGATGCCCCTTATGAAGCTACATCAGCACTGATTTTTAAATCGGTCGGTCCATTTTTTGCCACATCTTAAAAGGAAAATGGAAAAAAATTCAAAGGAAAAGGTAAATTATTTTGTGAGTATTGTAAACGTCCACATCTCTTGTTTCAGGAGATCAAGGTTCCAAAGTCACTCCTTATTGTGCTTAAAAGAATCAACCTTATTAGCACCCGATCGGCCGGTCTTAACCTGATAGGAAGAGTGTTTGGATCTTAGAAGTTGGAAAACCTATTAGGTCAGTGGTTTTCTCTACCAAGCTTTTCTCTTTCTATTCCTATTCTTGACTTGAAAGAATGCCTTTTCCTACTCGTTTACTGAGCGAATTACTTGACTAAGGGTAACGGGCTCCACTAACTGACTACACTTTTGAGCGTACCCCAAGGCTCTCCTCTCTCCCCCTTTTTTAGCCAAGACCATACTTGCTAGAAATTACATGGAAAGCCTAGAGAAAAGGGGAAGAAAGAAAGAGAATCATCAGCAAATCAAGTCATGTTGCAAAACATCGACAACGGAAATTAATCGATTACTCATGACCAGTATTAGCAGCTGATGAAGGCCTTAAAGCAGTTTGATATTTCTGGGAAATCAACACGTTTTCAGGTATCTCATACTGTTTGATGAACACTATTTCAAGTAATGAGTGGATAATTGATTCAAGTGCTAGTGACCATATTATTTGCGAAAAAGATTCTTCAATCACATTCATAGAAAACCGAATTCACCCATATCAATTCGTCTCCCAAATGGACATACGACTTATGTCACAAAAATTGGCACTATCAACCTTACCCCTTCCATTATTCTTTGAAATGTCCTCTACGTTCCTCAATTCAAATTTAATCTCATTGCTATTTCAAAAGTTTGTCAAGACAATTCTTGTTCTGTCTCATTCAATTCTAATAATTGTTTCTTTCAGGTCATTTCGACTGGCAAACTGATGGGCTTTGGTAGTATTTCACAAGGACCATATTTATGGATCAATTTTCCACAAAATTTCAATGTGTCAAGTGTTTCCTTGAATACAAATTCCTTGTGTAATGCCACTACAAGTGATGATGTTATTCTTTCTCATCAAAGATTGGGCCAGAGTGCTTCTTTTCCACATCCTCATTGCAAAATATGCCCTTTAGCAAAGCAATTACATGCCCTTTTCCCTATCAACAAATCACGTGCCAACAAAAAACTTTCAATCATCCACGTGGATGTATTGGGTCCTTATCACACTCCACATCGTGATGGTTCACGATTTTTCCTTACCATTGTGGATGATTATTCTCGGGCAACATGGGTGTTCCTAATGGAGTCAAAGGGCCAAGTTTCTTCTCACCTTAAGATTTTTTTCTCTCTAATCAAAACTCAATTTGAGATGTCTGTCCAACGAATTCGGACTGACAATGGGAGTGAGTCTCTTAACCATGATTGTGCATCCCTTTTCTCTTCCCATGAAATTCTCCATAAACAATCTTGTGTCTACACTGCACAACAAAATGGGATTGTAGAACGCAAACACTGTCATCTTCTGGAAGCTGCACATGCTCTAAAATTCCAAGCTTTCATTTCAGAAGACTATTGGGGTGATTGTGTGGTCACAGCAGTCTTCCTAATCAATAGAATGCCATCTTGGATTCTCGATGGGCAAAGTCCTTTTGAATTGCTTTTTGGTAAGAAACTTGATACTCATCATTTAAGAGTATTTGGTTGTCTATGCTATATTACTACTGTGGGTCCTTGGGACAAATTGGGTCCCCGTGCCCATCATTGTATTTTCATGGGTTACTCGACTCTCTAGAAAGGTTATCGAGTTTTCGGGCTATCAACTGGAAATTTCTTCGTGAGTATAGATATCACCTTTCATGAAAATATTTTTCTTTTTCAAGATGAAGTCAAACTGGCAAAGTCATCTAGACACATAGAACATCATCGTTCCTTCTTAGCCAAAGAGGATATGTCCCCAGATCAGGGTCTATTGCTTATTGGACCTCTAGGGAATCCAATATTATCTCCAGTTTAAGACAATTCATCTCCTTTGAATTCTCAAAATGAAGACTCCAATCAATTAGTTGAAGGAAGTCCCACACAATCTTAGGCAACATCCTCTAGGGAAGATATTGATGAACCATCTTTCCATACCACGCTTGAGGTTGACAATATTGCAAAACCTCGACGCTCAACACATGTCACCCGTCCCCCCACATGGACCAAAGATTACGTATACGAAACTTCAAGATTTCTAGGTATTTATTATTCGGTATCTTCATATGTTTCATATAATTAGTTATCATGGGAACATATGTACTACATTAGTCGTATATCTGAGGAACAAGAACTATCATCCTATGATGAAGCTGTCCTTGATCCATGTTGGCAAAAGGTCATGGAAGCTGAATTACATGCCTTAGTCAAAAATAATACTTGGGATATTATACACTAATTAGCTCATCGTAAGCCAATTGGATGCAAGTGCATGTAACAAATCAAATATAAGGCAGATGGTTTTGTCAAAAAATACAAGGCACGCCTTGTAGCCAAAGGATTTACTCAACGAGAGGGTTTTGATTACCATGAAACCTTCTCTCCAGTAGCAAAGGAGGTCACATTTCACTCATTCTTATCCATTGCTGCAAGTCGGAACTGGCAACTTCATCAAATGGATGTACACAATGCTTTTCTCCATGGTGATCTAGATGAGGTAATATATATGGATCTTCCATAGGGTTTATGGAGATAGAGGGAGTCTAAGGTATGTCATTTCCGTAAATCCCTTTATGGCCTCAAGCAAGCTTCTCGAAGTGGAATGGGAAGTTCACTATTGCACTTATAGCTACTGGTTTCAAACAATCCAGACATGACTATGCTTTGTTCACATGGATAAAATGTGCGTCATCTATCTATTTGATGATATATGTTGATGAAATACTCATTATAGGATCTGATGAATCCATTATCGAAAATCTTAAAAAGTATCCGCATGCTATTTTTCACATTAAGGATCTAGGTCCTCCAAAATATTTCTTTGGGATTGAGATTGCACGATTAGTGGTAGGAATCTCACTTAGCCAAAGGAAATTCATTTTGGAGATTATATTAGAAGCGGGTCTATTGGTGTGTAAGCCAACAGTCATTCTTATTGAGCATAATATCAAATTGACACCTCTTGATTATGATACAAGAATATCATCTGCTAATGATGATCCATGGCTCAAGGATCCATCAAACTATCAAAGACTCGTAGGTAAACTTATCTACCTTATCATGATAAAACTTGACATATGCTATGTTGTTCAAACACCAAGTCAATTCATGTATAGTCCAAAATAGTCTCATATGAATGCGGCTTTGAAAGTCGTAAAATATTTGAAGAAATGTCCGAGACTTGGAATACTTCTTTCTCAAGATTACAACATGGAAATGATAGCTTATTGTGATACAGACTATGCTACATGTCATATGACTCAAAGATATATTACTAGATTTTGGATTAAGCTTGGAAAGTCATTACTTTCATTGAAAATGAAGAAACGGTCAACTGTATCACTATCTTCAGCTGAGGTCAAATATCGAGCTATGGCTAAAACTATTTGTGAGATAATATGGATATGAAGTTTACTACTCAACCTCGGAGTACAAGTTAAATGATCAACTGCATTGTTCTACGATAATGATGCGGCTCTCAAATTTGCAACAAATCCCATATTTCATGAAAGGACAAAGCATATAGGAATTGACTATCATTTTACTCGAGGCAAGATACAGGAAGGAATAATTACAACAAAAGGAATTCAAACTTTAGAACAACCTGTAAACATTTTCACCAAACCCTTGTGTCAGAGGCAACACACATATCTACTAAGCAAGTTTGGTGTCTTGGCCATATATAGGCCACTAGTTTGAGGGGGAGTGTTGGAGATATGTTTTATCCAATTGATTTGATTGAAGATTCCTAAATCAATCTTAGAATTAGATTGATATGGACTAGCGATTCAATCAATTTTTTATTTTATTTCATATCTTTATAATTTTCATTTATTATTTACATTTTGTTATACAATACATGTAAAGAATACATTGCAATATATGATTAATACAAAGAAATTTCTCCAGTTCTTTTCCTCCTCACTTTGTGTCACTAGTCGCCCGAATCTAGCCAAAAAAAAAAAAAAAAAAATCTCATATTCACCGCTGCCATTGTTGGTCACTCCCTTAGTGGGAGAAACCGATTCCTGATTGCTGCTTTCGACCTAAGCTAATGCCTAGGCTTTCTTGAGCCCTGCCCAAACCTGGCCTTGAGCTCTATCTGATGTGCCTAGCATGAGGGTATCTTAGTTAGCAACTTCGACCCGAGTTTTCGAGTCCCACCCAAACTAGGCCTCCGTCTGGTGCCCCCCAAGCACAAGGGTATCTTGGTCCTCCTGGTGTGGGGGTGCACGAGCATCCCGGTAACTTCACCTCCCCCCGGCGTGACATTGTTGAGATGCCAAGAAAGGATTTTTGGTTTTATAAGAATGGGGAAGGGAGGAGGGGAGCAACACAAGCGCTCATCTTTAGGCCCAAGAACAAACACCACAATGGGGGAGAGGGAAAAAGCACGAGGGATATATCTAAGCGAAAAAGGATTTTCGATTCCTAGGGCGAGCAAGATTTCCATGGGTGATGGAGGAGTCACATGCTTGCCTTTACATTGGTAGCAACATCATTGACAGGCGGTGCCTAAGCCTTGGGTTCGTTAGAATTATAAGTTCAGGTATACCTAAATGATCTCTCACAAGGTCATGGAAGCATTTTAAATGAGAACTTCCTCATGGTGGCCATATTCATGGAGATATGGACAAAGAATGAAATTCTATAGAATCTTGGTCATTAAATAACTATGGTGGCTCCTGGCCTTAGATGGCCTAAGATAGATTTTATCATCATAGCTAAAGATTTTCCTTGGGGAGAAAGTTGATTAATTGTGGCGCATGTTTGTCATGTTCTTAAGATAGAGACAAAAAAGAATTCTTTAGAGACTCCTCATTTAATGACCTTGGTGAAACATCATATGAGGTGTCCAAGTGAAGATTTGGTCGTGATGGTTTGAGACTTTACTTGGGGACTAAGGCGATGAGTCGGTGCACAAGCGGACCAATTAGGATGCGACTCTAGAGATTTTCATTAAACACCTGTGGGCTTAGGCGTCTTTTTGGCCTACGTTTCAAGAAAGCCTTTAATGGAATTTAATGAGGCAATGCCTAGATGGCCCAATCAAGAGGGAACAAGTGGACTTATAGAGAATTCATTTAAGTCCTAGATTGCCACTTAAGCAAAAGGTGTGCCACATTGCAAGGATAGCCTTGCTCACTAAGTAAAGTAGGCATGCCACTTCTCAAGTTGTGATTAGTCTATTCGGAAGGGTGATGATGAGGTTGTGGGCTATAAATAGGAGGAGCCCCTCTTTCTTCCTCACCATTTTGCATCCTCTCCTCCTCCATCTCTCTTGGACACTCTCTCTCTTCTCTCTTGCCCTTTCTTTTCTCCTTCGGCCGTGCTAGTATCATTAGGATTAAGCGATGCTCATTGTAAGCTGTGGGTAGATAGATATGTAAATTGTTCATATTGTTTTGATTGTGTGCTTGAGTACTTACACAACTAGAATGATGTCACGGTTTGTTGTTTATGTTCAACACAAGTTGAGTTTGCCCAAAGCCATAAGGCTTTGACTAGTATTGAGGCGTACCAAGCTAAAGTTTTGGTTTGGTGAGGGGGCCTCGATACTTGACAATTGGGTTAAGCTCAAACTTAGGATCATTCACGGCGTAGTGCAAGATCAAGTTCTTGCACATATTGTGGATGTGTATTTGTATGTTTTCACGCCCAAGGCAAGAGTAAGATTCATTCAACTTGGAATCAATGTCAAGATGTGACGGTCTAAGCTGAGAAACCTTGAAACCGGTATTATGATATGTCAAGCTTAGCTCTTGTACAGCTTAGGGATTGCCCAAGTTACAAGGCCTTGGATCGGCATTGAAATGTGTCAGATTCTAGCCTCAATCGGTATAGGGATTGCCTAAACCCATGAGGTCTTGGTACAACATTAAGATGTGCCGGTTTTAAGTCTTGCTTGGTATAAGGATCGATTTAGGCATTTGGTTCAAGCTATGAACCAAGAATCACACCCAATGTGCTA
The DNA here is from genome assembly GCA_014182735.1 of Corymbia maculata. Taxonomy (NCBI): domain Eukaryota; kingdom Viridiplantae; phylum Streptophyta; class Magnoliopsida; order Myrtales; family Myrtaceae; genus Corymbia; species Corymbia maculata. The sequence goes on along the minus strand of CM024688.1, from coordinate 3,740,252 downwards.
TATAATATGATATTGAAGTTTATGATACACACTTTTGAATTAGCATGCCCTTTGAGCCATAACGAGTTGGCTTAATGAAAAGATAAAAACCGGCCTTGCTTAATGCTTTTACATGTTAGCATTTAACAATATAACTGTGCCATTGCCACATAGCATTGGTGATGATGGACCATTTAAAGAATGGGATGCTTGGGTTCAAGTCCTAGATACTTGGGTTCAAGTCCCAAAAGCCTCGGGAAGCTAACCTTGAGAAGTCTCGATCGAGCCGAGATGCTTGGTTGAGCCAGGAAGCCTAGCGTGAAGCTGGAAGCCTTAGTCGAGCAAAGAGGGCATGGTTGAGCCAAGATGATGTTAGATGAATTATGTACAAGTACCAGTTATATATAAGTTTTGCTTGCATGGGTTCTTGCATTTGTCAAAAGTGAATAAAGTATGATTCTTGCTTATAGCCATGACATAGCATTTGATTTGCTATCGATCTATTATCGACACTATTTGCATATGATTCTAGCTAGTTTTCACTAAAGGAATGTCTTGCTAACTGAGAATAGGAGTTTTACTTACCGAGTTCTCAAAGACTCACTCTTTTATCTTTTATAGGTATATAAGTATGACTGCTGAACATTTCATTCAACCTATTAAGATAGAATGATCTACCATAGGTATTATAGATGTTGAGATTGAGATCACTTATTGAAAGCTTATGATCATTGTCACGCCTCGAACCTCGAGCACGCAACAACCCCTTACCATGGTCAATTGAAAGCAACATCCTAAGACTCGTCGGCGATAATTCATTTTAGTCTTCATTAAGTGTGAGCGGAAGACGAACCATCCCCAGACCAAATAAACGATCAAATAAGGATAGAGGGATGAAAAGCAGAAACATCAACTACTCATTTATACAATTTACTTGATTAACCATTAGACGATCATTTTCGATTTACAAGTCTAACAAAGGGGTTGATCCGTCCTCTAAGCTAGACCAAAAAGAAACTAGGCTCGATTAATCCATCTATACAAGAAGAACCCTCAGGTTCTGAACCACCATCACTCAGACCGATCAGACTCAAGCTCTGTCGGGTCGATCACTGGAGGAACGGGGGTAAGATTCTCCACTGTGCCATTCTAAGGACTTGAAAGTGGTTAAACAATAAACAGTAAGATAAAATCTCAGCAAATTCTCCTCTTAAGCCCTGGTTAGTACACCAACTCAACCCAGGATATTTCTCTAGAACCACCCCTCACACAACCCAACAACAAACAACCAGCAAATAGTAACCAAACAATAGACAGAGGTAACAAACAAACAAATAGTCGGTTCGCATGCAACCTTACCCAATATGCAATACCCTACATGTTAAACCTCATAAAATGCAAGCAAGGCATATGGCCATTAGATGATACAATTTATCAATTACATGCGAGTTGCGTCACAAGCGATCTCACCCGGCCATTGCCACACCCTGCATGACTGTCAATTCATATGTGCGTAGCATAAATAATGTGATCATCACGACATCTGAAGGAGCATAGGACCCATCCATTAGCGCAGCCCCGCAACTGACAGGAGTTGACAACTAACCCCTCATTGTTAGGCAACTGATCAAAATCAGGATGACCAAACGGCCATAGCACAACCCATAAAGATTGGCAATCTTCCAATAACGTTGGGTTCCCTCTCTTAATGTGATCATACAATACATCATCAAACAATTCATTTATATCTTTGCTCTGTTATGAATGCAACATCGCTCATGCTCATGCGACATGCCATTTTAAATAACCCACGCAATATGATGTGGTATCAATCGACAATTCCAAAATCAATTCCAACCAGCATTTGATCATGCATTTCCTCATTATTCACTAGTAAAATTAACAATCAACACTTTAATAAATCACAACAATCAAGAGCACATTAAATTAAGACTAAAATTTGTTTCTGTATGAATAGTACCGTGAACAGTAATCTTGAACAGTAACTATGAACGGTCTTATTTCCGAATTCAATAATTAAAACATTAAATTTAGAAATTAAACAAAAAATTAATTAAAACAATTAACGAATCCATTAAGCTAAACATGCTTAATTAACACATAAAACACAATTTAGCACAATCAAGCAAGATTAAGCTAATATAATCTTAACCATCTATCTAACTAGCTATGTTAGAGCTAATACAAATTAACTAAACTTCCTAACTTAGCATTACCACTAATTAACCTAATCCTAAGCAAGTTTAGGCACTAACAAGGTATTAGGAGCTAAACTCACTCATTAAGCGGGTCGGCGTCATGGACACAATGGCAGTGATAAAGGCGACACTCGAGGACCTCTATCACAGTGATCCAAAGTGGTCCCAAGGTCAAAACAGCAACAACAAACTCGAACTCTCTCTGCAACTCTAAAAAACTACACTACTAAAGGAGAAAAGGGTTAACCGAAGCTCTGGTGAGCAGCTAGCCGACGACCGGCGGTACCTAGGGGTCAAGGGGGAATGGCTAGTAGCTGGGATGGGTGGTGGTTGGGTCGAAACATGAGGAAAAAGAATGAAACATGCGGTATTGCATTATAGTAGACGGGTTAGGAACAATTAGCTTCTGGCTGGCCGATAGCTTTGACTAGCGAACAGCCATCGTGAGGCATACAGTTTGGGTCTCCTGAGCATAGTGATGGGTTGCATGGGTGGTGATCATCACGGGAATGTCATGAACAACTCAGGTTTTTGGAGGAAGGTTAGAAGGAGAAGCAGAAGGAAGGAAAGGAAAACAAGGGAGAGAGTGTGTAGTTTTGGGAGGGTTGAAGGGGAGAGAGTGAGTGAAGTGAGAGCTGAAGATAAGCCTCATTAAGGCCATTAATTGTTGCCCTAACTTCCAAAACAAGATGACATCATCTTCTCTATCTTCTTTTGTCTTTTCTTCAAAATATCTATGGGCAAAATAGTCATTTCCACCTTGCACATTTCCTAATCTGTCCTTAAGCTAAAAATGAAGGGTAGGCCTAAGAAATGAGTTAGAAAATGAATAGAAATGGGCTCAGGAATTTGTTGAGCTCGAAACGGCTTAAGGTTAGACAATGAGATCAGAAGGATAAATTAGTCAGTTTGGTCCAATGGGCTCATTTGCTTGTCTCAGGCCTACCATGGTGGCTATCCCACCTTGGGTGTGAGGCCCACATTGGTCTTACCCAGCCCACGTCCTCATAGGCTCATTCCCTTGGTTTGTAAATCCATTTTCCAAAAACTCGGCTCAATTGAAATTGTCAACTATCGAAGAAGTATTGTCCAAAAGTTCATCCCAGACATTCCCGAAATTTTGAAGTCCAATATTGAATTCTCATGCTTGTCAATTTTGCCCGAATGTCATTTTGGTACAACTTAGACTAATAGGCGGCTTCGAGGATTCACGCGTAATCGGACTTGTGCCAAATCGCATTCAAGGCTTTTCGACACATAGACATCCTTAACTAAATGAAATTACGAAGGATGGATTCTTAATTCAACGTATACGATTACCAATGATCAACATAGGGTCATTCACGGGCTTAATAACAGTAAACGGAATCACCCGTTATCCCATTATGTTTTGTCCACGAATCGACTTCTAGTCATCTCTAAAGTCGGCCTGCATATCTACAAGATCATCCTTACGTAAGTCTCACGGTCGAGTCATTTTCCCAAGTCAAGTTCTTTAATCGCACGAGTTCTATCCTCATTAGCATTTCCCCAAGGTCAGTATCTAGAGAATGATTAGTTTTGAGTGAGATCAACTAATAATTGATTGATGAAATTCATGTTCATTCATCTCTCAAAGGGCTTGAATTTCAGGACATCACAACCACTATATGGGTTGATAAAGGATTAGATGAATTGGTCCCTTCACTGCTACGGGGTTTGATATGCTTAGTTCGATGGTGACCGGGTTGATCCCCTACAAGGTTTCAATGGACCAATCAAAACTACCGATGGATCAACGTCTAATGGGAGGGATGATAGTCCTTAATATCGATCGTAGCAGAAGGGTACCCAATTTTGGATAACCACAGCCATAGTGAGAATAAAAAACCCAGCCTTTTGTCATCATCTAAAATATAATACCCAGTCCCATGTTATGTGATATGTAGGCTCAGTCATGTAATGAAATAGTATGTTTTGTATGGCTTGCTTCTCATTTTCTTCTAGTGGTAATTGTCAAGGTTGTATATGTTCACATTTCCGCATGTGCATATAAACAAGATAAAATGAATCGAGTCAGTGACAAGTCTGGGATATCTAAAAAATAACCTCCAACTTGGGCCTTGATTAGGGTCCTTGACAATAGCATCATTGCCATTTTTGACATTTTGTATATATGCTAGAATACACTAAAAGAAGAAAGTGAAGGAGGCAATCTTGCTCTCGGGAATTCATGAATTATCCACTTGAGGAGGGAATGGTAGTTTTGTTGTTGATATTAATCCCTCACTTTTTCATCTGTTTTACCAAATATATATATATATATAAACTAAGGATTCACCACTTTGTATGTTCTTCAATACTATGATTGTGGAAAAAGAGTTGATAATAAATGGAGCACAAACAGATAAAATTTATGCTTCTAGATATTTCCACTCACTATCTTGGTGAAGTCATTCCAATTTATATACTTTGGTTACCAACAGTGCATGCAAATTATGTTGGTCACATTGTAGATGAGACTTGATGCTGCTTAAGATGCTTATTTAGCTAGTGTTATGAGTAGAAGAATACTAGAAGTGTCTTAACTTGTGTACGGTGCTCACTTTAATACCATGACTTTTCGACAACTCAATTAAGTGCCAATTTTTTTTTTAAAAATGATCAATTCAGTGCCAACTCCGATCTCTTTGGTTGAAAATCTGATTTGACCTTTTTTATTAATATTTTTAGTCAATGTGGCTTATTGGTCAAATGCGGATGTTGAACGACATCAATGAACCAACTTTTCGTTAGATCACTTAAGTCAAATTTTTGAAAAACAATTTTTTTAGTGCCAATTTTTTTTTTAAAAGAAAAAAATGACATTGAGGAGAAATGGATATGTAGAAATGCTACATGAACCAATTTCTTCATTAAAAAAGCCACGTGTAATTTTGGCCGAAATTTTTTGCGATTGGAACTTAAGTGATCATTTTTCTCTGATTTGGGCATTTAAGTGAGCTGGGCAAAAGACCAAAGCGAGCGTTATGCACAAGTTAAGACACTTCTAGTGTTTTTCTCCAATGTTATGGAGTTACTAGAGAATACTTTATGCCTCAAGAGGGGATTCATGGTTCATATATTGGTTTGTACATTCTTTGCTTCCACAATGCAAACAATGCTATTAAGTTAATGAGAAAAGGAGAAAAGTGGTTTCTTTATTTAACCCTAATTCAACATGTTGCTTTGTTGATTGCATATATTCGATTTGTTGATTGTTTACCCCTTCTCTCGAGAATGATTGCATGTATTGTGTGAAATTCCTACATTACTTATTGATTTAATGCATAACTCATATAATGCTCAATTGATCAAGGTTAAATGGCATCCCAAAAGAGACATTCAATGGTGGACCGAGATCTTTAACCAACCTATTTGTAAGTTTGTTGGTAGAGGAGGTCAAAAAAGGAAATCATACATTTTCTACTTACAACAAAGCATGGTGGAATAACATTTGGATCGAATTCATTAAATAGACAGGATTCTAGTATAGCATACTATAGTTGAAGAGCAAGGTAAACAAATTGAGAAAACAGTATAGTAGTTTTAAGAAACTTCATTCACAATCCAAATTTGGCTAGGATAATGTGAATAAAACAATTTGTTGTCAACAATTCAAGTATATAGAAATCTTATATCAAGGTATTTTTTAAGTTTTGATCATTTTGATATCAATGTAGATGTAACTTTTAAAAAGCTTGATTATGTTACTAACATATGTCATTATTATGAAAATTGAAGAATAATATTGAGTGGGCAAAATGCAAGAAGGATGGATTTCCTTAGTATCCTAAGTTGTATATTATATTTGGTGTTATATATGCTACTGGGTATTATACCATAGGAAATACCAAAGATTTGACAGTGCTAGAGAAAGGTCTCAATGGTGGTGGTGATATAGATGATGATCTAGAGGACTTAAGTGAAACCACATTAATGAGAGACTTTACATCTAACAATACAACAACTCTAATACATAACAAGCACAAATTGGATAGAACTCCAAATACTCAAGAGGAGAAGAAATAGTAACTTATTTGATGTTGTTGACATTTGCAAAGCCATAAAAAGTTGATAAAAGTTAAGGTAAATTAATTTGTGAATAGCTCTATCAACTCACAAGTCACATCATCACATGTACATATCAGCTATGATTGTTGTCTTAGTTAGTATGCATGAGTTGGAGCAAGATCTTTACAACAAAGTAGTGAAATGAGCAATGCATTCATGCTCTATAGAGGGAGGCTTTTATTAAATCCCTAATTGAAAGGGGAAATTGACTTCTTCAATGTCCTTTAGTAAATATTGGGAAATGTATTGTGAATTGTGTGGGGTTTCATTTGATTATATGACTTATGTTACTAGTTGATATTTGGTTTTTGAAAATATTGATGTTTAGACTTTTGTTATGCAGTGGCTTGAGTATGATAAATTGCTTGGGATTTTATATTTAGTTTAATTTCACTTTACGATTTTTGTTATTAGTTGTTATTAGGTATTTTGTTAGATATTCATATTGATGTTCTTATATTTATGTGATGGTATGGGTATTATGGAAGGTGGATCAAATAATGTGTCTAATGGGCAAGTTGAGGATGATCTTGACATATCGATAGTATGGTTGTGCATCTTTACAATAGACATTCCATGCATATGAAAGAACCTATGAGAATCAGCAAATTGTCAAGACCCAAATGAATAAGGGAGATTGTTTATAGACATTCAAATAGAATATATGAAGCCTTCAAGTGGAGAGACATGTTTTTATTAACCTATGTGATTTAATGAGGGCAAGAGGTTGGTTGAAAGATAATTGGGATCTTCTTATGTTGGGTTGGTCATAATAACTCCAATAGAGATATATGTGAGAGATTCCAACATTCGGGAGAAACAATCAACAGGCACTTCAATATAGTGTTGAAAGTAATTCTCAAACTCTTTAAAGAGATTATCAAACCACTATCTTTTAATATTGTCTCATGGGAAATTCTAATAGATCTTAATCATGAACATTTTTTTAAGGTATGCTTTTAATATTGATTTTACAGCATCAAATGCATGTAGACAATGATATTATATAACATTATATTTTCATAAATTCACAGGACTACATAGGTGCAATTCATGGCACCTATATAAATGCTTTGTCCCTGTGTCTCGACAGATCCCGTTTAGAGGTAGAAAAGGCAATACAACCCAAAATGTATTGTGTGTTTATTCATTTGATAATAAAGTTACTTTCGTATAACCTAGATGGGAAGGATCTACCAATAATTGTCGAGTACTTTAGACCACCACTATCCAATATTTACATTGTCTATAAGGAGAAACTTTCTTTATGATTGTATTATGGTTGTATATCATAACAAATTTATTTATATCATGATATAGGTAAATACTACATCATAGATTATGATTATTTAGAACTTCCAAGATTTTTAACTCTGTTAAAGGTAAATGGTATCATCTAAATGATTATATGAGGAATAGGAGACGGTCAAGCATTGCAAGAGAAATTTTCAACAATAGGCACTCTTCACTAAGAGATTGTCATTAAGAGGTCATTTAGGTTATTGAAGAATTGCTTCATGATTTTGAGACATATGCCTTCATGTACAATTCAAAAATAATCGCTTATTGTAATTACATATTGTGCTCTCCATAATTACATTCGTAACCAAAACAAAATAGACAAAATATTTTCCCTATATGGAGATCCGAAATACCTGTTTAGACCTAGACAACTGGAGGTTGTATATGATACATCACATGAGCAAGTAGCTAAGAGGAAAAGTATTGCAAATAAATAAAATGACAAGGAATTACAATATGCTTGAGATTTTATGATTTTGTGTTTTTGACTTTTGTAATATTGCTTTAAATATTAACTTATCAAAGCCAATCTAATGAAGTTGAATAGTGCCCTATATTATTTCAATATTGTGATGTCATGCATGAAGGGTCCATGTAGAGATCTATAAGATGTTATTTTTTTTTGCTAGCTCTAGTTATACGGACTTCACTTGTAATTTTATTCTTCACAAACTTGCATTTTCTTCCAAGTATACACATATTATCATGTTCACCATCTTTCCTTTAATCACAAGAAATAAATAAATAAATTGGTAAGTGCTCCATGGGAATTTAGTACCAAGTTTACACTTCTCTAAAATAATCACTTGAAAAAAATTAGAATAAAAATTTTGTGCAGTTACTAAATGTATTTATATTCTTTTTTAGTTTCAGGAATAGAAATTTTATGCAATTATTAAATGCATTCTTTTGCTCAAAAACTCATCCAAAGAATAGAATAAAAAAAATCCAAGCAAAAATTATTCTCAAGAACATATTAGTTACAAAACACACCCTAAATAGTTGTCAATTAAGAAGAAATTTAGAAATAGAGTATCCATTGAGCACATTAACATCAACCTTATGATTGCATATCCCTTAACAAAAGGCCTACTATCCACATTATTTAATGAATATGTTGAAAGAATGAGCATTAATGGACACCACTAATGATATTGTATTATGGTTGCATCAAGTGTATTTATGTGACACTCTGAACTCATTTATGTGTTTATGATAGTTCTCGTTTTCTATTTAATATACTAATGGAAATCGATGAATGTTTAATAGGGTAGTCTCTAACAAAAATATTATAGTTGAACCATTACAATACTTCTCATTTATAGATCATGTTAAGTAGAAAGTTATAGTTGCAATACATGGAAGGGATTATGTTGATTAGTGACATACAACCACTATGACACATTAGTTTTCTTCACTTAATTTTAATTATTATGTGATAGCCAATTTAAGAAAGCTTTTAGCATACTGTTATTGTGCACATTATGATCTTTATTAAATCATGAAAGAAATGTCATATGGGCCAAGTGAGAGAATGTAAGAATTATTGTGGTTCACATAATTTTATTAATTAGCCAATTTAAGAAAGCTTTTAGCATGATGTTATTGTGCATGTTATAATCTTTTTTAAATCATTGAAGATAGGTCATAAGGGCCAAGTGAGAGAATGCAAATATAATTGTGGCTCACATGATATTATTAATTAATGATTTAATAACTATTTAAATACTAAAATGTATTGGTTATAAAAAGTCAAAGAGATGCAAAGTCACAATTTTTATGAAAAAATACAGCTCTTATGAAGATAGAATGTATTTTGGTGGAAGGCTCCTATTGAAGTCATTAATGAAGGTATTTGTTGATAGCCTATATAAATTGAGTTTGAAAAGTTGTATTCTATTATCCATTGGATAAATACCTTGAGACATAAAAGGGTTAAGGGAGAGAAATTAGATTTCTCCATTTTCTTCTATTTTTTCAACAATAATTCTTTTCAAGGTTATTGCCATAAATAAAAGTACGTTTCATCCCTCTTAATATAAATAAATCATGAAGATCTGAGATTTTTTTTTTATTTTGAATTTCTGCATAAAGAACTACATTATTGCTTGCAATTCAATTATAAACCTTTGCACTAAATTTTACTGTAGTCATTATAGTCAATTTTCGCAAAAAAATACTAACATGACAGTGCAATCATGGCCAACTATCCAACTTAGAACATCGCCATGTTTGCGATCTCCAACGAAAATTGGCTAGAGAGATTATATTATAATTTGACACAAATGCTTAAGATTAAATTAACAAAATTGAAAAGTTTATGAAAGAATTAATATCCGTACAATAGGTTTAGCATTGATTAGACAATTTCCCCTGTATATTTTCGTTCTTTAGAGTCTTCCACGTGTTGGAGACTCTTGAATTACATCACATGTTATATAGGAAAAAAAGAATGCTTCAGGATTTTGCAAAATGTGATGCGCGTTGTTTAACGTTCTGGATCTTCTATTGATTCTCAATAAACCTCGGCGTGTTTTGTAGGAGAGCCAACCATGTCGTGTGCACACCAAAACCTACAAAGCCTGACCTTTAGTCGGTTGAACAAGTTATACCTTATAGTCAAATAATTACTAAATTGTGACGAATCCAAAGAAAAGCCAATCAACAAACAAAGTCAGAAAATGTGGGTTTTGATGTTAGAAACTTAGAATATATTTCTAGCATTCATCTTGATCGGAAGCAGTTTCGTGGATACCTAGTCATCGGCCAAGCTTTTGACACGATGGAAAAAGCAACGGCAAGTCAAGTGGTTATTTATTTTATTTTTTCTTGACTTATAAACTTATCTATATCAATATAATTTACAAGGACAAAGAGAAACTATATGATTTTAAAGTTCCAATAAATACTCCTTTTCATCTAGGCTTCCACTAGCTAGTGAGAATGGACCGTCGAGACGTATTTTTCTTAGTTGGGTATTAAAAGGGGTGAAACTTAAATGCTACATCGGAACTCGCCTAATGAAACTAAATTCAACTTGATCTCTGAATCAATAAAGGAGTCAAACCCCTCAATGGCCTATTTAAGACTATCATTAATTCAATTGAAATAAAAGAGGACTATTTAATTTAGTGTAATCGATTTAGCATTGATTGTGCAATTCTCCCTGAAAAATGAAAGTATCACATAAGTTAACAAGCATGCATGGAGCTAAATTAGCATAAATAGAGTATGATACGAATGCACAATTCATACATTATGTAATATGTATTCAAAAAAATCTTAGCTGGACATAATCAATTCAGAATATACGAGTTATATTTGAACATTGTCGTTTTCCCATTATACAATGATTTTCCCAGTGGACCTAATTTCGTGGTGAAACAGACTATATATCTAATACTGTAAGAATTTCTGCATCCACATGTATGCATTTTAAATAAGTTAACTTAATTTCATAGCCATACATTTTTTAAAGCGGACACAATTAAAAATTGTTTGTTTGGAGTCTTCCAAAAGTTAAAATCTCTATTTGATTGAATTATAAACGAAAAAATGGACTGGTTAGATCATTGAACTGGAATTGATAAAATGGAGAACTTCAAATCATGACAGCATGATTGAAAGGGTACTCTCTTTATCGTGGAGTCTTCCGAAAGTCAAAGTTCATGCATCCTTACACCCTTACGTTTTAACATGTTTGATATTTCCTTCTTTTTTTGGGTCAAGTCAAGTGTTTCCCTGTACTTATTGCTTCTACACATCGAATTATATACACTCCCGTCAACTCAGCATCACGTGAATTGAAAGACATTCGCATCAAGCAACTAAAAGAATGTTACACGTTTTTGTAACCAAACCTGAACCTCGGTACACCAAATACAGATGAAACCTAAGACTGTCAAGCCAGTACGCCTCTCCTCATCAAGCCCGTCTTGTGTCCCTCCTTTTGATGTTAGTCTTTTTCATAGGAGCCATGTCAAATTTTGGTGTCAATAGGACCTTTGGACAATTCTAGCATCAAGTCTGAAAAAGGGTGTTTATTATTGACTCTACTAACTTGGCAAATATATATTTGACTTTACTAGCTGACGGATCATCCTCACATGTTGATTTATATATCTTTGTCATTCAATTCCGTGATCAATGTAAACAATCCAATAGGAAATATTTGAGAAAAGTAAAAGTAGAGCGTCTTATGACTCATTCATTACGACATAATAGTCTGATTACATCTTATATACATAAATGGAAGATAACTTGGGAAAGAAAAATCCTATATCAAACCAGCACATGTGAGTTTGACCGGAGAAATTGCCCAATTAGTTCTAAATATTATACGAATGTCAATTTAACTCTAATTTTTTTCAATTTTATCATTTTTGTAGTATGTCTCTATGCTAAATTTCAATACAATTTTCCAGTCAATTTTTACCATACAATGAACTTTGAACAAAATTAAAAATATTAGAATTGAATTGATATCTATATGATTAGTTTATGATTAATTAGGTAATTTTACTCAAGTTTATTTATGTGGGGTACTAAATAATATAGGTCATATTTTAGTTTCGCCTAATTTAAGAATTGAGTTTATATGCAATAAAGATGGCCGCACATTTTCGTTGAAGTGAGGCATACCCAAGTCCAGTCAGTCCCCATCGGAGTCCAACGTCAGACCTGCGAATGGTCAATTCAATTAGGAGACCACACGACACAATCAAGCAAATATGATAGGTTGCACAATTGGGGATTTCGAAGTTTCTTTGGTTGATTTGGCAAACCGCAAGCTGGTCCGCGTGGTATTGGTATGACAAGTTAGACTGCCCGCTTCGCCCATTCGCCGTTCGAGTTTGGAACACGAGTTTTTTACAATGAAAGAGACTACAAAGAAATTGGGAATTTTCTCATGTTATGAGCTTCGGAAATTTTCGTTTGTTGATATGGTGAGAGCCTTTCACACCTTTGCTAACGACTGGTGAGGGTTATCGATAACCCTTGCCGACACAATGAAAAAAAAAAAAAGCAAAAAAAATAAACATTCAAAAGTTCCAAAAATAAAATTAAAAATTATCCATATCAATTCGGTCATGTTATATATATTATATTGTATAAGACAACTGATATTCATATCAATAATTTTCAATTAAAATTGGTTAAAAGAACTCAATTTATGAATTGTCAAAATGGTTTAGAATTAAATTTGTCAAATTGAAATGTTTAGAATTAAATTGATACAAATGCAATAGATTTATGATTTTTTTTATAATTTTCCCCCCTGGCTGTCCAATTTATTTTTATAACCAACCGTGTGAGGTAGACATACAACCTCCATTTTCAAAATAATGACATCTTATTTTTGTGAAGAAAAGGTGCATAGACCAGCTGACTTTGGAGGGTCCATCATCTATTATTTAACAAAAGCACGCCCATATTTTTTAAAGCGATTGACTTCCCATGGGGCAATATGATCGAGTCACCGCTCGATTCCTCCAGCAAGTGACTCTCTAATTAGAGAGTATCCAAGCATGTCAACATAATATGTTAATCTCGTCCGTTCGGCACTCTTAATCGATTCTTTTTCTTAAAGGCAAAATGCAATTAATATGTCGCATCAAAATTACCAAAGTACAACGCAGGAGGAGCCTCTCTATAGACCGGCGAGGCGAGGCGAGAGTTTGCACCTTGCACTCAAAGGTGATGACTGACCAGTTGATGACGTATGGGAGACCGACCATTGCAGACTTTGCAGTAGTCGGTGAGACAGACGTTCTTTGCGTTGCTGTCACAGCGTGTATTAAGCCGTCGAATTGGACTCCATGACGATATGAAGTGAGTACAATATATTGAAAAGCTTGACCCGTTAATTAACCACATGTCTTGTGACGAAGAAATGCGATCGTGGTTTAGTAGTTACAAGAACGTAGCATCCTCTCAGGTCTGTTCATCCACATTGGAATTCACAGGCTCACAGCGGCAAAAGGTCAATTTAGAGACTCCGGCTACATTGGCTTTGGTTGAATCGTCCACAGGTACTTGCTAGGGAAGTTGTCATGACGTTTATATTTAGTGTGATGTGGATTCTCGATCATCTAGTTTGTGTAGATGCATAATTTGATCCATTCATATTTATGAAAAGTATATAACGTTTATATTTAGTGTGACGTGGATTCTCGATCATCTAGTTTGTGTAGATGCATAATTTGATCCATTCAATATTTATGAAAAGTATAATTTACTTTTCCTTTATATAATTGAATTTATTTGAACATTGCTGTACACAATGTTATGGGTTTATTTTACTTAAACATTGCTCTACGGAAGAATGACTAAGGATAGGTGGCAAGATGTTGGGTTATTAATATTTGATTGGGATGTTTTAGAAAGATTTGACTTGATGGGGAAATTCGTTAGGAATGACTCGGCATACTCCCTAAGTCTTTCTAGTGTGATTGGTGTTAGCCCGCATCCTCTTGACACGCAACAACTTATGATCGGTTCTTGCCCCTCTTGGCATGTGATGACCTATCTACCTTTCGTTTCCTGCACCAAAATTGCCACATGGCAAGATCTTGTCAACCAATGAATACTGTTGCCCACTCACTACCAAAACCCCAATCAATTTACTCATTTCGGAGACTTTTGGACAACTCTAATCCTCTAGACTCTAAAATTTTTCATGCAAGGTCAAGCTTTCATTTAACATTATCATGACCACTTCAAACCATTATTTTAAATACGATCTACTCTAAACCATGTTTTGAAAAAACCAAAGTATTTCAAGTCCTTATTTGGAATTTTTCTTTAATGCAATCAAATTGTTCCATTAACTCCATTAATATGACTAAAGAAAAAAGATGACATGACACCTTCTATTATTTTATTTTTCCTACGTGGCGTTTTTTATTATTTTTTCCTCAAAAATCTTACTTATCCCTCCCCCCCGGGAAAAAAGAGTATATGGGGATAAAATTCATAAATACATATAAGCGATGACTGAATAATATATTAATGTAGATTTTAATTCGGTGCCCATTTTTTCTCCGTTGTCATAAGACATGGTCAATGGTATTCTCGACGAGCTGACTTTTCTTAAAGAGTATCTCCAAAACGTTTTCATGCAATCAACTAAAGGAAACTCACTATTCTCAACGAACCGACTTTTGTCGTACTATATATGACCAATCTCTTTAGTATCAAACGTGGTTTAATGAAGTATACAACGAAGTTGTCAATAAGAATCTAAATAAGAATGCCTTGTGTAATTCGTTAGAATAAAATATGCCACCGAAATTGAGATTAAACGCCTTTCCACACTTTCCCGGAAGACGAAACAAGAGGTCCTTGAAACGGTCCCAAAATCTCAGTACAGCCACAACTTTTAAGCAGAGAAATGTCATCACATCATTGATCACCAGTGTTACTTAATCACATTGCATGAGATTTCAATTGCAATAGTACAAGTGAATCGACTATGTAAATAACTTGGTCCTTCCAAGTGGAACTTCCAATTCAGCATTTGTGGTCCTAAGTACTTGGACATTTAGATCCTAAAAAGGCCGATATCTTTATTGTTAGAACATAATCAAGATTAGCATGAATAAGCAACCGCTAGCATGGGATAGATGGACATCCGAATATCTTTGTCATGTCACATGACATGAAATTTCAATTGCAATGGTCCAAGAAAATGGACAAGTGTAAATAACTCGATTCCTCCAAATGGAACTTTGAACTAAGCTTTTGTGGTCCTAAGTACTTGGACATTTTTGTCCTAATAAAGGTCAACATCTGTATTGTGAGGACAAAATCAATATTTGCATGGTTGCGTGTACCTAAATGGAGATTGAAGTATTCTTATCCTTTTCAGTGTTTATGATTGGTGGACACAAAAAAAAAAAGATAATTGATAAAGACCTCTAAATTTAGGGGTTTATATTATAATGTAAAAGATATTCTGCGATATTTGCACACATCATCCGCTTTCTCCCGTTAGGCAACCAGGTGACCCACGTCAATTGTCCATAATTTCTTTCTTTTCACCCTTTTGCCAATGTTTTCCCCGTTTCAGTGTCGCTCCTGGCCCCACCCTGCCCGCTCTAGCCTCGTACACAAGATGAAGTCCGACTGACCAACTCGCGATCGCAATTTCTGCAGCATGACGTTGCCATCTTGACACTACCGCCCTTCCCCCGGGGATAACGCAGGCTCGTCAAACTAGCTGTCGCCTCGCTCGCAAGCCCCTAACCCCAATCCCACACTTTTGCTTCACTCCAGTGTCACGGACCAGATTCTTTCGTACTCTAAAATCTTTATGAATGGAGCTTAGTGTTATAGCTGAAAAATTAGTGTCATCTGAATAGCATTATAACATTTGTACTAAAAGTTCTAGAATAGAATGATTATAGCTTTGAAGTCAAATTGATCTCCCATGCACAAATTGATTAAGAGCTGATGCTATTCTCCTAATGAGGTCATGGCAAGTCAAAATCAATTATCATGTTAAAGTGTTCTATGTGTCTCACTTGAGAGACTAAATGTCAGAGTTAAGCTGGATGTAGTATAATATGATTTGAAGATACTATTTAGTATATTATTCTTAGGAACAACTATAGAAAGAAGGCTAGTTTAGTATTCTCAACTCATCAGGCATCATTGGACTATTCCATAGCCAAAGATCTATATGCTTTTGACACTTGTTGGTGCTTTTAGCAAGGCTCAAGATGCCATATCCGGTTTCGTTGAGACTAGACTCAAACTCATCGGTCTCTAGATTTGGTGTCACATGAGCTTGGGCTGCGAATGAGCGAGGCCACCGGTGATCATGATCACTAAGCCTTCCTCTTGTAGGGAAGGGGACAAGGATAGTGAAGCAGCCTGGTAAACTTACGATGGTTGAGATTTGTGATTTGTGGGAAATGAGAAAATTGTAGTATATTTACGTTACTAAATGAGGAGTAAAGCCCCCATACAGGGTGAGAAGGCAATTATGTTTAATTGCAATTGATGTAAATTACAATAAACCTAATTTCAAATATATAACTGTAATAGTGATGATGACGCAGAGAGAGAGAGAGAGAGAGAGAGAGAGAGAGAGGGAGGGGAGATATGATATCAATTTTGTTTTCTTCTTTGAGGGTCTGGTGGGGTAAATTCTTAGAATGAGAGTAGTTTGGTCCAAAAAGTAACCTTATCAGGCAAAAGTGCTTGTGGACAACAATAGTGCAAAGGTCTGTACGGAGACTACTCAACATGCTATATGTCTCCTTCTCTTTGATCAGATTTATTTTTCTTGGGTCAGTAGTGCCTTGAATTGTTAAAAAACATCAGTAACAAGAGAAAATATCATGTTTTGAGTTCTCATTTACCGGGCATTTTTTTATGCATGAAGTCAATTGTTTCGTCAGCTTACCTTTTTCACTTCAAATATGTATAAAACTTTTGTTTATTTAAGATTTAGCATATGGACCAACAAATGAAGGTCATAAGCATCTATATAGTCAAGTTGATATTCAACGGAATGAATACCACATATATATGGCAAAATTGTAAGTATGAAATATGATTCTTATGGAAATGCATCTATCTATCTCAGAGTGTGGTTGGGGTAAATATTACATTCTTGATTTAATTTAAAAAATTGACTTACTTACATCACATTATTGTATTTAAGTAATGACTCTTCTAGCATTAATGTGGAAGTGGAAATTTATGAAAGAATAAGACGAGCTGATCCATTTTTCTTAAATGTAGTACATACTCACAAAAGTTTGCTGTAAAAAAATAATCTCTATGGGCAAGCACTGACGATGATATATAAAGAGCAAGTATAGTGGTGAAACCATTAGAAGGAAGTTGAAAAGACGTGGGATAAGAAGTTTTAAAAGAACATGGGAAGCCGTGACGATTGAGTAGCTTCATTAAATGTAAAGATAATGTGGCATTGAATGAAGCTATAAAAGTCGTTCACGGCAGGCATAGACAAGGAAACGGAAAATAAAAGTGTCTGCAGACCCTAAGGCCACTAATATTGTCATGATTACAAGTCACGTGAGCAAAATTGAGAAAGCCCAAAGTCGCACAGTAGTCTACCCCTAAACCTAAGGCAACAGTAATTACTACAACAGAGGAAATTCCTACCCAATCTTTGAGCAGAAAACGACAAGGTCCTTGTCCAAAGATAAGCTCTCCATCAAAAGCTGCAATTTGACGATGTTTTGACGATCTAGCTCTACCCCAGTGCTGTTAGACTTGGCATTAAGAAGGCGCCAAGTCCGAGTCATATTGAGCTGATGAGATATGAACAGATCCGGTGCCAATCGAAGATGAGGTAAAGGCAGTTGTGGTAACAGCCAACGTGAAAATGGCCTCCAAAGTCACTGGAGTTTATGGTGAAAAGGAAAAGTCCTGGGTCAGGGATGGAGTAGAGTCCTGCTCGATGTTGGCATGGGAGCTGGATATGGTTGATAGCCCATGAAGGAGAGCAGAAGCAACATGGGTAGAGTCAAATCCGTACTGGCAAGACAACTCACTTTTGGATCTTCCTCACCTGGTGGTGAAAGGGTATACCTTGAAGACATACCAGACCTGTGTTCGTTGTGAACGGGAGAAGCAGAGTGCTCGGTAGATTTCTTGTAAAGGAGCCACGATCGACAAAGGTATAATCAATGCCGAGGAAAGTCCATCCCCCCTGTCTAGAGATGGGGAAATAGGTTCCGAAGCAGGAGTTAAAGAGCTAGTAGATTGATAGCTATAATCGAAGGAGATGTCAAAGCGTCAGTAGTCTTGAAAACTAAAGGCACCAAAGCCTTGGAGGAAGAATAGTTTTTGACTTGTGATAATGGCTCATCAATGACATCGGGAGTAGAAGAACTGGAAGTCAAACGGCTTGGTTGTGGAGATCGTGTTACCGAAACCTCTCGGGAACTGGGTTTTTCGCATCCTGGTCTTAGGAGTGAATACTCATTCAAAAGCTTCTGAAGACCAGACACCAAAATTAGGATGTAATAGAAGCGAAACTTCTGGAGAAATTAAAAAAATGAAAAAGAAAGAGCAATACCTAAATCTAGAGCTCGTTTGAGTGATCGATGAGGTGATGGAGAAGAAGGTCCCGATGAAGGCTAGGTAGAATTGATGAAGAGGTTCTTTGAGGTATTCCTGTCAAGCAAGTGTTGACATCATCAAGAAGGAGGCAGCTTTGATAAGTTTTTCACTAGGCACTAAAGCTCTAGAGAAGTATAAAAATAAAGATAGGAAGTATAACTTGATTCAAGCCTGAAGAATCCAGAAGGGTCCATAAAAAACCCCAGAAGGAGGCACACCCATAGCAACGGAGACGTAACCCAGACTGCGGTAACCAAGGCAAGACAATCCATAGAGACAAGTTTACCTTGTGCGAGATGAAAGGCCACATGTTCATTCTATTCGACCTTGCCAGTCCAGCGGGCAAAAGAGTCTGAAAATGGGTATAAGAAAGGTTGGCACTTAGCTGAAAAATGGGACAAATATCGGGATCGATGAAGTGAGGGTCTTATCCGCATGGACTTAGAGGGGTAATGGTATACACATCTAACAAAGTCACTAACTTGGGTCCTAATCAGAGAAAGAAGTAGTTGACCGATGGAGACCAAAAGTTTGCGAGACTCCCCAGAAATTTATGATTGAGCTTCCTATCAAAGGTACAGAATTCAAGAGCCTTATCAATCTAAGCCCTATGCCATACCTCATGCTGGGAAGATTTGAGTTTGTTGTACCAGTCAAAAAAACCCGATCAAAGGGATAAAAAAAAAAAAAAAAAAATCACACATGCAACTCCCAGGGGTTTACTCCCTTAGCTGTCGGCGGGGTGCGAGGTTCTTTGAGTCATCAAAAAAAATAAAAATAAAAAAAAAAAAAAAACCCTAAATTTCTAATACGTAGGACTCTAGATATATTCTACGAGGTAGTCCTTCCGGAATGGAAAATGTTCTTTCACATATCTAGGGAAACACTTAGAAAGAAAAGGAAGAAGTATTGGCGTTCGAAGACATGCCCAAGAACTATCTCCTCGACTGTTTCCTTTGGTGAGTTATGAGGTAATGAGTAGACGTTCTCAGCATACTCAGGAGACCGTAGTTGTTTAAGGCGAGCAAGAAAGTTAGTGGGATCATATGAACGAGACATAATAGGACCAAAGGAGGACAAAAAATCTGTGAAAACAACAAGGAAGAAGGCTAAAAATCGAATCTTGAAAGCGAGCTTCAATGGCATCAGAAGAGACAAAGACCAAAGGCAAAGCAAAGCTTCTATGAGAAAAGTTGCGGAGGATTCAAAAGGTATATGAGTGTGAGGTTCAAAAGGCATTAGATTGTAACTAATTGATTGAGAATCGAAACGATATGTTACATAAATCCAAGTCGATAAGATTGGAAGCATGATCATTAAATGTAGTATAAAAGGACTACATTATCATTTAATCCTTTTAAAGAGGGGGTTTATTGGCACCAAGAAAGAGACTGTTGGGCTTTGGGAATAGACAAAAATAGTCAAACCCAATCAATAGGAAGTGTTCAAGCAATGGGCCATAAAGTAGCATACTAGCATCACGGGCCGATCGATTCACAACAAACAAATCGCACCCGTGTGGCCTTAGGAACGATCCTAAGTTAGCTTTTCGATCACTCACTCAACCAAAACAGTGTTTGAGAGCAAAGGGACATGTATTCACTTTTGATCAAGCAATTTACAAATGGGGTGAGGGTCTCCTATTTATACAAGAGTCGAACTAATCTGGTTCGTTGATCCCCTCATCGATCCGACGGCCATATTCAAATATACACAATGATTACAAGGCTACAGCAGGGTCTAATGCATGGGACAGTTCAAAGATAGCCTGCCATGGCCAGTCTGCATGGCCAGGCCTTGGAACCCCATGAAATCCTCTGATCCTCTGGCCAAAAGGGACGAACAGAAAAGACGAACGAGACAGGACGATCATTTGGAACCGAACAGTCACGGGCTCAAGAGAGTCTCTTAGCCGGGCCTGTGGATGGCCGAATTCTGTCCGTGTCCCGGACTCAACTCTCTTGGGCCGTGTCACTAGGA
Source organism: Corymbia maculata (assembly GCA_014182735.1). NCBI lineage: Eukaryota > Viridiplantae > Streptophyta > Magnoliopsida > Myrtales > Myrtaceae > Corymbia > Corymbia maculata. Next base: position 3,719,577 of record CM024688.1, on the reverse strand, counting down.
AGGTGTTGAAGGGCATGATATCGAGAAACCATTAAGCAAGGATGTGATAAGGACAACAACAGTTTTGACGTATTGGCATCGGCAAGAATTTGGTATAAAATAGAGTGGTTAATGCCACGGTACCAAAGTTTCCAAATCCATTTGAAGTACAAAGCAATAACTACTTAGGAGCGATTATTCAAGAGATCTCACTATAAATAGTCAAAATGGGATGGATGTAAAGGATCTTTTGTGAATTTGACAATCGAGAGTATCTCATTTTATCTTGTTATCGCGCATTTACTTTTGAATCATAAGTTTACTTTATCCCATTTAATATTTCTCAATCTAGAATATCTCATTTTATCTTGTTATCACACATTTACTTTTGAACCGTAAGTTTACTTTAACCTGTTTAGTTTTTCTCCCGTTTCCTTTGCATTTTGTTTACTTGTAGAATAGAGACAAGTCGTTTCCTTTCCGAAACGATACAGATCCGTATCAAACAATAAAACTAAAATTTTGCCTTTGTGATGAAAGATATTTATCAACGAAATCGATTCCCTAGTGAATAGTTCCATTCATTTGCTTTTTCTTAAATGGTTTGAACCCTCTCAATTTTACTGGAGAACATACATAACACATAAATTAATGAATAATGTCTTGTCATCACTAAATATGCAACAACCCATTTGAGCTAGCTTAGAGGTTAAGGCATGGACATATAAGTTATGAGGAGTTAGGAGCTCGGCATAGGGAAAATAACCAAAAAAATACTAAATTTATTACAACTTTTCCAATTTAGTTTTAAACTTTTTTTTTTTGTCAATTCATTCCTAAACTTTTTCATTTTGTCAATTTAGCCTATAAAACCAATTTTAGCTATTCGACACTAGCGTGGACACTAACTGATGCCCACGGTCCAGTCAACGTTAACATGGACAATTTTTAATAATATTTTATATTTTCAAAATTTTTATAATTTTTTATTTTTCCTTTTATTTTTTCTCTTCTTTCTCTTTTAGCTTATTTTCCTTACAATGGCAAGGCTGCAAAACCCTTGCCCAGCTTTACCTAGATCTAGGCAAGGCCTAGGGGTCGCAGGTGAGGTGACTTTGTCTAGATTTGGGTGAGGCCAACCTTGCCATGACCTTGCCATAAGTGGAGGCAATCTCACCCGTAGTTAGTATAGCCATGGTCATCTTCGCCCAAATCCTAGCAATGATAGCCATAGCCTAGATGAGTCAAGAATCAAGATTAGAGCACATAAAAATAAAAATAAAAACCCACCTCCTTCAAAATCATGATCCTGTTTTTCCTCTTCTGAGTTGAAGATGAACCAACTGTCATGCTCCAACTCTTGAGCTCACGACAACCTGATTTCACTTGAGGTCTAGTTGTATGACGTCCCAGGTACTGTCGTCGACCAATTCATTTTATCTTATAATTATGTACATGCGGAAGCGAACAAAACTTCCAACCAATAATCAAAATAACGGGATAGCAGTAAAGACACGGAGGAAAGACAAACACCATTTTTATATATTTACAAGGTTAGTCCGAACTATAGCACATATAAACACGCCTTGCTACGATCGAAAAGCTAAGGTCTACTCAAAAAGGGACCGGCCTAGCTAAACTAACAATGTACAGGTGGGTGAGGTCTCGTCAAAAGGGGAATAGGCCATAGCCGCCTACTCGCTGGCCTCAAAAGAATCACTCTCTTCGATCCTTGGGTTGCAGATCTAGCCATCAAGGGCATCCAAATCCATGGGATCCCAAACTTCCTCAGTCGGTCCCACTAGAGGGATCGGTTCGTCAAAATCTCGGAGGGGACTGTACAGAATGCCTCCCATCTGAATGAATCATGCCTTGAAGACGTGAGGCACATAATGATCTTGTGACCCCTCATCCACCCACACGATCGTCCCATGGTGCTCGTACACAAAATTGCTGCTAAGGGCAAGCCCCATGGTGACGGTGGTACTCATGTCCACCGGGACACCAAAGCGTACCGGGTACTGTGTCATCTAGGGCTTGAAAAGGTTAACCACAACGAGTTGTAATAAACTCAGCAAGTTAAAGTCCTAAGCTCTAATTAGGAACTTCGCTTGCTTTGGGAATCTAACATACAACCTAATCTATCAAATCACCTAACACCATCTCAAAGAAAATGATAATAGTGGACAGTTTAATAAACCAACACAACCACAAGTGACCTTACCTAACATTGGCACATGCCACTTATAAAAATTGTCATTTAATTCATCACGACATTATGAAGCATGTAAATAATCATAGCATTGTGACCCGAGACAGGCCAAGTACTATGTTATCTAAGGCTTGAAAAGATTAACCATGACGGGTTGAGACAAATTTAACAAGTTAAAGTCCTAAGCCTCGGTTAGAAAGTTCGCTCACCTCAGGAGCTAACATACAACATAATCCATCAAATCACTCAACACCACCTTAGAGAAAATGATAACAGTAGACAATTTAAAAAACAAACACAACCACATGCGACTTTACCTGGCCTTGGCATATGCGACCTGCAAAAACTGTCATTTAATTCATCACAACATTATGCGGCATGCAAATAATCAAAGCATTGCACATAGCTTTCTCATGTCTCAACATCCACACATGCTCCGATTATTACAACCTCTCCCCCCTAAGCCATGGCACAACCTTATGGTTGGTGGTCTTTGGCCTATGCTAGCTTCGTCATCTTTCCTTTGAGGCACGACGACATCATAGGCTATCCCTCCCGTTGACGGCATTTCCGAAGAAACATAGAACCCACCCACTATCCCAGCCCCGTAACCGACCACTATCAAGCATCCAATCAAAGTCGTGCAACCAAACGGCCACGGCACAACTCTGAAGGATTGGCAACGCCGAGCTCTCCTCTTAATGTGACCATGCAACACATCATCAATCAATTCATTTTTTTCTTTGCTCGATCATGAATGCGACATAGCTCGTGCTCACACGACATGCTATGGAAATTGACATATGTATCATGTCATGCACTAATAATCAAAAATCACATACAACGATACAGTCCAACTACTCAAGAAGAAATTTGGTAGATCAAGTAAATTCACTTCCAATTAATTATTAACCACATGTTTCCCCATAATACTTAGGAATAATTGACAATTAGCACTTCAACAAATTATAACAATCAAGAACACAACAATTTAAGGCCAAAATTTGATTTTGTATAAATAGTGTCGTGTGAATAGCAATTGTGAACAATGTTTTGTGACAGTACACATGAACAGTAACTATTTCGAAATTAATTAAATAATAAACTTAACCATGGTTACTAAAATTAACCTAATTATGGTTAATTAACCTAACCATGATTACTAATTAACCATAGTTACTTTAGAAACTAACCTTAGTTACTTTAATTGGTTAACCCTAGTTATTTTATTACTAACTATAGTCAATTAAGTAACCTTAGTTAGCCTTAATTAACCCAACCACAATTAACAAACTAACCCATAATTAACCAAGCACAAAAATTAAACTAATTAACCCCTAAACAAGGATTAGGAAATTAACTCACTTGAGTCGGAAATCTAGCGACACCAGCGCAAATACAGGAATGAGGGCTACGCGGGTTAGCTTGGGGGTGACAACAGACGACAAACAATGGCTAAAACAAGCCAAAACAATGTTGGAGCACTGTTCACGCGGAAGCCAAGCAACTAGGCGGAAGTGGCCGGACGAGCGGCTGATGGCAACTAGGGGTGGCCGGTGGTGAGCGGTTGGCTCCACTTTGGGCAACAGTGGTAGCTTCAACGGTAGTGGCAAGGTCAGATTTTGATGAGAAAACAGTAAGGACAATAAGAAAGGAAGAGAAAAGGAAGGGAAAAGGGGAGAGAGAGAGAGAGAAAGAGGGGTTGGGATGGTGCGGCTGGGCTAGAAAGAAATGAGGAGAGAGAGAGGGCTGGAGATTTGGATAAGAAGCTAAGGCAAGTGGGTAAGCCACTTGCTTCAAGGACCAATCATAATAAAGCAAAAACAAGCATAAACAAAGCCCACTTGGGCAAAAAGGAAAAACGCCAAAAGAGAGAAGCCCATGGGTTGAGAAGGGAGAGGAGCTTGGGCCAGCTTAGGCCCCCTTTAGGTCAGGTTGGATGGGCATAAGGCCCATTGGGCTGCTAGTCTTGGGTTGGCCCACCTACGAACCTGAAATCGGTCCAACTTTTCCTTTTCCAACACTTTGAAGTCCAATGGAAAATCCAAGAACCAATGAGGCGACGTCCAAAAATTTAGTCATAACATCACTAAGAAATCGGTTCCCAAAAATTGGATTAAAATCAAGGCTAAATTGAGTCGATTATAACTGTAGTACAATTTGGATTATCGGGCGCCTCTTTAGGACTTTTCCTCACATTAGACCCGTGATCAACCATTCTTTGATCCATATTTATGCCAATTCTTGAGTCAAGGACGTCTCTCAATTTTCGTGTGATCCTAAAGGCTCAATTGATAATTTCAAGTACCAAATGAAAATGATTCTATTTAATATCGTTTATAGTTCGTATTGAAGTTGTGCAGAAATCACTCCAATTTGACTTCGTATTTCTACCGAATCGATTTATTTCTATTTTCTTAACAATCTATTACTTAAAGAATATTGTTCCCACCTAGGTCCTCATGGTCGAAGGGTTTGTTCCTGATCGAAATTGCGAGTCATATGCATATTGTTTCCTATCAGCACCTCCCCGTAATTCATTATCCCAAGAACACATAACTTAGGATTTTTGTACTAACCAGGCATTCGACTAACATTGCCATTTTATAAAATCCCAAAATTGGGTGAATTTTCAAAATGTTACAACTCTTCCCCTCGTACAGAAATTTCGTTTTGAAATTTGAACTAATACGCTAATCCTCAAAAAGATAAGGGTGCTGATGCCTCATGATTTCCTTGCTTTCCCACATGGCTCCCTTCATACCATGATGCTGCCAAATAACTTTGACCAAGGAAACCATTTTGTTTCTCAGTACTTGCTCTTTCCGATCTTCTATCCGAATTGGTCTCTCACATATGACACCATGTCATCCACCTCTATCTCTTCAAAATTCAACACATGAGTTGGATCCGGCTCATATTTCCTTAACATCGACACATGGAATATGTCATGCACTTGAGCAAGTCAAGGCGGTAGCGCAAGAGGATAGGCTAAATTCTCAAACGGTCCGACATACCTTAGGCTTAGTTTCATTTCTTTCCAAATCTCAAAGTACCTCGCATTGGCGATACTTTAAGGAACACATGATTGTTCACTTGAAATTCCAATGACCTACGTTGTCTATCCCCATAACTCTTCTGTATGTTTTGAATGGTCTTTAACATTTCCCAAATCATCTTGATGGTGTCTAAAGATTGCTACATTAACTTTGGCCCTATAATTTTTCACTTGCTGACTTCGTCCTAACAAATTAGAGTCCTACACGGTCTTTCGTACAAAGCTTCGAACGATGCTATTCTGATACTTTGCTAATAATTGTTATTGTACGCAAACTCCATGAGATGAAATTGTTCCTCTCAACTTCCTTTAAAATCCAATACAGAGGCTCTCAGCATATCCTCCAAGGTCCGAATTGTCCTTTTTGATTGACCGTCTATCTGAGGATGGTAGGCTATACTGAACTGCAACTTTGTCCCCATCAAAGTTTGCAAATTCTTCAAAATGTAGCCATAATTCTAGGGTCTCGATCTAAAGTAATCGTTACCGGTACCCCATGCAAATGAATAACCTATCGCACGTACTACTCTGCATACTTTTCCAAAGCAAAGTCCTTGCTATGATGAAATGAGTTGACTTCATCAATTGGTCCACTACAACCCAAATCGTATAATTACCATGCTAACTTTTTGGTAATCCCGTCACGAAATCCATCGTGATATGCTCCCATTTCCATTTAGGGATTTCAAGAGGTTGCAGTAACCCTCTTGGCTTGCAATGCTATGCTTTCACTTGTTGGAAAGTTAAACACTTCGCTACATGCTTGGCGATGTTGAGTTTCATGCCGTTCCACCAATAATACTATCACATATTCTAATATATCTTCATACTGCTCGGATGCACACAGTAGTCATTGTGATGCGCTTCAAATAACAACTCCTCTTTAATTTGGCATCGTTTGACACACACAACTATCCACAGAATTTCAAGATCCCATCCTCGAATACTTGAAAATCCGACTTTCTCTTGGTCGTGTCCATTGGCAGAATCTTTTGGATCTAAACGTCCAAAGGTTGCATTGCTTTAATCTTGGCTTGAATTTTATGTTCGATCCTAAGGGTAGCCATTAAATTGAAAGATGACATACCTCAAGCCTGAATTCTAAATCGCGAATTCCCTCCAATAGAATCCATTCCTGAACCATCATACTAGGAACCAATGACTTGCAACTCAAAATGTCTACCACTTTATTTGCCTTGCCGAGATGGTACATAATATCGCAATCATAATCCTTAAGAAGTTTCATCCATCTACGTTGCCTCATGTTAAGTTCCTTTTGGGAGAACAGATACATCAAACTTTGATGGTTTGCAAAAATCTAAAATCTCTCTCCACGTTGCCATATCTTCAACCCAAATACAATGGCTGCCAACTCTAAGTCGTGCATCGAATAATTCAGCTCATGAGGCCTCAACTTATTGGAAGCATATGCTATCACTTTACCATATTGCATAAGAACGCAACTGAGTCTCTTTTATGATGCGTCGCTAAAAATCTCATATCCTCCCGAGCCTAACGGAATAGTAAAAATTGGTGCGGTAGTCAACTTATGCTTAAGCTCTTGAAAACTACGCTCGCACTTATCCATCCATTTGTATTTCTTGTCCTTCTTCAACAACTGCATCAATGGCATAGCTATTGAAAAGAATTTTTCCATAAATTGTCTGTAATAACTAGTCAGTCCCAAAAAACTCCAAACCTCAGTTACTGAAGTTGGTCTCGACCAATCTATGACCGCTTCAATCTTGGTTGGGTCCACAGAGATCCTTTCGCTTGAGATCACGTGGCCTAGAAAAGCCATTCGAGCCAACCAAAATTCACACTTACTAAATTTCACATACAGCTCGTGATTTCTTAGGGTTTGCAACACGGTCCTTAGGTGTTGTTCATGTTCATCCCGACTTTTCGAATACACCAAAATGTCGTCAATAAACACGATCACGAACTGATCCAAATACTTCTTAAACACCTAGCTCATCAAATCCATGAAAGCAATAGGGGCAGTTGTCAATCCAAATGGCATTACCGTAAACTCAAATGACCATAGCAAGTATGGAAAGCTATCTTTGGTATGTCCTCCTTTAGGATCATCAATTGATAATAGCCCATTCTTAGGTCTATTTTAGAGAACATCAACGCTCTTTGGAGTTGGTGAAGCATGTCATCAATCCTCGGCAGCGGGTACTTGTTGTTAATCGTCACTTGATTAAGCTACTGATAGTCAATGCATTGTCTCAACCAATCATCCTTCTTCTTGGCAAACAGGACTGGCACTCCCTAAGGCAATGCACTCGGGTGAATAAAACCCTTGTCCAATAATTCTTGCATATATACACCTTCAATTCCTTCAATTTCGACAACACCATCATGCTTTTGAGATTGGTTTCTTCCCAAGAACCAACTTGATCACAAACTCTGTCTCTCTGGCCGGGGGTAATCCTGGCAAATTCATTTGGAAAGATATCAAGATAATCTCGTACTACTGCGATGTCTTCCAAGTTCGGTCCTTCTTTTGACATATCGCTGATAGACGTCAAATAACCCCGACATCCTAACCCTAGCAACCCGATTGCTTCCAAAGAAGAAATCAAGGGAATTGAGGACCCTCCTCAACTCCCTACAAACTAGAAACTACTAGCTCCAGTTGGATTAAATCGGATTCTCTTCTCCCAACAATACATAGTGGCTACTTGCTTGTCAGTCAATCCATACCGATAATGACATTAAAGTCATACATCGTTAAAACAATCAAATCAATTATTCCTTCCCAACCATCTATAATCAATTTACAGCTAACACAACCTATTGTAGATAAGATCTCTAACAGAGTAGAAATAACAAAAACCATTTCCAACGGTTCTGGTCTTAATCTCACTAATTCTACAAACCGTTTAACAATAAAAGAGTGTGAAGCTCTCGGATCAAATAACATATAAGCAGCATGGTCATGTAGAAATATCGCACATGTAATCATGACGGGTGTTCTCCACCTCTTTCCTCATGACTGCATACACCCGTCCTTGTGCCGGAGATCTATACTAATTGCCCGCGAGACATTCCAACTGGCGGTTCGACTAGCGATCGTGGCACGAATGGCATGATGGACTTACGCGGGCAATCCCTCACTAAGTGACCCTCCCAACCACACCCGAAGCAGACTCCCCTTATAAAGGGACACGGGGTATTCCCATGCCTCTTACCACTCTTTCGGCATCCTCCAAAGAAGCTCAATAATGATTTTTCCACACCGTCCCTTTTATTAGGCGGAAGAGGATGCCTTCCTCCTCCCACCATCGGTTTCTTTCCAAACTAGCGATTGTCTTTGCTGGGCACAAACTGCAATCCAAATGCGGTTTCCTTCTTTGTGATGTGCTTCTCAGTCACCTGAGCTCTCTCATATAGCTCATTGTACTCCTTTAGGTCCATAGACACCAAGTGGTCTCTAATTTCCATCTTCAGTCCGTCCCGAAATCTCCTAGCCTTGTCCAATGGGTGCTCAACCATCCTCAGGGCATACTTTGATAGCTCTGTAAACTTGGCTTCATACTAGTCCACTATTATCTAGTTCTAACACAGCCTTTGAAATTATGCCAACTTTAGCTTTCTCGCCCAATTTGAAAAGTACTTGCTTAGAAAAGCTTCATTGAAGGTATCCCATACCCTGGCGGTAACCTCGGAAATACCCATCCTTGGGTAGCTTCCCACTAAGTGCCGGCGTTACCTTGTAGTTGGTAAGCTGCCATGATCACCTTTTCTTAGTGAACGTCTTTTCCAACTTCCTTATCCAAAGGATCACTGTCTTAGGGTCGCCAACTCCAGTAAACTTGGGCAGCTTTAGTTTCATGAACTGCTCCACCAGCTGATGCATAGGCTAGTTACCAGTCCCGAGCCTAATTGTAGGAGCAGCTGCGACAGCGACTTGAGCATGAGCCTACTATCCTATCAAAGCCTCAATGGTGTATATAATCTCATCCATCCTCGAGTCTTCCGATGCTACCTCCTTTGCACCGGTTGGGACCTGCACCATCCTCCTCCTCCTCTAACATTTTTTACCTGGGGTTCTCAAACCAGGGGTATTCTGATCCAGACTACTCATCTCGTAAGGCTCCTATAATCTGCATTCCAATTCCCCAACATAGAATTAGAAAATGAGACAATCCTAAAACAAATTATTATGAAAGATCTTGTAATCAATCACATGCAAGCAAAGAAACTGTCTTTCCTACTAACTATCCACATGCACCATTGCAAGACTCATCGCACCTTATCACTCCATCAATCAATCGAGCTCTAATACCAAAATCGACAAGGTTGTCACGCCCCGACTCTCGAGCTCGCGGCAACCCCATTTCACTTGTAGTCTAGTTGTATAACATCTAGGTATTGTCGTCAACCAATTCATTTTATCTTGTAATTATGCACATACGAAAGCAAATAAAACTCCCAACCAACAATCAAAACAACAAGGATAACAGTAAAGACACAGATGAAAGACAAACACCATTTTTATATAGCTGGAAGATTATCCCGAACTATAGCAATTATAAACACGCCTTGCTACAAGCGAAAAACTGAAGCCTACTCAAAAAGGGACCGGCTTGGCTAACTTAACACTATATACGTGGGGGAGGGCTCATCAAAAGGGGAATAGGCCTCAGTTGCCTACTCACTAGCCTTAAAGGGATCGCTCTTCTTAGAGAGATCACTCTCTTCGATCCTCGAGTTGCAAATCTAGCCATCAGGAGGATCCAAATCCATAGGATCCTAGACCTCCTTTAGTCGCTCCCATGGGAGGGATCGGTCTGTGAAAACCTCAAAGGGGACCATACAGAATGCCACCCATCCAAATGAACCATGCCTTGAAGATGTGAGGCACGTAATGATCTTGTGACCCCTCATCCACCCAACGGTCGTTACACGGTGCTCGTACACAAAATTGTGGCCTAGGGCTGGCTGTGTGGTGACGGTGGTACTGATGTCCATCGGGACGCCAAAGCATATCGGGTATTGCGTCATCTAGGGCCTGAAAATGTTAACCATGATGGGTTGAAATAAACTCAATAAGTTAAAGTCTTAAGCCCTGATTAAGAACTTCGCTCATCTTGGGAGTCTAACATACAACATAATCTATCAAATCACCTAACACCACCTTAGAGAAAATGATAACAGTCAATAGTTTAATAAACAGACGTAACCATAGGTGACCTTACCTAGCCTTAGCACACGTGACCTGCAGAAACTATCATTTAATTCATCATGACATTATGAGGCATACAAATAATTAGAGTATTGCATAAAGCTTTCTCATGTCTCAACATCCACACATGCTTTGATTATTACAATCCCTCCCCCTTGGGCCACGACACAACCTTATGGTTGGTGGTCTCTAGCATATGCCAGCTTTGTCCTCTTTGCCTTGAGGCACAACGATGTCATAGGCTATCCCTCCCCCCCACCAACGGCATTCCCGAATGAGCATAGACCTGCCCACTACCATAGCCCCGCAACTAACCACTGTTAGGCATCTGACCGAAGTTAGGTGACCAAATGGCCACGGCACAACCCTGAAGGATTGACGGTTATCCAGCAACGCCGGGCTCTCTTCTTGATGCAATCATGCAACACATTATCAATCAATTCGTTATTTTCTTTTCTTGGTTGTGAATGTGACATAGCTCATGCTCACACTACATGCTATTGTAGTTGACATACGTATCATGTCATGCAATAATAATCGAGAATCACATATATCAGTACAGTCCAGTTACTCATGAAGAAATTCGGTAAATCAAGTAAATTCACTTCCAATTAATTATCAACCACATGTTTCCCTATAATACTCAAGAATAATTGACAATTAGCACTTCAACAAATCATAACAATCAAGAACACAATAATTTATGGCCAAAATTTGCTTATGTATGAATAGTGTCGCATGAATAGTAATTGTGAATAGTAACTAATCCAAAATTAATTAAATAATAATAAAATTAACCATGGTTACTAAATTTAACCTAACTAGGGTTAATTAACTTAACCATGATTACTAATTAACCATAATTACTTTAGAAACTAACCTTAGTTACTTTAATTAATTAACCATAATTACTTTATTACTAGCTATAGTCAATTAAATAACCTTAGTTAGCCTTAATTAACCTAGCCAAAATTAACAAACTAATCCATAATTAACCAAGCACAAAAATTAAACTAATTAACCCCTAAACAAGGATTAGGAAACTAACTCACTTGGGTTGAAAATCCGGCGACACTAGTGCAAAGAGGGGAATGAGGGCTACATGGGGTTAGCTCAAGGGCAATAACAGATGAAGAACAATTGCCGAAACAAGCCAAAACAATGTTGGAACATTGTTCACGCGGAAGCCAAGCAATTGGGCGGAAGTGGCCAGATGGGTGGTCGGTGGCCAGCGATGACCAATGGTGACCAACGGTGAGCAACTGGCTCCCTAACTTCAGTGGCTCCACTTTGGGCAGCAGTGATAGCTCCGGTGGTGGCGTCGAGGTCAGATTATGGCAAGAAAACAATAAGGACAACAAGAAATGAAGAGAAAATGAAGCGAAAAGGGAGAGAGAGGGGGGCTAGGATGGTGTGGTTGGGCTAGGGAAAAAGGAGGAGAGAGAGAGGGCTGGAGACTTGGATAAGAAGCCAACGCAAGTGGGCAAGCCATTTGCTTCAAGGACCAATCACAACAAAACAAAAACAAGCATAAACAAAGCCCACTTAGGTAAAAAAGGAAAAGGCCAAAGAGAGAAACCCATGAGCTGAGAAGGGAGAGGAGCTTGGGCTAGCTCGAGCCCCCTTTGGGCTGGGCTAGATAGGCACAAGGCCCATTGGGCTACCAATCTTGGGCCGGCCCACCTACGGGCCCGAAACCTGGTCCAATTTTTCCTTTTCCGACACTTTGAAGTCCAATGGAAAATCCAAGAACCAATGAAGTGACATCCAAATATTTAGTCCTAACATCATTGAGAAGTCGATTCCCAAAAATCATATTAAAATCGAGGCTAAATTGAGTCGATTATGACAGTAGTACAATTTGGATTATTAGGCGCCCATTTAGGACTTTTCCTCACATTTGACCCATGATCAATCATTCTTTGATCCACGTTTACGCTAATTCTCAAGTCAAGAACTTCCCTCGATTGTCGTGTGATCCCAGGCTCAATTGATGATCCCGAGTACCAGATGAAAATGGTTCGGTTTAATGTCGTCTATAGTTCGTATCGAAGTCGTGCGAAAATCACCCGCGGTTTGATTTTGTACTTATGTTGAATTGATTTATTTCCGTTTCCTTAATAGTCTACTACTTAGAGGATATCGTTCCTGCATAGGTCCTCATGGTCAAAAGGTTCGTTCTTGATCGAAATTGTGAGTCATACGCATATCGTTTTTTTTATCGACGCCTCTCTGTAATCCATTATCCCGAGAACACATAACTTGGAATATTTGTAATGACCAAGCATTTGACTAACATTGCCATTGTATAAAATCCCAAAATTGGGTTGATTTTCAAGATGTTACACCAACCCTCCAAAAATTAGCAGCATAGAGAGAGCCCTTGAAAACCCTCCATCAAATTTCAATACCCTCTCTCTCTTTTGCTAGCTCTCACGGTCTGTGGGCGCTTCTCTCACTAGACAATCTTCTTTTGATTTGGGGAAAAAAGGAGAAGGCCAGCATGGCCTCACCAATCGCGAGTGAGGCCACCTTCTCGTGTGGCCCCTAAACGTCGCCTAAATTTGGGTAAGGCAGGCGCTAGCAAAGGCTTCGTGGCCCTTTTTGGCCACTATGGGAAAAAAAGAAGCCAAATGAGGAAGAAGAGAAGAAAGAAAAGGGAAAATTTTAAAAAAAAATTAAAATTATTAAAAATTATTTACGTTAGCATTGACTAGTGCTAACCAGCCAAAATTGGCCAGATAGACTGAATTGACATTATTGTAAAAGGTTTAAGATTAATTGAAAAAATTGCAATAAATTTACGACTCTTTTGATAATTTTCCCTTGATATAAATTTGAATGTTCACATGACTAATGTAAAAAAATTTCATATTTTCCCACACTCCCAATCTTTGACTCACTTCTTTCTTGATGACCCATGAGATTGGTGCAGCTATTGAAAGTCAAGTATTTATGTAAGGTTAAGTATTCCTTGTTATGCAAGAGAAGACCAATACATCTTATGCCTCCATGATGTCGAGAATATAGCTAACATTAAGCATTACAAGTTGAACTTTACTTCTTTTTTTAACGTATGCAGTCATGTGGTGTTTGAACTAACTTTCATGCAACTCAACTAGTGGTACTCCAAATCGGCTTGATGTATTGTGGGGTTCCACTCCTAAATTGCAAGGGCAGGGCAAACTCTTTCACCATCTAAATACCAATCTTTCTAAAGCAATTGAACGACTTCCCATGGGGCAATATGATCAAATCACCAGTCGAATTCATGCGGCAAGTTACTATCTAATTGATGAGTATCCAAATATTTCAACATTATATGTAAATCTCGTTAATTCGGGACTCTCAGTCGATTCTTTTTCTTAAAGGCAAAATGCAAGTAATACGTTGCGTCAAAATTACCAAAGTATAACGCAAGAGGAGCCTCTCTTTAGACCGGCGAGGCGAGGCGAGAGCGCGCACCGTGCGCTCAAAGGTAATAACTGACCAGTTGATGATGTATCGGGAGAGCTGACCATTTCAGACTTTGCAGTATCCGGTAAACGACGTTGTTCAAGCTAGCTGTCACAGCGTGCGAATTAAGCCGTCAAATAGGACCCTATGAGGATTTGAAGTGAATAGATATATTGTAAATCTTGACCTGTTAATTAACCACATGTCTTCTAACGAAGAAATGCGATCGTGGACCGAATTTAAAATTTTAAGCCCTTTCGTGATTCCATATTCTAAGACTTTACGTCAAATATCAATTTTAAATGTGCAATTCTTATGACATTGTGTTGCCTATGACCCAGTACGCTATTAGTGGTTAAGTATTAACAAGAACGTAGCATCCTCACAGGTCTTTTCATCCACATTGGAAGTCACCGGCTCCCAGCGGCATAATCACCATTTGGATACCTCCAGATCCGTTGGCTTTGGTTGAAGGTTAATTAGAAGCTTCCATGTTGATTTGGAATTATGGCCGGTCCACGGGTACTTGCTAGGAAAGGCATCATAACGTTTAGTACAACTTGGATTCTTGGTCACCTAGTTTGTGTGGATGCATGATTTGATCCTTTCATATTTATGAAATGTAAATTTCCTTTTTTTGTATGACTTTTTGAATTTATCAACTAAAGTGATTATTGGGGACTTGTTACGGATTTACTTGAACATTGCTCTACGCAAGAATGATAGGTGGCGGGATGTTGGGTTATTAAAATCTCGATGGGATGTTTTAGAGAGTTTTGGCTTGATGGGTTCGAAGTGAAATTCATTAGGGATGACTCGGTAAATTCCCTAACTCTTTATAGTGTGCTTGGTGCCAACCTGAGTCCTCTTGCCATGCAACAACTTATGACAGGCCCTTGCCTCCCTTGGCACGTGAAGACATATCTACTGTTGGTTTCCTACACTAAAATTGCCACATGACAAGATCTTGTCAGCCAATGACTACCGTTGCCCTCCCCATCAACACCCCAATCAATTGACTCATTTTGGAGACTTCTGGACAAATCTAAACCTCTAGACACCAAATTTTTTTCATGTTTCCTTGCTTTCTTGTTGATGTAATCACATATACAGTCATCTTTCAGGTGTAACAGTCGATTTATGCAAGATGAATAGTAAGAAATAGGCATAAGTATAGCAAGAGTGCCAAAAGTTGGTACGAAGGGACACTTAAGTGCCACTTTTAAAAAAAAATGGATCACTTAAGTGCCAAGTCGCCGGAACCCTACCGGAAATCCTACGTGGCAATTTTTTATTAATTTTCTTGCCTACGTGGCTCGCCGGAACTGAATCGGCCAAAAATCAGCCAAAACGACGTCGTTTTTTGGCTTACGTGGATTTTAAAATTATTAATTAAATAATATTAAATAATTAAAAATATATTATTATAAAATTAATTTTATTTTTTAAAAAAAAGGGGGAGGAGGAGATCGACGAGGGCAGCCCTCGCCGATCCCCTCCTTCCCTTTTTTTAAAAATAAAATCGATTTTAATTTTTCAAAAAATCTGACATTGACAATTTTAAAAAAAAAATTGCCACGTGGATTTTTTATTTTGAAAAAAATACTCCGTCAGCAAATGGAGTCGCAGGAAAATGGACACGTGGCAATTTGGCCGGAATTTTTCGCCGTTGGCACTTAAGTGATATATTTTGCTCCGATTTTGGCACTTAAGTGTACCTTTTGTAACTTTTGGCACTTAAGTGTCCCTTTGTGCCAACTTTTGGCATGTTACTCCCGTAAGAAATATGTTATTGTAGAAACATCTATATATTACACATTGTCCACATCTAATAGCATATGCCTTTTGAACAATTGGTAATTTTGTAAATTTCATATGATATTAGACATGGAAATTTCCAGTTTAAATCTTTTCATATCTCTATATTTCCCCATATGTACATTTTTACCCTTGAACTCTAGACCAAAATCCAACTTACGTCTAAATGTAATCGTTTGAATATTAAAATATTAAATCACAACATTTCATCTTTAGGTATAATTAAAGCCTTTGAATCAAGACAATCTACAATAATAACTTACCTTCACGCGCACAATTAAAAAGAATATCTTAACGGGTTCTCTCCGAACCATGAGCCGCGTAAACACGACGGAGAATATTATTGAAAGAACATTGCGAGGCAAGTAAATTATTCTCTAATCGTCTATGATTATTTAGGTCAAAGAAGGAAGATCAACTGCGCAAAAGCAAAGAGTTTCATCATCATCGCTTAGCATGTCGCATAAACACGAACCATAGTTGCATTGGCGATAGAGAAAAGAAAGAAATGAAATGATTGATGGTTATGCCGCATGGTCACATAAGGGGATGCCTGGCCAACCCTTGGGATTGTGTCGTGGTCTTTTTGGTCGCCCAATTTCAATCGGATGCCTTGTAGTGGTCAGATGCTAAGTCGTGGTAAAGATCGGACCAAAACTCCTTTGGGAATGCCGTTTGATGGAAGGCCCATGATGTAGCCATACCCACAGAGGGGGGGACAATGCCTGGTTTTGGACTAGTAAATCACCAACCATAAGATTGTGCCAGCATGTATGAATACTGATGCATGAGAAAGTTCATTGAGTGTTCAGATTATGCAAAATGACTGTTGAAATTGTATGGCTTGAATTATATTGTATCTACAAGGTACAATATACCAAGGTAAGGTGAGATTGCCTATGTTTGTATCCGATAACTATTAAATTGTATTGTGGCTGTATTTTCTAGCTTGTTGATAGATTAGGCAAAGCGAAGGTCGCTTTGCAATGATCTACCATTGATAATAGATTGCATGATTATGCTGCACTTGAGGCAAACGAAATTTCTGACTGGAGCTTAGGATTTTAACTTACTAAATTTATCTCACCCCGTTGTGGTTAACATTTTCAGGACCCTAATATGATGCCTTACCTAGTCAAGTTCACTATCCTAGTGGACATGAGCACCTTCGCCACTAAGTGGCCAATCCTGGGTTGCAATTTTGTATACGAGCAACACGTGACAACCATTTGGGTTGATGAGGGGGAGAGGGACCATTACGTGCCACACGTCTTCAAGGCGTGGTACATTAGGCAAGAGGACATGATGTATAGTCCTTTGAGAGGTTATGACGGGCTTGCACCGCATGAGGGGCCGAGCGACAAGGTATGGGATCTAATGGACCTCGATCCCCCTAATGGCGTGATAATGAACCCCTCGTCAGGCAAGTCTGATCCTTCTGAAAGCCAGTGATTAGGCACCTGTCGCCTAACTTTTTTGACTAATCCTCCCCTCATTTTTTATTATAGTAGGTTAGTTAGACCTAGTCCCTTTTTGTGTTAGCCGTGGAATGTCCCAAAGTAGGGCTTGTACATACATTGTTTCCCCAAGTTAACTTCTGTAGATAAATAAAAAGTGTTGTTGTTGCTTTATTGCTGCATCTCTCTGCTATCGCTACTTATTGTCGACTAGGTGTGTTTAGTTATGTTTCCGCATGTAATTAGTGATAAAATAAAATGAAAAGTCGACAACAAAACCTAGGACATCACATGTTTTAGACCACAAGTGAATTGAAGTTGTCATGAACTCGAGGGTCGGGGCATGGCACCATGGGTCACCCGGTCAATTTTCTAGGATTGCCAGAGAATGTTAGCCCATATCCGAGGTGGAGGACTTTCCTTTGCCCTGACGCGAAATAAATCAAACCATGGATTGTCCAGCCCGAACCCACCAACAAGGAATTCTCAACTCGAACCGGCTCTTTTATCCCCCCGCTTTCCTTTCGTCCATTTTATGTTTAGATTCCACAAGCTCGTGTAGCAAGATCTTTCCCACGTGAATGAAAGTCAATATTTCACGACAAAACAAAACGAAACGGAAAAACAAACGGCTTTAACTTTAAAAAAAAATTAAAAGGTCTAGTACACATGGCCAACTTGAATGGTAATAATGTACTAGAGTTGGGTAACGGAGATGAAGAGACACCGGCACATGGGAATTGTTGGCGTGTGTATTATCCAAACAATAGGAGGAGACATTTGTGGCGACACAAAAAGCAGTATTAAAATCAAGAGGGGCGGGTGGGTAAGCCGAAGCTGGCAGAGCGTGATTATATCCAACAAAAATTCAAATATCAATAATATATCGGTACGTCGTGTTTCGAATGTATTTCATACCATCTTAGTTGTGCAAAAAGAAAAAGAAAAAAATGACAAGGGGCGGGCCAACCGTGCCCCAACAGGATAAACCAAAAGACCTCGGAACGAAACGAAATAGGAGGGGATTGACTCAAAACTCAACAAAGTCCAAAAAGTCAAACGTGCCTCGCTCTCTTCCACCAACCAAATCATTCCTACTATTCACAAGCGACGGCGTTCTCCTCCCTGTTTGGCACCGATTTTTCATGATCGGATACGTAATCGAATGCGTATTAATAAGTATTTCTTCCGCTGCACGAGGAAGAAGATAAGCCTCGAGAGACGGATCATCTGGGGGAGTCTTGTTACGATTTAATTGTCTAAGTCCTCGTTGTGGCGGTCCATCAGTCAGCCCTCAACGTGTTCTACCAAAGACAACCGTGACATGCCCATGTCCACATTGTGAAAGCAAACATTTGCCCCTAGATGCATAAGTCACCTTAAGAGAGCGTCTTCTCCAAACATTTTTGATTGGTCGCAGTGATATGTTCTGTTCTATTCGTCCTTACCCTCTTTTTCTTACAGGGTTTGGACCCTCTCAATTTTACGAGACAACGGATATAATTGGTAACTTAAATGAAGACTGTCTTGTCATCTCCATATATGAGAAAACCCATTTGAGCCAGGTTTGAGGTTAAGACATGGGCATGTGTATATGAGGACTCAGGTGTTCGGTGTAGATTCGATTCCTCACATCACAAGTACAAATAATTTCCATATTTTCTTACGCTCCAAATCACTGATTCACTTCTTGCGTGATGACCCTTGAGATGGTTTAGTGCTTAGAAAACCAGTATTTATCTAAGGCGAGTGTTCCTTGTTATGCAAGAAAAGACAAATAGATCTAATGCATCCATGATGCTGAGAAAATAACTAATATTAACCACTTGAAGTTGAACTCTACATTTTTCTTTTTAGCAATCATGGGGCATTAGAACCAATCGTTGTGCACCTTGATTTCGTTCACCTCTTCGAATGATCGTAAGGGCATATTTCCCTACATAAACTTGATGTATTCGAGATTTTACTCTAGAATTGCTTTCAAGCAGGTTTCACCCCAAAATCATAAAGAGAGTGACAAACTCCTTCACCCTCTATGTTAACGCCTTGCTTGTTAAAGTTGCCCTCGACTTGCACTCATCTTTCTAAAGCGATCGCAAGGCTTCCCGTGGGGCAATATGATCAATTTATTGGTTGAATTCCAGCAACGATTTACCATCTAATTAGGTCGTATCTAAATATTTTCACATATCCTGTCCATTTGGAACTATTAATTAATTCTGTATCTTAAAGGCAAAATGCAATTAATTTGTCGCATCAAAATTACCAAAGAATAGCGCAAGAGGAGCCTCTCCTTTTACTGGCGAAGCGAGGTAAGAGTCAACATTGTGCATTCAAAAATAAAAGCTGACCAGTTATTACCTGTAGTTTTCAATAGTAAATGGTGATGTGTTGGAGACCTGACTATTGCAGCATTCGGTAAGACTACGTTTTTCGAGTAAACTGTCACAGCGTTGGGATTAAGCCGTCGAATAGGACCACATGACGATTTGAAGTGAGTAAAATATATTGTAAAGCTTGGCCCGTTGATTAAGCACATCACTTACGACGAAGAAAAAAGATTGTAGACCAAAATAAATAAAAAATTCCAAGCTCTCTCGCGATTCCATATCTAATACTTCTAATTCAATTATCAATTTTAATAGCGCAATTCTTAAGACTATGTTGTAAACGGCCCACTGCTCTCATGATGGTTTGGAGCCACAAGAACGTAGTAACGTCTTGGCTGGGCACTATAGACGAAAAGTCTACTAAGGCCATCAACTCTGGTCTTTCCATCCACATTGGAAGTCACAGGCTCACAGCGGCAAACGGTCAGTTTGGAGACTCCAGATACATTGGCTTTGGTTTAACGTTAATTAGAAGGGTCCGGGTTGATTTGGTATAGTCGCTGGTCCCCGTGGATATGCTATAAATGATGTCATGACGTGTACTTTTAATGCGATTGAGAGATTGGGAAAATTCTTTTTCTGGGCTAAATGAATGAAGGAGTGTTTGATGGAAACGGTTGATGGAAAGGTTTTAAATGAATGTGTATGAGTGGAAAATGAAGTTGGGATAGATGAAGGTCATTGCAAAGGCATAAATGAACACGCCATCAATCAAGATAAATAACTCTTAAATGAAGTTCACCACATAAGCATAAAGATTCAAATCACTAATCAAAGATAAAGAACTTCTGAATAAATAAAATTCATCACCAATTCATAGAGGAACGTCACAAGTCAAGGAGAAATAACTTTTGGTTCACCATCAATGAAATTGGATAAAGAACTGAAGATAAATATCCACTCACTTGAGGAAAATCTCATGTACTCATCAAATTCAAATCTTGTGAATGCAAAATGCGATTGCACCTCTATCTATAGAGGCAAACAAAAATGACTCTTGGATTTCTAAGAAACCATAATGACTAACTCTTGAAACCGTTATCACACTAAAAACTCATAAAAACTAAGACTTGAAATTGATAACACAATTAAAGCATACAATTACTAGGCCATAATGCATGATAACTAGGACTAAATGTCTTCAACTAAGACCAAAAGCCTTCAACTAAGACCAAAAGCATAGTAGTTTAGGATTAGACTCTCCAAATCCGTCCATCAGCCTTGGAAGCCGTATAGCCACCTTGGAAGATCAATCAACAAGAAATTGATCAGAATAGCCACCGGTTGTTAGGAAGTTGATTAGTGTCTTGAAATCGATAACAAACTTGTAAATTGATATCTTGGTAACCGATCGATAACCATGAAATTGACAACTAGTCAATTGAATCAACATTTTCAATCTTGAACCCATCAAATCAACTCGTAGCCGAAATTAGCCTTTGCTTACAAGAGTGAGGATTGGGTTGATATAAGTTGAGCTTGAAAGTTGTTCAATAGAGTCTAATGCTCTTACATCAATCTAATTCTTGTAGATGCATGATTTTGTCCTTTTATATTTCAGAAGAGTAAATGTAAATTTTCTTTCTAAATTTACTTTATAATGTTATTGTTATGGATTTTTGTTACAGGTTTACTTTGAATAAGCATTGCTATATGAAAGAATGACTTAGGATAGGCGATATGATGTTGGGTTATTCTTGTCCGATTGGGATGGTATAGAGAGTTTTAACTTTGTGTGCTGGGAGCAAGACTCGTTATGGTTGTTTCGGCATATTACCTCACTCTTTATGGTAGGCTTGGGCTACATTTGGCAATATGGATAAATTTCGAGATATGATAAAATTTATCATATTATGAGTGTAGTGCATGTTCAAGACAGGATAAATGATGCATGCGTGGGCGAGTGATTTTGGGAACCGGGGAATTTAGGATTATGTGTGTGAAAATATTATGTATGAGGATGGTTATTGAAGGATGAAAAAATAGAATAAAAATTAGATTATGATCGCCACGAAGGTGTAAAGGACATGCCACCAACCAAGGATGAAAATCAAGATCAAAGAATTTCACCACCAAGACTCATGCCACCCACCAAGGATAAAATACTTCAGCATAGGAAAGCTCACCATCAAGGCCTAATGAAAAATCCACCAGCCGAGGATAAAGGGTTTCTTAGCTTATTACCAAGAAGTAATCCACTCTGCAAGGATAAAAAGATCGATAAAGGAGTTATCCACTCTCTAAAGATATTCACTCACACAAAGGAAATCTCAATTATTTTCATTCATCAAAGTCTAGTTTGCCTTACAATGGAGAGTCTTCCTCTATTTTTAGGAGAGAAGATATCTAGGAAACTACTAAGACATTAAAAGACTTGGGAACTAGACGCATAATAAAATTAACTCTTGAGATTATTTAAAACTTCTAGAAACTTAGAAATGCAATTAATGACACAAGAACTTGTATTCTTGACTCTTCAATCTAGCGTCTGATCTTCAAAATTCGTCTACCAAGCTTGATCAGAAGATAGCCATCTCAAAAGCTCATCAAATACACATGAAATTGTTTAGAATAGCCACCCATTGATATGTTGTTGACAAACTTTGAAATCAGCTATTAATATGGTGTACCAAGAATTCGATAACTCTTCATTCGTCAATAACTTTGTAATGCTCGGTAACTCCATCAAAAGCCACTCTTGGTAGTGCCATTTGATCAGTAACTCAACCCATCAAAGCACGTTATGCCCAAATCCTATCTTGACTTGAATAGGCGTTGTTGGTTCCGAGTTGGTTGATGGAGCTAGGTGGGATGCTCCCGCATCAATAAAATCGAGTATAAGACGAATATAGGCAAGATGAATTATCTGATGGAGTAGGTAGGATATAAGTGGGTATGATTTTTAGAATCCATAATAGAAAAGCTATTTTTCTCAAATAACAAACTCATTAGATCAACAACATTAAAATTGTATTTCAATATAAATAATATTTGAATTCTAATATAAAAATTCAAAATAAAAATATAACAATTTAGTTTTTTAATTTAATCATATTTTTCATTTATATATTCGAATTTATTTCTATCTTATAATGTAAATTCAATAAATAATATATTATGTATTTTAGGTATTTTAGTATTTTAGATATATTAGTACTATTAAATATAAAATTTTATTAGAGAATGAATGGAAGGGGAAAAAAGAAATAAAAAAATAATTAAAAAGAGTGAGAAATAATAAAATAAAAAAGCAAATAAAAATAAAGTAGACAAAATTATTTGACTTTATTACTGCAATTCACCAAATAATAGATAGAATATAGCAAATATATCATATTATATCCTATACTAGTAAGAAATTTAGACAATCAAATGTAATTTCGATATCAGCTTATGTCCTCTTAACACATTGCCATCCATGATTGCTTCTTACCTATCTACCATCCTAAGCCAAGATTGCCACATAATGATATAGTTAGGCAATCATTACCATAGCCTGTAAGGGCGCGAATGATAATATTTTTGGTCAAAAATTGATTTCTAGAAGAGAAATAAATTTTTCTATTTCTATTTTTGGATGAATTTCTAAACTAAAAACGTGTTTGATAATAACACAAAATTTCTATTTTTGGAATAGAAATTCATTTGATAATGAATAAAATTTCACTTTCCAAAGTGATAACGGTAATGGGAGGGATGGTGATCGGTGGCGGTAGCGGTGGGCGGTGGGTGGGGTTGGTGGTGGGTGGCGAACGGCAAGAAATTCTTTCGGGTGACAAATAAGAAAAAGAGAAACAATTTCTGATTTCTATTCCAGAAATAGAAAAGTAAAAATTTTTTGTTTCTGATTTATATTCCAAACATATTTCTAAAATAGAAATCTTTCCAGAAATAGAAAAATGAAATTATTTTACCAAATGGATTTCTATTATAAAAACAGGTATGGAATATAAATCTATTCCAGAATTAAAAATAAAATGATTACCATGAGTAGTCTAAATCCTTCCCCCGGGCGGCGGAGTCAATTCACTTATTTTGCAGACTTTTGGACAATTCTACACCTCTAGACTCTAAAGATGTTTCATCGTTTTCTTGTGGATGTAATCACGTCCAGATCCTATCTTTCAAGTGTAATGGTCAATTACGCACAATGAAAAGTATTTCAAATGTGTTATTTTCAGAGCATCTAAAAATTAAACTATGCCTACATCTAAGAGCTTTAATATTTTTGAACATTCGACAATAGTGCCACAAAATTTTCACATATTATCAAAATACAAAATCCCAAATTCAAATATTTGCGGATCCTTATTTGTCTCTTCACGTATAGTTCCACGCTTTAGTTTTAAATTAAAGTCCAACTCACACATGAGCCTGAACAATAGAATTTTTAAATATCAAATCACTATTTCTTTAATAAATCTTCGCAGTTTTAACAACATTCGTTGCCTGTTTTTTTGGAGCTTTCAAGCCCTAGAGACTATGACTAGTCTTAGCCGTTCCATCTTTTAAAATATAACTAACAACTCATCTTCACGCGCACAATTGAAAAATTCGTCTCAAGGACTGCTCTCTAAACCATGATCCGTGTAAACACTGCCAAGAAAATTCTCAAAGCACGTTGCGACTTGCGAGACAAGGTAATGCTCTTCCCTAATCAGCTTGCTTTGTTCATGTTAAACGTGGAAAATCAGACCCGCAAAGGCAAAAGAGTGTTGTCGCTTAGCCGCTAATTAACTAATTATTTCTTAACTTCCGTGATCTATTTGCTGACGTCCTTGCTCATAAAGAATGAAAACACAAAAGGAGAGCAAAATAAAATAAATCTAATTTACAAAGGACAAATTTCTGTTGAATCTCTCTCCGTTCGAACATCTTTTGTTGAGAGCGAGAGGCGAAACTTTTACCACTCATTCTTCAATTTCCATGAATGAAAATTCTACGGACGTCACTCGTTGGACCGGTCGAGTGAAGGGCGTCTCTCTCATGTATCGTCTCTCTCGCACGAGACTTCTCTGTAAAGGGTGGCGTGCGATCCACACATTCTACCATGTAAATCGCTAGATGCCGACCCTTCGTTCCACGGACGAGCATTTCCACTGATGGGGATTTGATGGATCCATCGTGAACGCATCTTTCACATCGTGCCTTCTTATGTCCTGTAAACCTATATTTAGATATGGAAACTCCATTCGTTTTATAAAAAATAACTTTCATGAGAATATTTTATAAATTTTGCGACATTCAGCTCTTGAAAAAATAAATAAGTAGAGAAAAACATTTTTTATCCATCGAAAAAATATATTCAAAAGTAGGAAAAATGATTTCCTCTTTTTGAAAAGAAGATATCATTTTCCCTCCTCGTTCTTTTACTACTCATTTTAATTCTTTTCTTTTCTTTTCTTTTCTTTTTCTATGTATTTTTCCTTCTTTTAAATTTGAATTTTTAATTATTATTTATTTTCTTTTTATTTTTCCTTTTTTTGTTCTCCCACCAATTGCCTGCCACGAATAACACCAACTTCTAGTGAGCTTAGCATCGCCAAAGGGCAATAAGGATTGAACTCTCTAAATTGGTGATGCTCAAGCATCGCTAGAGAGCGGGAGGCTCGAGCCTTGCAGATTAACGACCCTCAAGTGTCACTAGAGACTGGTAAGCTTGTCCCTCAACTTGCCTGCTATTGTTGTGGCTAGTAACTAGTCAAGAAAAAGAAAAAGAAAAAGAAAAATAATTACAAATATGATTTTTTTAAAAGGAAAATAAGAAAAAAAAAAAACAAGAACCAATAAATATAAATAAAAAATGATCAAAAAGAGTTCATAGAGAAAAATAAAATTAGATACCAAACGGCGAAAAATAATTTTTAGTTTATTTACAAGTTTTAGCCAAACACCGAAAAATATTATCATTTACTTGAAAAAGGGCCTCTTAAAAAACATTTTTCACAAATGCCACATTTTCCGCGAATGAATGGAGCTTGAGAATACAAATGTTTTAGATAATCTAAATATTCCACCAAAAAATTTCGATTTTCAGCAACAATTGGTAATTACTAGATAAAAGAAAGGGGAAATTAATAATTATCAAGTTAAAAACACAACTTTCTCATTCTGAGTCATTTCTCCTCTTATTATGTGTATAGAATCTAGTTTACATCGATAAACAATTTAGCTACAATGAAAATCTTAATTGGGACTAATAGCACAGCAGTAGAAAGTTAGGTCGATGAAGCATTTTATTATTTGCTTGCTACTTAGAATGATTTTTTTTCTTGCTAAAAAACTGTGGAGAGATTGGAAAAAATAAATCCAAAAAGCTATAGAAAAAAGTAAAATCTTTCTTCATAGAAAATTTACTCATGTCAAACAGAAAATCCTAAACCTCTCGATTGTAAATTTAATGGCTTTAACTATCCGTGCATAAACTCATAGGGAGTCGATAATGTTCTCCCGAAATGGCTGCAACGGGCCAAAATCAGTTATTGGCCTGAAGTGATTTATATGTTACACTCGAGAAATTGGATGTGTGAGCCAAATGGGGCATGGTATGATCGGTAAAGATAATGCGATTCTCCCAATGATTTTTCTAAATGATCTGTCCAAGAAAGACTTGCCTGGTGTTCCATCTCATTAGGTGCCGCTAGGGTTTATCCTCGACTAGGAAAGGTTCGGCGCGTGGAACTATTACCTTTGATTACATGCAGGACTATCGATTTTTCCATGGACGACTCTCTCCGTGCACAATTCATAATGCATTTTAAAAGCGATGAACTCTGCCGTGCAACGAAGGATGAAAACAAGAAAGAAGCTTGACACAGTGGGAGATCCTAAAAGTTGGATTGTTTTCCCTCCATATTCTTAAGCTGCTTAGTAGCGAAGAGCAATCAAATGGCCGCAATCTGAAAATTGAAGAGAACTAGCCTTACCCGATCGGTTCCAGACCGTTTTACATGGTACCAGTTGGTTCTTAGGAAAATAAATTGGAGACCCGGCCCTGACCAGTCGAATACTGACTTTTAGCTTGTTTAAGTAATTTTGATATTATGGAGTTGGGTTTCAAACCTAGAAAGGATGTGATATCAATCAATGTCTTAACTGTTGTGGAACACTCCTAGATGATTTCGAAGATTGACAAAACTTTTCTCGAGTAACTCGTGCTTCTGATGATAAAGGTTTTTCAAGTGGAAATTCTGGAATTTATGATCAGATGTTCTCATCAAACTCAGAGTCATGGAGAAAATCATTTCCATAACATTCAAATTAACTGGTTAAGGATATGGATCTGGTGATAAAATATTGTACAACGGCTAGTGGATTGGCATGAATTTCTTACTTTATTTAAGTTGATTATCCAAGAAGAAAAGTATGATAAATCCATTCGCACAAGGTGGAGCTTTGAAACTATTGGATCAATCAATCTTCTAGAGATGAAATATTCTTTCCAAATGAAGGATTCAACTTATGGAAACCCAATCTTTTGTATGGGCAGCAGAATCAAAAGGAAGCTCCATCCTCAACAACTTTGAAGCAATAAGATCTTCTAGCTATATCTAAGTCCAATAGATAGATTGGTCGAATGATCGTTAGAGGTTCTATCCAATGGGCAATTTGGACACTGAGGAGTATTAAAGGAGTTCGTGACACTAAAAGGGCTAGGAGTTTTTGAAGTCTACAATTCCAAAGTTCAAAGAGAAATTCATTCTTTTACACTCATCTTTGTGAGCTAAAAGTTGTAATTTTTAGAGGTTGTTAAAGAGTGTGAGATCAAGAGTTTTGATAAAGTTGTAATTCTTTAGAGGTTGTTGAAGAGAGTGTGAGATCAAGAGTTTTGATAACTTACTCGAGTCGAGTGTACTCAAGTGTTGTAACCTCTTGTCGATTCATATAGTGAATCCAACCAATAGGTTGTCAACGCAAGAGAATGGACATAACCTTATCAAAGCCAAACAACTGTAACTATTGTGTGCATTTTTTATCCCTTAAACTCTTTATTATTTCTTATGATAGAATATTACACATTGGTAAGAGATGTTATCATTTTGCAATATTAAATTAAATTGTTTTAAATTCCGTATTTTCACCTATTCACCTTCCTCTAGATGATAATTTTAGCTCTAACATTAACCACTATGCTAAAGATTGTTAACATTACATTTTTTTTTTTCAAAAAATAGAAGTTATTTTATTAAAAGTCATGTCTAGTTCTCTCGTCGACCTTGAAACCGACCAATTCAGCTCTAAGCTAAGGAGACTGATTTGTTCGTCAGTAACAAAAATGAAGAACCTACTCTAATTGAGTACATTCCAAGTTTTTGGTCTGAAATTTATTCACCCTGAAATCAATAAAAAAAAAATACAGGATTAGCTAAATATTGGACTGTTAAAATCAACCTCTCAACTTTTGTGCAAGTGATTTGCCCATATTGTGATAGGTCCAATTTTAATATTAGTAAAGCTCTGTCGGATCTAAAGTGAGTCGTTAAACAATGGATGATAATCGCCAACGAAATAAACTTTTTGGGGCAAGTGTGTTTCCTGTTGTTGTAGGTCCGATTGAACAGCTAAAGCTTTGTCAGATAAATAGTAGGCATAAAAAAAGGTATATAATGTCTCTGTCTGGAAAAAAAAATTTATTAAAATCAAACAAGAATTGCTGTTTCTTTTTCTGGTCAAGCTGTCTCCGAAAATTACGCAGACTTTTTCTAATCCAATTTTTTTCAAAAAGAAAAAGAAAATTAACATTAATTGTTACAGCAAAAGCTTAAAATGAACTTATTATATAGTGTTACTACAAAAATCCCAAAACTAGTGCATACGTTACAAATTTATCATAAACTAAATTTTTGATTACCAGAAATAGGGGTGAGTATTGTTCCAAGGTAAAATCTAGAACCTAAGAATCACACTGGCGGAAACTGATGGGAACCTGTAAGTTGCAGGTTCTAAAGTATGCAAGATAAGTTCTAGATTCTAAAATTTAGGGTTTTGACTGGTAGGAGATTAGTAGAACCTGACACTCGAAACTTGAAACTTGTAACCTAAAACTTAGAATAATTTTTGGTGTTTTTCTTAATTTATGTCTTCACGCAATTTCGAGGTATTCCATAGAGTTTAATGATCAATGTATAATTTGAAACCATTAGTTTAAACTTTCATTTTATGATTGGAAATTTTATTTTCATAGGCCATGAGACTAGTGAAAATCTTTGATGCAGTTATGTTCGGACAATTATTTCTTTTAAGATAATGATTATATATAATACAAGAACAATTGATGCATTAGAAATCGTAAAATTTCTTTGATACTATTCGACGTGTGCATATAAACACTCGTTCTTAGGCAATCGATAATAAAAACTTTATTTATTTTTATTGTTGCATTTATTTTTGTTTTGCTTAACTAGAAATGGGGGACAAAAAATAACATATTAGAACTTGGAATCGACCTTAGAACCTATAATAGGGTAGGTTTCAATTTCCAGGTTTTGATAGATAGATTTCATATTCCAAAAAATGAGGAATTTGTACCCGATGGTAAGTTTCAAGTTTCCAATGGAATTTGTAAAAAAACTTGGAACCGCTCAATCAGAAATCCCCCAAATTAGTATACCTATAACAAATTTACCATTCCATTAGTTTTTGTTAAATTTTTCATCAAATTACTTAGTTAGATGACACGTGCCAGTTAACAAGTGTATTAGTTTGGGATTTTAACATTCTTTTGTCATAAGTGTACTAGTTTATGGTTTTTTATGATATTAATCCGATTTAATGAAAACTAGCAGAGGATAAATTTATCACAAATGTTATTAGTTTGAAATTTTTGATAGTAAAAAAATTAATTTTAAATAAATTTATCATATGTGTACCAAGTAAGGTTTTTTGTGATATTAAACCTATTATATATGGCTAGTGATCTCTAAATGTGCACTCCTAATTAATATTGCCCATAAAATCGAAATAAATCATATTTTCACACCAATATGGACAAAATAAAAGCTTAGTTAACTAAACTCTCTCATGCCTTCTTACACATTGAAATGTGGACCTCACTTTTGTTGATTTCAACATCATATTTGAGCTAAATTACCTATCACAAGATTACTTCTATCTATTCAATTTCCGATTCATTGGTAAGGCGATGGTCAACTCAGTTTTCATGCATATCGACAAGTCAATCTTCCTAAGTGATCTTAACAACGGACTCCCCCACTTAGGCTTGGTGCATTTGAAATTTGACCCTCTAAATGCTCCCACCATTTACGCCGATTCCTTGTCAATTGCTTTCATTCGTTTCTTTACTTATTTTGTTGTTAGCTGATCCCTTAGGCTACTTACCCACTCTCAACTAAATCTCCCCATTTCAATCAAAGTCGAGTCATAAGGCACTAAAATTTCCTAAAGGACGGCTTCTCTTGAGACTTGACCGACCATGAGAAGTTATCTCTCCATAGAATAAAATATGATATTTCAGACTTACTAAAACTTAGGATTACAACCCCTTTATTTGCCGGGCATTGTCAGTGTTGGAACAAGGACGATTTTAATGGCCCAAAAAGAAACGGTCACTGACCGTTGGCTAAGAAATCTCTCTAACAATTGGTCCGCTCCCCTCTTGTTTTCTCCATTCTTCAATTGGCAGGAGTCTCATACTACTTTCTAACACTCTTGCTCTTTAAAATCTTTTGTGAATTTCATAATTCTTCCCTTCTTCTTATAACAATTTAACTGCTTCCTAAATACTACAGTGGTGAACAACAACTAGAACGACCACCATCACCGCCGCCATTTGTCGTTATCCAACTCGATCTAGACTCCACTTGGCAAAATTGTTCAAAATTTTTCAATAATTCTCCAGCAAGAAGCCCAATTCGACGATGAGAATACACAACAACCTAATGATTAGAAGAAATCGTAGAGGCGAACGCCCAAGCAATTGTGGTGTAGGTTTGGAGGAAACCCCCACCTCAAAAGAAAACCCCCGAGCAATTGTGGTTGAGGCTTGACAAACAGGAACGTCCGGTGTCTGGGGGACATACCTACTCTAGGTCTACGCTCATGGTGTCACAACGGCCGTTTACACAATATATGGCACCAAATTGTTTGGCATATCCGCAAGTCAGACGAGCAACCGAGCTGGAGATGATGCGGAGATGTTAGGGAATTGGAAATTGGAAACCCATTCAAATAAATGAGGCAAGGAATCAGAAGGAACTTTTTGTTTTTTGTTTTGTTCCTGAACAGTCTATTTGGCATCGTGAAAAGATTACGCTTTATCTCTACGTACAAATCACTCCCCAACCTCAATTCAGGCTTGTTTGGCACACAACAAATTTCCATAAGAAATTTGTCAACTAGCCATTGATAAATGGCTTCAACTTCCACCGAAAGGAAAATGAAAAAAAGCCTTTCAATCCACCTATAATATAGACTACATTCATAAATCACTGATCACAAACCTCGACAAAGTTTAAAAACTCTTGCATATGGTTGATTTGAACATTAATAAACCTGAATTGGATAATCGACCGAGAAGAAGAGGCACCAACACATAAGAATTGTTCAAGATCATAGAGTATGTAAACAGTTTCGCCTAACTTTTGCCTATGATCCAAGCAACACGACGAGACATTTGTGGCGATGACAAAGGGCAACTTTACGGTCAAGACGGGGGTGGCCCCGGTCGGGCCGGCATAGTGGAGTTATGTCCAATCAATTTATTACTACCATTGATACACTAGCACATCATCTTTCGAATGACCAAAACATAAAACAAAACAAAATATACTTCCGGGGGCCAAGCGGGCCCCAGTTGGGGAAACGAAAGGGACATCGGAACGAAACGAAATTCGAGGGAGGGGAATTGGGAGACCCGAGTAACCGCCTTCTTCAGCCCGTGCTCACACGCGGATCGAGCGGGAGGGCGCCACGTGTCCCGCGAACGATTGACTGGAACCTCGACGCGGACGCAGTCCGAAAAGTCAAAACCCCACGTTCCGCGCTCTCGTGCAGCCATCAATCGCTTGGTCAATCCCCTCCTTTTTCACAAGCAACGCCGTTGTCCTCCCTCCGTCTCTCCTCCTCCCCTCTATATAAACCCCTCCCACTCCGACTTGCAAACGCCAAAATTTTAGCGACGCTCTTCCTTGCCTTTCCTTTCTTCTTCTTCTTCAGCCTCGAAGGTAAAGATCGGCCAGAACGAATCCCTTCGAGACGAGCCATGCCGAGTAAAGGAATGAGGAGCATCTGCTTCAATCCCAAGACCGCCTCCTTCGCCTCCCCCTCCCGGGGCGCCCCTCCCCGCCCCGTCCTGCCGGCGGCCCCGGCTCCGGCTCCGGTCGAGGTCGACAAGGTCATCGAGGCCGCGGCCCTCCTCATCATGAAGTGGAACCCCGACACCTCGAGCTACGCCCGCGTGACCTCGCTCTTCTACGAGAGCAAGCGCGAGGCCGCCCAGTTCATCGCCTGCGTCAACAACCTCCAGAAGTCGATGCACGCCTGGGCGTCGGCCGGCCCCGCCACCGCCTCCGACGGGAGGCTGATCCACGCCCAGTTCCTGATGGAGATCGCCATGAAGAGGCTCCAGAAGGAGTTCTACCAGATACTGTCCCTGAACCGGGCCCACCTCGATCCCGAGTCGGTCTCGGCCCGGTCGTCCCGCGCCTCCGCGCGGTCGAGCATCTCCGACTACAGCGACGACGGCGGCGGCGGCGACGACGCGTGCGCCGCGCGGGACTCCATAGCCGAGGTGGAGGAGGCCTCCACGGCCGCGATGTCGGACCTCCGGTCCATCGCCGAGTGCATGATCGCCTCCGGGTACGGAAAGGAGTGCGTCGCCATTTACAAGATCATCCGGAAGTCGATCGTGGACGAGGGGATTTACCGGCTCGGCGTGGAGCGGATGAGCGCCTCGCGGGCCGCGAAGATGGACTGGGACGTGCTGGAGATGAAGGTCAAGAACTG
This sequence comes from Corymbia maculata, assembly GCA_014182735.1. Lineage (NCBI taxonomy): Eukaryota > Viridiplantae > Streptophyta > Magnoliopsida > Myrtales > Myrtaceae > Corymbia > Corymbia maculata. The sequence goes on along the minus strand of CM024688.1, from coordinate 3,687,047 downwards.
GTTGGAGGCGGTGAAAATCGCGGTCCGGACCCTCTTCAACGGCGAGAGGATCCTCTGCGACCACGTGTTCGCGGCGTCCGACACGATTCGCGAGTCCTGCTTCTCGGAGATCTCGCGGGACGGGGCGATGCTCCTATTCGGATTCCCCGAGCTCGTCGCGAGGAGCAAGAGGTTGCGAGAGGAGAAGATGTTCCGCCTCCTCGACATGTACTTGGCGATCTCCGAGAGCTGGCCGGAGATCGAGTCCATCTTCGCCTTCGAGTCGACTTCCGCCGTCGTCTCGCAGGCGCTTGCCTCGCTGGCCCGAATCGGGGAGTCGGCCCACGCCATTCTCTCCGACTTCGAGGTGGTCATCCAGAAGGAGTCGCCGAAGTCGTCGCCGCCGGTCGCTGGCGGCGGCGTCCACGCCCTGACGGTGCGCGTGATGAACTACCTCGCCCTCCTCGCCGACTACGGAAGCATCGTCGGCGACATATTCACCGACTGTCCGCGGCCGGCGAAACCGTCGCTGCCGGAGTTGTACTTCGACGCGGCGCCGGAGTCCGACGACGCCCCGGCGGTCTCGCTCCGGCTGGCGTGGCTGATCCTCGTCCTCCTCTGCAAGCTGGACGGCAAGGCGAAGCGGTACAAGGACGTCGCGAGATCCTACCTCTTCCTCGCGAACAACCTCCAGCACGTCGTCTCCAAGGTCCGGGCGTCGGGTCTGCAGGAACTCCTCGGGGAGGAGTGGGTCGCGAAGCACGAGGGGAAGGTGAAGCAGTTCGCGGGGAACTACGAGCGGCTGGCGTGGGGCCAGGTGCTCGCGTCGCTGCCGGAGGGGTCGCCGCCGGCGGCGTCGCCGGCGCAGGCGCAGGAGCGGTTCAGGCGCTTCAACACGAGCTTCGAGGAGGCGTACCGGAAGCAGAGGGAGAGCGTCGTACCCGATCCGAAGCTCCGGGAGGAGATTTTGGGTTCGGTCGGGGGAAGGCTAGTGCAGGGGTACAGGGAGTTTTACGAGGCGCACAGGCCGGCGTTGGGGGAGGAGAGGAACGCGGGGCGTTTTGTCCGATATGCCCCTGAGGATCTGGAAAATTACCTGTCGGAGATGTTCTACGGGACGGCCGGCGGCGACGTGGGAATCACGTCGTCGACGTCCTCCCTGACGTCGTCGAATCGCCACCGGTCATGGTCTCGTTGAGAAGTTTTTTTTTTTTTTTTTTCTTTTTGTTTTTCCCTATACTTTCTTTTTCATACCATGTATTGTAAAAAAGATACCTAGAGATTACGTTTTTGATTAATGACGATATTATACTATCAACGATCAAGATTACCCCATCCTCATCCAATGGCTCTTATATCTTCATACAAGTTCAATAACTAATATAGACGTACTGGACTTTCTGCTCCTCTTTTTATTAATTTTTTTCATTAATTAATTATCTTAAGCTAAACAAATGATTCTTTTAAGGAAAATATTTTTCAAATCAGTATCTTCCGTAAAATAAAAAGACCCATAGTTTTACGGAAGATACTAATTATATTTGTGGAAGTTTCTCATTACCTAAATTTGAATTCCATCAAATGCCTCTGAACTGTTAATGGATTTTGCAACATGTTCCATCGTTCTTTAGGTAATAGGTTCTGTATGCATATTCTCGAATTATTAAAAAAGAAAAATATGAATACATTAGAAATCCCAAAATTTGTCGAAAAGCACAATTAAATCTATAAAACTTTCTAAATGTGCAATTAAGTCTTCACACATATCACAAAGTGTAATTAAATTCTAAACTTTTGAAAAGTATAATCAAATCTTAAAACTTGTTAAGTTGACATGATCAAATTATTCCATTAACTCCGTCCAAGTTAATAATTAAAAATGTTAATAAGTTTTATGACTTAATTGTACTAGTTTGATAAATTTTAAGATTTAATTGTATTTTTCGAAATTTTAAAAAATTAATTATATTTCTTTTTAGTTTAAAGATTTCCAATTTACTTATTCTAAAAAAAAAAAAAATTAAAAGTGAAAATATGGAGGCATCCAAGACACGTGCTTGCACTAACGTATGCCCCGGATAAATGAGCGGTTAGAATGCACTCGATCGAATACATCTGATGGGGGTCAATTCCGTGGCTAGCTAATCTTCCCTTCTTTCGCGGTGCCAGGTCCATCGGACCGTCCACTTTGCAAGGCTCACGAAATGAACGGTTAGAATGCACTCGATCGAATACATCTGAATCCAGACAAAGAATTTAGACCCCGCGAATGGGCCGCTATCGCACGCATTCACTTTCACATCGCCGAAGTTCCACTTGGCCTGGGAATTTTTCCTCTCCCTATTCCCAGTTTAGAAGCAAATGAGAAATACAATAAAAACAAGGGATGACCAAATTTTAGTTTGCCATACCTTGCTTCTTAACTTATTTTCAGATCTTTATTTATCTCTTTGTAAAGCGTGAAAATCAAACTCCACACTAGAAACTAAATATCATCATCATCACTCTCTCCTCGTTCTTATCACGTGAAAATGGCGACCATTAGGGCAGTCCTTAGTGATTCGTTCCTAAAATTTTATAAAATTCTTATTATATTTAAAATCTTGCTATGAAACTTAGTCTAAGAAGATGACTCATCATGTTCGACATCGTGTCAACACCCTAATCTAACGAAGTCTTGGTCCGGCTCAAGGTCCCGTTGATCGTGCGAGTTTTATGTGGATCCCACAAAACTTAACCATTGTGACCGCACCCAATCTATCAACACGGGTCTGCATAGTAATGATCCTAGTCGTCCGTGTTTATTTTAGTCATACATGAAATTCATCTCTTAGAGTATCATACCATTCGAGCAACATTTTATGATGTCCTATTTTGTTTTTAAGCAGCGTTGACGAGCCGGCGGACAAGAACGGCAACACTTCTGGCAAAGCCGTAAGTTGGAGGCAATTGATGTGGACACGAATTAGAGGCAACTGATGTGGACATGGGTATCTTATATTTTCTGTCATCAAATCAAATCCCCCCGGTCGGTGTTTGAAAAATTGGACATCGCCGTTGGAAATCAAAACTCCACATCAAGACGATCTCATGAGGGCCTCCCATTTTCAAGTTTTCATACATCAGCAAGTCAAATAACACCAGCTTCTAGTTTAAAATGGTGGGTGAAATACAAGACCGCAATCATATGAATGGAGGGAAAAAATTTTCAGGGTATTTGATTAAAATTCGCGGTTGCATGCATCTTTTGAAATTCATCGTGTTCACAGCTCGAATAACGGATATTAAATAAAGTCTCGAGCGAGTACATAGCCACTCGAATCAGATTTTCTAAACATGAATGACCCGACTTTAGAAGACTCTTAACTTATACTACTTCTTCTAGATGCCTTGAGTCCAGAACATCGCTCGTGGCATGTGGACTTTGAGGCATATGGATGCCTCAGCAATTGCCATCACACCAAAAGCAGTGGTGTTCAATACTTACCAACGCCGGTCAATAGTTGCTCTATTGCTCTTGCACTCTGTTCAAAGAGAAGAGAGAAGAAGGAAAGAAAGAAGGAAGGAAGGAAGAAAACAGACACGCGTGACGATTCATCATCGGATACACGACGACACTTCATTTGGTCTGCAACGCTGATGTTACTTGCGTGAAACCCTTCATTTTACTCCACTGAAGCGAAGTAGATCGATTGGTGGATCGGAAATGAAATAGCTTGTATCAGAACTTATCAAGGCCTACATATGCTTTGACACCATCCTTTTATTTTGGTCCCCAGTCGACAATTACGTCATTGCTACAAGTATATGCTAGAAGAAAGTTGTGTCTACAATTTAGAACTGAACTGATACAACGGTGTGAAAAAAAGGAACATAGATATATATTTGTAAGACAAGAAGCATGGTGAGGTACAGATTTAGTGCCACGCTATGCAGCGACTCCATGATCAGCTGGCAGAGGCACACCCTGCCATCCTGTGCGATGTTGTAGAACCTGCTTGAGTGAATCTGTGGGAGGTTCCACCGTCGATGTGGGATAGTATTCGCTAGGATGAAACACGCAGTGTTTGGCTGTATCAGTCATTAGACCTGATTTAGTTCCCGCTAGGAACAAGTCCCCTTCAGATCTTATGTGACCAGTGCCCGCGCCTTCCTTGTCAGCAGCCTATAGAAATGTGAGATCACAAGTCTCAGACACATAGCTAGTCCCAGGAATACGATATGATCTCGTATCAGTAGCCAAAATGAGCAGATAATCCAGTAATGATGTCGAGTCCTAAACAAGTAACAGATGAAAAACATCCCGCAATTTGTTCCATTATGCTATAAGGACATGGAATGCTAATTGCAAGTGATGCACAAGCCACGTATATGTCGTGAGGCAGTACAAAGACTCTTCAAAAACCACAGTATGTCAGTAAATTATTCTGCAAAATGTAATTATGAGAAATATATTCTCTCAAAGCCATATAAGGAAGCCATGAGTTTAATCTTTGTTTTTTCAGGCGAGGGATTTTAGTCTTTTAACTCAAAGATGAAGTGAAAAGACCTAAGCCATATGTGATGCCAAGTCTACTGGCATATCTGTAACATGTGCTCATCCTGATCTCTAGACGGATGTTCAAACGATGTTCATCTTCTTCTTTTTTCATAATTTTGATCCTTTGAATAGGTTTAGAGAATTTTATTCTCTCCATGAGACCCTTTCTCCAAAATCTCATATATGCATCGATTGGTTGCCATCATGGCAGTCAAACATGGTCAGGACTTTCAAATTTTTAACCTCAAAAGTCAGGACAAAAATTCAATGCATGCTTCATTGCCCCTATCAATCATGATGAACTCGATACTTATAATACATAATCATGACGACCGTCCAATACAATTCTTACAGCACTAGCTGCTAAGATGGTGATTAGACAAGCTGCAAATGACATTTAGAAGTCTTCTTTGAGTACTTACTTTGTATAGGAATAACAGAAGAAAAAACTCCTCAGTTTTCATCTTAGAACCAATTTACATCCCCCTATTTCTAGAACCTCACTTTGCATCTCAAATCCTAAGTTGCTGCAATGACTAAAATACCCTCTTCAGAACATCCAATAAACCCTAATTCCAAATCAGTGATGCTGTGACAGCAACAGTGGCAAGATGATGGGGCGGGGGCAGTGACTGCTGAGCTAGATCTAAGGTAAGACTTGTTAATACTGTTCTCTAGTAGGTGAACATGAGAAAAGCAGTAAGCATACTTCCTGAAAAAATATAGCAATTAATATAAAACAAAATGGTTGGTGCAAAGTGGTAGCTTTAGAAATTTATACCCAATGCTTTTGGAGTAACACATGCGGGGAATGTTTTTGGTACTTTCCCTTCTACCAAGATAAAAGTACTTGTAATGCAATGAGTGCATAAATCAAGATGAACAATTGCCATATCTTCAGAAAACCACCCATAGTAATTTGAAGCTAACATGGTAAGATGTGGCAGAGAACCGTTAACTGGACTCTTTGCAACATAGCTATACCATAGCTAAACAATGCATTGAGATCGCCAACAACCGTGTTAAATCAAGAGTTAGAACCTTGTCCTAATTCAATGTATTGAAGCTCAGTAAGCTTGAGGTTGGCCTTGTAGTAGATTATCTCCACTCCCTGCTTCTTCCTCTTCAATTATGCTATCACAAGCAAGGCACCTGAACTATGAAGGTACTCCTACTATAACGAATCCTCAGTCCAATACTCAGTCAACTCTTATTTCAGCCATCAACCTTCGTCTCTTTTGATTTGGGATACACTGTTAGCTTATTTATGTTGGCTATGCTTAAAACAACGACTTTTTTCAGGTTAAAAAGAAAAAATCAGAGATGAATAGAGATGTTTGAGCTAACAATGAACTAATTATCGTCAACATAGTAGTACTTAATCTGATTGCCTATCTGCTTCAACACTTTCCCCTCCACAGACGACTACTGCAATGCTTAAACAAGGCCAAGGTCATGCAACAGGCTAATGAGTTCCAGAAACTTATTGATTACCTAGCACAAAGTAAAACAAGGTTTACTCTTACAACTGCCAACTCTCTACAACATATAGCCATTTTGCTCCTGCTTTGGAGATTAATAATGACATTACATGCATTACCAAAAAAAAAAAAAGATGACATTACGTGAAGAGAAAGGAGAAATGATCTCCAGGATGGGAGCAACTATTTGCAAACCATTCATATTGACGTATCACCATCCTCCAGTATTCCCAATAGAAGAACTATGAGTATTCACAAGCAAGAAATTTCTAACACATACAGTTCAAACAATCTGATTGACTACTAGTTGCACTTCACTTTATGGTGAAAAAGAAAGTATAAGCACTTGCCTTTTCTGTGAGATATTTGAATGCCAGCTTCTTCTGACCAGCTTCATAAATATTGCATTGGGAGAATATCTGGTTGCAATATAAACAATAGTTATGAACAAAACATTGTTACTTATGAAATAAACCATGCTACCAATACCACAAAGACCAGGAAAATGTTTAAATAAGCATGAAATAGAGATTCCATGGGCTATTATTATCACCTGTGATTCTACGCTAGCACAAACAGCATAGATGCCCCAATTTCTGGTGTAATTGTTGTACAGATGTACTTTTGCAAACCTCACTCGGGGATGCCGTTGTCGAGTTCCATCGAAAAAACAATGGTGAATGGTCACCCTCATACATCGGTCCTCAACGTGGGAGGGATCTGCTCCAATGAGCATTGTCTTGTCATGAGCTGAAAAGTGACACCTGAATACAAATAATCGAATACATTGAGATCAGATTAATTATAAAAGAAACCACTCGTTGAAGATGGAGAAAGTTACTCACCTAGAAATAGTGATATCTGTGCTCTGCCTTGTGATATCTATAAGGCCATCCTCATAATCACGGAGACTGCAACGGTCGATCCATATGTGCTTTGAATTAGGCTTTATTTGAATGCCATCGACATCCGGCCCTCTACCGCCTTCAAACTCCAGATTGCAAATGATGACATGTTCAGATTCCTTCAGCCTCAAACCTTTCCCAGTGAATTTTATCCTTTGGCCACGGCCATCAATGGTCTTATAGGAAGACACATTTAAGTAAGACGAGAGATGAATGGTGCCCGACAGTTCAAAAACTATCCAAAGGGGTTCCTTTTTGTGGCACCCATCACGAAGCGATCCTGGACCATCATCTGCAACGACCGAAGCGCAACGTAATCTCTCTCGTGTAAACAAAGAGGCATGCACCAAAGGAATATGCGGACATAATGCGACACAATAGTTTCTAAGTTGCATTTTCCCATGGCTAAACTCAAACTAAGGCATTACAGGACCGTAACACCTGGTGTGTTGAGCCAAAATCGTCCACATTGGATTAATTCAGCAGGGAGGACAGAATTGTGAAATGTGAAAAGAGACCAAACTTTCAAGCATTTTATCACATTCACCGGAGGTACATCCATGCATCAGCCATAGAATCGATCAACGCACTAAGTACTAGTCGACGATGAGCATGTTACCATATAGAACATGTTGGCACAATGAGAACAAGGCCTTTTCTAATCCTAGCAAAAAATTCCCAAGTTTTCTTCAACATATTTCCCACTACAGCCATGCCCAATACCATTGTGTCTTTGTCACACCGACAAAACCCCTTTCAGCAGAATATACCAATAACCGGAAAAATACCATGATAATCATATAAAAGTAACAGAAAACGGAAAAAGAAAAGAAAAGAAAAACAACCCATTTTCGATTCAGCTAAAGCATCGAAGTTCGAGCGGAGGCGCGAGACTGACCGGCCAGAGTGGTGACGCGGTAGAGAGGGCCGTGGAGGCCGCCGACGGCGGAGCGGCCGAACCCCTCCGCCTGGCCGGCGAGGCTCCGGAGGGTGGAGTCGACGTGGGCGTACGGCAAAGAAGACCCCATGGCGCGGCCGTTTCGGGTCGAGGATGGATCCGGAGGAGCGGGGTGAGAATTATGCGGGGGGGTGTGGAATGCCGATGGTTCAGGGACGAATTTATTGGGGAAAGGGACGTCTGGTGGACGGGTGTCGTGGCGGCGTCTGGTGCGACGGCCCTGGGCGTTGCCCATTGCGTTGGGTGAGTGGCCCGGAGGAACGTTATTGGAGGGGAATTGATTGCTGCGTTGAAAAACTGAAGCTTTGGAGATCTTTTCGGCGTTAGTCGGTTTGCTTTTGTCCTGTAATAAGGGGAAAGAAACTGTTGTGTCGGCAGCTCTGGCTGAATCGTGTCTTGGTTCTCTGAACGGAAGAAGAAAATGGTGAGGATCGGGACGCTCTTGCTTTGCTGTGGAACGGGGGAAGGAATGTTTTCCGTACTGCACGGTGCGGCAGTAGTAGGCGCTCTCGCCGGAAAGTTGGGGGATGGGCCCCAGGTGTCACAAAATCTCACGGAGTGCCTTGGTAAAGCTTGTCCAGCACCACCAGATCGCTAACTCATATTTTAACTCATATCTATAAAAGTGAGTTATAAATGAACCGATTCAAATGAATCAAAATGAATTTTGACAAAAAATAAAAGAAAAGTACATTAAAAGTCCTAAAATTTGACGTAAACGTTGTCGAGGCAGAAGGGCATGGCAAGTGGCCTCAATGGAGTAGGCGTCGTTGAAGGAGACGTTGGGAGTGGGTGGTGATGGTGAGCATGGGGTCACCGACACTATAGCCGACATCGAGGATGCGATCGTTGAGGAAGACGGTGAAGGAAAAGAAGTCGAGAAATTTTTTTTGGTGAAGGTGCGTAGTGTGTAGGAATGAAGACAATAGAAAATGAAGTGTAGGGTTTGTGAAAAGATAGGCAATAGAGAAATCCTATTTAGGCCTATCCCACCGCTTCAGGATTTTTTTATTCGGGCTATATCCAATATATATCCTAGACTATTACCAAACACGGGATAGGATAAAACATATCTTATCTTGGCTTTTATTCAGTCGACCAAATGCAGCCCAAGATGATCAATTTCCAAACTAGCTATTAGTCAATTGTTGAGAATATTAATTAGAATTCTCATAGATTTGGTCTCATCTACAATCAAATCTTGGTTTTCAAAAGCTGGAGTGGTTCAAATATGAAAAGTATCTTATCTTTGGAATAATTGCCAATCAATCAAAGTATCCCACATAATCAAATATTTCATAAAAGTAATCTTTAAGATGGATAGTCGATCAAAACCTTGCAAGTTAGGAATCCATACCAGATTATAAGTTGTGAAGGGATGACATAAAATATCTCTAAACATTAATCTTAAAAATAATGACAAATTTGTCGTCACGAGTGTAGGTACTTTGCTTATATTAGCAGTTTCTAGTTATATCTAGTTTCCTAGTATTTTGGTGATATTAGACTTTTGTGTGTATTAATCATTTTTTAGGCTTCTTGGATATATCTAACTGCTTCCCTTCAGATACTTCAAGAACAATAGTGATTTAGAGAGTGTTGAACACCCTAAGTATTAAAACTTGACATGAGAGAACACTTAAGTATTAAAAGTTCGAAAATGTATATTTAAGTGTCAACAATAAGAGATTCTAACCAAACAACTGACGTGGCTTTTTTATGGTAAATTGAGCTTAAAACTATATCGTTTTGGATACTGACGTGGTTAGATAAGCTAAAACAACATTGTTTTGGATCTAATGTGACTTTTAATATAAATATTAATTAAATTAATTGAAAAAATAAATTTATTTAAAAAAGGGGAAGAGGAAAGGCATGGCGAGGGCTTGCATAGCCCTCATCACCGCTGCCCCACTTTCATTGGGCCTTGGTCAACCCATAAGCCTTCACCTAAATTTGGGTTGAGGGTCGTAGTTCTTCCTTTGATTTGGCAAGGGTCACCCACCATTGGCTATGGCGAGTCCTTCCCCCATATCTGGTCAGGGTCACCTGTCGTGGCTAGGGCGACCTCATTATAGCCAATCGCTAGGCCAAGAGCTGGTGACCCTTGCCTCACATTTGAGCTAGGGCTTTTGTAGGCCCTTGCCATTGGTCAACTAGGGTCACTGGCCACTAGCTAGGGCTTGGCAACCCTAGTTGACCCTCCCTGCACCATTATTAGCCCTTGCAACGGTGGTGGAGCGGCAGCAGCGAGGGCTATAAAGCCCTCATCAAATCTCTCCCCTTCCATTTTTTAATTTATTTTTTAATTTAATTTTATTGTTATTTATATTAAAATTTAAATCCGAGGTCAAACAATGTTATTTTGATTGAGTCTTTACTAACTTAGCTTTCCAACAAGCCAGGTAGGCGAGTTATATTACTAAAAATAAGTCACGTCAAATTTTCGACACCCTTTACCAAATTTGGCACTTAGATGTCCCAATTTTCCAAAAAACCGGTACTTAAATCTACATTTTTTAATTTTTGGCATTTAAATGTCTTTGTGCCAAGTCTTGACATTTGTACAGTATTTCTGATGTGATTTTAGATCATGTAGGTTGTTCGCCTTAGTACCTTCAATTCCTTATAAACTCCCCATTCTTTTAAACTTGCTCACATAAATTCTTCTAGCTATTTAGAATCTTTTCACTTCATCATATCAAAGGACCTTTTTACGCAAATATTACCTAAAACACAAAACAAATTCGTACATATATCAAGATCTCAATAAACCATAGATTGTTAGTCAACTTCTAAATATATAGGAGGTTTCCTCAACGAGTACCAAAGTCAATTTAGTGTCCTAGGAGTTCTTTGAATATTGGTAAAGTCAAAAGGATCATTAAATTTACAATCTTGTGTTATTTCATCAATATTGTAATCGGAGATTGTCAATCAATTTGCTGATAATCTGCACATGTTGATGATGAGTTCTCAATTGTGCTGATATTGAGTTGCAAGTGTTGATGGTGAAGTATTCATTTGAAGATGACCGTCGATTGTATAGATAATTAGCCTTTTGCAAGCTTCGATCCGCAGTAGAAAGCCCCGAAAAGATTAAAAAAAGCAAAGGCCAAGTTTTTACCTCAAACCAAGAATCAACAAAGTAATATGTGTAGCAAACTATATATTAGGGAATGTGCAGATGTTGGAAGAAATAATTATATAGGCAATCTCACTTCTAACAAAAGCTTCTCCTTACTCTCAAACGGCCCTCTTAATCTTTCACAGAGTCTCCAGTGGGATGATTGAAGACTTATATATGAAAAATGAAAGCAAACAATGAGCAGAAGCAGAAGATAGAATATGGAGAAAATGATTTTGTATTCTATATCATTCAATGTACAATTAGTCCAATTTATAATACAAGATGTGTACAAAAAAAGGAAATAAAATATATAATAAATCAAATCCGATTTTGAAATGATCTCAATTTATTTAGTGCATCAATTCCAATCATAATTGGATATCAAACAATCCATGCATATCTTCCAACACTCTCCCTCAAGCTGGTGGCTTATAGATATCCAAGATGCCTAACTTGCTCAATAGATATGCATGATGTCTTTGGCAAAGAGGTTTGGTGAAAACGTATGCAGGCTGTTCTATAGTCCCAACTCCTCTTGTCTCAATTATCCCTTCTTGGATTTTTTCTCAAGTGAAATGACAATCAACTTCTATATGCTTCGTCCTTTCATGCACTATGGGATTGGATGCAAGTTTGAGTGCTGCATCGTTATCACAAAATAACTTGGTTGGTCCCTTTATTTTCACCCCAAGATCTTGAAGCAAACCTCGCAACCATACTATCTCGCAAGTGGTTTTTGCCATGGCTCGATATTCTGCCTCTACTAAAGATAGTGACACTATTAGTTGTTTCTTTGTCTTTGAAGAAAGTAAGGATTCCCCCAATTTAATACAGAAACCTGTGATGAACCTTTTGCTCATAGGACATGTTACATAATCTACGTCGCAACAGGCCATCATTTCCATATTACACTTTCTAGAAAAAAGTATTCCGAGTCCTAAGCATTTCTTTAGATACTTCACGACCTTCAGAGCAGCATTCATATGTGATTGCTTAGGCTTATACATAAACTGACTGAGTGTTTGCACTACATAACATATATCTGGTCTGGTCATAGTTAAATATATGAGTTTTCCAACGAGCCTTTGATATTCTGATGGATCTCCAAGTGTGAGGTCTTCATCTTGAGATATCCCTACTCGGATCGAGCAATTTTGATTCCCGAAAAACATTTGTGAGATCCCAGATCCTTCATATGGAAGGTGGAGTGCAAGTATTCTTTGAGACCTTTTATGGCATTTCATCATTTCCCATAATCAGTATATCATCAACATATATCATCAAATAGATAGATGACATACCTTTGGTCCATATGAAAAGGGCATAATCATATTTGGATTGTCTGAATCCTACAACTGTGAGGGAATTAGTAAATTTGGCATACTATTGCCTGGAAGCCTGTATGAGCCCATAAAGGGATTTGTGGAGATAACATACTCTATCATCTCCTTGTCTCCGTAAACCATGTGGAAGTTCCATATAAATTTCCTTATCTAAATCTCCATGGAGGAATTCATTGTGAACATCCATTTGGTATAATTTACAATCTTGAAATGTCACAACCGATAGAAATGAACGAATCATAACGTCTTTGGTTACAAGGGAAAATGTCTCATGATAATCGAATCCTTCCCTCTATGTAAATCCCTTAGCCACAAGTCGTGCTTTGTAGCGTTCAATCGTTCCATTTGCTTGATATTTGATCTTATACACCTACTTGCACCCAATTGGTTTCTGTTGAGGAGGCAAAGTTATGAGTTCCCATGTTTGATTCTCTATTGGGGCTTGCAACTCTGCTTCCATAGCTTTCTGCCATCGTGGGTCAGTACGTGCTTCATCATAACTAGAGGGTTCTCACTCTTCAGATATGGAACAAATGTAGTGTCTATGTTCCAGAGATAATTGATTAAAGGAAACATAAGACTAGATAGGGTATGGAATACCTAGAAGATTTTGGGCAGCACAAACATAGTCATTGGTTCATGTTGGCGGATGAGTGGTCCGTCTAGAACATCATGGTGGATCTTGCGATGGCATATGTAATGATGAAGGCAATGGATCCATAGGATTTTTTGACGCGGGACTAGGAACTTCTTCATTAGATATATTCTCCGATATTGGTTCTATCATTGTTGGAGAAGAAATATCATCCGAGATTGGATCGGTTGTTAAAGGACCGCTTGAACTCTTGGAAAGTCCAATCATAAAATATTTAGGCCTTTCATCCTCAGTCAGGGGCATACCTATGTTTCTTGACATTTTATTTTCTTTTGAAGATTACTTTTCTTCAAATGGAAAGATGTCTTCGTGAAATGTTACGTCCCTGCTAACAAAGAACTCCTTTGTGGATGGCTCAAATACGTGGTATCCCTTTTGTAAACTCGGGTATCCATGAATATACAACGCCTAGCACGGGGACCCATCTTGTCCCGAGATCCCACTGTGGTAGCATAACATAAACATCTAAAAATCCTCAGATGGTCCAATTCTGGCTTCTAACCAAAAAGCATCTCAAAAGGACTCCATTCGTTGAGTACCTTTGTCGGCATTCGCTTGATCAAATAAGCTGTTATTATTACATAATCTCCCCAAAAGTCTTCCGGAATGGATGCCTGAAACTTTAATGCACGTGCAATTTCTAATAGATGCCTAAGTTTCCTTTCCACTACCCCATTTTGTTGTGAAGTATATACACATGAACTCTCGTGTAGGATGCCATGGGATGAGAAAAGAGAAGCGCAATCATGATTAATAAATTCCTTTCCATTATTTGTCCGAATGCGCTGAATAGACCTCCCAAATTAATTCTTCGATAAGGAAATGAAAGTCCTCAAATTTGAGAAGACTTGATTTTTAGTTTGCATAAGAAAATTCATGTGGCTCTAGAATAATCATCCACGATAGTAAGAAAAAAACGAGAACCATCATGGTGTGGTGTATGATAAGGACCCCAAACATCAGCATGAATTAAGGAGAAAATGCTATTTGCACGACTTTTACTAAAAGGAAATGGTGCACGTGATTGTTTTGCTAAGGGGCATATATGACATTGATGGAAAGGGAACAAAACACTATGACCCATTCTTAAATGCAAAAGGAAGATTTTATCATTGGTTGTCAGGTTACACAATAATTATTTATTCAAGGGATTACAGGATAAATCTAAATTTCTTGGAAGGCTGGTCCAAAAAAATAATTCTTCAAAGAGATTACCCAAGCCCATCAGTTTGCCAGTCGAAAGGGCATGAAAGAAACAAGTATTAGCATTGAATAATACTTGGCAGAAGTTTTCCTTGCAAGCTCTAGACACGAAAATAAGGTTGAATTGGAAATCTGGGACATAAAGGACATTTTCTAAAGTAATTTGAGGACTGAGATTAACTGTGCCTGTTGTGGTGACAAGAGCAACATTTTCATTGGGTAGTTGAACAGAGAAAGGAATATCCAATTTTCTATGAAGATTGGAAAATAAATCATTATTGTAGACGATATGATCACTAGCTTCTGAATCAATTATCCAAATATTTCTAGAAATTGAATTTATCAAGCAATGAGAAATACCTGAGAAAGTGCTTCCTTTGTTGGAAATGTCCAATTTTTGCAATGCATGCATAAGTTGCTGATATTGTCCATTTATGATGGGCTAATCTAAATTTGAAATAGTAACTTGATATGCTGCCGCCAAAATTTCCTTCCCCCTTTTTTCCTTTTCTCCGGGTTTGCCATGCAGTTTCTAGCAATTTTCAATTGTGTGGTGGGGTTGCTTGCAGTAGTCGCAAAATAATTTTCCTTTTCCCTATGGAAATTGCCTAAAATTTTTTGATCCGCCCGAAAATTGATTGCCGCTGGATGTTTTAATTCCAAAGACATTTCCACCATCCAATTCGGATGCTTGATCGAAGGTCTTGGAACCGTCCGATCGCAACATTCGATCTGGGCCGTCCATCCCAAACCCTTTAAAAGGTCGTGATCCTAACCCTAGCCCTTCCATTCGCCGCTCCTTCTCCCGATCCGGGTTTCTATGGCTCGATTCCTTCTGCTCGCCGCGAGCTGCGAGCGCGATACTATCTCCTCCTTTCTCATTCTCCGATGAAATGAGTCGCTGACTCTCTTCCAAAATGGCCAATTGAAAGATGTGACCAAGCGATGGTACTGGGTCCATGGCCAGAGTCTGTGATCTGAAGGTTAGGTAAGAGTTGTTCAGTATGAGGAGAAATCCGGTCATTTTTTCTCTATCTTTGATGACCCTATACTGCTGCAAGGTCGCCTTAGGCCCTTCGAGTTTCTTCTCTACTGCTTCTAGTTCATTCCAGAGTGCTGATAATTTGTTGAAGCATGTTGTGATACTCATGCTTCCCTGATTCAATTCGGAAAGTGCTTGTGTGAGCAAAAGGATTTTCGCTCGATCTAGTCTTCTATACATTTCCTTTATGTCGTCCCACATGATTTTCGAGTCTTCTGCGAGTGGTAAACCAGCTGCAATCTTTGGGCTTATGTAATTCCCTATTCATGTCCATACTAAGTTATTACACTTTCTCCATTGTCGTGCTATTTTTTCATCGGTTAGATTGCAACAGAACCGTCAATGAAGCTGTCTTTATATTTAGTAATGAGAGCCTATTGAAACTCTTGTGCCAAGGTCAAGTATCCTTCGCATCCTGTGAGATGGTGGCTTATGAGTCGCAACTTCGGTCCATCCGCAGCAGAGACGAACAAGGCGTTGCCGGGTTCTAGTCGTCCGGTGACAGCCGCGATGGAATACGATAAATAGCCGGGTGGAAAAGTCAGGTAGGGATTCATGCCCGTACCCATATTAGTAGATTCGCCTAAAATACTCACATTCAATCCTCCTGACCCGCTTATCTGCCTCACATCCGCGATCGAAACTTCTAGCTCGCCCATCTGCAAAATCCCAGGCCCACTAGTGAAGTTTGCCCCATTAATGGTTGGTGGGCTTCCATTGGGCTGGGCGAATTCCTAGTAGCCCACATTTCCAAGTAATGATACATTTGGGCTCGACTCAAAATAGAATGGGAAAGGTACCCATTGGTAAAGATGGCCCCCCATAGGTTGGCCTACAATGGGCTGACTTGGAATGGGCTGCCCCAGACCTGTTTGAGCTTGGGTTTGTTGCTGGACATTAGGGATTTGGGTAGGTGAGTCCTGATCTTGGACTTCTGATGTTGGGGTTGTAATTCCTTCAATGGCGTGTTCCAATTATGGTGGAAAATCACAAGCCATTATGGTAAAGAAAATTTATGTCTTCTACCTCTTTAATAAATTTGATTCCTTTGTTGAAGAATTTGTTCTGTTTGCAGGTCAAAACTTCCGATCAACAGGTAATCCACAGAAGCAATTAGGAGCAAATCGTTGCTATGATACCATGAAAGGAAACGAGTAGAAACAGAATATAGAATATGGAGAAAATGATTTTGTATTCTATATCATTCAATGTACAATTGGTCCAATTTATAATACAAGATGTGTATAAAAAAGGAAATAAAATATATAATAAATCAAATCCAATTTTGAAATGATCTCAATTTATTTAGTGCGTCAATTCCAATCATAATTGGATATCGAACAATACACACATATCTTCCAACAAAAAAGATCAACAAACTTGGAACCGTTGGTAAAAACAAATATTGTGAATACTATCACTATGCTTCATCTTGGCTATTTGAAATCAAGAAGTATGATCTAATACATTCTATGATAGGTTTTCAGTATTATGTATTTTGCAACGAAATCAAGTGTAGAAGTGTAAGAGTAGTCATTATGTCATGATAGTGTGATCTATCATTTGAAAGGAATAATACTTGCTTGTTATAATTTGAGTTGCAAATTACTAATGGAATCAACCTATGTTAAGGCTGTTATCCAGAGAGTAAACGTGGGCTTGGTGATAAAGTTGAACCACTATAAGCTGCTATGTGTTTTATACTATGATTCATTATCTTTAGCGATTGGTCACCGACATCATTAAGACACTTACATTATTGGCTATCACCATATCTAGGATATAATAGTCATAATCTTCTTTTAGTGCTTGTGGCTTGTATTCCATGAAAGTTTTCCTTAATCCACACACAACCTATTTAACCCCCTTCTAGGTTACATTGTTAGCCTCAACATCAAGTTAGCACAAGGGTATATTACAAATCAAGTCAATCCAAACAAGACACGATCAATTAATTGTGCTTTCTTATGTGATATGAGCATGACGCAACCCCTATAACCCTATTAAATAACTAGTTGACAAGTTAACAAGTTAACACGATTGCATGATCTGACATGACATGATATCAAGGTCCCACCTCGAAATCAACACGTCAACATGAATTTGATGTGAAATATACTCAATTTTTCATATAAACAATTTATGAGTTGCTATAACCCTTAAAAGAAATATCATGAAATCAAATAAAAAAACATCTTCATAGTCAATGTAATACTATCGTTTTAAATTTTTTGTAGTGAATAGCATAAGAAAATATTTTAGCTAATCGTGTCTATACAAATCAAATATAAGTTGTGTTAATACCAACCCATTAATTTAAATGGGCTATACAAATCAATTTCGTGATTGCTGAATTAGATATGAATACAAACACAAACACAACATAATTACTAATGCGCTCATGGTTGAAGTGAAATTGTTCTAAACACAATTAGTTTCAATCTAACTACTAAATTTGTGTGATTTTTGAATCGTGTCATCATGTTGTGTCACAAATTGCACTCTTCGGTATGATGTGCAAAGAGAATGAGCATTTATAGGGGGTTAAAGGGAGCGATTTTCTTATATTGACCAAACAATAAATGGTAATTGAGATGATAATAATTGCTTAGCATCTCGTGCTGAACTAATATTAACATCTGATTCTAGTTTGTATGACATTCTATATGAGACAAGGATAACTCAAGTGTCATAATTTTTGTACAGCTCTTAATTGGGAGCCATAATTTTATTTTTACAGTCACTTGAGTGCTAAATCTTCTAAAAAAAACTCACTTAAGTGTTATAAATTTCAATTGATAACTTAAGTGCCATAGCTTTTTAATAGTGTTCACCTAAGTGCTAGAAATCCAACATGGCATGGCTTGTGGTGAACGTTTTTAAAATTTATAATACCTCAAGTAAGTGATCGAAAAATTACATCGCATTTAAGTGAGTTTTGTGTATAAGTTATGATACTCAAATGAATATTTTAAAAAAATTATGATACTCAAAAATGAGTATAATACGAAAGTTATAATAATTAGGCCATATTTGGTAATCGGTGAATTCTTGATTATTTTTGTTCTTTTGTTTCCTAGAATTAAAAAAGTACACAAATTTGTTTTGTAACATTAGCTAATTTTTCCATTTCGGAAACACATCAATGGCCATGGAATAGTTTTAAAACATAATAAAAAAAGTAGAAAAGAAGTTACTCTTTGTTTACGGGAACAATTATAGAATCAAGCTATTTTCTTCCTTTTCTTTTCTTCTTCTTCCTCCTTTAGTCAATGCCGGGCTCAGCAATAGTTGGTGACTAACCGATTGGCTAGAGGAGGAAGAAGAACATAACAAAAAAAAGAAAAAGAAAAAGAAAAATCTCAGAAAATTATTAAAAAATGAAAAGGAATTCCACGTCACAAAAAAATTAAGGATAATATCACATGCATTTCTTTTTTTTTTTTTAAATTTGAGAATAAAATTTTTGTACAATTACTAAACACGTTCGAATGCTCATCCAGAAATCAAAGTAAAAAAAATACTATTTTTGAGCAGAAATTATTTTTAAAAACAGAATGATTATCAAGTACACCTATTATACTATTGTTTTCCCCATTCTATATTCACCAAATTCAGACCGATCATAAAAGCTTAGCGTGGCGGTGGCCGGACCCCACCACCGCAGCGTCTAATATCTCTCGACGCGTTGGCGCCAAGCCAACGCGCAGCACTAGAGCAACAACCGAGTGCCCAACGGCGTCGTCCCGTCCCGTCCCGTCCCGTCCCAATTCTTTAGTGAGCACGTTTTGATTTGTTAATCCATTTATTCTGTGTTTAATTTTCAAAAGTGCGTTCGGTTCGGATTTATTAAATTTATTCAGTTAATTTTCATTTATTCTATATTTAAATTTTCAAAAGGGAATCTCAACGGCAAGCGCAAAAGGAGAAGAAGAGAGAGGAGGAGAGAGATGTCACCGTTTTTCGTTAAGCCTCTAGGCCTCCTCCTCTTCTTCTTCTTCTTCTTCTTCGGCCCTGCTTCTTTCCAAGCCCGATCTCTCGCCACCGCCACCGCTACGGCCACCGCCACCGCCTCCTCCTCCTCCTCTCCACCGCTGCGAAGAGCAAATGACGTGGCATTTCGGTCCATGATCATCTTCGCCCCCCTAATCATTATCCGATGGAGTCAGAAATTTACGAAGGTATGATTCCCGCGATGTTCGTCCTCCTCTACGATCGGCGGATCATTCGATGGTTATCTGAATTCGCTGTCTGTTTCATTCGGATGTCGGATGAAAGGTTTCATTGATCGCGGCTAGGTGACGTGGTTAGATCTATGAAATGAGGATATTAGTTTTGTATTTTTGGTAAGGTTTTTCTTTCATGGGAAAATGTTGTTGATCGTTGTCTCTCTCTCTCTTTTGGATCTCTTGCTTGAGTTCTTTTCGGCATTTGTGAATCCGACACGTCGGAGACTCTACACAAAGCTTGTTTTTTGATCGAGCCTCGAAACTTATCAATCTTTCCCCCCCTAAACGGCGAGTGAGCTGAGAATGGCGCTTGATTAAATTGGATTTCAACTTTCTCAGCCATAGTCGAGTACTGCCAATTAATTGGTTTTAGCTGGTCATACTTAAAGAAATGTGTAATCTCTCTTCCTGATGGTTATGGCTTATTTGTGAAGAACTGGAGAGAGACTCGGAGAAGGGGATGGTTTCGAGGCCCAACCTTAAACCCCTCTCCATCCCTGAACATTCGGCTATCCCAGCATCGCCTTCAGCTTCGGCGACAACGACGCCGACCCTGGTCTTATCAAATTCTGGGAAGGCTCTAGTTGTCTCAAATTCTGGAAAGGCTCTGGTTTTGTCTAACTCAGGGAAGCGGATTGATCAGGCTGGCAAAAAGAAATATGTGAAGCAGGTGACCGGTCGCCACAATGACACTGAGCTGCACTTGGCTGCACAGCGGGGTGATCTGGATGCTGTCACACAGATTTTAGGTGAAATTGATGCTCAGATGATGGGAACACTCAGTGGGGCAGATTTTGATGCTGAAGTGGCACAGATAAGGTCCGCGGTGGTCAATGAGGTCAATGAGTTGGGAGAGACGGCACTCTTTGCCGCAGCCGAGAAGGGGCACCTGGCTATAGTAAAGGAGCTGCTGAAACACTCGACTAGGGAGGGGATTGGTATGAAAAATGCATCTGGTTTTGATCCGCTGCATATTGCTGCTAGTAAAGGTCACCAAGGTAATGTCTGAATCCTGTACTTAAAGATCATCTTCCTCGGGGAAAGCCTTTTGTGGTAAATGAGTCATCCTTGTCTGCGACGTCTTCCATCATTGGAAACACAACATCAAGTTAACATGGCATATCATGGATGGTTGGTAGCGATACCTAAGCTATGCTTTTTGAGTGTGTGAGTATTTGATCAATTGATATATGGAAATTGCAATAATTTAATGATGAATAGCGAAAGCTTTTGATTTCTGAGACACTGTTCCCCCTGTAGGACAACCTGTCTGGTTAACATAAGCATTATATAGCTTTATAACTAACTGTAAGGCGGAACGATTCCTTGTGCCATAGAAGGTAGAGTGTCAAATCCATATTTATGAGCAACCTCTCAAAGTTTGAGTGTGGAGCTTTCAAGGGGAAGAGATGAAGTAAACACGGTCCATGGAAAGGAAATGCCACACGATGGCAACAAACCCTGACTATACTCAATGCACTAAATGGATTCTGTAGGCTGCAGTTCTCTCTTAGTTGATAATAAAGATATAAATCTGTTTGGAGTGCTCTATTTTGCAAAATAATATTATCTAAATGTTCATAGTGAAGAGAGTGCTTTTGTGTTTATTACCATCTCTCTGCTCCTTAAAAACAAGGTAAGTAGATCAAGAATTCTAATCTATCGTGAAATGACCACTTTTATGCAGCAATTGTCCAGTTGCTATTGGAATATGACCCTGGGTTGAGCAAGACGATAGGTCCATCAAATGCAACCCCTCTTGTATCTGCAGCTGCGAGAGGGCATGTAGCAGTAGTTAATGAACTGCTGTCTAAAGACTCTAGTTTGCTAGAGATCCCCAAATCAAACGGAAAAAATGCCTTGCACTTGTCAGCCCGCCAGGGGCATTTTGACATTGTAAAAGCGTTGCTCGACAAGGATCCACAGCTAGCAAGAAGAACTGATAAGAAAGGACAAACAGCACTGCACATGGCTGTAAAAGGGGTCAGCTGTGAAGTGGTGAGGTTGCTTCTTGAGACAGATGCAGCTATAGTGATGCTTCCAGATCGATTTGGAAATACAGCATTACATGTTGCCACCCGAAAAAAGCGAGCTCAGGTAATGATTGACTAATTGGTACTACCAAAATCTGTTTTACATTAATTGTCTGGTTTTTTTGTATTGCCTCGTTATATTAGTGATAGCAGAACATATAATTCCAAAGATAGCTAAAGACTTGCTCAACTTGTGGAGGTAGTCTTTTCTTGAAACAAATTGGGTTTTAGATTGGCCTAAACTTGGTCAAATTGGTGTGATTGCATTTGTTTTGGAGTTTCGACTTTCAATTCCCCACTTTTAGAAATTCTTTAGATCTACCTTGCAGCAAGTTTGCTACTAACGTAAGCTTTTGGAAAACAAAACGTTTACTCGTATGGTATCAAAGCACAAGTCAAGAGTTGAATCTTAACAATATCTTGTTATTTTGTTAGTTGTCCTGTTATTGTGTTATAGTCTCTGGTCCTTGTTGATGTTATTACATTCACATTCTATTTTCCATGCGTAAAGTGCAGCTTACATTTGTGGGAGTGTTAGTAGATATGACAGATATAATATCATGGGCCCATTTCCTAATAGCTAAGCTTTGAGGAATACTGTCCATTGACACTCAGGATATGCTCATTTATTTCTTTCTTCATCTGCTTTCAAATCTTGTTATCTTTTGGCGATTCTTGATACTTTTAAGAAAAAGTACATTGTTTTGTTATAATACTCATTGCAGATTGTAAACGAGCTGCTTTGCCTCCCTGATACAAATGTAAATGCGTTAACCAGAAACCATAAAACGGCCTTTGATATAGCGGAGGGTCTCCCCCTCTCGGAGGAGAGTACAGAGATAAAAGAATACTTATGTAGATTTGGTGGTGTCAGAGCCAATGAACTGAACCAACCTCGAGATGAGCTCAGAAGAACTGTTAGAGAGATCAAGAGAAATGTTCATACCCAGCTTGAGCAGACGCGCAAGACTAACAAGAATGTGGATGGAATTGCAAAGGAGATCCAAAGGCTTCATCGGGTAGGAATCAACAACGCAACCAACTCAGTCACCGTGGTTGCTGTCCTCTTTGCGACAGTAGCTTTTGCAGCAATTTTCACCGTTCCTGGTGGTGATAGTGACGATGGGATGGCCGTCGTAGTCAGTACTATATCATTTAAGGTTTTCTTCATCTCGAATGCCATTGCACTCTTCACTTCTTTGGCAGTTGTGGTAGTACAGATCACTCTCGTCAGGGGAGAGACGAAGTCCGAGAGGAAGGTGGTTCACGTCATCAACAAATTGATGTGGTTAGCCTCTGTGTGCACTACCGTGGCGTTTATATCCGCTTCATACATTGTCATCGGTCGACATAATCAGTGGGCTGCCATTCTTGTGACAGTTATAGGTGGAATAACAATGGCTGGAATTCTTGGTGCAATGACATACTTCGTGTTAAAACATAGACGGGTCAGATCAGTGAGAAAGAAAGAGAAGTATTCACGAAGCAGAACTCGCTCAGACCAATTTTCAGAAACAGATTCAGAAGTAAAGGCCATATATGCTATCTGATGTGGGTCTCTGAAAACCAAAGCTGGGGCCATCTTCTATAAGGATCATATGTAGCATGAGGATGACCACGTGCTTACCAGAAAAAACAATGGGTTTCTCATCAGGCACAAAGGGTCTTCGTTTCCGGGATTTCACTTCTTCTTGATTGGTTGAAGGCACCAGATGAGTAAGTGCTACGTTCATACCGTTTTCAGACGTGCTTCTGCTCACAGTGTATTTCGGTTTCCCCGAGTGTAATCATGTTCTCAACTGAACTATATAGAACTTCCCCTTAGTGAAAGGAAGACAAAGACGAATATCTTATTAATTTATTAAAGAGTCCAATAAATGAATTATAATTATATTAGAGTACCCATTCACCCACTTTCTGGCCTTTCCTGTGTTTTTCCCAAAAAAAAAAAAACGAGATATTCATCATTTTTTCTCATTTTCTGTGCTTGCGGTTATTCTGGAGTTTTGATAAGTTTTGGATATGCATATTTGCATATGTATTATGTTGCGGAAAAGGCGAGCTATCGAACAATAAAATAGACAAAACAAAGAAAATAAATCAAACACCAGATTTATGTGATTCGATTGTAGAAACCTACATTCACGGGAGAGTAGTGATGAATTTTACTTTAAAACAAACGATACAATGAAGATTACATACTCACGTCACTCAAACACTCTCAGTGTTTCTCAAGCCCCAATTACACCAAATAACTCACACGTTTGGCCTCATAATTCCTCGTAAAATAATCTCTCAATTTCACAAAAGAATTATACACGAATTCTTATCACAAGAATTTAATGGACTATAAACACTTGAATTTTCTTGGCATAATTGCACAAATGAAATGAATGGAGAAAACTACTCCAAGCACTCGATGACAAATTGATACTTCAAGACCTCTTGCATCAACAACAGCCCTTTCTTCTCCACAATAGCCATATATATATAGTGGTGGAGTAGGAAATAATATATAAATATATAAAATTAAAAAACCCACACCTACTAGGATTAGGAAACAAATCAAACTTTTGCTTTGGGCTCAAACTCAAGACATATTTTCAACATATTAACTAATGAAGGATCTGGATATTAGCTTTTGTCGCATCATAGAGTCCTCTTCTGTCTGTCGTTGGTCGAGGACAACTCCTTCCCTTTCTTCAAGCTCCAATTCGTATCTTTTATAGAGAAATCTCTGATCAGCAATAGAATTAGTTCAATTTTGCATCATCTTTAAGGGATTCTTTGGTTAATGCGTCATTCAATAACTTACTGGAATATTATTCTATCCGCAAGGATCCTTTTAGGAGTGATTGATCTTAATTTGTTAGATCAAATTAATTGGTCTAAAATAAGAATGTCCCTTTTATATGATTTTTTTATAGATATCCACATTTAAAAATATCAACTTCACATTTCATAAATCCATCTCGATTCCAATTTATCTAAAAATTGCTATAATTTATGTAGCCATATACTTATGCATACACAAAAGCTACATTCGGAGCTGCCTATACATTTGGTTCTGAAGTTTATTATTCCTGCCAGACTAGGAGAGTATTTCATTAGAATTACGTTGGTGATATTATTTGTGATCTACCCACTTCCGACAACAATATATTAGACCTTCACAGACCACGAGTTGAAAGTCTAATCAAGGAGAGAGAGTTTCTACGGCTCGTTGGTTTCAAGGACCTCAATGTTCTCCTCTTTTTTTTGCCCCATGATGCAAATGTCATGGTTCTTCTGCTCGAAGAACAAGTTAACTAAGGACCAACTCAATGTCTCAAATCATTTGCCTTATTTAATCCATTTTTCACGACTAAGTTTTACTAGAACAAGGACTCTGGCACTGTATCCCTAGATACTAGACGAGAAACTCATTTACAGCAAATCGCAAAGCTCCGCTTCAACGCTACGTGGTGTGGAAAAGATTCATCCAATTCCAGCATTTCGACTTGTTGATCAAGCAAAATCCTAGTGCGTAGCTGATGATCGTGTCGCAAAGCATGTGGCTTTCTGCATGTAAATTACGATATCGATTGGATATCAAAAGTAGCCAACTCTTACCTGCCGGCCTGAAATGATGATAACAATGAGAGAGTCCGGTTTTGCCCTGTAGCAGGGTACAAAACTTGACCCGCTACTTATTCCCCCATCGAGTGATAGTTACAACTTCTAATGGATGTTCTCCTACTTCCTCTTATGCACGGCCAAAGCCCACATAAGATTCTTGAACATACTTAATGATGTCTCCCTCCTGGGAGGGGTGTTAATTAGCAGTTGATCAAATTTCTAGCAAGTGGACAATGAATGTCTAGAATTTTTAATTGTTTCAGGAAATTGTTTCCTGATGGTTCCAATGGAGAAGTTATAGTGAATTCAATTGGGCCTCTCTTGAAATGGTTAGGCTTGCTATTAGCTCGGCCCACAAAATGGGGGCCTTGTGTTTAAAGCCCAGTTTCATTATTGTGACGTCTGGAATGCTGATTTGTAAAATGGACATTTCTACATAATCTGTAATTCCCAGATTGGAGATCGTGGCATTTCAAAGTCTATAATATATTTTCCCTTTTGGCTGATATCATTAACATATTCAGTAACTACTGTTTGCCGAATAACTGTACCTATAAAGTAGTACATATAAGTGGAATCTGGATTCAGCAGTTGCAGATTTCAACAGCATAATTACACAATGTGCAGAGAGTTCAATTTTTCTGGTGACATGCAATGGAAAATGGTTTCATTGGCTCTTCCCTACTGAATTCATCAATGCTGCAATGTAGTGCCCAGAAACCACTGTACACGGGGAGGGAGGGAGAGGAGAGAGAGAGAGAGAGAGAGTTTACTGAAATATTTTCTTTTTATCAGCTTTCTCCTGGCTTTTACTTTACAGAGGTGTCACATTGGCACCAGAATAAAGCGGATGGATATGGCAGTTTACTAGCAGAAATTCTTTTTCTTTCCCAATATATCTACGTGGAAAAAATTATTGTTGACGTCATGAATGAATCTTTTCCTGACATTGCCCACATGCTCCAGTTGCTGTCCGGTCCCCAACAGTGCCATCTGTGTCATGTGTCGCTGTACAAGGTTGCGCAGATCCATTTTCTTGATCTTCCATGAGCATAATCTGTTTGAAACACCATTATGCATTAATTCTTCTTCTTTTTCCTCAACAAGAGTCCGTTCAATTAATCTTTGCTCTGCAAATGCTAATTGTATACACACGCACAGGGTGCAAACACGGTCTTCTATTAGATCGAATCTACTAAGAGATCTTATACATCAATTAGGCCAATTCTTGGGTTCCCGTTGGGAATTTAAACATTTCTGCAGGCAACACTCTTGCTGGGAAAACGGCAAGTAGATGTTCCCCTTTAGTTATCCAAAGAGGGAAATGTTTGCTTTTGTCTGAACTCTCATGTGACCCACGAAAACTAGCCCATTCTGTGATCTTTGTCTAATGATGTAAAAAATCTAGCAGACATGCTTCCCTGGTTAGAAGTATAGTCAAAATCAAGAGCAACAACATGTGGATACTGAGCTCGACAAATCGTTGTTCTATCTTCTTTGTCTGAGTTCTGAAGATTATAGCTGTGGAATTGCATCTCAGTGTCTTCGAATATGTGCTTGGTATTGTTGATAAGTTGGTCGCCATGCTGCAACTGGAGAAGGAAACTGATTTGTATTCTCTCTTGATGCATTAGTCTTTCTTCCACATATATCTGCCTAGCTGTCCCCATGCACTAATGGGCTCATTTTAGTCGAGCTAAAGTTTGGTTGTTCAAACATTCAGCTCTAAACCCCACAAGTTGCCAACCGCTCCATTTATACAGATGGCGAAAGCAACCACCAAGTTAATTTGGAAAGAAGTCATGATTTGATAATGAGATCTGCTGCGTCGGGTCCAGAAATTTGGACCATACTTGCTTTTTTATCCCCAAAACTATATCGATCGATATCAATGATGGTTTGTGCAATACTCAGATTACATTGTCTTCCACAAACTTTTTCCTTTCTGGAATCCTTGCCAATGTCTTCTACCCGAAATTATTTCCCGAAAAAGGGAACCAGGTGCATTCTGACCACTTCAGCAGCCACACTCCCCGCAGGCTTTTTTGGCCAACTTTACACTCATACACAGAGAAGCAGCAACAGAATATAATGGAACTGATGATGTTCATCATTTTCCTGCACAGTTCTCCTTCTGCGCTTTTGTCCAGCAAAAACTTCAACTGTGCCTGGAAGATACCATGTCTTTTTACGACCTTAGGACCTCAGCTCAAGCAGTGGACTAGAGAATCTAGTTCAGTTCTTTACGGTTAGAAAAAGGATGGCGCACGCATTTGTGCTGGACGTCCTATTACGCTTTACTTTTGCTGAAACAAAAGCTTCGACAGCCTTTTGGTGCGCGCCTTTCTTTCTTTCTTTTTGTTAAGGTGATGTTGTGAATCAGTTTCGTGCATCATTCTAACCCGTGTGTCCGGTCCCAACAAAGTAAGGCATCTACAGGCCTACATCGTGACCTAACTCGAGACAGTACATCAATTGAAGAATTTTTCTTTTTTGGCGACATATCAATTGGAAATGAACTACAGTCTCACTTCCTTCTCTGTACCTTTTCTAGTTCACTCTCTCTTTTTTCATGACACTCATGTCTTCTTGTTGCCTTAATGTGAATATTGGATATCCAACAAGTTAGATCATCATGGAAGTATTATCTTTTCCCTTTAAATGCCATTTTAAACTTATTCGATTGATGAATTAAGATAACAGCCTTCCACTATCCCCATTAACCCAAATTTGTTGGCAATTAAGCTGTATTTGAGTGCCATACTCATATCTAACATCCTTGAAACTGTATCGGTTCATAAATTCAGATGGCATATACGTGTGTTTTCACTTATCAAATTGCAACCTAATCACTTCGTTGTATGCTGCAATGCCTTCGTACATCAGGCATAGGTAAAAATTTTAACTAAGCTGTCAAAAAAATCATGTGGGATCAACAAATTTGGTGAACCATCTCGACTTGATAATAGCCCACTGCTCAAGGACAGAGTTCATGTACATATTACATATTATACTGAAGTTATAGAGCTGTTGAAATTCAACTCGAACCCGAAACACTCTGTTGGATCAATTGTCACAGAGTCACGAACCCAACTTCTGTCTTAAGGGATTCTTCCGAGAAGACTAAACAAACGTGTGTTGAGACTGTTTGCAGTGAGCAATCGCTCCTTCAATCCAACTCTCCAGCTCCGAATTAGCGCTGCTGCTCCTTTTCAGCAGCTTAAACTCATTCACCCCATTCAAATTAAATGAAAAAGACGATGACGAAGAAGATGAAGAAGATGAAGAAGATGAAGAAGAAGAGCTGGAAGAGGGTGTGCACTTGGTTCCGGGATGCCGTTGAATTGCCCCCGAAAATGACTTCCTATGGACAATACCGTTGCTCTCAACATACTCCCCATCGATGTCCTTCATGATGGCTGATGCTAAGTTCATCTTGAACCCATCACTGGTGCAATTCTCTCCGAAGGGGTTGCTTTTCTTCTTCTTCTTCTGGTTCTCCACTCTCATGTACTTGCTGCAGAGCTCTCTCTCTCTGCAGAGCTTCTCTGTTTCTGCATTGCATGCAACCACTGAGGCTTTAGCACAAGACTCATCTGAGCACCCGGACTTGCTGAATAGGGACCTGAGGAATGCCCTGGAAGAAGTTCTGATCCTTTGGCAGAGCGAGGACTGCTTGATCTGCTTCAGCTTCTTGGACCAATTACGAGAGCTGTGCTTCTTCGGGTGTTCATGATTGATGAAGCCTCTGACCTCATTGGACCACTCAAAGAAGAAGCTATCGTCATCGACATCGACATCCGATGGGCTCAGCTCACAGCTGACCCTGCGAGACTGGGCAGGGGAGATGTTGCAGGAGCCCAATGGGGTGCTCGTTCTTGTTGGAGGAGCTGAGGCTGATGAGGGCAGAATGGGGAATTTCTCCTCACATGGGTCTTGGCCTTGGATGAGGGTTTGGACCATTTGGAGCCTGGGAGGGAGGTGGAGAGGGAGGAGCTTGCCCTTGTAGAAGAGCTCATCAGCAGGGCAAGCGGTAGATGAGGGCATTTGGAACTCAAACTCTCTGGCTTGGTGTGGAGGAGAGGCGGCAGTGATGGTGTAGGAGAATGAGTTTGGGCTGATTGAGGAAGATGAAGTGCTCATCACCATGTTCACCTCCATGTCTATGTAGTCTTCTTCATCTTCTTCCTCCAAACCATGTGCATGGCTACATGATGACCGTCCTTGATCTCTGGCCATTTTCCTTTGACCAAATCAATCAATCTCTCTCTCTCTCTCTCTCTCGGTTTGGTGAGGGTGATGATTATGGCAAGATGAGCTTACTGGTGGGGGAGAAGAGGGGGGAGGAAAGCGGGCATCATTTAAAGTGAGGATGGTGCCAATGTAGAAAAAAGCAAATTTCAGTGGGGGGAAAAGAGAAATTAAGAACATTGGGTTCTAGGAAAATTGTCAGAGCTCCTTACTTAAAATATTGAATGCTTCCAAGAAGAAAACTACAAAGGTTTGAATTCAATTAATAGTTTACCTTTCACAGACCGGGAAAGGAGACGAGCCACTGCCTGACCAGCCGATCCATTTTGCTTGTTCTTCTCCTCCCCTCCACACATGAATCGATACATGCAAAAGTAAAAGCAAGAGATAAATGATGAACAAAAAGAGAAAAGCCTTCATGGGTTCTTATTCTGATGCCTATGCCCATGGGCATCAACGTCCAACGAATGCTTGCTAGGCACATCAAGAAAAGGGGGAAAATGACGCTGGTGTCCTGTCATCCATGTCTTTTATTTATATTATTGAATTAATATCATGAAAAATTCGAACCAGTACACATGTGATAAATTTACCTTAAATTAAATTTTTTTATCACGAAAAACTCTCAATCAGAATACCTATGATAGATTTATCTTCCGTTAGTTTCCATTAGACTTTACCTTCAAATTGTTGAGCTGAACAATGCATGTTAATTAAAGGGCATATCGGTTTGGTGTTTTATCCTCCATTTATCACGATAGAACTTGTCTGTGGTTTTTCATGATATTAATCTAATTAAATAAAAATTAACAAAAAATGTATTACTTTAGGATTTTTTATGGTAAAAGAAATTGTTTTTGATAAAATTTATCATGGATACACTAGTTTAAGGTTTTTCATAGTCAAAAAATTAAAATAGGGTAAATTTGTCATATATATACTAATTTAGAATTTTTCATGGTATCACTCATTTTTCATTCAACATTTCTCTACTTTTATTTCAATTCAATCAAATCTAGAAACTTTTTAGACACGCGTGCGGCTCGTCCGTGGATGGTTTCTTGGTGAGAAACGTTGCCGATGTAGATGTAAGTCAGCAGATCTTCATCGTTCGGGTTTCTAATTACCGCAAAGAGAAAAGTGCCACCGGTTCTCATGCCTTAGCTAGTGGTTCAAAATGGCTCAATTAATTATATTTCTTTCGAACAGGTTCATAGTTTGCGATTTTAAAGTTAAACAGCGTTGTCATGGGCAGACTGGAGAGAGAAGAAAAAGAGAAAGGAGTCGGCGAGAGAGACAAAGTACGAAAATGAGAGAAATGATGAAGTGGCATATGTTCCCATTCTGCAAGAAACTTGTCAAACAAAAACTAGAAATTTTAGGTCCAGGGATCTAGTCACAATTGGGACGAAATAGCATCCCATGGTGCCCTTATGGAAACGGGAACCAAACCAAAAACCACTAGTTCCATTTTGATGGAACTAGGAACCGAACCAACACCCTTGGAAACCGAACCAAACAGACCGATCTGGTCCGATTCGGGCCGTTCCTAGTTTAGATGGTCTGATATGCTCACCCCTAGAAATGACGTAGCATACAATTCGGATGCAATCTTGACATGATAAAACAAGAATTTAACCTAATGTGAAAATGACATGGCAAATTGTATGCAACCGCGGCATCGCATGGAGAATGACATGATATGGAAATCCGAATGAAAATATGACATGACATGGTATTTGGATACTAACATGACATAGCAATTTGGAATTAAAACGTGACATCAAAAACGGCATGACATAGCAATTCGAATGCAAAAATGACATGGAAGACAACATACTATGGTAATTCGGATGCAAACTCAGCATGGATATTTGGAATTGAAATGTGACATGAAAATAATATGACATAATAATGTAAACTTGACATGACAATTCGGAGTTGAAAAGTGACATGAAAATCAAGTGATATGGCAATTCGAAGGCAAGCAAGTTATGGAAAATCAATCAAACATAACATGGAAAAGGACATGACATGGCGATTTGGTGCAAACACGACGTGGCCAATGAAATCGAAACGACGCATGAAGAATGATATTTCAAATGCAAACATGAAATGGCAATTCAACGCAAAAACATAATGTGGAAAATGCATTACATAACAATTACGATATGGCAATTTGGAATCCATGGAAAATGACAAAACATGGGAAACCAGATGCAAAAATCACACGGCAATTTAGATTCAAATCATGAGGGCGAAATGACACGTTATGACAATACTCACATATAACATAATATAACAAATTAAATCTACCACCCATCTAGGTGGCGTTGCAAAAAGTTTCGAGAAAAAATAAGATCGCAAAAATGAAATGATAAGATTAGACAATGTTTACATACAACATGACATACACAATAAGCTTTAAAATAATGTAATGAAATGATATGGTGCGGCAATATTAACATGCTCACATGATATTATAAATCATATTCAAAACATCAAAATGAAATGATTTGAGATATGCAATCTACATTAGATGAGGAATTGACTTCATTCAATACGCGGCTTTCCTTAGACGTGGTAATGTAGAAAGACACCTTTTCCCTTTAGGTCAGGCTAAAGCAGAATCATAATTCGATCAAAAAATCATGACTGAATCCAAAATCATGATATGAATGATCTTATGCACGGGGCTCAATTCATGGGTTTGAACTGCACTGGCTAGTGGTTTTTGACCTCTAGTCGCACTTTCCAATATCTAACTTTGGATTGACTCAAACATTTAATTGAGCATTTTTATATATCCACAACCTTATATCCTCTCCAAACAACACAGTTTATATATCATCAACAGTAGCAAGCATTGCAGTGTAGCTAGCATAACAATTTATGTTTAGTAGCATAACGGCCCAACTGCAGATTTGCCTGGAAACATGCATAATCTCTAGTAGAATTTTCGATGGCATAAGAACATAGTCTGGGATCTAAGATGGATTTGGCTTTAGGACGGCCTAGAGGATGCATTAATTAATTAGCAACCAGAGTTATCTAAGATCTAGAATTATTGGGACACTATTGGTGCCAAAACTTTTGTATAGCGCTCACTTTGATGCAAAAAAATTTTCCGCTCATTTAAGTGCCATAAATTTAAAAAATCGATCACTTGAGAGTCACTTTTGACATGGCTACTAGAAAAGCTGACATGGTCCGGTGGCCACATCAAAAGTGACATTCAAATTATCGATTTTTTGAATTTGTGACGCTCAAATGAGTAAAAAAAAAATGTTTTGACATCAAAATAAATGTCGCATAAAAGTTTTGACACTAATAGTGTACTTATCCCTTAGAATCTAATAGGACTCTCCACAATATAAAGACGGATATTTCCAACCCTACTTGCATGCAAGACCTTTCATTACCTGCCTTGGATCCACAGGAGCTCTTCACTTAGGTTCGTTGCGAGCCTGCTGAAGAAGAGATTAGAAGCTCAAATCTCCCCTTTACTTTGTTCTTACTTTATTCGGATAAAAGAACGAGCTTTTTGGAGAGAATTCCTCATCCAAAAATCACAAACTAGTTAGGGCGGGTTCTCATCAATTTGGCCTGCGCGTGCCTCGACTTGAGGCGTGTGGGCCGCATCTTTGAGACGTGCAACTTTATTTGACATCCAATTTGCTTGATTTTTCTGGCATTAGAATGATTGTCTCGAGAGTTTTCAATGAACTCAATATTGGTAAGTAAAATCACCAAATCTCGGACGTGAGGTTTTGTCCCATTTCGAGGCTTACGGCTCAAGACTATGAACAAGACTTATTTCAGTGACCTAACATTGTCAAAATCTTGTTTACCATAACCTAGAGGCCTGGAAATTTTAGTTCGATTGTGAGACACCCGAGAGTGGTTTGGGCTTTTGGACCTTTTTCTAACATTACAAAGCATTGCCATAATATAATGTGGAAATGTTAACGGATGTTACAATTTAAATAACATGAAATCACCAGAAAAATAAATAAAGAACATCAAAATTTTATGTGGTTGATCCGAGTTCGGTACCTACTTCACGGGGAGAGTCAAAAGCAAATAATTTACTAATCAATATGAGAATATAGAATTACAATCGCTTGCACATTCGAGTATTTGACATGCTTAGATTAAGCCCTAAGTAAATCCACAGGTATTATCTCACAATTTCTTATAGAGAACTTACTTGAGAAAACTCATAGAGAAAAATTCTGATACTCCCTTTATTTGATCTGTTGCATCTCATATCAAAATAGGTATATGTATATTATTTCTATCCAAAATAGGGACATTTTTTTTAGGCTTGAATCAAGTTGCTACTCAAATTAGGAAACCTACTCAAACTATAGACCTAATCTCAACTATTTCCACATTGGCTTGATGTTTGTCGTAGTGGTCATTGGGCCCATTTAGTTCAACTTTTGGGGAATACATTTGCATTTCTCCAAATATCTTTAGCTCAATGGGTATTCGGTGAAAGCAAAAGTGTTTGGCAAATTGAGTTTTTTAAAATGACTTTGGTGTAAATACTGTTTAGTAAACTTGCATCTACAAATAGCTTTTCTTATTTTTAATTTCTTTTTTTTAAACAAGCAGGTGGCCAGCCAGATCTAGCCACCGGCATTGCTGTCCAGAGGCCAAATCTGGCCAGCAGCGGCGACGCCTGGGTCACGCGAAGCCAAGCGTCGCGCCTGAGGTCGCGCGAACCCAAGGTCGCCGCCGAAGGTCATGACACCTGGGTTCGGATGACCCGAGCGTCGCGCCGCAACCTTCGACCTCCAATGGTGACGCCTAGGTTTGTGCAACCTAGGCATGTCACCGCCGGAGGTCACGATGCCTGGGTCGCGGGAACCCAGGCGTCACGCGACCCCAGTGACCCCGGGCGATGATTGCCGGGGGTCACGCATCCTCCGACGGCGGTCACCGGGGGTCGTGCCCAGTAGCAATGGTCGACTCCACTTAATGGTTTCTAAAAAAAAAGAGTCAAAGATGTTGACTTGCATCTCAAATGCCAGTATTTGGCCAATGGGGTCCTCAAATGCTAAACCAAACGGGTTTGCATTTGGTCAAGGGGCTTTCAGGGTTAAAAGCCCCTTGGCAAAGTTGAACCAAACAAGGCATTATTATTCATTTCAACTCTCCCAACACCCCATCGGGTGTTTAACCATCACAAACATATATTTAGCCCAAACAGAGTGATTGATCCACATGTCCGCAGAATTCTCAGCTGCAAAAAACTTCTACAATCATATCCTCTACCAATGAACTCGATTCTCCAGTGCTCTTACTTCTACTGAACACCACATCGACTATATGTCCCACGCCAGCATCACTAACAAAGTTATTAGACCCCACTGCCTCTTAAGCTCCTTTAGTAGTCACCATGTCTTTTAATGGCATCTTCCAAAACAAAGCAAAGGCATAACTGCTAAAAAATTGACCATCTTTCAGGTTTCTTGTTTGATCCGGGTTCACAAACCTAGGTACTACCTCACTACCTAAAATGCATCCTCTGAAACATACTCCAACGTCTATCGTTTCCAATAAGATTCGGAGGATCCACTTCATTGTATCACAATGTATACCTAGATTAGTCATATACATTTTTCTAATTGCATGTGATGGATCAAGCCTAGTATATTATCCAAGACATAATTCAGACAATTAACAATACTAACATTGAAGTATGGGGCAAGTGTTCTACCTCCATCCAAGTGCATAGCAATAGACTAGACAATTTATGATATGTAGCAAGCAGGGTACTTACAAAATTTCTTAACTACATGTTGAGGCGCTTGAACGCTTTCCTAACGTAAATCTTTCGAGTCACTTGCCACATTATAGCAGTCTCTTTCTACATCTCCATACTCAAAACTATCTCTACCACACTCAAATTATCTATTTCGATATTTGCAAACAATTGTCACTCTATCTCATCCAACTCCATTGACCATCTCGAAGTTTCATCAATTGTGACCTCGACACAATTGTCAATTATTATGGAATCTAGCGACTCTTCAAACATTGTTACATCTACCGTACATTGAACATCTTTAGACTATACCTAAAGCTCCACCTATTTCTAGATACCATCTAAATCTTTTTCCCCAATTGATCCCTCACTCCTTTTTTGAAACAGAGCATATTCGTTAAAGGTAACCTCTCTGCTGAACATATAACCGCGTGAATTTTCCTAAGTGCACCATAGCATGCATCACTTCACCCAATATAAATAACGTAGATGCACTTTCTTACCTTTAGCTCTAACGTGTCATCACTCGCATGAGTATAAGCAAGGCAATTGAACACTCTCAATCCAATGTAATCAGCAAGCTTACCTGACCACGTTGCCTCAGGAGTTTCCAATCAATTATTGGAGATGGTGATCTGTTTTTTAACCAACAATCAATATTTACTACTTCAGGCTAGAAGTCTTCATCTAATTTTGCATTGGAGAGTAAATAGCGAGCTCTCTCCAATATAATTTTGTTAATTAGTTCTACAACTTCATTAAGCTATGGTGTGTCGACAACAATGTGATGTTTCATGCATTCCTCTATGTAAAATTGGCCAAGCTCATCAAAATAGAATTAAAATCCTCTATCAGTTCTCAAGCACAAGATCATTCTTCCTATCTACTTTTCAATCGCTGCCCTCTAAGACTTGAACTAACCAAGCACCTCGCTCTTGTGCTTAAGAAAACAAATCCAAACTTTGCTTGAAACGTCATCAACGAAAGACAACACATACCTGACACCACCCTTGGAAAGAACTTGAGAAGGTCCTCGTAAATTTGAATGTATGCAATCTCCAAGGTTTGGTGAACTGCCCCACTGAACTTCACTCTCCGCTGATTACCCATGTCACAGTGTTCAAAGAAGTTCAACTTCTTAATTTGATGACTTCCTTGTAGTCCCCTTTGACTCAAAATAAGCATCTTTCGCCCACTCATGTGTTCGAGTCTTATGTGCCATAACCGTATCATGTCTTGACCGGAAGCCTCAAAGAATTTAGCAGACGAGCCAAGCACTATCGTTCGAAAGCATGATAGGATCATTGCTATACTGAACATCATATAGACCTGATATTTTATTCAATGTATGCATGTGCATGCATTTTCAATCTGATTCGAAAGAATGTCATCTAATTGTTGTCAAACGGAAGTTAGGTCTATGGCAACCCACAAGTTAGGATTTCTTTTTATTGAAATACTCATATGCTAACTCCATAGTGTGTAAAATCAATAAAAAAATCACCTCCGGTACTCGTTAACTAATGACTTGTATGCTTGTTTTGTGGTTTTCGAATAAGCAAAACATAGTTATTACTTCAATTGCTGAGGTTGAGTATGTAGTACTAGGCAGCTACTGTGCTCAACTCATTTGGATGAAACTACAACTATGTGTTTTTGGAGAAAAAAAATTCAGGCATACCCTATTATGTGCAATAATACTAGTAGAATAATCTTATAAAGAATCCAATTATGCCTTCTTAAGAAAAGCATATTGAAGTGATCAGCATTTCATTAGAAATTATCTAAATAAGGGTGATATTTAGTTGGAACCAAATTTAGATTTGCGGAAGCATGTATTTAAAACACAACAAAGAAGGAGATGAATGAAAGAGACCAACAACCACACATGACAAGAAGGTGTTTAGTGTATAGTCAGGTGATTAAAAAGCAAAGGCAAGCTTTCCTCAGCACGTGAGAAAAAGTTATCTCACTGTATATCTACGTCTCTACTCTATCAAGGAAACATGCACATATATAAAGGACTCCACCGCCTAGTGAAGTCGTCCATAATTTTGCTGGTGCAAGCTGTCTTCAATTTGTCAGTCTAAGTGTCTCCCATGCAAGAGTTCTCTTTGCCAGCTTCTTTTCTTTGATCAACGTGCACCTTCTTGCAGATTACCTTTGTTTGGCGGTTTGAAAACCACCATAGTCCTTGCTTTCATACATTGGCCAAAACTAATAAAAAAAAAAAATTTGCTGTTTCCTTCTTCAACCAAAAAAAACAAAATAAATTTTACTATTTTCTAACATATTTGTATTTATTTTATTGATTCTAAGCATCAATTGACTAATATCTTCACTAAGGCACTCGACTAGAACACTTTCAAGTTCATCAGAAGTGAACTTGGAATAAGTAATCCCTTCAAGTAGAGTTTGTCTCTCTTTGATGACAATAGGACATTGTCATGATGGTTATAATAATCGTGAAAGTAGCACAATCTAAAAAATTTGCAATACAACGGACAGCGAGCCCATATTGTATTTTTAAAAAGCTACCGTCATAGTCTTCTCTCTCGTGCACTGTATTGACAATTCTGACATTGATTGACGGTATTTGCTGATAATAGATTATGCAAGCAAGTTCATAGCTACATGTAAAATATGAACCGCTCAATTGTCCACTCTCTTCTTGACGCCTTTCTTTTGGGAAGCAAATGGCGTCTTACATTTACCAACTAACACTGTCCCAGCTATTAGATAATAATATTTCATAGTGGGATTAAGGGTTCATGTACTCGTGCTCGATTTCGATGATCAAAATCGTCTTTCTACTTGTTCTGTCTGAAATTCTTCCTATGCCTATATCAAAAAGTTCACCGTTAGTCTTTGGATTAAGTTGTTTCATTAGAATACCGAGTTCGATACCGAAACGCATGCTTGAGGTGATTAAGCACAAGGTTCAAATTCTTATTTGTATATGCGACCTGATGTGGCTATGGTGCTGCCAACATGGAACTCCATCGAGAGAGAGAGAGAGAGAGAGGAGGCGACGGTAAGCCTGACACGTATGATGGGATCTCCGATTCTGTAGTGGGTGGTACTGTGGATAAGTGGCTAAGACCACTGGTGCTGAAAGCAACCAATGCACAATCTTTTCAAATTCCTTTATCCACATCTGTCAAATAAGTGCCTTGAATCTGGAATATACATTGCATGTTCCAGTTGTTTAGGAATTTCGTCTTCTGAGATGTCGACAGTGCCTCTTGTTTTTAGTCGAAGTCACACACGAAAAGAGTGAACTCAAAGGTCATGATGGGAACCATTCGAAAATTATGGGGAACACTGTCCATGTTATGTGACCGCCACCTTCTGTATTCTGTTTTTTTATCTTCTAGCGAAGTAAGCTCTGAATGGATGTACACAGCCCTTTTTTTTATATTAGATGTGTACATTACATTCGACGCCTCTCATCAAAAGGATACTTGGGTGCCTCCAATCCAGTGAGCCTAAGATCACATGCACCATTAGATACAGTAGGGCTTACATGAATCCCATCTCATTCAATGATACATGCAAGTGATCATCCCGAGTTTTTCTTGTTATTCAATCTATATGTCGATTGCCTCATGGACAATTACTACATAGGGCTGGCAATTCATATTTGCATGTCTTGTTTCTACCATTTCATATCGTTATGAAAATGTTATAGTGTAGTTACATAATATTTATTTATTAAAAACGAGCAAAACGTGTTGTTTCATGTGAGTTTCGAGTTAACATGTGTTGAGTTTCGTGTTTCTCTTGAGAAGTCCATGTTATATTTAAGTTGTGTTCTCATTTCATGTTGAAAATTGCCATCCCTGCTTATTAGACATTGCAAATTCACATGACATTGGAAATAGGACAATATTTGAAGATAATGCCCACTTGGCTATTTGCAAATGCAAAAATTTGTTGTGATTTTGTTTTTGGTGTTTTGTCTTCAATCTTCTCTTGTATCTTGCAAATTATTTTGGAATTTGAGCATTGAGCTCGTTCCTCAATACTTGGTGAGAGAGAGAGAGAGAGAGAGAGAGAGATCATTATTATATTTGTTTTTCGTTCATTTGAGAACGTAAGTTGTCCATGCATTTTGTTGCCTAGCTAGTGTGATGCATTCACATGTCGTAGGTATAGGTGTCCAGATTTGACTCTTGGTCAAAGTGAAAATGATTGACAACCGTGTTGTCTAGTTTTCTTATCTTATTAGAGTGTTTTTTTCGGAGTTCGAACTCGAGATTGTTGCTGACCGCCGGCAAAAACAAAAGCAAGGTCCCATAAATGTTAGGTAAAATTGGAATAGTAGATAGGCTATGCGTCCAAAAGAAAGGCATTTTTTTTTTTCAAACCGGGGTTGCGGAGTGGAAATTTGAGTATTGATGAGGAAAACCCGATTTCGGAATTTACAAAATAATCACTAGTTAGTAGACTAAGACAATGGGGAAAACTTAGGGACCAAAAGACAAGACTATTTATTACTTGGGAGATGGGGAATCGAACATTTGCCATGAACATAATCGAGAAAATTACCCCATAAATCTTAAATCTTATGTTCTAAATATTTTAATTGCTGCAATCAAGTCGTACAACTCTACAACAAAATGTAATCGAGACATAAATCTTTTAATTGATTTAATTATGCTTAAACCTTTACTAGAAAGTACAATTAAGTCCAATAAAAACTAAGTTGAAAAGTGCAGTTTAAGGGTACCACATAAGTATTTTTTAAGTCACACAACAGTTCATAAAAAACACTCAATCACACGAAAAAAGGTTAAAAATTTAATTGAACTAATTGAAAAAAATTTAAAACTTAATTACATTTCGTGTTTTAGGTTCAAGACATTTTGTGCACTTTTACGCCACCCAATTCGCATAGGAGCGACTACATCAATCGCATGAGAAAACTTTATTTATCCCAACTATCAAAAACCAACAAAATTTTCGGCAATACAAATAGCACAAGCAAAAGCGTAGCATGATGAACATGCAGTTATTTCAGTGACCACACCATCTTTGCTCGATGTCTGACATATTCAATAAAAGACATGTGTCACGGGCCGATCGTTCAGGACCTCGACCGTGCGGCGACTTAGGCAATTTCGGATCGCAGGGGATCGTCGCTCCTAAGCCAAGCCTTCTTCGGATCGATGGATCGCTTCACTTCACCCGGATCGTAGAGAGAGAAGCTCTGAAGAAAGAAAGTGAACTTGGATTGCTAATTGTTGGATGATTACAAGTGAGGGAGGGCACCCCTTCTTATACTTGAGGCCCTCTCATTACAACCGTAGATGGACATTCGATCTAGCGGACGAGATCGCACCGCCTCAACTACCATCT
Organism: Corymbia maculata; assembly: GCA_014182735.1. Taxonomy (NCBI): domain Eukaryota; kingdom Viridiplantae; phylum Streptophyta; class Magnoliopsida; order Myrtales; family Myrtaceae; genus Corymbia; species Corymbia maculata. The sequence continues at coordinate 3,646,543 of CM024688.1, read as the reverse complement.
ACCCGTACTTATGACGTCACCTACCAATATTCATTACAATGACAACCAGCAGCATTTATGACGTCATCCCAACTAACTACACTTAAGATAAGAAGACTCTAGACCACGGCGTAATTACTGGATCGTCCGTCCCTGAGAGTGTTGCGGAAGCGTTGGTATTCTTCGAGGGGTCTTTGTGACGTTCCTCCTCGATCATGAAGGCCCCATTGATGAGGGAAACCTCTCCTCCGTGACATTCTCCCCCACTCAATCAAGCGACGTCATCGGCGCTCACAGCACGAAGGGCTTTCTTCTTGGCACGGGCTTTTTCTCTCTTCTTCCTATTCCGTTTGGTCCTGACCGAGTCGAACTGCACTTCGAACGGCTTTATGAACAAGTGGGCGCACATACCTTTCTTTGGCTCGTACTTGGCACGAGGCATGGACTCCACTTCGGGGAATAGGACTTCGACTGACATGTCTTGCGTTGGCGATGTCTTTGTTTGATTGGCCATGCGTTTGGCCGCCTTCAAGTTCTTGTCGAGAAGATGGACCGCAGTGATCGTCTTGGTGTTCATCGCCCCTTTGATCATCGGCACCATGGACGGGCACTTCGGATCAAGTAACATGATGCACTTGGATCCTAGGTCGATCATGGCCCTGGCTTGGTCGAAGAACTGCATCCCCAAGATGAGGTCATAGTCGTCGAGCGGAACAACTTCGAACGGAATCTTGCCCTTCCATCCGCCAATTTGGACGTCGACCTCCGGAGTTGTTCCTCCGCTTGCGAGATCTTCCGAGTTGACGGTTTTGAAGCGCCTTCCGTTCGGCCGTACTTCCAAGCCCAACTTCTTTGCTACTTCGGTCGCCATAAACACATTGGATGCTCCCGTATCGACTAAGGCGAAGAGAGTTATTCCACATACCTCGAGCTCGACGAAGAACATGTCCACTTGCTCCATATTCTTCTTGGGCAGAGGTTGTGTTTGCATGGCGTTGAGATTCATTCCACCGAGTCGGATTTGCCGCTTCTCCTCCTTTGGCCGTTCTTCTTCGACGGAAAGGATGGCGTTCACCCGATGCTTTTGTGGACACTTCTGCGTCCAGTGATTCCCGTTGCAAATGAAGCAAGGTGAGAGTGGAGGTTGTTCAAACTTACTTGAGTAGTTCATATTGGGTCGGCTCCCTTGGACGGGTTGTCGGGATGAACCTTCTCCCCATTTCCTTGTTTGGCCACCTTGATATTTGGGGCCACGGGAGTTGTCACCACCTTCATCCTCGGAGGACCGATCCGACCTCCAGTCCCTTGTCCGATACTTCGTTACATCGAACTTGTTGAGGTCGATGAGCGACTCCGCCACCGTTAGAGCCTTCGAGAGACTCCTTACATCCCGCCGCATCAACTCTTGTTTGGCCCATGGCTTTAGTCCATCCATGAACGCTCCGAAAGCTTCATCATCTCCAAGATTGTTGATCTGGAGCTTGAGTTCAGTGAATTCCTTCACGTACTCTCGGACCGTTCCTCGTTGTTCGAGGCGATGGAGCTTGCTACGAGCTTCCTGTTGAGCGAACTCGGGGAAGAAGTACTTCCGAAATTCCTCCACGAAGCCATCCCATGTTTCCACGGGATGGGCACCGCGCTTCGTCTCATCACACCTATTGCGCCACCACAACATCGCAGTATCAGTAAGGTACATGGCAGCAGTTCGTACCTTAACATTCTCTTGTTGGATGTTGGCGGCTCCGAAGTATTGCTCCATACTCCAGATGAAGTTGTCCACTTCCTTGGCAGATCGATCGCCCTTGAATTCTTTGGGCTTCGGCACATCCAGCTTGGACACCGCTTGAGTAGGCACCGCTCCGTTCGCGATGCTTAGTTTGCACAAGGCGAGCTCCGTCTTGAGTTCTTGGATCTCCACCTTCATGACATCCATTTCTTCCCACCGGGGGTTCTCCTCTTCCATGGTTCGGACGCGCTCCCTCAAGTCGTCGATCGACTCATCGAGGGCATCATCCCTTGCCTGAAGAGGGACCGTCACATCGTTGATGGCGTCCGTGAAGTCTTTGCGAAGGGAGCTTTCAACCTCCATGATCCGTTCTCGAACATCGTCGAGTCCTTCGATCATGTCGGCCATGGCACTTCGCATCTTCCCGAACTTCTCATCAAGCGCAGCAAGGGCTTCCGATGAGGTTGCTCTCTTCTTGCTTTGGCCGCGAGTCTCTCTGACTGGAGCGGCTTCTCCATCCAAAACAGCTTCCTGGCTCGACATTCCTTCGAACAGTTGGTGCTCCTCTTCTTACTTCTCTCTTCGCTCCGATACCACTTGTCACGGGCCGATCGTTCAGGACCTCGACCGTGCGGCGACTTAGGCAATTTCGGATCGCAGGGGATCGTCGCTCCTAAGCCAAGCCTTCTTCGGATCGATGGATCGCTTCACTTCACCCGGATCGTAGAGAGAGAAGCTCTGAAGAAAGAAAGTGAACTTGGATTGCTAATTGTTGGATGATTACAAGTGAGGAAGGGCACCCCTTCTTATACTTGAGGCTCTCTCATTACAACCGTAGATGGACATTCGATCTAGCGGACGAGATCGCACCGCCTCAACTACCATCTACCCGTACTTATGACGTCACCTACCAATATTCATTACAATGACAACCAGCAGCATTTATGACGTCATCCCAACTAACTACACTTAAGATAAGAAGACTCTAGACCACGGCGTAATTACCGGATCGTCCGTCCCTGAGAGTGTTGCGGAAGCGTTGGTATTCTTCGAGGGGTCTTTGTGACGTTCCTCCTCAATCATGAAGGCCCCATTGATGAGGGAAACCTCTCCTCCGTGACACATGCATCGCGCTAGCACAGGCAAAGACTTCAGGCATGTACTCGTTTCTATTATTACTACGTACCTGACGACCGGGTATAGCAATAGCCCTCCAGTGGCCTAAAGAGTTGACACAAGTCTCTTCGAATCTCCTGTCAATAACAATGACATCAGTTAACGGCGTGTTCAAAAGGAAAATCTTGCTACAACTTGTGGAATGAAAAACTCCTATTGGGAAGATGCCCCCCTGTAACTGATGATTTTCGTGCATCGTGATGGCCAATTTCTGCCCAAACAGCAGCAATGGTTGTCTTCCCAATGATCCTTTCTTGGTTCCGGAGTCCACGAGCTGATCGTTCCCACGTTGCCACCACGCTTTCTAAGGAGAAGTCAATCATCGTGGATGATCCCTCCGTGGATTCGCCTTCTGCCCATGAAAAGGAGCAAAACAACAATCGTTTCATGTCCAAGGTAAAGTTCTTCGTTTATAAGAAGGAATCCTCCCTTTGCGACCCCCGTTTCAATGATTAACGATTTTAATCCTTGGAAACACTTCCCATTGATTCGTCTTTTTCTTCACCGTGGGGGATGGCTGCAACCACGTTTGGTGCTGGTGCTGGTGGACATGGTGGACATGGATGACATTACGATGGCCTTCTTGTGGTCGATATGAGATAGAGTTTGTAGTTATATCATGGAATAAATATACTAAAAGTCTTAAAATTTATTGTGAAAGTACAACTAAATTTTAAAATTTTCAAAAAATACAATTAAGTTCTAGAAATTTTAAAGAGTTCAATCAATTCCTAAAACTTGTCATAAAAATATAATCAAATTCTAAAATTTTAAAAAAATGCAATCAATGAAATGACTTTATTGGATTAATTTGACAAGTTTTAAGATTTAATTGCACATTTTGAAAGTTTTAATATATACCTATTAAACAAGTGGGTCGGGTCATAAATTGTAATAAACTAAATTGACAAATTTATCTTGTTTATGACTCATTTATTATGACGCAAATTTCTTAACCGATATACAACCCATCCATATTATTAAAACACTTACATATTTAACTAAATTTTTAAAAAAATTTTTGATGATTTTATAAAAAAAATTATATTACTAAAATATTTTCATACAATACAAATCTAGTCGACAATTTTTATAATTTAAAAGGAAATTGAAATTTTGAAATTTTTTATTTTCTTTCTTTCTTTTTCCTTGTTTTCTTCTAACATTGAAAATAGTCGCTAGCTGACCCTCGCCTACGATGGACTTAAAAGGAAAAAATTATAAAAATTCAGAAATTTTTTAAAAATATTATAAAAATTGGCCCGACATCTCCAACTCGTAAATTTGTTCTAAATATTTTTCATACTAGTTTAAAATGGGTCGGTTATCAACCCACTTATTTAGATTATTAAATAATCCATGTAAGATCCATTTAAGCATGTTTTTAGAACTTAAGACAATAATTTATGACCTACGTCATCAATATGCATCCTAACCCATTTTGCCACCTCTACGTCAGGACACGGAGAAGACCCTCTCTCCCCTGGTGAAGGGCGCATGCCATCGAGGATCCAAATCATTAGAAAACCACTGCATACACGGGCTGAGAAATCTGAAAGCTCACTTGGAAATAAAGCCCATGGGCTGATCACGTGACTCACTTCCCAAAAAATGCGGTCTCTGCTAAAAGGTACTGGCCCGCACGTGTTCCTTCGCCAATCAACCTGCACGATCCGTTGAGCTGAGAAACATTTCAAAAGTGGCTTTCCATCGTGCGAGTATATACTGCTTTGCTGCCACTTTCTACGAGGAAAACCATTATCCTTACTCGGTTCCATTGGATTTTTTCTTATATTTTTTTTTGGTCTCTGATTCCATTGGATTGAGTTGCATTGATTGGAGGTCAATGACGATTAATTAATAAATAGATTAACTACATAATCTTAATCTCATATTCAAATTATAGTAAATGTTGTGATATGATTCATACTACTTATTGATAGAAATGCATTAAAATCTCTTCTTGAGCAGATTAGATTCATGAACTAAAGGTTTTTATAGATTAAGCTCATATTTAATTGATAATTCGAACTTAGACCCATAAATAATTGTGGGATATAACTCTAGTTTAAGGATGAATCAAGATAAATATTATGTTTCAATTTCTCTCTTGCTTTTACTCTCTATTTCATTGTGTTTGAGCGCCGAATCCTAACGGTAGTGGAACTAAGTTCTGTTCATCAAAGTTTGCTAAAGTAAGTGATATTTATTTCTACATATAAACTTTTCATCTTCATAATTCCTAGACTTATAGCTGATTGTGCGTCGAAAGCCCGTTAGAGTGTAAAGAAGTTAAAAATTGGACATAACTTGCATATGTGAATTGTGCAAAAGATCATACCTCGTTATAGAACTGAAAAGTACAATTTACATCATCATATCACCTTTTTTCATAGCCCAGCATCGGAAATTCATAGTAAAAATTCTCTCTATCGGACCATTCACTTGTTTGCTGCCAGGTAATGGTGTTTGTATCCCGGTTGCTCAAAGGATGGCTCTGAATTCCTTCTCGAGCTCATCAAAATCCCAGTCGCCACTTTCATCGGTTAAATGGTCTCTGTGAGCCTTTTCATAATCAAATTCCAGCTTTCCAGGTTCGCTATTCGGGCTCGAAGTCTTCTCGACCTTGTTAGAAGAACCGTCCGTTACTTCACCTTTTCTAGAGTTTTGGGAGGCCTTACCCGAAACAGAAGATGGAGTAATTGGATGGCCATTTGTCAGTGGATTTTGTGATTTTTGAATAGGGGTCTCAATTTCCAAATCTGGTCTCTGTATTGAATCAAATTCATCTTTTATCTTTTCGAGAGCAGCAAATAGCTTTTCAACCTTTTCATGGTCTTTCCTGCATGAAAGATGGATGCCCTTTTCAAAAGGATTTCTCTATTGACCAGAAGCACTGTGAACCAAAATACAAATTGTACCTGAAAGTGTCTTCGGGCTGGATGTAGAACTGCCTTTTAATTGCTTCCACTGTGCTTAAGGCCGTCAAAAACTGAAAAATCAAAAAGAATCTCTCAAGCCTATATGATATGATGTTGCACTTCATATAAGATCTGTCAAATTAACTGGGTAATTCAGTATCCCTGGCGGAAGCTAAGACCAACTAGAGAAAAAGGATGCAACAACGAGGGCACTTGACTTCCAAGAGGTGACTGATTTGATTGATCAACTGAAACTTATTTGCTGTGGGCAAAAGAGGGGGAAAAACTGAAATGATCTGCTAGCTTACCTTGGATTCAAGATCCAGATATTCTTCCTCGTATCTTCTCTTTGATTTATCCTCTTTTGGAACTTGCTCGTTCATATTAGGTCTCTTTTCAGATCTGAAATCAGAAAATATCTATAGATCAGTTTCAACCAAGTGATAAACATCCCAAATATAGCACCAGTTGATACCTTGGACTTTGGCCCAGGTATGCCACAGTTTCTTTGATGGAAGCGAGTGACAAACCCAACCCTTCCTAGTCAAAATTGTATAATAAGATGAATGAAAAGACAAACAAAGGACATGTGAAACCAGAGGGCAAATGAAGCTGAACATCATGAATGCTGGAACAAGGTCCTAGCAGAATAAGATATATAATACCTCGTAAGCTGAGAGAAGCTGTATGACCAAATTCACAAAATAATCTCCGTATCTCTCCAGTTCACCACTTGAATATGCACATTAGCAATAATCATTAGATAGGGGGAGGCACAAGAATACTTAAAAATTGTAGAAGATATATTAAAAAGAAAGAAAAGACATATATCTAGGCCTCTGCTTTAAAACATACAGCAGAAAAATTCAAGAAAAGGGGAAAAGGAAGAGAAAATCACAAGCAAGACTAATTTTCATATCTTGAGATGATTATTTATGGCACTTCACCTCATACATCTAATCCCTTCACTCATTCTTCTTTGTATAAATCCTAGAGGCTTTTGACATTTCCTTTTTCTTTTGGCAACAGTCTAGGTACCTATTCCAAGAGGAAATGAAACCCCACCAAAGTTACTTGAGTTTATAAAGATTAAAAAAGAAGAAGTTTGCTTTTGTTGGTGTCATCACTTGCCCTTGAGAAAACAAAAGGTTAGAGTGGATTTCTTAAGGTTCCATTTTTCTCATGCCTTCATGAGAAAAGCTGTAAAGAACAGTTGAGCTTATTGCCTACATCTGAAAGGATGCTAGCTGATTGGAAAAGTAGATCACGTACTTAACTTGTTTTTCCTTGTCCTCTATATACGAAGTTTGCAGAGTCCACGTATTTTCAAGAAAGCCAATCCACATATTGACAACGTCTGCTTCCATTCTATATGAGAGAACTGATCTTGATAGCTCATCTTCCTATTAGAAGACCATGATCGGCAATTAAACATCCATTCAGTGTCAAACCATAAAACGCAAAGCAAACTACAAAGCCAATGGATTATCTATGAAACAAAATGAAATACCTTAGACTTTAGGTGCAGAAGAATCTGGTTACTGGCTTCATCAAACTGCTCTCTCTCCTCTCTGGCATTCTGAAGGTGTAAACGAGCACCAGTGAGTGAACCATTGACCTACACCCAAAATAAAGGCCACCACAGAACTCAGATCTGGGTTCAATGCTTGCAAATCAAGATTTTCCAGGTGATTGTACAGTCGATTTTCACATCAAACAATAATAATCTATATTATTTGAAACCATCACTGTATTCTTCAGAATTCAAGTGTTCAATTAGCTACGAGAAGACAGAAATTATAAAAGATTACTTTCTCCCAAAATTACATGTAATTCAGAATTTTCGAACAAACCAAACCTTTTTTAGTTCTTTTTCAAGTGTTTCTTTTTGTTTCTCTAGTTCTTCGATCTCCACCTCCAATTCCTGAATAGTGTAAAAAAAGAAACTGTCAGAATTATGCACTAACAGACCATATGATGCTCTTCCAGTATGGCCTGCTAACCTAACAACGTGATAAATTTACATATCAATATAACCATTAGAGGTATTATTCATAATAGAATGACAAGAGGGAAATCATGATCTAGGCACAGTAACAATTGACTCATTGACCTTGTACTCAAGTGGTAAACCATAAGTGATTACCGGTTGGTGTAACAAGGTGAGTGAGAAAAATATTCATGGATACAGCACAGAACAGATGAGGTATCCTTCACTACGACTCTCATAACTGGATAGAGTTAATAGAGATTGATATCTATGCCACGCGTATCATGATCTTTTCTCTTTATGGTTGAAAGTATCAAAATATGCTTTCCTCTATTTAGACAGACTACCTTCTCAAGTTGGGTCATTTCTGTTGTTTTAGCCACACGAAAATTGACTGCTTCTTCTTTGTGAGATCTGCTTGGACCATGGAAGAAGAGAAGAATAAACAGATGAATATCAAAGCAAAAAAGCTGTAGTGCAGCACAAGCCAATTTTAGAGTTAAAGAATAATCAGATTAGGAAATGTACGATAAGGGACTTTGACTAAAACACCTTCCACTTCCCAACAGTAAAATGGTCCGTATCACTGCCAAGTCATCATTTCGCATGAAAAATTGGTTTGATTCAATTCAAAGTGCATCAACTGCAAAATATTCAAAGTTTTGTGCATTGGGTGATTGAAATTAAGTTTCAGTGACCTGATTGCAAAATAATGAAGTTCAGTGGACTGGGATGAAATTTCCCCAATTTTAATATTTAACAAGCCATCTCAAGATTCAACATGACATACAACACGTATAAACAAAGAAACTTCTGGCTTCGGCCACCAACTTGAAAAGAGAATGATGCTCAAATGCAAGAACTCTGGATGAATATATGATGTGTATTTCTAGAAGAAGGTTGGTTTTTTTTTTTTTGGGTCAAAGAATGTGGGATTTCATGAGCCTAAACTAATACCATAATAGATTGATATAAACACTATAAATCAAGATTTTCCTACTCTTCCTCATATTTCTAAACAAGAAGTGAAGAGGCTAGCTTAGATCACCAAAGCAACGGTTTTTTCAAGAGATCAACCCTTCTTGATTCCACCAGAAACTGTACATGTACGTGTTAGATCTGTTTCAGCAAAACAAAAGGACTTGTTGGTATTATTAAATGGAAGCAAAAATACCACTTCTAATATGTTTAATATCTATTTAGAAACATTAAAATTGTTTTTATGTAAGGAAAATTGTACCCCTAATCATATATCCAGTTCCATGTTAGACCCTGCCCAGTTCAAGCTTTAGCTTAACCACTGCACATGCAACAGGCTAGGGCCTTCTAAAATTATTTTACAGCCAAGAAAAGCTTCATCTGTTAGTTCTCCTAATAACTAGTACCCTAAGAGGCAAGGCCAATTTGGATGAGAAATTAGAATGGACATCTGGTTGCCATTCAGAACTATGGATAGCAACAATATATTTGGGTATTACCATTAATTACACAAGTCATTGATTGAAGAGGATTTATTTGAAACGATATAAGCGAAAAGTACAGTGAGTTCCTATGAGATTGTAGGGGAAAGAGATAAATCTCTTCTAGCATCACTTCCATAGAACCGCAACCAAGGTTCCTTTGGCATTATCTTGAGACAGAACTCCATGCAATTCAAAATCTGAAATGTCATACATTTACTACATAAAAGAGCAAAATCTCTCATCTTCAGCCACTATGCTAGTCTCAACTACCACAGTCTCCCTTGCCGAATTTTCTACAGGTTACATACCTAGAAGGAAATTCTAGATAGTCATTCAAATATAGAACATGTTAACTACAACGGGTCATCCAACTAAAGAACATTCAGCAATTTTTTTCACATGCAACCAAGTTCTGGAACTGTCTAAAAGTGCTTTAAGTTTAACAAATATATTAAGAAGAAAATATATGAACAAAAAGAATATCACAATGCTTCTAAACCTGTGGTCTGAGATGCGCTTCTCAGCTTTTGAGGAAGAATTAGTGAGAGATTCGGATAACACTTTCAGTTTATCAACCTGCAGAGAAATTTTCACATGTGAAGTGTATGAAATGGTTTAACTTGCAAAAGACTAACCAGATGAAGAATGAGATACAGAGATTGGGACGTGACAGATCACAACAGTAACTAAGAACCGGTGAGAGTCAAACTCATGTACCATAACCCAGTAAAGAAGGTGAAGAAAAGACAAAGGACCAACAAGAGGGCTTATAGCAAGAATAAGAGCAAGCAGAAGTTCATCAGTAGTATCTTTGTCCCATCGACTAATCCATGGTACATAAAATTTAAGAATGTAAGCTGCAAATCCAAGAAAACATTAAAAAGCAAAGCAAAGGTACCATGAAAGTAAATGGAATGTGCAAGTTTAGTTGCCTTTTTTCCTTAATATGTTTGAGCTAAAAAGTTGGGTGAAACCTCATTTTCATTGTTTACATAGTATGTTCTAAAAAAAATATTGCCCATGATGAAGCTTCCCATTTAACATTAGACACCTCTGACAAGACAATTTTGAGTCTTGGAAATCATCATTGGTGTACTTAATTGCTATAGCGGATGGCCAATTGGAACACATCAAAGTCATAATGTTGGCATAAAAGACTGATACATAGACTAGGCAGTCAGAATGGCACTCCAAGGAGCAAAACTTGAAAAGGGTAAATTCCATCAATGTATCAGGTCCTCTCATCTGCCTGAGTCACATTACACGACTATGGATACGCCCCAGCAAAGGTATGATTTGACAATGCTGAAGCTTATATCTCTGGTTGTCACCTCCTCGATGGCCAATTCAACCTCCTGTATCACATCCTCACTAGATGCAGAAAGATGTTTTAACCCCCTACATCAATTCAACTACAATACATGGATGTAGTCAATATCATGGTGGTGAATCATCATCTCAAGAGCCTTCTCATTCATGCTCAATCCAAAAGCCACTTGAATGCATAGTTGAAGTGATTCTAGTGCTTTCTAGGATGTGAAGCTCATGTCCTAGGGAGGACATGTTAATAATGGTGCACATCATAAACACCTCAATGCTGCACAAATCTTGCAGTTACTATAACAAGACACTTGACAGGAACTGCCAAGATGAAAGATCATATGCATCATTGCTTATTTGTACCTATGGCATCAGTGATATAACTAGGAGCTGGAGGATAGTTAGATTGACAGCTATACTCACACAAATCTTTACTACCTCCAATTTTTTGGACATTTTGTCCATTTCCATAATGGAACTTCCATTGATATTATACTGTCAAATTAAGCAAAGTACTGGTTATTCCAAACATGCAGATCTAGTAACCTCACATCTTTTATGTGACCTCCCAAAGAGCCCATCATATGTTTCCAGAACTCTGTGAATGGCTCTAAGTTAGTATGCCACCGCCACAAGATCATTCGGTATAAATTCCAAATTTTATTTGTCATCTCTAGTGTTGAGGCTCTTACTCCTCATTTTAGACTGTTGAAAAATGCACATATGATTAAGAAAACTCGGTGTAACATGGTTGGTGCCAAGTGCAAGAAGTCGTATAACAGGTACAGGCAGCAAAAAGTTAAAAAATAACAGGACTTTCATAAACACTAACCAAAGGTCACAAATTCTGTAGAAAATCTATGTAAATTGTTTGAAGATGCAAGACAATTAAGGGAAACAAAACTGATCAAGGTGGTCGAACTCACTTTCAACTAAGATAGGTGAGGTCCCCAAAAAATCGGATCGTGATCGAATCATAAAGTCGTAAAATTTTAGAAACTTAGTAAAATAACTTCTGAAATTTTATAAGTCCCGCTCAAATTGATCATAAGAGTCTACATTAATAGACTAAACAAAAACCAAGTAAATGTTTAATGTCTCGTAACATCAGCACCGCCAATTAGCTAGGTATCAACTCGCATAAGTAAATCTACTTAATAGTACCTAAATTTCTCGATTCTAGACATAGCTAAATAAACACCGTCATAATACCTCAAAAATATTAATGGAAACTCAAAAAACAGTATACCAATTGCAACACTTCCATAAAGATAAAATTCATTATAAAAAAGAAAAGATTGTATCAGCTTTTCCGATATACTTCTTTTCTTTCCTTTTTCTGAATTAATTTATTTGACGTAATAACAATATAACTCACACAGATAAATAAAAAGGTTCCTTCATCCAGTTCTAAATAGCCGGTGGTCCATTTACAATCAAGAAGAAATTAAAGCAAGAACTGAGCTGTATGAACAGGAAGATCCTATTTGTTTGTAGAAACAGAAGCAGAGAAGGCCCTTTTCTTTTCCTTTTTTTTTTTTTCAGATTTATTCAATTAGGAATCAATGAAACACAATTTCCTCAATGCCATTGAGCTTCTTTTAGTCGATTTTGGGCTTCAAGAGCCCAAAATCCCCAACAAAGCCCACCTGGACAAAAGAAAAACAGCCACCATAATTCACCATGATTTCATTGATCTAAAGGCAACTTCACCAATTTCACCCCCACAATTTTGAACCGACTTAACATGATTCTCATGATATGACCAGTTAAATTGCATGAATTTACAAGTTAGATCACGATTTTAACTACAATGACACCAGTGCACAAAGGATGATAATCCCAATAAAGCAATCGGCAATGTACATTGCATAAAGGAGAAAGACAATCTTTCACCATTTTTTAGCAAGAAATTGACCAAAAATATGAGGACGCAACTACACTTTGGTCGCACCCAAGGACACGAATATCCTATGAAAGTAGAATTCATGAAACTCTTTTCACTTTTTGAGAACTTTTCCATCTCTCAGGTCAAAATAATGAGAGTAAACAATATATCTACCAGAGTTCATAATATTGAAAATGTAAGTCAAAGTATAAGTTCTCATAATGATGCTAGGATTTCTTTCAAGGAATGAGGTTCACTTAATAGTAAAACTGACCTTTTCAACATGAAGATGGGAAGTATCCCCATTTCTCAAAGATTTCTTTCTAAGTAGTAGCGACTCCATCATGGAAAATAGTTGAATCTGCAACCGTACCTCTTCCATATCCTGCATGATAAGAGCATTTTCTCCAATAGCTTGTATTTTTACCATGGTGATCAGAATCAAATCTACTCCGTTTTAAGAATTTAAGCTTATTTCTAGGACTCGCTGACTATTAGAAACAAGTGACAAAAATTAACTAGCCAAAGGATCCAAACTCTCAATAATTTTGTTTTTTAATACATGGACTTTAATTTCCGTGAAATTTTGTCTATCTAAATCTTTGTTAGGAGTAAATAAGAAAAGCTAGTCAAAATGGCCCCCTAAAAGAAATTCAAAGGGTCCAACCTCTCACTTAACCAGTAATAGGCATTCAGTAGCTCTGAATACATGGTTAACTAATGTAGCATTTAAAGTGTGGTGTGATGAAACTAATACTGGTATAGACATTTCGCATAGTGACAAATTGAAGGAGTAGCCAAAAAGGCCTAGGCAGCTTATATAATTTGAGTGTCCAAATAATGCCTACTGATGATGCCATCAACTCTGAAAACAACACCAATTACTAACTGAATTTAACCAGCATATAAGGTAGAGAAAAAGTTCCATGCTCTAGGGCATCGGATTACAATTATACTTTCCTTTGACCATAGTTCTCTGGATATAGGCGACAGTTGGTAAAGATATCAGAAAGAATGTCCTCAACTAATAGAGGCCAAAAGACATCCACGTGTTATCTAAAATGTGCTATGAATGTCTATTTCACGAGTCTCTCAAGATCAGTCTTACCTCTTTCGTCACAACAATTGTTTCTTGAGACAATTTGTCATGATCTTTATCCGAAGGCTGCTGCAGTGAGCTGATCTTATTGAGTTTTTCCTTCAGGCTGAAGGTTTTGGAATCTATTCTGAGGCAAGAAACAAACAGCTCATAAAAGCAAGTTAAGGAGACTGAAGAGCTGGCAAAGGACCACAATATCACACGCTTAGCTTTTAGCTGATCCATCGCTGAGAATATTGTGAAAGAACAGATTTACAAATAAAAAGATAAAAGAAAATGAGAGGCAAATTCAATCACTGGTTCCACCACAGTGATGTTCTACCAGCATGACCTATCATTACTGACTTCAAAAAAACCAATATAAAGGAAGATGGCATAAACAGGATTATCACATACTACAAGGAGAGCTTGCGACTTAAATAACGATTAAAGGAATCATTGTGTGATATGCTATTTAGCTCTCAGCTTCTCATCCAATGATAGAAGTACCAAACTAAACAATGCATGACTAAAAGTATCACCTCCTCTCATGTGCAAAAAGGATAAATAATGACAATGGGAGTTAAAGAACATGGGATAAAAAACACAAGAACCACATGCCAAACAAACTATTTAGGTTCCAATAATGATATCATATATGAACAAGGGAAAATTGATTCTGATACCATGTTAAAATATACCACCCGAAAGCTTAACCATTTTGGTAGAGGGAAACCACATGTACATGAGGCCCATTCAAACCCCATATTCAAGCGACGTGGGGCAACACTTTACCATGAACTAGCGGTGCAATAATTCATCTATTGAAACAAAATGGTGATGCATTCTTATGGGGAAGGAAGTCCAATATTGATAAAGGTGTAAGGGACTTAGCTTGACAGATATGGAATTGTGGAATCCTGTCCTAATTATGAAGACCTATGGCATCGGCTTTGCAATTTGGACCTATTTGATTACATGGGCTAATGCTTATCTCATTCGAGGGGGGAGCTCTGGTGCCTTGGAATTCTAGATGATTGTTCATCAAGGAAACTATTCGGAATGACAGACTTCCTTCAACCACACTTCTACTAGAAAATTGACAATGGTGAGAAGGTATCTCTGCAGCATGATTACTGGCCTCTTGTAGGTGCTCCGGTCCAAAGATTGGGCTGTAGAATCACCTATGATTCTCATTTGCAAAGGCATTCTCAAAGTAACTTCTGTAACAAAGAAAGTTGATTGGAATCGGGGAGCGGCAAGTTCTGATGAATTGTTGCACGATCAAATGTCTATTTGCAGTGCTCTTTATATATCTCTAAAGAAGATGCTGGCGATTTGGAAGGCCACAAAAGATAGCAGAATTCACAGAAGCAACTGCTTTTGCCACATTGCAGCCTTCATTAACTAAGATCAGTTGGCATGATTTGTTTGCGTTTGCCTAAACATCCTCAGATGTGAGCAGTTTTATCTCATGGCTTGCTTTCCTTGATTAATTGCCTTTGAAAAACAGATTAATCAAATGGGGAATGCAACATAATTCTTTTTGTGTCTTTCGTGAGCATGATGATGAAACTAGATCTTATTTGTTCTAAGAATGCTATCATCTAAAGTATATTTCAAATCATATGCTGATGCCTGATTCTATCTGAGGTCCATTGACAAGGTCTGTAATGGGATGAAGTAGCATGGTTACCGGAATTTTTTGTAAGGGGAAAATTTCAATACTGCTTTTATCAGGATTCTGTCTGGTGAATCAGGAATGATATTGTAAACGGGAAAATATTTTATACTATTTTGAAAGTACAAGACACTTGTTGTATGAGCTAGAGTAGAAAGCAATGAATATATGCCGAGCAAAGTTCTAATGGATATGTATAAGAGAATGTGTCATCATTCTTTGTTCAATAACCTTGGAAACTTTACAGCTGATTTTTGACATAATTTTGTTGCAGAATTGTCATAGGGATTAACTCCCCCATATCTTAATGAGTAAAAAAAAAAAAAACGCAATAACTGCCCTGTAGATAAAATATTGTTACCATCGTCAAATTTCAACTGATGAGAGGATAAAGTAAGCCCCATTTACATATCTTGAAAAGATGAATCAGACAGACAGTCATATTAAAAAGCAAACTCAACTTTAGAAAATTATATTGGTAAAAGGTAGTGAAAAACAGACAGTTCCATAATAAGATGCATGTGAACTGATGCAACATAAAAAGACTGGTAAAAAGTCCTATCATGATCTAGCTTTTCAAGTACAAGGGTTAAAGCAATGGCGACTTATGCTTCAGGCTCATAGGAGGAGTTGATATGAATTAGGAGCATCAATTAGAAAACAAGAAGAAAAAAATTAAGTGTCGATGCAGATGAAGAACTTGAGAATGAGATCTAGGACTACGAGGAGGAGGGGAAGTCCACAAATTCATGACAATTGAAGGATACAGGCCACAATTCCTATAATATTACAGTACACCAGGTGATACTAACTTAGAAAAAGTATTCAACAACTTACAAATGCCATGAAGCAACATGATTGTGTAAATTAAATGATTAAGGACAACAGAACCTCAGAAGACAAAACAGTGAATGGAGGAAGTCACAACATTAGTTAACATTAGTTGCACTACATTGTACATTAACTATAGCTAAATGAGTGAAGCATGGTTCCTGAAGCAATATGACATGGACAGAAGATGATTTAAAGATACACAAATGCAAATAATAAAAAGTGTATTTTAAGTGGAATTTCTCAGCATGCAGCTTGAATAGATGTATGTCGCATGTACCTTATAACATCAGCATTTAACTTGAGCCCTGAAATCGCTGCCTGAGCATATTGTAGCAACTCTTCTCGCTTCACCTGAAGTAACATGTTCGCTTCAAACACAATTCTGAAGAATGATTGTATTCTTACTAGGCATATACATATCCCAAACTTTTTTCTGGTTGGTATGTATGCCTTGTTTCTAGCTTAGATAAATAGCACAGTTCTATCCTTAAAAAGAATTCAGGCTGAATTCAAAAGTACATCTCTGACCAAAAATTAAAAAAGAATTCAAATATTTATGAACATAAAGATGGTATGGGAGGTTCATCTAAAAAACGCGATTTACAAAAAGTAGAAAGAAAATCAGAGGTAAAGCAATAAACATTGAGATGTTTTTCCCTACAACCCCAAACTTCTCACTTATCTACTTTGAAGTCACAAATCTAAAAGATAAAAAGTTAAACCACCTGCTGAATATAGGTGTGGAATGACATAAGGAGTTTCTATAGAGTAAGTGAGATCAAAATAAAGCAGAATACCAAGCATGTTCAACTGAAATGCAGAAAGTTACAGTTTTTAACATTTTTTGATCAAGTGAAGTGACAAAGTTGACAAGCACTTAGGTATAGGCGCAACTCAAATGGTATTGTAGTTTGAATAACAGCATGATGCATGAGGACATTCCGTCAATTATGAGCATCTTGAACTGAGATTTTAGTCAATTATGTTCTACATTCAATCATCCTTTTGTGAATGATGTAGAAAAAAGATGCAGGTGGACTCCGAATGTTCATAATCTATTTCCTGCTGGTCACATTATACATGATAGGATAATGTTATTAGGTTCTCACAAGTACTTCTTCTAGGTAGCCAGAAAATGCATTAGCCAAATCTTGAATGCTGCTCAATACTGCCTTATGCACTTCCACTCCTCCTGTAAGACAAAGCCTGGACGAGAGCAAACAAAGTGTATGCTTACATGGAAATCAACTTCTGTTATTCTGAGTGCACATGAAAAAAAGTAATCTGTAGGCCTTGGAAGTGCCTAATCAGAGAATGACATTCTAGCGGTCAACTCAAGTAAAAATGAACAGCAACATTATAAAGTTTAAATCACCCGAAAATTTCCAGGAGTAACGAAACTTCTTCCTGTGTAGGTGCTTCAAGAATCTGAATCAACAAAACAGTTAACCTGCGGTTAAACTCTGTCTATCAGCAAATTCTGGACCAGAGGTGCAAATTCAATTAATTATTACCAACTAGTCTTTGCCCACTGGCTGGAGTTGGTTGAGTTATTGAAATAGTAAGTGACAAAAAATTAGGCAAAATGTGCATTGCATTGACACTAATCATTCAACACTGTTGATTAGGAAGAGATAAAAACCTAGAGTGGCAGATCTAACAGGGTTTCTTATCATATAGAATTCAATAAATTTAAATCATTCAAAAGTAGTCATCATGACACTGGTTATGGCTTTACTGCATATTAATAACATGCCTAACCAGTTAAGAGAAAGAACGCCCCACCAAGTAAATAGAAAGGTGCATTTGCCTCAGTCTTGATGACAGCATAAAAGGCAATGTACTATAAATACAGAGAATCTGTTAGGTACTTTGCCAGATAGATTCATGCAGCAATAAATCACAAAGCTTAATAAGTTTCATATAAGAATGCAAATGATATGCTTCCATAGTGATGATGTTAACTGTTTAGGGAAACACAATCAAAGACAACCTTAGCAACTATCAGCGAATAATAGACAAATCTAATCATACAGCTGAAGATGCACCCCTTACCATGGACATGATTATGCCTTCAAGTGCCTGACTATGAAGAAAGACATAATGGAAATTCAGAGGTTCACCTCCAAGGTCTGGATCATGGGAATTAACCTGACCACAATCAAGTAATAATATTAAAATTAAATTACAGAAGCATAGTGAATACAAAAACCAGATAGCCATATTGATTTAACATTCCAAAATAAGCATTTTGTTCGCCAATATTCAACTTCAGCGCTAAAGACAAAAACATGCGATGCAGCATGCACTGTACGAATAGGTAAACGACCAGAATAACTAAACAGAAACAAGCATCAACGCTCACCTGTCAGCTCACACTACTACCCATACATCTATACATTAGTTTTGAAAATTTGATATGAAATATTTACATGCTGCTGAACAAATGGTGATTAAGAACCGGGTAAAACTCACCAGCGTTTGTCTACTAGGCGAATCCTTGGACTCATCAGAGCTATTCTCAATCACTTGATGGTCATTTCCAGACAGACCCGCAGATTCCCTCTCAGCTTCTTTGAGCGAAACCAACCACCTCCGTAACAGAAGAATTCTCTCTAATCCTCTGCAGGAAACAGACATCTCCTCCAATCTTTTCGCAGCCTGCTCAAAGCTTTGCAAACTCCGTCCCCCCTGCTTCAATAAATTAGAATGTCTAAATACTCAATGCAAAGAGCACTATCTAAACACTAGTGCGAATTCAGTTATATGAACTTCAGTGAGGAGTGAGATGACGCATTTAACAATTGTTACTCATCTAAACCAAGCACATTGTAGCAAGCTTAATTACAATCACCTCTAATTCCAGCAAAGCCCAACTCAAGTCACCTACAGAATCCAATTTCATTATAATCAAGAGGCAATGTTCTCATTGTAGTCATGAGACCATATCATTGCGACAACAGCAAACTCTCCTTAAACCATCAATCGCAGTTAACAATTGTTACTCATCTAAACCAAGCACATTGCAGCAAGCTTAATTACAATCACCTCTAACTCCAGCGAAGCCCAACTCAAGTCACCAACAGAATCCAATTTCATTATAATCAAGAGACAATGTTCTCATTGTAGTCACGAGACCATATCACTGCGACAACAGCAAACTCTCCTTAAACCATCAATCTACGACAAAATTCAGGAAGCACGCAGCATCAACGTCCAACGATTTCACCCCATTTCGATCATACCGAACACGAAATTTTGTGGAAAAGAGAAGTAGTTTTACGATGCGATCCTGGAGGAGCTTGGCGCCTTCGGCGACTACATTGCCGGCTTGATGAACCACCGAATCGGCATAGCTGCGGACGGTCCTGGTCAAGTTGTTCCGCCCTCCGACCTCCACCGCTCTGTTGACGGCCGTTCTGATCCACGACATCGCCGCGAACCGAATCGAATCGAAACGAAACCCCGCCCGCCGGCCGGCGATCTCCCGACTTCCGCCCCGAGATCAGAACGCGAGCCTGTCGGAATGCGAGCGCGGATTTCGAGACGATCCTATGATGTTTGTTTTTGGTATTTCCTAGGTTTTTCCGAGACGGTGGTGATTCGTTCGTTGGGATTGTTCTTCGTGTCTCCAGGTCGCGCAGGAGGAAAATTTCGAAACGAAGCGGTCAAGCTTTGCGAGGATGCATGCGCGTGATGGGATTTATGGGGCGTTTTTCAGTTCGGGTCTTGCGCCTTCAGTTTCGCGCCAAAGCACCCGTTTTACCAAATTGCCCCCGGTCAGGTGAAGTAGGGGTTGGGGCCGCGGGGGGGGGCGAAATTAATAATTTGTCCCTGTAGGTCTTTTTATAATTTTTTGCCATCCGGTCCCTTAATTTCTTGGAGAGTTCAATTTTGATCCCAGGGCTTTGTTATTCGTCCATGACGATGCGGGAGCATCTTGCTCTATGAGTCAACCCTCTAACTCCCCATCGACAACCTATTGATCGAACGTTGTTCTAGCCTATTTGTGTCATTATTTGATGACTTTCTATGATGACTGTTCAATTTTCAAGATTGGTATATGAATTTAAAAAGTTTTATGAGTTTTTTTTTTTTTTTTGGTTGGTGCATTTTGTTTCGATGCATCTAATAATTAGTCATGTGCATTTAGGTCTCTTAATCACAGCTTTTTTATGAGTCTTTATTGCGGTGTTACTTTTAAGAGTCATAATTAGGTAAATTTCCAATGAGTCTCTTCAGCTTCCAAGGAATTCGAAAAGTCTTCTCTTTTGTTTAGCCTCACTTGTTTAGTATCCATGTAAGCAAGATGAATTGACTAGATTGATATATGAGATTTTCTTCTTTGTGTGAATATATTTGGAGGGCAGATTACTCCTATCTTAATTTTGTTATTTTTGGAGAGTGAATTACTTCTTGGTGACGAGCGAAGAAACCCTATATTTTTTATAGGTGGTTCATTCAATAAGTTTTGGTGGTGAGCTTTTCTTATCTCAAAGTCATTTACACTTGGTGGGTGGCTTATCTTTTAAGTTTTGATGATGATGAGCTTCATCAATCTCAATCTTTATTGTTGGTTAGTGGTTCTTCCTTTATGCCTTGGTGATGATCATTTTTAATCCCATATTTACATTCATTCCCCATACATGTTGATCTATTCGTACTTCCTTCAACATCACTCAAAATTCACTCACTCCCTAAGGGTAAGCAGTTCCAAGCTCTTTATAGATTTCGCATGGAACCTAGAACTTACCTTTGGGTAGAAGTTTCTTATTTTTTGGAACTTAGAATCTATCCATCAAAATCTAGAACTTTTATTATTTTTTGTAACTTAGAATCTACTTGTCGAAATCTGGAACTTGGAACCTACCCTATTATAGGTTCTAAAATCGATTACAAGTTTTAATAGGTTCTTTTTTTCATCTTTACTTAAGCAGAATGAAAATAAGCTCAATAATAAAAATGAAAAAAGGGTTTTATTATCGATTGCCTAAGAATGAATATCCATATTCACTTATCGAATAGTATTTAGGAAATTTTAATATTTTCAATGCACCAATTGCTCTTATATTATATAAAATATTATATTGAAAAAAGTAATTGCTGGAACATAATTGCATTAAAGAGCAATTGGAGTTTTCACTAGTTTCATAGTATACAAAAATAAAATTTATAATCATAAATGATTGTTCAGAGTAATGGTTTCAAATTATACACTCATTATCAAACGTTATGAAATACCTTAAGATTAAAGTAAAGATATAAATTAAGAAAAATACAAAAACTTATTCTAGATTCTAGGTTCTAGGTTTTAGGTTAACCAACATAAAACCTAAAACCTACCCATCGAAACAAGTTTTCCAAATTTTAGAATCTAGAACCTATGTTACATAGCTTGAAACTTGGAACCTACAGGTTCTCACTGATATGGTTTTCAGATTCCAAGTTCTACCTTGAAACCATGCTTAGCCCTACTCACCCCTACAACATGTGAAAAGGGTGAAAATGAGAGATTCAAGTCGACCATTGCCTTAGGAGTTTCACACACAACGAGATGCTAGTTTTAGCCATATATACAGAAAATTACAAAAAGAAATCCTAAACCTATTCAACTTAATTGGCTAAATGTGCTGAAATGGCACAATTGTAAAAGATTTGAGACTAAATTGACAAAAAAAAGAAGGTGGAAGACCTTAGGATTTTTTTGGTAATTTTCCTACTATATTTACTTCTTATCATGAGCAAGCCCCTCCCCATCTCCATAGCTAATGGGATTTGAGCCAAAGTTATCCTACACTATGGTACAGTCGAACTTATGACACAAACAAACCAAGGCTTTCTAAAAATTGAGAAGTTTCGATGGGATTTGAACTTGTGACCAAGAGGGTTCCTATTCATTTAGTGGATGTGTCAAAATAGGTCATAAACTTATATTATGAAAACATTTTAGTTAAATGATCAAATATAAGTTAAGTGAAAATTAAATATAAGTTAAAATAAATCTTAAAAAGTAAAGTAGAATTAGAAATGGTTTGAATGGGCTATTAAGGCTCCGTTTGGCAACACTCCTGTTTCTCTATTTTTCTGTTCTTTTGTTCCCTGGAATAGAAAAAGAATAAAAATCCGTTTGTTAACGCAAACTGATTTTTCTATTCCCAGGAATAGAAAGTTGTTTCTAGGAATAGAAATGAGAAGTAAAAAAAACTAGCTTCTTATTTCTGGGAACAATTTCTAAAAACTATTTCTTGTGGACTACTCACCCCTATAGCACGCCACCACCGCCCACCGCCTGCCGCTGACCGCCGGCAGGTCGCCGGTCGCCGGCCGCCCCCTACCCGCCGACCGCAGGTCGCCCATCTCCGCTCGCCCCCACCTACTCGCTGGTGGCCGGCCACCAGCCGCCACCACCCGCTCGCCACCAGTTGACTACCAGTCGCTGGCCTTTGCCCGAGGGCCGGTGACCTAGCGTGACTATAGGGCGGCGACCGGCGGGCGGCGACCACCGGCGGGCGGCATTTGGCGATGGCGACCGGCGGCGGCATTTGGCGATGGCGGGCGACGGTCGCTGCCGTCATCGGGAAAAAAGAAATAAAAACTTTGTGTCGATTCCAAACGCATTTCTATTCTGAGAACAAGAAATTTTTGTAGTTACCAAACGCCATATTTTACCCAAAAATTGTTTCAGGGAGTAGAAATAAAAAAGAATTATTTCTCAAAAGAAACTGTTCCCAAGAGTAGAAATGTTACCAAACGCACCCTAAGAAACCCACTTTGAACCAATGGGTCACAAAGCCTTCCTCCTCTCCATGTACTCTATTCTCTCTCTCCTTCCATCTCCCTTCTCCTCTCTGCGTCCCCAACGACAACGCTCCCTTTCCTTTCCTCTTTTCTCTAGGTGCCATGGCTACCTACCTATCGTCATGGCACAATCTTCGTCATCAATCTCGAGCGCGCCAACCTTAGGCAAGCCATGAGCTTGTCGACTGCAACAGAGCTTGGATTGTCGAGCTCGTGTTGGTGAGCTCGAGCTTGCTTGGATTGGTTGAGCCGCTAGCTCGCTGACCTTGGCCAAGCTTAAGCTTGCCCGAATTTGGCGAGCCGCAAGTTCCCCAACCTTGGCCTAGCTCAAGCTCACCAGCTACGACGGAGCTTGGGTTGGCAAGCTCAAACTCACCCGGATCGGCCGAGTCTCGAGTTTGTTGGCCTTGGTTGAGCTCGAGCTCATAGACCTCACATCTTGGCTGGTCGCCGCCATCAACAGAGGAAAAGGGGGAAGAAGAAGGAAGAAGAAGAAAGAGAAAAGAAAAGAAACAATATTAATAATTCAATTTTAAAAAAATAATAAAAATTTTGAATTTTTTTAAAAAAATTATTTTCCAAAAGTATTTCAATTTAGAGATATTTGCATATTTTTATTTTACTTACTAATTTTTTTCATTTAATTTAATTTTCAAATTTAATGTGAAGTTTTTATTCAAATAATTTATATGTGAAAAGTTTAAAATGGATTAAATGAATGGGAGTGGATTTTCCTAAATTGAGTTAATATTAATATGTTTCGGTAATATGGATCCAATCGAACATAGGTTATCAAAATTTATATTACATAAAAATGGGTCAAAATGGATTAATAGAGTCGATATGAGTCAAATCATTTTCAATTCGATCCAAACCTAAGTCGAAACACTCGTTTGACACCCTTCTAATAATTAGGTCAACCACAGCCATAATTCCCGATACCTTGTTTTGTCACAAATCTGACCACGCATGTCAAAAGCCCAATTTTCCCATGATAAGTCCTTGATGGAGATCTCGTAAGCGTAACCAAAAATAGGACTTCGCGTTCCTTTTCATTATCAACCAAGTTTTGCACCAAGTTATTACATAAAGTGCAAAACCAACCAGTGAAATATCAACTTTGACAAAAAGAAATGCTGAAGTTTGGACACAACCGCGCTATTAAGTCCACACCTCCACTGTTTCCACAAGTCTAAGTGAATTATGTCCGACCTAATGTGTATTGGCATTTAGGGTGCATTTGTTCTACCAAAAACCTTCATGATTAAGAAAAAAAATTTCCTTGACAATAATTATTTCTAAGGAAAATGGTTAATTTTCATTAATTTGGTAGTTTAGGGAAAAAGAGTTTTCCTTCTTGTTAAAAGATGAAGTCGTTTTTTCCCTGCTCTAAACTTGTTGTTTTCAACCCATGAAAAATATTTTCCATAAATCGATTAATCTTCCATCATTCAAATACCAAAAAATAATTTTCTTTCAAACAAACTGACATTTAAATTCACATATTCGTTTGGTAATGTAGTTGATGATGTGCTGTCTTCATCGAGCTCTCCGTCAACCTCTCTGGTGCTTGTTCATGCCTTTTCCTAGGTTGTCTCGGACTGCACCTCAGAAGTGAAGAAAGCCTCCTAAATTTAACCTCGAGAGGACCCTCTCCAATGTTTTAATTAGCAACGAGGAACAATAAAGAAAGAGACAGCGAGCTTGAGCGACGAGAGAGAGAATCTTCTTAGATAAGAGATGCAAAAGAGGCAGAATGGATTAGGCAATTATCCTTATTTACTTGTACAAAAGCCCTCAGACGGCCTACTCATGGCCGATCCTCTCCAGGGTCTGGTCACGTCTCGCCTTGATGGGTCCGAACTCCGCTCTTTGGGCAGCGCGAGGCACCGCCCGAGCCTCTCTCCCTTCAAGCTTGCCCTCGCTACACTAGGCCCCTCATGGCTAGACTCATCAAATGGGTGAGTCAAATCGGGTTTGGGTCAGGTCGAAAATGGTCCAATCCATATTGACTTATTTAACCCATTTTGACCCATATTCATGTAATGTAAATCTAGTAATACATACTCGAACCCGAACCATATCCAACCCGACCCGTATTGTTAAAAGCTATTATTATTGTAGAGAAAACCCAAACTCACTCTAAGCTCCATGTTAAATAAATAAAACTTTAAATCAAATTTTAAAAAATTAAAAAATATTAAATAAAATGAAAAAGGTAAAAAACCTATAAATGGAAATATTTTTTAAAAATTTCACCACTTAAATATATCTTTGTAAAAAACTTATAAATTGAGATGGGGTAGAGGCGAGCAGCGGAATGTCGTAGTTACTGGTAGATCACCACCACTCATCGAGCTTGAGGATGACTCAAAAAAGAAAAACACATTTTATATTTTGGTTAAAAATGTGTCGAAAATGGGTTGAAAATGGGTCATACACTCTGACCCATTTTCGATCTATTAAAATAAAACATAACTTACAAAATAGATCAATTACCCATCTTGACATCCCTACTCATGGCCCAAGCCAACTAAGATGGGCTCGAGATTTTAAGTACACTACAGATCTTGACTCATTTATAGAATACATAGCATCCATCATATAGACTTCTTGCATCGTGAACAATCCGATAAGCTCCTAAAAAGAGGAAGTCGAGAAAATATGTGGCTCCATTTAATAATCCAATTGTACTTATGTTTAGGTCTCTTGAGTTTATCCGCTGTAAGCTCAACATAAATTCAGATCAAATGTGTTAAGATCAAATGTGTCTAGTGTTATAATTTGTTTGGTTTGACTCATAAATACAACTTTTGAGTTCATCTATATGATAAACGAAGCACGCTATGAACTCCTAACGGTATAAAGAAACTCCTTAACCAAATAGATACGACAGCGTTATTTTAGCTCAATTCCCGAGTAGTCAGCCATATATGTAGACAAATTTGACCCTCCAAAGTATACATATCAAATCATAAATGCGATGGCGTATGAATATAATGTTGGGCCTATGTACATGGCAGATTAACTTGTTGATAACAGATTAAGTAAAGTCCGATGTATACTTTTAAGTTGATCCGGGAACAAGCACCAATATAAGAGGATCTTGTAGATCCCTATCTTGCACAAATGCTCTATCTGTTGCACGGTTACATGCATTACTAAAGATGTCCAGCTACTTGCATGCTGTCAAGCTCATTTCCATTGCCAACGAATTCCAAAAACATAAGCAATGACTTCAAACAATGCCCTATTTTCCCCAAATCTTGTTGTGGGTTGCACCAGCTTAGAAGCGGTGCTAAATAAATGTCCATAAACGAGACTCAAAACCCGCAAGTTGTTCCAAAATGAATCTCGAATTAAGCATCAAACATTATGTGAGAAGCACATTCCAAATTGTCCTAAACTGAAATTGAAAATAAATAGATAAATGCTTCATGAAAGGAAATATGGACCTTTGAACTTTATAGTCTAAAGTGCAAGATTGTATTAGACTTCAATACGAACAATAGTACAATTTTCCGAGGGACTACCACCCTAGTCGTAGAAAAAGATATCACCTATTGAGCTCTAGAGGACGTTTCCTGCTCCAACAGATGCATTAGAATGTTAGAAAGCAAAGTGTTGCCATGAATTGTCGACTTTTCATGATTGGACATGACAGCTTGAGCCACCAACAAACATGAATCCGCTCTTATACAACGTGTTTTCGAACTAACCTGCTATACAGTTTGAATAGGATCAGCAGTGGTGGTTGATGAATGCCAACTATTCATCACAGTTTCAATAGGATCAGCCTTTTTAACCCAGATGCTTCCCTGCATAATTCAGTAACCTAATACAGTGACAAGGGACATTGTGGCCATATTTGATTCAATGGCAGGCTCTTCGCCTGGCAAAACAGACTCATTATCCAGGCAAGATGCTGGAGAAGTAGAAGAATTGGAGTAGGATGGCTTCGGAGGAGACTTCTGGCTGGTGCTCTAGTTGGTGAAAAATAGCAAATATACACAGGCTGCGAACTAACTTTCGATGTCCGGTAATGGGACTCTCCAATAATTCCATGCATTATAATCTTCCTGAAACCACATAGATTTCTATTAGAAACGAAGAAAATCTCAAAAGCACTAATAGCTCCACACACATGACAAATGCACAGAGAGACAGAGAAAGAGAGGGAGAGAGGGGGGGGGTTTACGTTACCTGCTCGATGACTAATGAGGTTGGGGGGAACATGTCATTGACCAGGGTATGCAAGGATGTGTATGACTTGACATCGATGCGATGACTAATGGCCACCTCACCCTGCCAAGGCACAGTAACTTCTCTGAGTGAGAATGCAGCATGGGCAGTTGAAGTTAGGGGGCTCAGAAGGATGGTTACCTTGGGGTTGATGATGAAAATTTTGCCCTTCGGGATCCCGATCTTCCTGTAACTCAATTCATCAGTATCTCTGTTCCCGAAACCCGCATAAAATGGGTTGTAATCAGAAGGGAAAAGTGCTTTTATATCCTGCAAGAAAAAACTTTCCACTTGTAAAGCAAATTTTGCTGGGAAGTGATATTCTACAGTGTAGAGTAATTATTTCTTTCCACCAAGTGGTTGATTTGATATTTACCTCCAAACAAGCAATCTTGAATTCATGTGGCGCTCTTCTAACAACTGCAAAGAGTTCGGAGAATGGCAACGATCACGGAGTCATTTCTTTTGAAAAAATGAGGATAGCATGATAGCAAAGGTCCAGAAGTAGAATGCAATGATAAAAGTAAAGTTATATGGATATCATGAAGATGAATGCATCACCAAGAAAAATTTACTGGAGGCAATCAGAGAATTTCGTCCATAAACATCACCTTCTCGATATAATGATGGAAATAATCCATCAGGTGATATAACAACAGGTCCATTTGGTAAAGCTTTTCCATCCTACAAATAAACCAGGGAACAAGGTGAAACCAATTCATCATGAATCCTAGGAAATAGAGCAAAAACAGTCTGAATTTCATAATTCCATATGTTGAAAGACAGACATCTTAATGGCTAAAGGAATGTCGAGATATAGTAGACTTTAAATGAAAAAAATAGTTCGCAAAAGAAATGACCTTGATGTGCTCTAGAATCCAGGCCCAAGAAACTAGGTCAACACAGATAGAGCTAACATACTCTCGTGAGAAAAGATGTGTAACGTGAACCCTATAATGATTTTGAAGTAAACTATGAAGGGCCTAGCAGACTCCCAAATAACCTGCTCTCTTGCTTTTCCCATAACAGGAGCAGAGGACCAACAAACACAAGAAAAATGAATCAGATTAATGTTTTACCTGTTTAAGATTAAGCAGGAAACTTCGGGTTAGATAAGCCTGAACAATTGCCCTGGCACTCAAAAAGAGTAGCTGATACCCATTCTCCTGCCACAAAGACAATTTTCAAATCATTAGACATATTATTAAAGGAAAATTACCATTTTTCACAAGTATTAATGGAATGTTGGAAGTTGCCATATTATCAAATCTTAATGCAAAACACTTATCCTAAATTGCAGCCGAGTAAATTATCCAACCTGAACAGCCCCATTTACTGTAAAGAGCTATCCAAAGAAGTGGTCCATACTAGCCTAGTACGACCACATTATGGTGGTATGACTTTTTCTAGATTACCAAAGGAAGTGGTTGACATACGAAAGTTCTGTTTGAACCCTGTCCCATGAAGATTCTTGAGAGTACCTTCATATACATTATCCAAAAGAGCATTGACTCCCCCTATTCCTTCCTAACGCAAGATCTGACTTCAGGGTACTATTCCATGAGGGTACGCCTTACAACACACATACTGAATATTAGAAGATTTCAGTGTGTGTCATAATGTTAAGAAATTGTGGAATCATATCCTAACAATTTAAGTTGAATGTCAAGAGTGTGAATACAGACGCCCTGATTTTTATGATTCTGCCTATAGTCTTCTTATTGGGTCCTGCCTCCAATTGCTTGTTTGATTTAGTTATGTCCATGTCCTGTCTCCCATGTAAAATTCAACTTATACAGAAGGAGCATTTAGTTGAACTCTTTCTATAAGAAAAAGTGGACCACTCTAAGCTTTATGTATGAAATGCAACACCCTGATTTTTATGATTCTGCCTATAGTCTTCTTATTTGGTCCTGCCTCCAATAGCTTGTTTGATTTAGCAATGTCTACGTCTCTATAAGGAAAAAGAGGACAACTCTAAGCTTCATGTACAAAATGCAACCAAGTATGGAGTCCTCGATCTTTTAACTAGTGCAGTCAAGATTCTTATATTTACTAAAAACTGCAATCAAATCCTAGACATTTCAATTAATGCAATCAGTCCTATAGGCAATTTTCAAGTGCTACAATAGGGATTCAAGTACAATTTAATGAAGGAACTTGATTGCGCTTTCTCAAAAAGATTCCCAAAAAGTATCCCACATTGCCTATTTGTAGGATTACAATACGTCCCATGCTCATAAACCATATAATCTCCATCCACTTATTAGCTTAAACTTTAGGATCAGACCTTCAATGTAGTATCCAAACCAAGGTTTGTCCCATGCTTATGCACCATGTGAGGCTCCCCGCTCGTCAATTCCATGTCATTCTCAATCCTATTTGCCCTTGAGAGGCAGTGTTGAAGGTTCTCAATTTGCTTGTGTATGAGGTTTCAATAGGCCTTATATTCATGTAGTCCCCTTCCACTTATTAATTTAAACTTTTGGATAACACTATCTAACAAATTGCACCAATTAAAACGTTTAGGACTCGATATAAAAGATTTAGGATTTCAAATGAACATTCATTGTAAATATACATTGTGGTCTCATATCCCAATAGTTTCAATTTTCAGTAATGGGAAACATGATTGTAAATGCATTACTTAAATTTAAAATCTTAATACAATATATCTATTACTATGAATAAAATGACCAAAACGGCCATGAAAGCATGAAGGGCCATGTTCTTCACTTCAGATGTCATTAGCCGATATAAGAATAGCTTCTTGGAAAGACAAACAAATAATATGAGCATACCTTAATTGCAGAAAATAGTCTGGCCACTCCAGATTGAGTCCAATCTCTTCCGACTAAAGGCATAAATTGACCAAGAACATCAGACCTATGAAGGGAAACTCATAAGTCTGTTTACTATGTAACTGATACAAGCTAGAAGTCAGGCAATCAGCAATGACAATATTACAGTAAATCTTTGACAGCAGCTCCAAGAAGCAATAAGCATGTCCTTCTAATTGCATTGTTTAATCAAACAAGTCTTTACTCCAAGTATACGAGAATTCCTTTTCTAAAAGGGGAAATAACGAATCTTTGAATAAATCATATTATATAATAGGAACACCAAAGTATAAGGAAGAAGGAATGTCTGTTGTTGCACATAATAATACCTAACTTACTATGTAGCCCGAACCCAAAAATAAAATAAAAAAACTAACTGTGTTAGCCTTGATGATGGAAGGAAAATTTGACAGGAAACAAGTGCAACCAAGAGACATAAAAATGACCCATCTCATAGAAAAAACAATTTTGTAATATTGTTACAAGGACATAACCCAAGATGGGATTAAACAGCAGTGCCCAGTGAAACTTCAAAGAGGAGCATAAATATCAACACCAATCAACAAGAGGCAGCAGAGCTACTTCAATAGTCTAGCTTGTATCAAAGACCTACTTGGTAATTGTCCCATCAACATCAGAGATCACAATTTTTGCATTCCACTTCCACAAGTAGATGTGAGCGTCAACCTACAAACAATAGATAGATCACCAATTAGAAAAGAAATCTACCATGATATTAGCTGACAGAATCCAAATGCTATGTCTTAGGCATACCTCTTGTTTCCCAAGAACCCTGGTAGAGAAACTAAAAGTAACCTTGTTTTGACCTTCTTCTAGATTCAGAGATGCTATCTGTTCGCTAGTCGGGACATTTGTCCTTATAAGTTGCTTGTGGGGAGACCTGACATCCTGATTTGATACAGAAGTTGATTCTGTGGCCACATTTTGGGAAGCAGATTCGGAGTCAAGGAATGTTTCCTCATTCGAGGAAGGACTGCTTTCATGCTGCAATGTTTTGACTCTTCTGAATGGATTAGGCCAGAGTCTCCATCTACGTCCAGAGGAAGTAGGAGTAAGAACAGAATCCGCATCGACAGGCTTCACTGCCTCTTCTGGTTCTACAGGGATTGTGTCATTCAATTCCACAGGTATGTCCAGATCAAATGTAGCTACCCCTAAGACAATAGGAGCAGCTTTTTCCCACAACAGGTATCTGTCTTTGTATCTCACAACCAGATTTTCATTCTTCACGATAGATGTCATCAAAGTCAGAAATTCCTCTGCACCTATGCGGTGGGCATTGAATGCTTTAGCAGCTGCATCCAAACCCATTCCAGAACGGAGTTCATCTCGACAGAGTGATATCTCAAGTTCTGCAAAAATAAAAAATAAAATGAGCAACCTCTTAAGTATTAAACAAGAAACAATAAATTCATGATGGTGATCTGTTAAAGACACCTAACTGTTGAGTAATTCACTATCAGTAGAACTCTCTGACCCTTTACCCAAGTCCTCTGCTAGAGATTTCACCATCTCAAGTTCACCGCAACCATCAGCTAGTTGAGGACCCTCTGGATTATTTCCCATAGTTTCCACTGCCAATGATGTACTGATTTTTTCAACCTCAGTTTCTTGAAGACTGAGAGAACTGTCAGCCAAACTGACAGAACCTGTAATATCTTTGTGTGATGTCTCATTGCTGACCGGTCCAACATCAACTATTAATTCTGTGTATGCCCCAGTACCCAAAGAAGGAGATGGGGATATGTGGATGTCTTTGTGTGATTTCTCATTGCCAACCAGTCCAACATCAACTATTAACTCTGTAGAAACACCAGTACCCAAAGAGGCAGATGGAGATATGCCGTCATTGTTTTGGACCTCACTATTCTGGTTATCCTTTGTTCCAGCAACTGCCGGAAGACTCTGAGAGACTTCCACTAGCAAATTATCTGCCTCTGCTGAGGAACTAGTAATGTCAGGCTCCGAACTCTGATTTGCCAATGCTGGTAGCTCTAAACAGCTTTTAAAAACATCTTCCTGCTTCATTTCTGTATATGCATATTTTAAATTATTTATAGTGTCTCCTTCATGATCTTTGGCATTTTGGGGCTCTTCATCCCCAGAAGCATGTTCACCTTCTCCATCATGGCCAGAAGCACTATTTATAACACCGACAACTTCAACAGTTGATGTGTTCATATTCCCAATGTAGTTAGAAGCCCAAGCATTTTCACCTGAACCAAACTCCCCGCTGCCTTCCACAAATTCAGTGCCTTCGCCGGGACCAAGATGAAACTGAGGCGTATCAAGTTCAACATTACCAGTATCTTGTTCAGATGCCAAGAGAGGTGCCGTCAATACATGACCATCCACACTGATTAAAACCACTTCTGAATTTGCATTTTGAGACTCTGTGAAATTGTCACCATCCAAACTTCCATATCGGTTAGACCCATATTCTGATAAGTCGACCGAACCATCCTGGGAAGATTGCTCATCTTGAAAATCATAAAATTTCCCCCCATCAGACTCTGAACGATCAAGTCGTCCTGGGGAGTCAAATTCATCTCGCAACTGAATAGTGCCAGAATCAGAGACGCTGTGCTCAAGTCTGCAAATTCCAACCAGACTTTTGTTCCTGTCATCAAAATTCCCATCATAATTCGATTTAATGTCCATGTCATCAGATTCCTTCCCAAACCCATTGCTACTGCTACTTGAATCGACCTCCCTTATAAAATAAGCTTCACCAGAATTATCAAGAAGCATATGAAAGTTGGCTTCGATGCCGTTAACACCAATTCGAACAATCTTTTCAGCGCCTTTTAGGACTCCCTGAAATTTACCAAACCTAACGTACCACGGGGTGCTTCTAAAACTACCATCTTGCTGCTGAACAACAATGATATCAACAGCACCACCAAAAGGATGGAATGGGGTGGCAACAGAATATACGCCTTGTGAAATGAGGCTGCCAACTTTTCCCACCACATTCATTTGGTCACTCAGCAGCTATCGTCACGAAAGAACTGGGGCTTACTATACGGACTATATCCTCGATTCCTGTTGCAATTTCTTCAAGCAAGCAATCCTGTAACGACTTCTCCAAGCAAGCAATTCCTCTTAAATATCGTAAATTACTTGGATGAATATACAGCAGATGCAAAGAAAATTCCGGGCTACTGTCCCAGGCTAATAGCGTGTTTCTTGAGTCCACCTGCGAGCAAATGGCAAATAGAGGAACAAATATAATTCACACAACAGCATCGAAAGGTAAAACCCGATGATCAACTACTAGTCAGAATCTAAACTAAATTACCCATGATTTAAAATAGTTTCTTCAGCTGCTCAAGCGCTCATCTTGAAAGATAGAACCCCAAAAGGCCGTTTTAATCAGCCCTCAAAACCAGACATAAATGTCCCAACCCAAGAATTCTCAACACAATAATGCCCAGCAGCCAAACGCAACATTAAATGGCATAATATCTACCCGAGAACCAAGGAGCGCACGACATTAATAACAGACTCGGACCCACGAAGAAACATTGCGAAATCGGAGTCGTGAGCGCCAAATAAAGTCAATTAGAGCTGCCACCGAACAAACAGAATAGTGAAAGCAAAAACACGAAATCAGGAGCCACGAGGAACTCACCCAGCAAAATCTCGCAAGATCCGACGACGACCAGCGCCTCGAACGACAAGCGAGCGCAAGGAAAACCCACAGCTGGAAACGAGCCCAAATTTCAAGAACCTTCCCACGTGTAAAAGGAGAGACAAAAAAAAAGAATCGTCGCTTGCGAATTCAAGATTTTATCAACGTGGGCGAGTCTCTGTTCAATCAGTCATCGAAGTTTCTCGGAGGCTTCGTGCTTCGGGCGACGAGGGGGAGACTTGCTTCTGGATAACAGGAGTATTCGAGGACGGAGAAGAAGGCACGAATCGCCATGGCGACGAGGCATTAAATAGGTAAGCCTGCCTGGACTGGAGCTTCCTCCCGTGCAAATTCGTCGTTTCGGAGGGGGGAATATTCGAGAGGAAAATAAACGAGGGGTAGTCTGGTCATTGCCGGGGGCTGACGTGTTTCGTGGATGCCTCCATGTTTGAACCGTCTGGTGGCCGTGAAGTTTATCAATTGCTTCCCAGCGACCATGTGCATTGGGAATTGGGGAATATGCCATAGCGTGGAGTCTTCCCCCCATGGTTGCTTTGGGATCAAATTCCAAGTCTAGCCTTAGAGGGTTAGGTGCTCATAGGTGCGAAAACGTGTCTTTGTTTCGTGGAAAGTTTATGTCAGAAATATATTTTTCTTTCCTTGAAAATCAGTTTTCCTCGAAAGTGATTGGTTGTTTTTTTTATTATCTTGTTGTGTTTAAACCGGAAGTGAAATATGAAGTGTAGATCGATTGCATGACAAAGGTCATGAGGGGTTGGTTTGCTGATTTTGAACAGGAAAGTAATTGGCAAAGTATTAAGAGCATGAATATCGAGGGTAATCCGTTAATGATTTAGGCTATTGAAGATTGTAGAAAATGAAGAACGAAGTGTTTTTGTGATTGATTAAAGGAACCTTTCCAATTTCGATAGTGTGGTTTATATAGCCCTCTATCAATTGTTATTTACAAACAATCATAGAAGAGTTACACATGCCCTACGTGACTCTTATCATTTAGCAATATTTATCTAAAAGCATTTACATATCCTAAAATGACTCCACTAACTAATAGTTGCATCTTTGTGTCGATACACTAGCCAACCTTTAGTCTATTCATCGATTATATATCATCCCGACACTTGGTACTATGTGCTCTGGTATGTGTTCGAATGAAAGTAAGGATAGAATAGATGAAGTTCACCACCAAAACATGAATGAATGATCTATCGGCCAAGGATAAAGAACTCAAGGCCCACTATCAACTAATTTGATAAAGAACCATAAGGAATTTTACTCATGTGAGGAATTCTCATGAATTATCAAAATCAACTATGAATCCATACCTTTGAGAATTCACTTCTAGTTATGGAGAAATTAAGACTTAAGAGCTAGACAAAACATCAAAGGCATGGCGGCCAGCCAAATATTAAAAATATAGGATGTAGCAAACATAATAATAGTCCTATTTGGTTTAGCTTTTCTCAAGAGGCTTTGGGCCTCTAAAGTCAATTGAAAAAAAAGTTGGGCATTTGGCATTTTTTTTTTTTTTTTACTATTTAGGAAATCCCAACATTGGAAAAACTGAAAACCTAAGACATGTGAGCACCTGCCTTGGGCTTTTACTATTTTCGGAAGGCAAATAATCTTTTATTTCCCAAATTGCCCCCACTAATAATTTCATAAGAGTAAGAACAAGAGAAACGCCATAACTTTTGTATAATGCTCACTTAAGTATCATAATTCTTTTTTGCTCACTTAAGTATCACAAGTTTGAAAAATTAATTACTTAAGTGCTACTGGTGATTTGCCTTGTCGGATAATTTGACATGGCAAACTAGCCAACGTGTCCTACCAACAAGTTGAAGTTGGCAAATGAGATGCTAAACGACGTCATTTACCCATCTAATTACAAGAACCCTTGCCTTCAATAAATTAGGGCAATATCCAATTTTCATATTGACAAAACTTAACCTTAACCTTGAACCTGCAAACTCTCTTCAAATAGGGGCAAATCATCTCATCAAATTCACAATGAGGAGCAAAAATAAGAGAAGCGGCTCATGAATTTATGAACAAAGTGATAATGAAGGTCAATATTTTTGCTATTATGGACTATGAAGCCCAACCAAAATTGCTTGGATGAGAGATAATCTTGGAAAAAGATTCCATGGAGAAAAGACTTCAATTATAGATATTTTAGGTGGGTTGACACAAAATTTTCAAATCGAGCAACAGAGGTGAATTTGAAGCTACTTCAAAGACGACATGAACCTCTGCTTGTATTGAAATATGAGTTGGACGATGCTGACTCAAAACAAGCAAAGAAATATTTATCAAATGTTGCTTGTCTTGTCTTGCCACTATCACATTTGGTTTGATTTATGATCGTATATAACCTTAGTAATGAGAAGAAACTATTAAGTATGCCATAGTTAAAGAACAATGAAATGTGTTACTGTAATTAGTGTAATAAAAATTAGTTATTGGAATATTTTTATGCTAGAATGTTATTACAATAGAATTTTTGTGTATGTGAGTTGAATGGCTTAGTTTGTGTATGTGGGTTGAATGTCATAGTTTGTATTTACTTGAAGGTTGAATGGCCTAATTGATTTTTGTATAAAGTGTTTATGACACAATTTTGTGCATTGTTATTGGTTTATATAAATGATAGATAGTTTTGCTAGTTATAAAATATGTACAAGAGCAGAGATGATCCGATATTTTTTGGTTGATTTTGGCTTTTCTACATATAATGTTGAAGGATAGTAGAAGTTTCCATAACTTTACGAATGATCATCTGAGTGCCACAAAATTTTTTAAGTGAACACTTTGGTTTATCAACTTTTTTAAAGTTAAAACTTAGGTTCCTTAGCTTTTTAAAAGTGACCACTTATGCTCCTCAACTTTTTAATAAGTTATTGGATTTACTTTTCTTAAACACATTCTACAATAACTTAAATAAAATTATCTCATTCTTGTCATCCTATAAAGACATACAAAAAAGTATTATTCCACAGACATCATCAGTCTTGGCATTGGTTAACATGAAATAGCATTACATTTACACCAAACATAATAAAGTAATAATCATACCCGGAAAATTATGATCTTTTACATCAACATCAATATTCTTATATCCAAGATCGAAGTAATATTGTTTCTGAGCACATCCCCATCCAAAATGTAGCAATAATATCAAACACCTAATAATATTACTACTAAACACATTGTTAGCCAAAATGTAACAATAATCTAAAATGCCTAACAACGAATTCCTAAACAAATATTGACACCTAACAACAAAAGTAAACAAACGACCTCCTTCCATTAATCACGCTAAACAACTTGGTCACTTCATTTTTTCTTTAAGGTACATCATTTACTTGTGTTTTTCTTCTCACTGTCTTATCTTTCTAAAGATCCATTCTTTTACTCATGTTCCTTTTTTCACTGTTGAACATTGGGTTTTTGGTTTTAGCACTATGGTAATAGGTTGCAATTTATGTATAATGACATTTCCAAGATCATTAAGATGGAGTTGATGTTGTATTTTTTTTTTGTGCCTATTTTCCAGCTACCATCTACTCTCTATTTTGGAGCTGCAATTAGTTGCTATTTCTTTGGTTGTGCTCAAGTTACAATTGGTTGGTTTATTAGTACTTGCCCTTAGCTTCTTCTTATAGATGCGGTCGATTTTTGGCTTTGTCTTCTTTGAGATATTAACACATCAGAGCTTCTCCTAGGCTATAATAATATAAACGTGATTAATTACCATGTCAATCAAATCAAATACATTAAATATATAACGTCTAAAAAACTAACATTCAAAATTGTCATGCTAGTATTCATGTTTATAAATAATCCATAATTATAATCCCTTAGCATTTTCCCAATTGCATTGTATGTATGTTGTGGTGCAAAACTTTCAGAAACCTCCTCAGTTGCTCTTTTCTCTAACTTGCAAAATAACATAACATACTATAATTAATACATTAAGTAGCACATCTAATGACAATAACCATAACAAACAACTTACTTGACATTTGCTCCTCTGTTATATACTATTGGACTTGGTTGGCCATATAGCTGGTCTTGTATCATTACTTTTTGTGTTGCCCTAACATGCCCCCCTATCATTGGCCTATGTTGTTTCATATTGTTATTGTTGCTACTTCTTTGTTGAACAACTAGTCTTGTTATGCTCTTCCTAATGGTAGTGTAAACATCGAATTGTTCTAGTACTCTCAATTTCTAACATTTTCTCTTTCCTTTTAAGCCTGCCAGCTTACTTATTTAGTGATAAAGGTTTTGAGGGTTGATGGTTTGTTTTGTCCGAGAATTTGGTAGTTCATAAAGACTGTATCATGAATTGGTATGTAGCAAGATATTTGACTTTCTTTTAACAATATTCTATATAATTCTCTATATTGAGCTGCTTTAAATAGATGACGTAAATTACATGTGCACAACGTATTCCAGTCAATTGCCATACTCAACAATAACATTTTTTTCACTTTAAATTGATAACATACTTGTCACAATCATTTATGATCTCATATTCATCGTCCCCATTCCAAATTGAATGACAGATGTGGGTGAGAGCTTGTAAGCTCTTATGCCCATCACTGTAGATCTGGGTGAGGGCCCATAGGCCCTTGCTGTAGGTCAGCCAGGGCCATCGGCCATTGGCCAAGGCCCGGCAACCTAGGCCAACCTTTACCTCGCCGTTATTGACATTTCTCGATGATGGTGGGGCAGTGACGGTGGCGTGGACAATTGCTTTTTAAAAAAAAAAATTGCCATGTGGATATTTGTTTTAAAAAAAATTACTCCGTCAGCAAAAAAATTGCCAGAAAATGACACATATGCAATTTAGCCATATTTTTTCGCCATTGACACTTAATTGATCATTTTTGCTTCGATTTTGGTACTTAAGTGTACATTTCCAAACTTTTGGCACTTTAGCATTCCCTTTGTACTAAGTTTTAACATTCTAAGGATCCACACGACAATAGCCAGCACCACCACATAGGTTGCTTATATACTTTCTCTAGCCATAAAATCACTACCAACTTGTTTGCACATGCTTTAATAGGAGTAAAGAAATTCACAAATTAGATGAAAGATTTGATTTACATGGTAGGATCCTTTCCAAACCCTATCATAGCATGAGTTACAATCATTGAGCCTCGACGAAGCATTTCCAGAGTAATGCAAATCATATAAATCTTAATAGTGTCTCTACTTTTGAGAGGCTTCTTATCCCACCTAGAGCATTGAATGCATAAAGTAACATACTTGATTTAAGTAGTTGAGATCAAGAAATCAAGCAGATTATCCACATAGGTAGACAAATATGCATTTCACACATTAAAAATGAAAAATATGGGGAAAACCAACGAAAATTAGAAGAAAGAAAAAGAAATTGAAATATTGACATTAGTAAGAGGCCACCTAAACAATATGTCACACTTCTTTTATAAGAAATAATACTTATTAGTATAATAATTATAGAGGAAAATTTATAATGTCTTCGCAAACACAGCCCACGTTTATGGCTAAT
Organism: Corymbia maculata; assembly: GCA_014182735.1. Classification (NCBI taxonomy): domain Eukaryota; kingdom Viridiplantae; phylum Streptophyta; class Magnoliopsida; order Myrtales; family Myrtaceae; genus Corymbia; species Corymbia maculata. Next base: position 3,607,386 of record CM024688.1, on the reverse strand, counting down.
CATAAAGCAAAACCTTCAAAAGCTTCATATTATTAGTGAAGCACTTAATAAAGCATCAACTTTCTTTATGGTAGATTGCTTTTGTTATTTCTTTTCATTTTCTTCTCGGACTTTATAATGGCATGTGCCCCTTAGTAGAAATAACCAATTAAAGTACAACACTATTTTAGAGTAAAGAGTTTAGTGTATACCAGTCCTCATGATGAACGACTTTGTCATTCTCCACATACAACCTAATGAGAGAAATCATATCTATGTTTCTCCCCAAAAACTTGTAATATTGTTTTTTGTCAATAAGTATCTGGATTTTCCAAGGATACAATATGTCATTAAACATCAACAAATATCAAGAAACAACTATTTCATTTGCAATTCAAATAACTCACATCGTATTTCCCTAGTGATATCAAGTTCTTGCACAGATTTCTGGAGACCTTAAGGTTTGATCAGCTTTTTTTGCCAAAAAAATAATCAGATTGCAGCTTTGCATTCAGCAGTAGCAATCTTAACCAGCAATATGAGCTCTTACAAGAGAGATACTATAATTACCTCCTCAATTGTGATGCCTCCAACCTTGGTCGATTTTGATTATCTTCCTTGTACGATGATCTTCCTAAGGTAATCTAGAAACATACTAGATGATGAACAATAACGTTGTACAGGTATGAACCCCTGAATATAAGAGTTCCATGCTTTATTAGCAATGCATAATACAAATAATAACACATGAAACATTACGGCAATAAGTTGCTTATTTAAAAGTTTTCTCCATTTGGCAAGCACATTGGTTGCCCACAACATTTGCGCAAAATCTTTAACAAAGATTTGCAATTCATACATAAAGAAAAATCAACAAGAAACCATGTTCTAGAATTATGTGCAATGATTATAGTTTAATGAATTATATTTACTTACCACAAAATTGGAGTTTTCATAAATGTGACAATCCAAATCTAAAAACCAAAAAAGAAATGAAATAAAGCATTTACTCAATAAGTGCTTATGTGAATGAATTACAAGATAAAAAGAAATAAATACAACTTACCCGCCTCAAACTTTTCCGCATTCTCAATACACTCTTCAACATTAACTGGCATGTGAACAACCCTCAACCAATTTTCAGTGCAAATTAAATCTTTCACCACTTTAGGAGTCAAAGAATTACGAAAGCCGTCAAGTACACATTTCGATGTACTAAAAGTTGACTCCTACGTAATAGTAGTCACATGAATAGACAAAACATCTCGAGCCATCAAAGATAAGATTTTATATTTTGACCTAGTACTTTTCCACCACATCAAAAGATCGAGATCAATGACATCTTCACTTTCAGCTTCAAGATACTAATTAAGCTCAAATTTGTTTTCATTGAACACTCTTTTCTTCGCGTGGAGAAAGCTTTTATGCCAAATTTTGATTTCACACTCATCAGTATCGGCATTGGAAGCACTACAACTAAAACTCATATTTGAATCACTATCATTTTTTTTAGTAGAAGAACCACAAAAAGATTGCTTATAAAATTTATACATGCATATCATCAATTATCACTTCATCATCATAAATTTGTTTGAAATATAACTTCACATAAGTCAACTTCTTTGTTGGATCCAATGCAACTGCAATTAACACTATCATATTGATTTTATCCAAACTTTCATAATATTTATCAAATTTCTATTTCATTTTTATACTCATAGTTTAAAGTTTTGAGTTCAAAGAATTCACCGCATTATTCAAATATTTAATATAGTTATCTCCTCAAAATACTCATTTGAAGTAACATACGAGCTCCCCAACATCTTTTAGTTGCATCATAAAATCGTTTCAGAAACTTATAAAGAATAGTGACATTTTCCCAATCTTCATCTTGAGGAGCATCATAGTCAATGACCCTTAAGAAAAATAAATAATCTTTTTCCATCATTTGAAAATTTTTCTTGAACTTTATGGCGATATCTAACATCATATAAGTAAAGTTCCATCTAGTGGTAACATCAAGACAAACCGAACCTTCATATATAATCCTCTCACTCTCAATACAATATCAGAATGTCTTAGCTCTCGTGGGAGAGCTCTTCGCATACCTAACTACGTTTCGGATACGTGCAATAGAATCATGCGCCTTATTCAATCAATTTCTTACTATCAAGTTAAGTATATGAGCAGTACACCTCACATATAAAGCATCGGCATCCAAAATCCAAAATCCTTCTTTTAAAAACTTTTCCTTTAAATAATCAATGGCCACATCATTTGAACTAGCATTATCCACAATTATTGTAGACACATTTTTTCTATTCTGCAATCATAAACGCATTTCTCCATCATTTTCCCAATCTTCCTACTCTTATAACTATTTTGTGATGACTCTTTTATGCAACTTTCAGTTTTCTTTATTAAAATTGGAGCAAGATACAAATAGTTCAAATTTTGAATGAAACTCCACATGTCAATCGTCAATGCAATCCTAGAATTAAGCTTATCAAAGTAAGCTTTCAAGCAAGTTCTTTCACTTATATACAATTTTATACAATCTCTAGCCACTGTAAATTATGAAAGATGTTGGAAAAGAGGTTGTAATTTAGTAATAAAATCGCAAAAATCAACACACTTGATCATAGAAAGAGGTTGTTCATCAATAATAATAATTTGAACAAGCATATATCTACCACGTTCTTAATCAAATGTTAATATTGTTAAGACGCTACCATCACCAATAGTATTTTCCCCTATCTCGTTAGCCACATCTTTGTTACGTAATGCAAACAACATTTACTTTTTATCAATATAGGGATACTTCTTACACTTTTTCAAGTGCTTCCATATAATAGGTGTTTCATAATCAACATTATATCCATACTCAATCCCATAATAAATACACTTCACTTTAATTGTTTTTTGTATTTTCTCATCTATGCATCTCGAAAAATTATCCCAAACCTATAATTGATTAGCTCACTTTTTACTCTGAAAAAGGACGAGAGTTAGATACCCCCACCTTATTTGTACAAGCACGATTGTGGATTCCACTTCATTAACTCCATGGAATGACAATTCCATGAGCGGACTCATTTCATTTTGTCCATCCACTTCCATTGATATGCTTTTTTCTTGATCCATTGACTGAAAACAAATTATAAAACGATGTTAGGATTCTACTAAAACAAATTATATAAGAGATGGGTAGCGTAGGGTTAACCATGTATTTGACCAACAAGAAAGTGCAAGAGGGGCAAAAAATCACTCCTCAACATCCAAATCAAAAAGAGAGGGAAGGAAAATGTTCACACATCAAAAGTATCAGTCCAATTCGAAAATGGCAACTAAATCAATTCTCGCCTCTTCCTATTGATCATGATGATATATGCTTCCAATAATCTTTAATGGGACATCTTGAAATTCAAATATGGCTTCATTTTGTAATATATATAGTTATTAAAAGAGCCAATTAAACCTGCAGACGTTCACTTTCAAGATTTTTATAACATATTGAAACAACATATGTTGAACTCATGTCAATTCATGTTGTTCTCAAACTTATCAACATCTAGTTTGAACTCTTCATCAATGATGAAGTTGTGATCCAAAGAGCTCTTTATGAAATCATCTGTCGCAAGGTACACACATATCCCGTCGACAGATAATAATTGAGGGTGTTTTCAAGGTGTCTAATTGATGAATGAATTGAAAACTGAATAAGGGAATTGAACTAAGAAATCACATTATAAACTTTGGTTATACACATCTTGTTAGTGTTACATGAGAAAATAACTCTCTATACCGAACTCTATATTCAAGTCCAAGATGATGATCATCAACAATAAGTAATGATTCTAGAGGTTGACCGAATAAATCTAAATTTCTCTCATTTTGTCAGTAACACAATCAATAGTATCTCCCAGAGTTCACCAATTAAAGAACAAAGTCAAATCTCAAGTGACGAGATCCAAACCTCTCAGATTATTCATCTTATTTTGGCAAATCATAGATCATGACCATTGGGAGAAAATGGGGAAATCAAGTAGTGCACTTACCTCAAAGTCTGATCTTCACTGGATAGAATGACAGAGGACAGTTGGCAAAATGGTTAGTTCTTCCACAGAGAAGAGCATTTTCTTCAAGTCTCTATCGAATCAAATAAAATTGAGTGAGAGAGAACATGAAAAGTACAAATTGAAACTAACCCAAGCTATGAGAGAGAGAAGAGGGATTGGACAAAATCATGCAACTCGGGTCTGTGAGGATAGCAGACCACAGCGGAGGGCGGCGAATGACAACAGAGTTGGCCATGGCTAGCTTGTCACCAAAATAGTGAGGCAATGGCTTATGAGATAGTAGCTTGCCATCACGGAATAGAGGCAATGACTTCACCTGTGCTAGGTCGTCATCAGGGGAGAAGAAGTGAGGAGCTATCATCGGTTGAGCGGCAACTAAAATTGTCAGAGCAAGTCGATCAATTTCACACCTGAGGGCAATGCGAAGATCACCTACAATCGCTCCTTCTAAACCACTATCTTCGAATCTTGTCAAGTTTTGAACTTTTCAGAGTTCTGCATATTGTAATTTCTGATCAAGGACTTCGCTGAGGCGATTGAGGTTCCTGGGTGAGGAGTCTTCATCAGAAAATGAGTGAGGGCGGGTGCTGTAATTGAGATTTGAGAGAGAGAGAGAGAGAGAGAGAGAGAGAGAGAGAGAGAGAGAGAGAGAGAGAGAGAGAGAGCTAGGGTTTGCGATTGTCGATCGAGGTTCTGTGACTTCTGTTTCTACATTTGTTAGCTTTTCATTCCTTTTAAAAATATAAAAAAAAAAATGGTCCGATTTGGGTGGGTTTCACTTGGAATTGATTCTCGGACCAATTCCAACCGGTTCTCAAATCGGAACCGATTCTTAGACCAGTTTTTCGGGTAGTCCGGGTCAGTTACTCGGTTAGGTTGCACATTGCTACTATTTATTTACTTCATTTACATGGCTTTTAGGGAAGATTGTTCAAAAAATTCTAAATATATTACTCTTTTGTCAATTAAGTCTTAAATATTTCAATTTTACTAATTGAATCCTATATATTTTCACATTTTGCCAATTAAGTTTGTCGAGTGAATTTTAATCGAAAATCACTGACATGAATGTCATGCATCTTATGTAACTCAGCCAACATCAATGAGGATAATTTTTATAATTTTTAACAAAGTTTCCAATTCTTTATTATTATTATTATTTTTTTCTTTCCAAACCCAACGAGGGTTGTTGGCCAACCGTCCATGATCATAGGCAAGGCCAAGGCAACCCTTGCTAGGGTCACCAAACCCTCGTCGATCGCACGCAAGGTTGTGGCTCGCCCAATGATTGGCAAGGGTCGACCGACCCTCACCAGACTTGGTAGAAAAAAAAAAAAATGAAAAAAGGAAAAAAATCAAAATATAAAAAAATTTATAAATAATTGTCCACATTAGTGCCAACTGTTGTAGGTGACATTATTAACATCTATGTCAACGATTTTTGATTAAAAATTGGTCAAATGAACTCAATTAGTAAAATGTGAAGCTCAATGAGCACAAATTAAAGATTTAGAATTGAATTGGCAAAAATATAATATGTTTAGAATTTGTTTGACAATTTTTCCTAGCTCTTGATCCATGTGTTCTTACTTTTATATTTGCAAGTAGAAAAATGTGATTTTAAAAAGTGTCAACTCCCTACATTTGTTCTTTTTTATTTTTCTGTGAGTTTATGTAGTTTTTACTAATAAGTTTTACTTTCTCTAGGCACTTTACTAAAGTATTTCCAAAGTTTCATTAGTCAACTTATAACATTGTTCAACTAATTTTCGGATGTTGAAAATTGTGAAATAAATATTTCTTACATTTGAACTGGAGAATTTTGATGGAGATCATGTTTATCTTCATTCTCTAGCTACTGGGTCGACCTTATTAAAATAAATATGAAGTCAATTGCTTTTGATAAAGTTTTCTTTTTCTCTTTTCTAATGAAAGAAATGTAACATATATATACCATAAATTTGTGACATCACATTGACTCAATTTTAATCATTGCATGTTTTAATGTTTTATGTATTGTAGGATGTCACGCATAATGCACGTTAATGACTATAAAAGTATCATAACCCCAAATCATGTGTATTAGCAGCATGGTAGTGGATGTATAAAATAAGTGCATCATGATCTTGAGTTTGTTCGTACAAGACGCTTCAAATTCTTTTCTATCATTTATGTAAACTTGTTTTTGAAGTTGTTTCCATCTTTAAATGGTTTGCCATATGGGCCTTATGCTGGAGGTCCTATGGATATTTTAAATTCAATTAATTAGTTGTCAATATAGTTGTGTGAATTAACATCCAAGTTTATTTACTTAAACTTTCGTATAATACTAATATGTTATTGTGATTGTCCTACTTCAATGGCTACATTTCAATGGCCAAGTTACAATCTAGTTCCATTATAGAGCACAACCTCTTACACTCAACACTTCATATTTTAACTCGACGTTTGAAACTTTTCAAAACGCATAACCTTTATATTTAGGAAAATTCCAATTAGACATTTTATACATCCCAAAATAACATAATCTTTCACCTCCGAGACGCCCGGCACAACCCTTCAAACATTTCAAATAGCACAATCCTTTACTTGTGAGACACTTTCAACATTGACTTTTCAAACATTTCTAAAAGAGCGTAACGTTTTACTTGGGAGACAGTTTTGGCATTCATCAAATTTTTCATAAAAAAAAATAAAAAATCGCATCAAAAATCCTATGCGACTTGTGTGGATGCCACCTTGTCATAGCACATCATTCAACGATGAATCGGGGGTCGCTGGATCTAGGTTTAAATTTAAGTGACAAAGACAACAAGAAAGCTCTTTCTCACCATCTCATAGCCATGTCGAACGCCCTATCTTAGCCATCATTATAATTTTACGCTGGCATCGTTAATATGCAACCAATGGTCCCCCGTGAAATTGACATGAAGAGAGCGTTTTACTCGTTTGTTTGTCACTTAAATTCAAACCTGAATTTTCAGAAATTTTTTTTTTCAAACCTAAATCCAACGATAGTCAGAAAACTCAATGTTTGATCAAAGGCCATGACAATTAAATATATTATGGTATGATTATGTGACAACCACGTCACAAATTATCATCGATAGTAGAGGTGATGTAACATGTGAAGGTGATTTTTTTTTCTTGGAATAAAAACCTGATGATTCCGAAATTGTCCCCCCCCCCAAATCTTTTGAATTTCTTTGAAAATATCTATAAAGAATGGTTTTTTAGGATAAGTATATTATAAATTCTAAAACTTATCACGGAAGTGAAATTGAATTCTAAAATTCTCAAAAAGTGTAATTAAGTTTTAAAACTTATTATGAAAGTGTAATCGAATCATAAAACTTTCAAAAAATGCAATCAAATCCTAAAACTTGTCACAAAAATGCAATCAAGTACTAATATTTTCAAAAAGTGTTATTAACAATAAGACTTAATTTAATCAATTTGATAAGTTTTAAAACTCGATTGCAATTTTTGAAAATTTTATACTCGATTATATTTTCGTAACAAATTTTAGAATTTAATTGTATATTTTAAAATTTTAAAAATTAAATTCTATTTTGTTAATAAGGTTAAGGACTCCCAATATATTTATCCTTAATTTTTTTCTTGAAATATTTGAAAAGGCATAAAAGGAATTCTCCTTTATATACTATAGGATCGTGCTGATCGGGGCGATAAATAAATTGCTAGCGAAGAAAGGTCGGGACACTTTTTAATTTAATTTAATTCAATTTAATTCGAACTTTTTGGATTCCCAATCGTGCGAGATCTCCCCCACCGGCATCTCCTTCTCCGCGAAGCAATGCCACCATTCTTTTTCCATCCTTCAATATTTAAAATTCCATTAACTCCCTATTTTTCCGGTGAACGGCGAAAAAAAATAAAAAAAAAATAGAGAAAGATGAGTTTAAAAATCCGGAAACATCTCGGGGCCCCACCGCAGTGTAAATCTCACTCCACATCTCTCTCCCAGTCAAAAGTCAAACATTCGCCATTTCCCCATTCCCAGTTCCTTCCTCCTCCTCCTCCCAAACCACCGATTCCATCTCGCCGCCGCTGCCGCCGCCGTAACCACCGCCGCCGAAATGGCCGAGCCGCCGCCGCCGCCCCTCCTCCTTCTCCTCCTGTCGCTCGCCCTCCTCTCGCCGGCGCTCGCCGAGATCAAGACCCTGACGATCTCCTCCGACCCCCGCCCCATGATCCTATTCGAGAAGTTCGGCTTCACCGTCACCGGCCACGTCAACGTCTCCGCCTCCTCCGTCTCCGTCGCCTCCTCCCTCCCCGTCCCGCCCGACCCCTCCCGCCTCGGCTTCTTCCTCCTCTCCGACGAGTCCCTCCTCCAGGTCCTCCTCGAGCTCCAGCGCAACCCCCACTTCTGCGTCCTCGACTCCCACTACATCGTCCTCCTCTTCACCTTCCGCGACCTCTCCCCGCCGCCCCGCGCCTCCTACGCCGGCGCCTACCCAGTCACCTCCCCCAACGAGTACTCCCTCTTCTTCGCCAACTGCGCCCCGGAGAGCCGCGTCTCCATGGAGGTCCACACCGAGCTCTACAACCTCGACGTCGGTGAATCCAAGGATTTCCTCTCCGCAGGTCAGACTCAGCTCCCTTCCCTCTTCTTCCTCTTCTCCCTCGTCTACCTCGCCTTCGTAGGGTATTGGATCTACAATTGCCACCACAATAGGAGATCCGTCCACCGGATCCACCTGTTGATGGGCGGGTTGCTCCTGATGAAGGCGCTGAACCTGATCTGCGCCGCCGAGGACAAGCATTACATTAAGGTCACCGGCACGCCTCACGGCTGGGATGTCTTGTTCTATATCTTCCAGTTCATTCGCGTCATCTTGTTGTTCACGGTGATCGTGTTGATCGGGACGGGGTGGTCGTTTCTGAAGCCCTTCTTGCAAGAGAGGGAGAAGAAGGTGTTGATGATTGTGATCCCGCTCCAGGTGTTGGCGAATTTGGCTTCTGTCGTGATTGGGGAGACCGGGCCTTTCATTAGGGACTGGGTCACTTGGAATCAGGTGTTCTTGTTGGTGGATATAATCTGCTGCTGTGCAATTATATTCCCCATTGTGTGGTCGATTAGATCCTTGAGAGAGACCTCAAAGACTGATGGCAAGGCTGCTCGGAACTTGGCGAAACTGCAGCTGTTTAGGCAGTTTTACATTGTGGTGATCGGGTACTTGTACTTTACGAGGATTGTGGTTTTCGCTTTGAGGACGATTGCAGCGTATAAGTATCAATGGGTGAGTAATGCGGCAGAGGAGACGGCAAGCCTCGCATTCTACGCTGTGATGTTTTACATGTTTAGGCCAGTGGAGAGGAATGAGTATTTTGCTCTTGATGAAGAGGAGGAGAAGGAAGCTGAAATGGCCCTACGAGAAGAAGAGTTCGAGCTTTGAGCTCTTGAGGTGGCAAGGTTTTTGTTGTTTGTTTTATGAGTGATCGTGATGCATTCCCACAGAAGGACAAGTTGGCCTTTGGAATATCAATTAGCGGGTGCAATGGAACTGTTGCATCAGGTCTGCTGTTCCAACTCCTGTTTTAACGTGCTCCATTTTTCTTTCGGTCCAATGTTCTAGATATCTCTCACTAGCAAGCAAATAGCATTTGTATTTTATGATTTTACTTTTTTTTTCACCTTACTCTTTGTGAAATCTTGTTGTAGGATTGGTTCAATCTATCTCTTCCATACATGTCTCTGAGTTTTAATCTTTGATTTAAATCCATATCCTGCCTGTTTGTATCTGTTTGTAACTGTTCCTTGATCATAATGTGATGATTTTCAGTTTTTTTCATGCTTAGTTTAGACAACCTGAAGAGGTACAGGTTGACGGTGCCGGGATCCTTTTCTGCATTTGTGTCTATGCAAACTCGGCTTTCTCTGTGTTGTCTGGTCTATTGAAATGTTTTAGTGAAGGAGCCCTCCATCTCTCATCTTTGTTGAGAAAACAGTGGACCTTTTTTATCTAGCTATTAATCATTGTGTATCATCAGACGTTTGGTTCTATCTATCAACCATTAAAGAGTCAAGTTTTCTTCCCTGGATATGATATGCTAGTGGGCTATAGAAAAGTTATACATCAGTGATTGTAGTAGCAAATTTACTAAGAGAGTTCAGTTTATAGTTGCCACACGCAACTTCTCCCCAAACTGTGCAATAAGGTCTCCCATAACGCGCTCTCCCACATATGCAGTTCCTTGAAATACCCCTTTCCCATGTGTTTAAATTTTTAACAAATCTCTAGAATAAAATCAGGTTATGCATTTGGATTTATAACGTTAGTTTGAATCCCTGGGAGTGGAGACTAGCTGTGCATATGGAGTGTAGAGAGAGAGCACAAGGGAGGGAGGTTTGATGGGTGATAAGCATAATGAGAGGAAGTGCAGAGAAATAAACAGAAGGATACTTCCTGTGCTCTTGTGAAGTGTCATGGAAGGGTTACCCATTGTCCTAAGCAGGTAGTGTTTGCTTGTTCCTTTGTCTGAGGAAGACTGCATTTCCATTGCTGAGGACTTGGATTCTTACGTCCTTGGTGGAGATACCTCAACCTAGTAATTGCAGCTTTTATGGTAAAAACAGCTTGCTTTAAATGAAATACTAGTTTAGTGTGAGTTAAGAGATATGGACTCAAATGTTTGCATTTTAGATTTGGTTGACCCTAGATACATAATATTAGGATTATTTACTTATTGTTATACTTTCCAAGTACATCTGTCCAGTTGTGTATTTTGGGCCATTGTGTTTACCCTTATAGAATTCAAAGTATACAACATGAAAAATGAGTTTTACTAGATTAAGCATCCAGCAGTTCTGTTAACCATCTAGCGCTTTACTCTTATGCCGACTTTCTAAGAAATGATCTCTTCATGAGATCTGAGCATATTCATAGGGCCTGTGCATGCCATGTCAGATGACTTTGTTACAGTGTGATCCTCCGTTAATAAGTGGGGTAAAATGACTCTAGTATATGCCTCTGTTCCCCACTATCCCTTGAAGTGATGGTGCTGTTTTACTATGCATGTGACTTGACCGTGAGCATGGAGAATTGGATATGGGTTGTATCCGTTGCCTTTTACATGCTGAATAACAGAGTTTTGTTTTACGAAGACTAGGTTACCTTGAATGCCTTCGTGTTTGTACCCCTCAATTAAGATGTTTGGCATAATGATTTCGGTAGATTAAGAATGTTGTTTTCCAATGTTGAGTCCCTAGTAGAAGATATTCGTTCATCACCTCCGAGTAAAACAGCTTTGTGGACAGTTTGCTAGACACAGTTTGCTAGTCCCTGGTAGAATGTTGTTTATATCATGTGGGCCTATCATGTCTAGAGCTCAACATCAAAGGCGGAGATATGATGAATGCATGCAAGAACTGCACCTTGCGCATTTTCTTATATTCTATTGCAGTTACTGCAAAGGGATTGATGAGAGAGAATGATAACCTAGTTTAAGATATTTACCACGGCCACTGGGTTTTCTTGCCAAAACCTGTCTTGACTGTTGTCTGCACTTTTTCTAGCCACCTTCTCGAGTATGAATGTGTAGAACTGACATTGCATTCAACTTGGTCCAGTTTCGACCAAGAAAGAAAGAAAAACTTGGTCCAAGGGTGATCTTAAGCAGAATGCCGCAAGACTATGGTTTTCTTTGGTTTGCGTTAAGTCTCTGCTAGGACATGAATTGGGGTAGAAATCTTCAAAAGTTCTTCCCCCATTTCATATGAACCATATAAGATCAGGCATTACAAAACGTTGTGATGCTTGGTACACGTTATTTTGGACTAGATTGGACTAGAAAAAGGAACTACAGAGAAGACCAGCATAGGGGGTGTTAAAGCAGGAGAACAAGCATTTTGTTGGAACTGGCCATTGACCAGCTACTGACAAGTTAGGCTGTTAGAGAGAGAGAGAGAGAGAGATCAGCACGCGGATTATGCATAGTCATTAAGGCAATTGGCCAAGCAACCCAAGCTGGGGCCTCAACTTGTTCTTCACTTTGGAATTGCAACTGAACTGGTTCTTAAACGGACGAGCGAATGCGCCAGCCAGTGAAATTGCTCCGGGGAACGTGTCGGTGCTGTGATTTGGCTGTGGTAGGTTGTTGCCAAATTATGACCTCTTCCGCAGTGTCTGTAGCACATCGTTCGATTAGGAGTCAGATCAGTTAGTGCTCCCCCGGGGATTAGAGAGGGTTATCCTACAATCAATGGTCAAGATTACTACGTCATCAACCATAACTGGTGAGGTAATTTGTGACGTGCGGTTCTAGTCATCATCATATTTCATTATTTGTGATTGTTCTTATCATCATTATGAAATGATGGCGTTTTTCATTATGATGAGAACACGGTGATGCGTCTCTCGTGTGGATGGTCATGTTCAGACTTTTGATTTGTCGTGTGTGTTTCCAGTTGCATTGATTGGACAACATATGCTTCCCTTGTGCTCCTATTACTAAATATTCTAGCATTAGTTGAGATCCTCTAAATTGACGGGGGATTAATTCACTGATAAATTTATCCCCTAAGATTTGGACACATTACTAGGAAAAAGACCTGCTCGGGACCAATCGGCCCTTTTTTCTCTCATTTTCCCCTGTTTCCCCCGTTTCCCCTCTTCCCATTTTGGCCCAGCCCCGACCAACCTTGTCCTCCTGCCACCACGCCGACGCTGCTAGACCTCACCCTTGTCACCTCGCACGCTTTCGTTGTCCCTTACCTCACGAGCCCCTGCCATCTCTCAATCTTAATCTACATCCGTCCTGTCCTCGTAGGTTATCAAGTCAGGCTTACAACGCCAGATCAGGCACTACCGAGCCTAGATCCGGCCTTGTCGGGCTTGGGCGAGGTCGTGGTGACCTCCATCGTTTAAGAGTGGAGGTATTTTCATCTTAGGGATGATTTTACAAGATAAATGTACTACCCTAATTCTATAAGATTCCAATCCCTATGGAAATTAGTATCCGTAAATGTTTTTTAGCACTTTTCTCGTTTAACTCGAGACATGGAGCTTATGTTATCACAATTTTAAGGGAAAAAAAATTGTTATTAGCTTCAACAAGTTCAAGTGAGCTCATGATATAAGAATGGGAAAACCAAAATAGTCTTAAATCTATTGCAATTTTTCTAATATAGTTATCGACCTTTTTGGGTTGTTGTCAATTAAGTTCTAAATTTTTTATAATTGTGCCAATTTGGTCCATTTGATCAAATTAGCTGGCTAGTGCTAATGTGAATGTCAGTTGGTTGACGTTAACACGGCAAATTTTAATAATATATATATTTTTGAATTTTTATTTTCATTTTTCTCTTTTATTTTTATATTTTGTTCTTCTTCTAACTGGTTCTCGAACTAGGTGGGAGCAGCCGGTGAGGCCTTGTTGGCACTAGGCAAGGTTGAGCTCGCCCAACCATGGCGAGGCTTCATCGTCGTGACCTTGGGCGAGCCTCACCCTCACCATTGCAAGGCAAGGTCGAGCTCACCCAGCCATGGTGAGGCCTCGTTGTCATGGCCCTAGGCAAGCCTCGTTCGTGACAGTGAGCTCGCCCTCGTCATCGCATGTTGGGTAAGGGCGACCTCGCCTAAATTTGGACCACTTGCGCTCTGCAACATTAGCTCCTCAAAGCAATTCTTTTGCTTAATTCGCTTATTGTTGTTGTCATCTAACTCCTTGAGGGCTTTGAGGAAATTAGATTCGTCCAAGAGCAATGCAATGATGGCGAGGTTCGGCCTTGCTAGATTTTGGTGAGGTCAAGCCTTGCCAAGGTTGGGTGAGCTTGCTTAGTGCCAACGAAGCCCTCGAACTGGTTAGATGGACTGAATTGATACACTTGCAAAATGTTTATAATTGAATTAGCAAAAAAAAAAGAGTTTAGCATTGAATTAGAAAAATCGCAATACGTTTAGGATTATTTTGATAATTTTCCTTATAAAAATAGTTAGATTAGATATACTTCACATGAAACTCGCATATTGGGCTTGCATTAACTAAGTGCATCCAATAATCAGTCATCTCACACTAATTCGTCATCAGTGCCGCGGAATGGACTCCATACTAGTTAAGTGCTTCAACATCAATTGCACAAATTGAAATGTTCGATAAAGCCAATGCCAGAGCAACTTCGGAACCCAATTGCTACGCTGTCCATGGACTGTCGACACATTCTCCGCCAAGGACGTACGCATTTGGCAGAGGTCACTATCCCCCCCACTTTGGATTTTACTACTCGTGAATGATAACTTGTCATTACTCGAGCCAAATGCAAGTGAAGGTAATAACAAAAAATCAAACCGGAGAAACAGAAGTACCGAGCGAGCGAAATCAAATGGCATCAACTAACATGATCTTGACTAGAGACAACTCCTAGAGACAACTCCTCTATAAAGTTAATTGTCTCGTCCGGCTGGGCATGCGTTGTTATCATTGCTAGTTCACCAAAGACGGAGGCCATAAATGCAGTTGGACCAGTGTCTAGTGGCCTATGCCTCAAGCCACGGGACTCGGATTACTTCAATCGACAACTACTCCTTTTCTTTCCTCTGGATACTACTGCATTTATGCCCTCCATATTTGGTGAACTAGGAACTATGATAGCATTTAGGGAGAATTGTAGAATTAGCTCAAAACTCGTCAATTCACTTTTAACTTTCAGATTTTATCAATTTAATCTAAACTTTACATGAAATTCTAGTGTAATTCTTTCAGTTAATTTTCCCGAAAAATTATTCACGTGATAATGTGTTACATAAGATGTCCAGTAATGATTAGATCTTTACTTCAGCAATTTTGGGTAAAAATTAACTGAAAAGACTATATGGAGTTTCATGTAAAAGTTTAGAATAAATTTGGTGAGATCGAAAAGTTGAAAAATGAATTGGCATTCATACAATAAATTCATGACTGATAAGATAATCTTCTCATGACATTTGAGCATGAGGATGAGACAGATGAATGTACATATAGAAGTCGTCTCTAGTAGACCATAAATTTGTTTAAATTGATTGTTGTTTTACCAATCAACGTAGAAACAAAGTCTGCAGCGACGTCCATATTCATAATTCACCAATCAAAATACTGATTATCTACAACAAATTCTTATGAGGATATTTTGAAACGCATGAAATGCAAATTATTATCTGCACCGAACACTAAGGTGTACAGAATAAATATTCTTATTAAAAACAACATGCAACGACTCAAATAGAAAACAAAAAATCAAGAAAATAACTAATTCTGTGATTCGCAATTATCATGAAGCAAGAGAGAATTTATATTGCAATACAGCAAGAAAGGAATAAAGAGTGGTTCTTTTACATTCTTACTTGCATTACCCATAGCAAACCAAGTGACTTCTGAATCAATTTCTTTCTTCTTTTCACTTGGGATCCACAATATCAACACTAGCAGAGCAAGAGAGCAACTTGTGGAAGATCCTAGACACAGTACTCCACGACAACTCCTTCACCCTCCTTAACATCGTACATCTCTTGTTCCCCCTTGTCCTTCCTCCGGTTGTCTCCTTCTTCTTGTCCCTCTTTCTCTCTCCACCGAAACACTTGGTCTTGCTCACTTGGTCTTCTTCCTTGGAGAAAGGATAGCTCCTCAGGTACATCTGCCGGCATGAGATGCTTTCAACGACCATGGCGCGGTAGCGGTGTTGGTCCCGGCCCTGGGCAGTTACCGAGCGCACGAAGTCGGCATCGGACTCGGGCCACTTGTAGAGATTCACGTAAGTAGCTCGGACCGGGACTCGGGGGTCGCGGCACACGGTGTCGTTTAGGCAGTTTGTTATGCACACTGAGCTCATTGCTCTGGAGATAGTTTTGGCTTAGCTGAGCTTTGCTATTTGGGGGATATATAGCGATAGACAGTAGACATGTGGTGAAAGCTTGGATTGGAAGGAAAGATAGTATGAGAGAGAGAGAGAGAGAGAGAGAGAGAGAGAGAGAGAGCATATGAAAGGAAATAATTGAGTGCTCCATACTTATAGTTGATGCAAAGAGGGTTCTAACTCGTCACCATAAAGAATTGTTTCCTATATAGAATTATCATCCACATAATTGATTCAATTAACTCTATTAAAAATTCAAATTAGGATATCCCTCAAAATAAATAATGGGTCATCATGAGAAAGGCTTCAAGTTTCCAGGGAAGATCATGAGTGGGAATGTTCTTTGAGGTGGGCTATTGGAGCTTATGATGGAGTTTGCAAAATGCGCTGAAAATTGATGATTTGACATCATTGATGATGAATGTGTTTCTTTGGGCGTTGATTAATGATCATGATGGGGCTCTCTAGTAAATTTTGACTAAAAAAAAAAATTGCATATAGAAAGCATTTCAGTATTGTTAGGATTTCATGAGACTACATGCATTGGCTATGATTGACCCAACCTGTATGTATCTGGAAATTGCTAGAGATTTGTGTATGCTTCGTTTGATATCTAGCAATGCTTAAAATACTAAATAGAATAGCCAATAAAATTGAATTTCACAGAGTACTTTCAAATAGTACATTGACGGTAAATACACGAGTGGAATTTAGACACTAACTTATAAAAGTCAAGATTCATGCATTAGCAAACTTACAAAACTATTCACTTGAATTCAAAACTTTATTCGACCAAAAAAAAGAATTCAGAAATTTATTTTAGTGAGCATTCTTTTTCTTTCTTTATTCGTTTTGGGTATGCTTGTAACAAAGATCAAATGTGTGTCCATGCCATGGAAACCCAATGTTGATTATACCATCAAGATGATAATAGATTTGGGCCAATCGAAATATACTAGGCCCAACAAAGGATTGCAATTGGGCCAGGCCTAATGTATCAATTTGTTTAGTGGCCTGATAATCCCGATTTGAGATCACTGTTTTTACTCTCTTCCGAATGAAACCCATTTAGCTGAGCCTAAGGTAATGATGGGACGTTTCAGGTCGAGGATAATCACTTGAACCCATCATTTCAGATTTTGAGATTTAAAAAAGAAGAAGAGTAAATTGCAAGCTCATTTTAGGATAATGCAAACAATGAGATCAATGATAGTGTAAAAATCATATAGAAAAATTATGTGTTTTTAATTGAATCCAGTACTAGTGAAAAGATTACCAAACTGTGATTAACCTGATCTTGTAAAATAAAAGTAGATAATAATATTAATCCAGAAGTCATATTTAAACTCGACAGAGTTTAACCCAGGGCTGTTTCTTTAGGGCTAAGTAAAAGCAAGAAGCACTTTTTCGCTTTTCTGCCTGTTCAAATATTAAAAAACAATTATATGTGAATTACGTGTTTACATTCATATGGTAAGAAAGTTTCGGTTGTATCTATTAAAAAAATTTCAAAGTGCATCTGTTGCAAAACCTAATTTAATGAAAAGAATAAAAGTAAAAATCTATCCGACATGGTTGAAAATTCTGGGATCGACCCCAGAGTTCAAAATGAAAAGGATAGTCGAAATGCATTTTTCAACTATTATGTTTGACTCAACCAGGTTGGCTCTACGAAGAAGAGTCAAGCCAATTTCCATTTTTTTTTTTTCCTTTCCAAACATTTGTTCTCAGGCTAGAAACCTATTCATAAAGACATTGTCCCCGTATACGTTCATCTGCAAATTTGGACTAAAAAATCAGGTTAATACTATTAAAAACCTCAAACTAGTATACTTGTGATGAATTTAATATTCTTTAATTTTCACTAAATTTCACAATTTAAGTTTAATAACACGTAATAATTAATGAGTGTACCGGTTTAGGATTTTGTCTTTCGTTTGTCATGGATTTACTTGTTTGTGATTTTTTGTGATATCATTCCAATTAAATGAAATAAATAGATGATGAATTTGTCACGAATGTATTAATTTGGGATTTTTGGTAGGGAAAATTTATCATAAGTGTATCAGTTTTGGTATTTTTATGATTAAAAAAATAATTTAAGTAAATTTGCCACACGTATATTAATTTGGGATTTTGATAGTATTAACCCTAAAAAATATCAAACATTATTTCATTTGGGAGGCCTCATCAAGTTTATAGCCCAAGGTTTTTTTAGGGTTAAATTAGAAGATTTAAATAAAAGCTTATATTACAGGTCATATTGTACTTAAATCATGAGAGATTAGTGTTCTTCTTTTGCGATACCAAAATGAATCACATCTTATTTTACAAAATACGTTTGACTAATCAATCTCTATCAAAGAAGTCGGTCTGCCAATGGATCTGACCTCTTCCTCTCCTAAGTAACTTTGACATTGAAAGGAAGTAATAAACTCTCGTATCGTGACATTATGCTCTCAAACAACTTTCTTCATTCGCATAAGATAAGATACAAAGGAGAGCCGTGTCTTGCAAGAAATCTTGCTAAAAGTTTTTCTTTAGGCGATAGCGACAATATCGTATTGGGTGGTTAAACAAGCCGATCGGTTGATGCACAAGTTTCATTTATTTCAATACTCGATTGTAACATGTCATTTACATGACTTAATAGGTCAGTTCTGATAATGAAATACATGAAGCATTTCATTTTATCTAGAGTAGGGTTGGCGATTTGTATTCCCGTCATGCTTGGTATTCATATCATTTCATGCTATCACAAAAATGTGTAAATCACAAAGTATGGAAAAGCACAAAAAGAAAAGTCTTAAACCTATCACTTTTATATCAATTTAATCATAAATTTTCAGTTTGACCAATTTAACTATAAATCTTTTCACATCAATATCAATTCAATTCACTTAGCTAATTTAGGTAGAAAATCATTGATAAGGATACTTGCTATTTTACGTGACATGGCTAATATTAACATGGACATTTTTATTAATATTTTAATATTTTTTGAACCTTTTAAACAGTTTTTTTCTTATTTTTCTTTTCTCTTTTTTTTTTGCCAATGGTCAATAATCCTCACCTAGGTGAGGCTAGCCCTCATCAATGATGGCTCGTGGCCAGTAGTTGACTATTGGGCATTGACAAAATGAAAAGGGAAAGGAAAAAAGAAAAATTCAAAAAATTAATTAAATTTTTTTGAAAAAATTACAACAATATTAAAAATATTATTTAAAAATGTCCACGTTAACGTCGGTCGTACCATGTAGGATAGATAACATCTATGTCAGCGATTTTCAGCATAAATTGGTTAGATTGATTGAATTAATATTGATATGAAAAAATTTATGACTAAATTAATCCAATTGAAAAATTTATGATTGAATTAATATCGATATAATAGGTTTATGACTTTTTTGGTACTTTTCCCTCACAAACCACTTTTTCTTATTAGAAACGGATGGCAACATGTCTATTATCGTGTCAAGAACGAGCATCTCTTAATAAACCCGTATCTTGTTTGAGTCGTATTATTGTACCATTTTAGAAACTATCGATAAGCCCATATTTCCAGTAAACCAATCTCACATATTTTCGTTAAAGAATGTTACACCTCACATGGATTCGCACGATCCTCTCTCTCTCTCTCCCTCCACATGGAATGGGGGGGAAACTTTCAGGTAGGCACATACGAGAGCCGAGTCCACAGTAGATATAACTCCCCAGTTCACAAAGTCCGGTCCACAGCAGATATAACACCCTCACCTAACCCTCTTCTCGTATGGTCATCTTCACAAGCCAAGAACCATCATTACCCGTCACATTTCGTGAAGCAAATCGAAGCGTGTGGATGTCAGATTAGGAGGGTGTGGTTCACCCCGAAACGGCGACCCTTCATATCCGAATAATATAGTAATTCACAAGTGCAAACATCACACGACACGCCGTTTCAGTATTAGCCACCACCAATGCATGGTGCAGAATTTGCTCCACCGTTGGCGATCGCTGCCAAAGTTAAAGACTTTTCTAATTTCATCGGGCACGTTGGACTTCGTGGCCGAAATAAATGATGGTGACGGGGGGCGTCCTTTGATTATGACGTCCGACCAAGATCGAATAACTTTGTTATAAGTAATATAGATTAATGAAAATCGGAAGATCGCACGAACGAAACTCGAGTTGGACCGGGTGGAATTATGATATTTTTTGAGACCGTGGCCCTAAGCGATTTTGATTTCTGTGGGGAGAGAAACTTGAGGATGGAGTGAAAGAAAACTGGTAATGACCACGAGTGATAATGGAACAGGTATAGATATTTTGTTTCATTTAGGGCTTGGGCTGTTTTATCGTGTATGCAAGGTCAGACTGAAAGCTACCTTATGGAGTCAAGGGAGGGAAACTACGAAAGGGAAAGACTTGTGTTATCTGAGTTAACTTCTAATCCTGGTAGAAAGCTACCACCGATATGGACTCGAGGGGCTGGCGGTGGTGGTGGCGGTGGCAGCCCCTCTTGGCCGCCGGGTACCTAATTCAATTGTTATTGAATTTTTGTCATATTTCAACAAATTATCCATATTTCACCCGCTTAAACTTGACAACTTTAACTATTAGAAATTGCTCCAATAGTCACTTTTCCTACATGAGAAGGGGGAGGTGAGGAATTTGATTCTCCACCTTGTCGGGGGGAGCTCGGAGTGGAGACGTTTGGTTTCAATTGTGGGTTTTGACTCTTATGCTTTGTAAATAAGAAAGCAAAAGTTTAAGACTGAATTGGGAGTTAGTGAAAGACAGATAAAAAAAAAAAAGTGTCGGGAATTTTAGCTTGTTCCCTCTAAGTTAAGACTATGCAAATGCCTCTAAAAGATCCAGTATAAAAAGTGTTTATCAAGAACAATCTATAAGATACCGACGCTCTATATGAAATATAAGGTTGTATGCTTATGATCCTATGGTCCATGAGATCCTATCTATAAGGTTGTACATTTGAGAAAACTCAAATATTTGGCAACTAATTGGAGGAAAAACATTTGGATATTGCTTTGGACTACGTCAACCCAATAATTGTCATTGCCAATGAATATGCATTTAGGCAATTTAAATTTCTAAGGCATTACTTACGTTGCAATAATTTGCTACAAAGAAAGGAGGTCTACCGTATTAAATCTATCACTCATCATGAATCATTGATGTAAATCTTCGCCATTCAATTATGTATGCCGGGTAATTATCAATGGTTAGAATTTGTCGAGACATCAAGAAAAGTATGATATGATTTAGGGTATCTTCAGTCACTCAAGGTGTCCAAGTTACGATCCATTAAGAAATTTTTTTTTCTTGCACGTATTATATAATACACCATAATGAATATCGTACCACGGGAACCGAAAAAGAATCTATTAAATTGAGTTTTCTCCCCAAGATGCCCGTACACAAGGAGGAATACTTTCATCAGCAAAACTCCCTAAAGGGGAAGAGCATCAAATACACATTCTCCTTGAAAAGAAGTATCGTCACGTCAAGACACAAATACTGACCTATAGTTGCCGAATTTGGTCTTCTGAAACATTTAAAATTTGAAAATAAAAGTCTTTCTCACATCGACCCAGGTCTTCTCTTCATGCAATAAGTTGAAAAATAATGAATCGAAGACATGAATAGGGAATTTTCCACATATTTTGATATCTCTAACTTATATATCGACGTTATTAAATGATTAAATAAGATAATATATTAATTTAGATATGCATAATTATAGAGGATATTCACACAATCTTCAAAATTACTAAAAATATCTTAATTTTCCTTAATAACTCTGACGCAACGTAATCGGTCAAATCAAAAGAAGGATAAAAATCCGCAAGCACAACTTTCTCACCTACTAAAACAAGTTAGACACCGGTTGGACACTCGGATCACCAAACCTCACTATCCGCCCCTCACATTCTCTCTTTTACTCCTCTATAAAGCATTTCTACGTTGGCCTCTCTCTAACTAAACCCCAGGAATAAGTCACCCTCACGCACCTCTCCTGCCGCCGCCACCGCCGCCGCCGCTGGTGATGTCGTCGGCGAAACCTAAACCCGTCGCTGGTGACAACTTGCCCCTCTTCACCCCGAACCAGCGGCTTGAGCTCGAAGGGTTCTCTCGCAAAGTCAGGCCCAATGGCTCCTCCTCGACCCTCGCCGAGCTCCTGAGGATGGTCGAAGAAGCTCAGGTCGATGACGAGATGCCTTCGACTCCGTCGAGCCATGTCGTCCAGATGACATCAGTGGCATCCTCCTCCATCTCCGCGCCGGCTGCCTATCCCTTCGTGCTCTCCTTCAAGAACTTGACTTACAGCGTCAACATCCCCCGGAAGCTGAGCTTCTCGTCACTGCTCGGCCACAAGAAGTCCGGCAACGGTGCGGGCTCGCCGGGGCTGGCTGGCACCAAGGTCTTGCTCAACGACATCTCTGGGGAGGCCCGGGAAGGGGAGATAATGGCCGTCCTCGGCGCGAGTGGCTCGGGAAAGTCGACTCTCATCGACGCCCTTGCAGACCGGATCTCGAAGGAGAGCCTTGGAGGGGCCATCACGCTGAACGGCGAGATTCTAGAGTCACGGCTCCTGAAGGTGATATCGGCCTATGTCATGCAAGACGACCTCCTCTTCCCGATGCTGACGGTGGAGGAGACGCTCATGTTCTCCGCCGAGTTCCGGCTCCCGCGCTCCCTCTCCAGGTCGCGGAAGAAGGCGAGGGTCCAGGCGCTGATCGATCAGCTTGGCCTTCGGAATGCTGCGGGCACGGTGATCGGCGACGAAGGCCACCGCGGCGTATCTGGCGGGGAGAGGCGGCGCGTTTCCATTGGCATCGACATCATCCATGACCCGATCATCCTGTTCCTCGACGAGCCGACCTCCGGCCTTGACTCAACGAGCGCCTTCATGGTGGTGAAGGTACTGCAGCGGATTGCCCAGAGTGGGAGTATCGTCGTCATGTCAATTCACCAGCCGAGTTACCGGATAATGAGCCTCCTCGACCGGCTGATCTTCCTCTCTCACGGGAACACAGTCTTCAATGGCTCGCCGGCCAACTTGCCTAAGTTCTTCGCCGAGTTTGGGCATCCGATCCCAGAGAACGAGAACCGGACCGAGTTCGCTCTCGACTTGATCCGGGAGCTCGAAGAGACTCCCGGCGGAACGAAGAGCATGGTGGAATTCAACAAGTCGTGGGAAGCGAAGCAACAGTCGTTGAGCCTCCAGAACCGCAACGTCACGTGGACAGGGCCGAAGCCCTCGCTCAAGGACGCCATCAGCGCGAGTGTCTCGAGGGGCAAGCTCGTCTCAGGCGGCAGCAGCGGCGACTCGAGCCAAGTCGTCTCGGTCCCGACCTTTGCGAACCCGTCCTGGATTGAAATGCTGGTGATCTCCAAGCGGTCGCTGATCAACTCCCGGCGGATGCCGGAGCTCTTCGGGATCCGGTTCGGCGCTGTCATGGTCACGGGGATAATCCTGGCCACCATGTTCCGCCACCTCGACAACTCCCCGAAGGGCGTCCAGGAGCGGCTCGGCTTCTTCGCCTTCGCCATGTCAACCACTTTCTACACCTGCGCGGAGGCCATTCCCGTCTTCCTCCAGGAGCGCTACATCTTCATGCGGGAGACGGCGTACAATGCGTACCGCCGCTCCTCCTACGTCCTCGCCCACGCCATCATCTCCCTCCCCTCCCTCGTCATCCTCTCCCTCGCCTTCGCCGCCACCACCTTCTGGCCCGTGGGCCTGGCCGGCGGGTTCTCGGGGTTCATGTTCTTCTTCTACGCTGTCCTCGCGGCCTTCTGGGCGGGGAGCTCCTTCGTGACCTTCCTGTCCGGGGTCGTCTCCCACGTCATGCTCGGGTTCACCATCGTCGTCGCCATCCTCGCCTACTTCCTCCTTTTCAGCGGCTTCTTCATCTCCCGGGACCGCATCCCGCCCTACTGGATATGGTTCCACTACCTCTCCCTCGTCAAGTACCCCTACGAGAGCGTGCTCCAGAACGAATTCGACGACCCGGCCAAGTGCTTCGTGCGCGGGGTCCAGATGTTCGACAACACGCCACTGTCGGTCGTGCCGGAGGCGCTGAAGCTGAAGCTGCTGAAGAACATGGGCGGCACCCTGGGCATGAACCTGACCGGGTCGACGTGCGTGACCACCGGCGTCGACATACTGCAGACGCAGGGGATCACGGACATCAACAAGTGGAATTGCCTGTGGATCACGATCGCGTGGGGCTTCTTTTTCAGGGTCCTGTTCTATTTCACGCTCCTGTACGGGAGCAAGAACAAGAGGAGGTGAGAAATGACGAGGTGGGTTTCGAAGGAAAAAATCGGTGGTCGTTTGAATTGGTTTATTTGTTGTTTTTGTAGTCTGTAATTTTTTTTTTTTTTTGGGGTGTACCAAGACAAAATGTAACGGCTAAAAGAGACAGCATTTCTCTCTGTCTAATTTCCAGCGGGTGGAACTGTCCAAAGTTATTTGTTCCAACGGGTTTACATTTGCTGGGTTATTTCTTGCTTTTATTTCTCTAATTAACATGGCTGAGATCTGATGAGAGAGGCTGAGATTTGATGTGAGATGGTAACGCTCCATCGTGTTTGTGCGTGGAGGGCCGTTTGTTACATTAAAAATTGGACTCTACTAGCAAAAATTTTGAAAAGAATTTATTTTCGACAGAAATTATTTTTTTAAAAAATTAATTGTATTTTGTGAATAATATAGAAGTTATTTTCTAATTTTTGTCATGAGAAAATCAGGAAACACACATGTGAAAAATAGAAAGTCTTGAGTAAGATCCCATGACTTGGGGACAAGGCATTACAGCTAAGGAATGGAGCATGGGTACGAAGCTCCAGGGCCCAAGGGCCTAGGTCTCAGGCCCAATGCTAGGGACCTGGGCTCAGTCCGAAGCCCGAGCATCGAGGATTTGGGCACGATTTGCAAGTCTTAGACGTTGAGGACTCTGGTATGGGCATTGCTAGAAGTGTAAACGATTCGGTGCGGTTTAAATTTCCATGATGTCCCGACCTGAGTTAAAAAGTAAAGGACCAGTGCTTGCTATGAACCGATTTGAGACCCAAATCGAAGATACTCGACCAAACCGAACTGGTTTCAATTCAGGTTTAGGTTTTTTCCCATTTTTCCTTCCTCTTCTTCTCACAAATCTCACATAACCCGCCCTCTCGACATTTTCTTCTCTCTCCTCCCTTTTCGACCTTAGATCGGGCCGATATGAGCCGTCGACACCGGATCGGCCTAGAATCAACCCCTAGATCTCAAATATAGGGTTCGGTCGAGTGCCACCGGAGGCGAGCCTCATATCTCAGCTTGCTGCTATCGCCTATTGTCTTGAGTCTGGTTGCACCGCGCTTGGTGGGGTGGGTGCGAGCATACAGATGGGGGGCAAGTGATGGGAGACACGGTGGGACGACGACGTTGTCGAGGACTGGAGGATGCGATGGCAAGAAAAAGAGGGAGACGGAGATTGTGATCCTGATGACAACAGGGAGGAGAGTTCTTGGAGAGATTCCTATTGTAATATAAGGCGGAAGCTAACCAGACCTTATAATTAAATCAAATCCAAAATCATAAAAAATAAATAAATGAGACCTGAGATTTACATAGATCAGTCTGAGTGTAATAGCTAAAAGAGAACCAGCGCCAAATAACCCATTAATCAATCGAAGAATTGAAGAATTATAATCGCTCACACGTTTGAATGTTTCCCACGTCCATATTAAGCCCGAAGCAAATCTACAAGTATCATCTCATAATCTCTCGTAGAGAACTCACTTGGAAAATTCTAAGGAAGAGAATCTGATACTCCACTTGTTTGCCTTGTTGAATATGATATCAGAGTTGTATATATACGCATTATATATTTATATATTATTTCTATCTAAAATAAGAAACCTACTAAAAGTAAGAAACTTGATAAAATTAGAGGACCGTTCTTAACAATTCCTTATCTTTGAGTGTGTGATTTGAATTTTGATTTATTTTGGTTTGGGTATCTCTAAAAAAATGGTTTTGAACTTTTGGTTCGGGTTGGGGGATTCACAATCTCTGGAAGTATGGTTCGGAATTTTGATGAGTTTGGGGTATTGAAATTGTTAAGATACCCATTTTAGACCTATTGTCCAAACTGGCTATGGACCCAACCCAAAAAGTCCCGAACTTTTTGATTCAGGCTTGATTGATTTGAATCAGTTGATATATTTTTGACACCCCTACCAACACGAATGAAAACACCTACTCTGGGTGTTCACTCTAAATATCTTCATTGCACTTGGGTTATTTGAATGAATGACCTTAACTTGAACTAGAATAGTTTCTTTATTGGTAACACGCTAGGAAGCATCGATCTCTTCAGAGCCTTTGTGTTGTGTCTAACACTCCGACACATTCTAACACAATTTGATATGCGGATAACAAGTGTCAAAAAAATCTGATACATGGTCAACTCTTCCGACATGCAAGTCTGGAATTTCGACACGCGATTTCAACATGCATAGAATCATTTTAAAAAATTTCAATAAATAAACAGTCAGAATGTAAATATGTAAAAAATAAAAAATAATAAAAATATATAGAAGGAAAGAAGAAAAACTTAATTTTTTCTTCTCTTTTGACTCTTACTTTACGTCACGCACAATTCTTCTGAATTTTTTTTTCTTCTCTTCCAATACACGAGTCTAGAATGTGGATTACTTGATTTTTTTCTCCAAATTTTATAGATTATTGGAATAGAATGTAATTAAAATTGTCAAATTGAAATAATGAATAATATTAACAAATGATGAATCAATGTTTTTAGTATAAATTCATTCTGTGCTCTTTTTTATTATTTATTTATTTGTGAATTTGAATATAATTAATTTGATTGAAATAATCATAAAAATGATAATTTATCATTGTATATATAAAAACATACATTCAATATACATCGTGTTCAAGCATATCGAAATTCTCTATTCTTTTAAAAATGACGTGTCTTCGTGTCGTTTTGTGTCGCATTTCGATGTCGGTGTTACTTAGGTAACATGTTTAAAGATAAAATTCAGGTTTAATTTATGTAATTTCTTGTCCAACAAAATATCTTTAACCATGAAAAGAATAAATAAATAAATAAGTGCTTAGCAGAAAACTGAAACACCTAGAACATACTTAAATTAAGCCATTTCATTTAAGAATGTAATTGATAATACTTTCACTATTTATCTTTTTTTTTTCAATTTTAATATAGAAAATAAAATTTTAGATATGCTTCCTCTTTTTCCATTTTTTAAAATTTAAACTCAATTTGAAACATGTAAGTTCAGAGATGTTAATCGAATAAACTAGAAGCTTAAACGTCTAATTTTAATCATGTGATAAAAATGTGTTATGTGTCTTGTCATGTGAATCATAAAAGGTATAGTTAATTGTCGTGTGACAGACAAGGAAGTAAGTATTATCTCAACCCCTGCTTTTAACTATGTGTAACAGATTTCTTTGAGTAGAAAGATGAAAAATTGTTGGAAATTAGATGGAGAACTATTGGTTTGCGCTATCTACCCCTTTTTCGACTCTTCACACCTCTTTTCATATTGAATTGATTATAATAACTACTAGAGTTTATTCTAATAGCCATCCTTCTCATGTGAGAATGGAGATGTGGGGAGTTTGAATGCCCACATTTTAGGAGGGTCGGGATGCGTATGATTTAATTTCAGAAATGAGTTTCGACTTTCATATCCTATAAGAAGACAAAGCAAAAGTCTGAGTATTAGAATAGAAGTAAAGTAGGACCAAAAAAAAAATTGACTATATTACTCCTTGCAAGTCTCACTCTTGATTGAAGATTATTTCTTGCCTGTTTATTTTTTATTCTTTATGTTTTATTTCAATTTTACTAAAAGACAAAACTATCCATATCCTTTTCAAATAACTTTTCTTTCACCCTAGTCGCTTGTTCTATGCCCATTACATTCAACATTTCCTTCATATTTGTTTCCTTTTGAACTTGTTCTCCATTATTATTATATCAGCAAGCACTTATCACATATCAAATAAAAGAAATGTTAGTTCCATCAGCAAATTGTTTACTTTATTTTCCTAGATTATCTTTGCAATCGTGAATTTTTTGACTTCAATATTATGGTTAATATATGCATTATACACAATTTACTCATTTTTCATTATATTATTTTTTATAGTGCAGTCACTATGGAAAACAATATTATATTTTACTTAAATATATTTTTTATGATGAAATTGTGAATGTGAATAGCAATTAATCATGTCAACAAGTTCATTTGAAATTTCTCAGGTAATTTTCTAACACGAAAGGATCCTTTGAGCGGTGTGCGGATGTATCTTCTTACTCAAGGTTATGTTGTCTCTATAAAAAAAATCCAAAGAGAGACAAATATATTCTTCTTTGTTGTGACATGGGAGGTAATTATTCTGATCAACATAATATTTCTATTGAAAGTCAAAGAAGAAAGACAGGATTTCATTTGATTAATTGTCCTTTTGAAATATGTTGCTAAGAGCGGATCAAAGTCACTCAAAATATTTTATGCATCGTACAATAAATAATTAGAAATTTGACTATGAGATTCACTGAATAAAATGAAAATTAAGCTATTAAAACACATAGATTATAGCATAATGACGCATGCTAAAGTTATAATTGAACAAAATGTGTACTAAATCCTAATAAAAAAAAGAAATACACAACTCATTAACACAATAATTAGCTTTTTTAAGTCAAATGATTAGTTAGCTATCTACCAAATAATTGGTTTTTTAAGAAAAAAAGAGGTACCCAAAATTTGTTTCCAATGGAGAAAGAAAATGAAGAAAAACCAAAAAAAGAAGAAACTAAAGAAAACAATCATCTTAGATTAAGAGTAGGCCCCATATTTTAACCTTAATAAAAAAAAAAATTGAGAGGAGTATGGGTAGTTTCGTTTCTAGTAAAATTGAAATAAAAGAAAAAGGAGGGAAAAAAAAAGGCAAGCAATAATATTAAGTCAATAGTGGGAATTGGAGGAATAATACAATCAATTCAACGTGAAAAAGAGTGTCAAGAGCCAATAATAGATGAAAATAATGAGCCGTATTTTTTAATGAGAATTGTTATAGATGGTAAGAGATTGTACCACATACAACTACCAGAGATTGTACCCACAATCATTGTGTATCAATACTCACTGGTGCATCATATCTACATCTCATGCTTCGATGATAAAAAAAAAAACTAAATAAATCTTCAAACTCGTTTGATAGAACTAAAAGATGCACATCTTAAATTCAAGCAATGAAAATGGAAAAAAAAAAGGGTCATAACGAAAACCTAAAATCTTTGAGGACGAAAGATGATATATAATGATTTAAAAAATTATGTACAACTCGCAATATTTTAATGTATACATGTTTTCATGTATATGCCCTGAAAAAAGAAAAACAAATTGTGAAAACTGCAAGAGAAGAAAAATGCAAAAAAGTAAAAAGTATAGGTTCAACAAAACAAATTTAGGCACGACTTGTCAGCAGTATAAAACCTCCCAAAGGAGATTTTTCATCTTATTCGGTTTTCTTTTAATATTTCTACATTTAATGCATAATCTGTTTCATTTAATTATAACATTATTATCTTATGCCAAACATTTCATAGTGATATGCTCTATAGTCTTAGTGATGAGTTGATTCTTTTAGGGTGTATATGTTTCGCAAAAAATAAATAATTAGTAAAACATTGAAAAAAAATTAATTGCTTGATTCATTTATGAAAATTTATAAATATTTTTTTCAATATTCCCGAAAATAATTAGATATAAATTGTTATCAATAATGAAAATACTTTCATTAATTAATTATAACAAGCAATATAAGCAAATAGTATTTAAAAAATATTTTCTAAATCATTCATTTTTTGTGAAACACAAAAACTTTTAAACTTGAGAAAATCGCATCCTATTTTTAGCCCTTCAGCTTATCTTATTTCTTCCTTCATTATTCTTAGTGTTGCTATTCAAGCTATTAAGGATGGCGAAGTTTGAAAAAATGAAATAAATAGGACAAGAAAATAAAATCTACAATTAAATTTATGTGGTTCAATCTCTAACACCTACTCCATGGACAAAGAAGCACGAGATTTTATTATAAAACAAGCAATACAATGATAATTACAGTCATACTCTAATTACTCAAACATTCTTAATTTTTTGTAATTTCTAATTACACTTAATAATTTGCAAAAATTTTGGTTTTCGCAATTTCTTATGAATTAGTATTTCAGTCTCACAAAAAAAATTTACCTTATTGCAAAATTTATCAGCTTGAACGCCAGAAGCTATTCTCAAAGATTTGGATTTAAAATATAAAAAAATCTTATTTTGGGTAATTACCATTTAGATGAAAATTTGTATTTACAATTGTGTTCAAATTCAAGATATATTTAAAAGATCTCCAACAATTGCAGGTAATCTCTGACACAATTCACCAGATTTACAGACCTTACATTTCCTTTTAGCGACAGCCTCTTCTCCTCCATGTGTGCCGTCGTCGGGGTCGGGCAACAAGAAGAAAACCTTAAATTCAATCCTTTTGTCGAAAAAAATTTCGGCGATATGTCGACGTCGATGAATTTGTGCCTAGGCACGATCAGCATGGCGACTCGCCGGCCACGGCCGAAGACCAAAACGGCGTCGAAGACCG
Organism: Corymbia maculata; assembly: GCA_014182735.1. Lineage (NCBI taxonomy): Eukaryota > Viridiplantae > Streptophyta > Magnoliopsida > Myrtales > Myrtaceae > Corymbia > Corymbia maculata. Next base: position 3,576,767 of record CM024688.1, on the reverse strand, counting down.
AACAGAGCAGCAACAGTTCCAGCTTCGCTGGCTTCGGTGGCAAGAAGAAAGATCCCCTATGGCGGTGCGTGGAGAATTGCGGCGCGTGCTGCAAGTTGGACAAGGGACCGTCCTTCGTCACTCCCGAAGAAGTCTTTGATGACCCTGGTGACGTCGAGGTCTGATTTTCAGCTAGTAATTGGCTTCCTTCTCACTTGCATCTCCCAGGCACGCCAGCTGTTTGATGAAATGGCTCATAGGAGTAGTAACATGATGGTAGATTTATCAAGTGCAAATTTAAACGTCCTCCAGTGAGTTTGCTCGATACAGTGTATGTTCTGCTTGACATTGCTCAAGGTTCTGTGGTCAGCATGCGACTGTTTGCTCTAATTTAAGCAGTCGGAGAAAACGGGGACTAGTTCTGATATTTTAGCATAACGAAGAAGAATCTCATTTGGTGCATCACGATGTGTCTTCACCTCTACCACATTGCACTCTTGTTTTATTTGCAACTGCGACATGCATCATTTAAGCTCACTGTGACAATGTTTGCGTGACTTTTCATTTTATCATTGTAATTTCAGCTTTACAGAAGCATGATTGGTCCAGATGGATGGTGTGTGCACTTTGAGAAAAGCACACGCAAGTGCTCAATTTATCCGGGTAACTGCTCCTTTCATGACAGCGGTAAATGGGATGGATAGTGCGGGGAGTGTTTCTGGTATGAAACTCTAACTTCATTTTGCAGACCGTCCCTACTTCTGTCGGGTCGAGGAGGATGTTTTCAAGTCATTATATGGAATTGATAAGAAGAAGTTCAACAAGGAGGCATGCAGTTTCTGTAGAGACACCATCAAAGCAATATATGGTTCGGACTCGAAAGAGTTGGATAATTTTAATCGGGCCGTTAGAAGCTCCAATCCTGACTAGGAAAATGAGGCCCTGCTTTGAATGCTTTAGGCCATCTGTTTCTGAAAGAGCAGAAGTTCTAGCACTGTCTAGAATTACTCCGCCAGGTATTGAAGTGGCGCTAGCATATTATGTTCATAATTGGGATCCTTTTTAAGCTGACAAGAGTTGAGAAAGAATTCATTAGTCTTGCAGGTGGGGGAATTTTCGATTGTCTCCTATATGTATGATCGATTCTCCAAGGAAGATGGGGGAGAAGGGAATCGTCAGTAACCGGTCCAAGAATACCCCTCTCTCTCTCTCATGAGTTTGTACATCTTACTTTTCTCTCCATTCACAATTAAATCTGCCCTAATTTGTCTTAGATTTGTTTCTATTGTACTTTTTACCACTGTGTAGATGAGGTGGTGCTATAGGACCTGCTACACTAGGTTTTACCTTTGCAACGTTGTTCTGTTTGTGGAATATCATCTGTCATTCCCTACGAATTTGGGTGGCTGATCATTTAGTTATCTTGGTGCATTCCATGCTATTCTTGTCCTCTGTAAAATCACTGCAGAATATTTAGGAGATCGACTCATCTTTCATTGAGGTGGACTTGCAGACCTTTATATGTTGTCTTCCGATTCAATGTGGAGTTAATCCTCCCGAAACACAATGGCAGATGGAGGACTCGGCACCGTGTGTATGAGAGTCGTTTGACATAGTGTGGGTGAGTCTCCATAGGTTTTGCGCAGCTGCCTCACGAAGTGAGAGGTCCTAGGTTCAACTCCACGTTGTCCATTCTTAATGCTGCATAAGAAAAGATAGGCGTTTCTCTTGAATCTTGGATCCAGCAAATAAAAGAAAAACAAAACAAGTGGGATATCCTTATAGTACAATAGCCAATTTAAATTTCACGGACTTAACAATTGGACCCAAAAAATCATCACCCTCCTTCCAACTAATTCCATTAAAATAAAGAACATGAATAACAAAGCTTGGTTGCTCGATGGATAATCAACTTGTGGACAAGGCCACTAATAAAATAATTAAATATTAAACTGTCTATTCATTTAATTACTTAATCTTTTAGAATAGTTGGTAGTGGTCCAATAAATTTCATATTGTATCAGAGTGAGAGGTCCCGAGTCAAATTTTTTCAGGTTTCATTTATCTCTTCAATTAAATATGTCCACGTTTTATACTAAGCAAAAATATCAAACTAAGCATGACGGGAAGTGATAAAATAATTAAATATTAAATAGTGTCTTCATCTAATAGCTTAAACCTTTAAAACAATTAATAGTAATCTCTGAAAATCTCGTAGCCATGCATCATTGAACACCTTAACCTCCAATCTTGTTGAGTTAATAGCCGCAACCCAGCAGTTGCACCATCGGCGGTGGAAAACGATGTGAACATCTCCATCTGGTCACATGCCTTCTTCAACACCAAATAAGCACAATGCCACCTTGTTCTCACTTTTACCGGCAACTTGTCATGTTCTCTTTCATGTTGGAGAGCAACTTCGATATCTTGTTTCTCTGAGGTGCTGGGACTAATGGATTGGACCAACCAGCGAACATAACTCACGGAATTGTAAAACTCTCGTAGTCCATCTCGCTCGAAGAGATTAATTACGTTGCACACGCCGCGTCTAAGGAAGAAAATGCCATTGCAAATAGGCTTCAGTTGTGCAGACACTCTTATTGTCTTCTTTCCCTATCTCTTGAATTTGCATCTCATCTTCTTCACCTCTTCAAGTTAATTTTTTTTTCCCTCTTTCTTTCAAGACAAGGTCCCAACCCTCATTTTCAACCTAGTGCCTTATAAGATATATTCATAGATTCCCTTTTATTTTTATCAAACGAGCTTTGTTGTTTTCTAAAAAATGAGATTCGTTAATTTTAACAATTATTTTGATTTCAAAGTTGTAAAGGCTTTATTTGTTGAAGATTTCACTCAAGGCAAGTGAAAACCCTAAGGACTAAGCTAGAATAATCTATTTATTACTCTTAAACTTGGTTGGTTGATTGTATGTTTATTTACTATAGATTTTACTCTATGTGTGTAAGTTGCAATGGTTGTATGTTAAGTTATGGTGATTGTTGGGTTTGAATTTAAAAGCTTCCCTCATGACTAGAATGTCTTGGGGAGATTACTAATAGGTTTTGTTGCAACTTAAATGCAAAAAGTGAAAATGGTAAAATTAGGCATGAAAAGAGGAACTTTGGTACATTTTTGACAAAATTAAGGGTAATTTAGAAATTTATAGAGTTGAGATGGAGCTGTTAACAGATTATTTTATGGTGTTTAGTGTTAATTAGTGGGTTATTAAATAAGAATTATTAAGGGAAATGAAACCAGTTTAAAAAAAAAAAGAGTTTAGAAGCTTTCGGGGCAAATTTATAATTTCACCAAGTTGGAGGACGAATCTGTAAATGCTGAAAGTTCTAAGGGATGTTCGCAGTATGAGGAATCTTATTTTGATTGGTGGTAAAGTTATTTTTAGAGTTAATTGCTTAATTTAGATGATATGTCAATTATACAAAAATCAAAACTAGATGTCTTAAGAAATTAAAAGTGGGTTGTATTAATAGTTTTGCAAAATATGTGGTGTGTTTATAGTATAAATAAAATGTTAGTATATCTCAGATAACAAGGGATAGCTTTTGGTTTTTAATATTAATTGATATGGCTTGATTGGATAAAAACTTAAAGTTATTGGTAAATTATAAAATGTTTTTTACTAGGGCAATGTTCTAATTCTAAGAATTTGGAATTATAGAAAATACTCCTTAATATTTGTGTCGAAAGTGAGCTTAATCAAGGGTGGTAAAATAAAATAAAATAAATAGTATAATTTTTTTTGAGTTACTTAGACATTGGAGTAATAGCGTCTATTGTTATTGGATGTCAAAAATTAATAAACTTGTAAAAGTTTTTTACCAAATGATTTTGGCTTGGTGAAAAGAAAAGGAAGATTTATTTGTTCAAGTGTACATAATTAATTGATTCTCATTATTACATGAGAATGCTAAGAGATTAACATGTTGTCACTTGCAATTGTAAACACCGAAAAGTATGTGGTGTTTATGCATGCTTTTGTTGCCACATGATAAAGACATTTGCCACAACCTATTCGCCACTAAGTGAATTCCCTTGTATAAGTATGTATGAGACTTTGGAATTAACTAGATCTTCTACCGTATAAGACAATTCTCTACAAGATTGAGATGATACAAAATTTTATGATAACATGACTCGTGTAGTCATGGTATGATATGTCTTGTGTAGCCATGATATGAGGTTAAGAAATGGTCATCATCATCATGCAGATGTACGGTGGTGTATTAATCCTTGCTAATATAAGAGACACTTGTGATGAATAGGCTAAAAGGCGTGGTAAATGGGCGATGCCTTGTGAATTGATATGGTCCTAGCCAGTGACAAATATGAGTTCATATGTATAAATTGATGAGATGTTGTGGTACTTGTGATATATGATATGATTTCCACTTGCACACAAGTGGTCGATCTTATGCAATGTTATGGTGTCTCATGGACACATCACGATAAGATAGTATATTCATCCTTGCACTTGTCATGTATGTTTTTTTTTTTGTATTGCCTTAAATTTGGGATTGTTGTTAATACCAGGTTGAGTGATAGGTGGTTCTCCTTAGATTTAGAATTTCATTTACTTGGCCTTGGCTCATTCTTTTATTTTTTGGACTCTCTTCCACCATCGCCGCTTTTTGGAGCTCCAGCTCACATTGAGTATAGTGATGAGGAAGTTGTATTCTTTATATGGTTTTTATGTATGTTAAGTGAATAACCATGATTTGGGTCGAAGTGGGACTCTCTTAGTGGGTTCCGCATAAGTACATAGCTTGGTATGTGATATTTGACAGCAAATGGATGGGACCACTTAGAGGATTTTGATGGTCCCCCTAGCTACATTGTCGATGAGTCTTCGTTGGGAGAGATTATTGATCCTATATATTAGCTTTGGCTATGTATAGGTAGGCTTTTAGGTGTAGGAGTATAATGTTGAAGTAGACGATCTTGACCATTCTCAGGTCTTCTGTATTTTGTGTGTTGTTTATAATACTATTATGGATTGTAAATATAAAATTAGTTAGCATAATGGGATATATGTGTAATATTTAACTTGTGTGATGATCTTCTTGTATGGCGATGTAGTTGTGATGCTTCCGCTTGTTGAAATAAAATAGAAAAGACACGTGTGGCGTGTGTTGTTATGGGATATCATAGTTTTATAAGCTAAAAAGCCAAAACTCTAATTTCTTTTTCCCCCCATTTGAATCTTGCTACTTCTTTCATCTTTTGTCCTTTCTAGGAACTCCTCGCAAGTCTTTCCATTTTCCCTAAATTTTTATGAATGAATGGGGAATTGGGTTTTATATTCATGTTTTGTATTACGTGTTTGAATATTTTATTATTTATAATTGTGTGTGAATGAGTGTTCATCTTGTAGATTTCTTTTTGGATAGGAATTTATATTGTTCATCTTTTACTTTGAACCGTTTTGTTACTCATAACCTCATATAAAATTGCTGTTAAAAAATGAACCAAGAAAAGGAACAAAAGAAACAAGTTCTTGGATATACCCTAGAAGCAGATCAGAAAAACAATGTAGGTTAGAGAATCGGTTCCAATTATAAGGTCCAAAAACTAAAAACTAGTTATAATAAGTTCCAAGTTCCTACTCTAGAATCTACTTACCTTGAAACCAATCACCCCATTACCTAGATATCGAATTACAAATTCATTGTCAACTCCTAGACTACTAATCAACTACATAACAACTAGAGTTTGTTTTGAACGATTTCCTTTGTTTGTCGATCTTTCAATATGTCTATTGAGCTGCCAAGTTGATGAGCAAACTTAGAATCTAAGTTTAAGTATTTTGCATCCGGTCATATATATTTAGGCTTAGTCTTGAGTTTAAGTGTATTGTAAGTTTCAAGTATCAAAGTTGAAGTTTCTACATGTTTTTAATACATTTTATAATTCCTAGGTCCTTATTGTGTTTTTAATTCCTATGCCTTTATTAGTTGGGTAGTTCCCAAGACTTTAATGCTTACTCTATTCCCTAAGTATTAGTCCTCCTAAAAAAGAGTTGAATTCTCAAATGTAAGATAGGACTTGGATATTAAGAATATATGAAATTTCCCTCTATATGAGTGAATATCTTCCCCCCTTTTTTTATCCCTAGAAGGCAAAGTACTCCTCAGTGGGGGACCAAGAAGTCTCTTATCCTTGACTAGTGATTTATCCTTTAGGCCTAGTAGTGAGTTTCTCCTATTCTAGTTTTTTTTATTCTTAGAAAGTAGATTACTCCTTAGTGATGGATTAAGAAGCCCTATATCCTTGGCTGGTGGTTCATTCGTTAGGCCTTGGTGAAAAGCTATACTTTATTCTAGGCAGGTGACTTGGCATTCAAGCCATTTGTGGTGAACTCTATCAATCTCAATCTTTATCCTTAATTGATGGCCCATTCTTGGCAATGATCATATTCTATCCTTCATTTATATTATCCATTGACATCCATTCCCATACTCTCTTATCTATCTTTTATTCCTTCGACATCAGTTAAAACAATACTTGCTCGCCCTCGCAGCCACATCACTTCCGGTCCTAGAGATTCGAGAATCGATGTCGGTGTAAAGGGTGTCACAAACATCTACAGTACCTTAAAATCGAAGCCCATCAGAGCTGCTGCCACTTTGAACCCACCGTCCTCAAGCCAAGGCGATGTGAAACGGGGCTTGATCCTGTCCAAGGCACACAACTTCTTGGATGCCCACAACAAGGTTAGGGCCGGTGTCGGCAAGTCGCTATTGCAGTGGGACCGCAACATGACCACGTCTGCACGATGCTTCACCAACCAGCCTGTAGCCGACTGGAGGATGCGCTACTTGGACGAGGAGCACGACGAGAACACCTTGTGGGTTAACAGAGGGGCATTCGCACGCCCGTTCATACCATGGACACCGATGGGTGAGCAAGGCCCGAGTTCTACAACGCAACAAGCAACTCGTGCCAGCCGAGCAAAGAGTGCGGGCACCATATTCAGGTCGTGCAAAGGGACGCCGCCAAGGTGGGTTGTGCCCGAGTGTCGTGCAACAGTGGGGGATGAAGGCTTTCTGCACCTATTGTCTGGCGGCATATTATTGTCGTGGAAATAAGCAATCGAATAATAAAATAAATAGAATAAGTATATAAATTGATTATTGGACTTTCGTGGTTCGATCAAAGTGACATATGCCTACGAGGAAAGTAGCAAATAATTCAACTATAGATCAAGCGATACAATAGAGATTATAATTATATTTGAGTTACTCAAATACTTTCAGTATTTGCTTATTCTAATTACACCCAATAATTAGCATAGTATTTAATCCTATAATTCCTCATGAAATAATCTTTGAATCTTATGAAGGAATTCACAAAATCTCAACGCAAGATTTTCATAACTTCAAACAATAGAGATGTAATTTATAAGCAGAAGCTCCTTTGTGAAATTCTTCATAAAGAGCATCATTGGATCCAAAATAGGAATTTTCTCCAACTAGAAAATCTACTTGAATTAGAAAAGTTTCTCTTTTATGCTCAAACTCAAAACATATTTTCCACAAATATATAAACAAGAACCCATTCAAGCTCCACGTCCATGATTAGCTCCCACGGGAATTGTTATTCGTAATTATTACGGATAAAAGCTTCCCCTTCCCCGACATATCGTATTGTATATCAATTTCATTGAATTCTTGTATATAATGAAAAAATTCTCACATATGGAAAATTAAGTTCCACTTAAATTCAATCAAATCGTGCGTATCTTCTAAGAACTTCATTGACTGATATTCTCGTGCGTTTGTGTTTTTAATTTTCCTAGTCTGGATCTGCATCGACAGTTCTCAGTTTCATAAGATTCTCAGCCTCCTCATGTTAAGAATAACGAGAAAAGCAATTACGAATCGGCATCACGGAGAAAACGACCAATCCATCTTCGATTTGATTTTTGCATCGATGATAAATGATGCAATCTCAATCTGAAGAGAAGACATAGACTCGTAATTGGTGAGCATAGGTGAAGAAACCAGGCTGGGCGAGGTAAGTCGACGTGATGCTGCTAACCGTGGAAGCGCCGACCAGCATGTTCATCACCACGATCTGAAGCCGAATGGCCTCGAGGGGTGAAGCGCCTCCCATTATCATACCAGTCATTGCTCCTGGAAGCGTGATCAGGCCCACCGTCTTGGCATTGTCCAACACCGGCGAGAGTCCGATCACCAGCGCTCTCTTCACCTGTTGTATTATGGCCTGATCAGGGGTCGCACCGAGAGCCAGTGCCGTCTCCACCTATGAAAAAGTCCATGAATTGTTCCTTATATTAAGCCCAAAATCTATATGATGATGGTTTGATAAGTTGATTTGGAAGAGTTGGACAAAGTAATTGCCCTTATCCAATTCATCAATGAGAGCTTTCTTTATCATCTTCTGAACAAGTTTTAGTGAACATTTTCCAGGAGAAGGAAAAAATCATTAGGTAATTTGATTTGTGGTGGCAAACCTGATTGATTTGTGACTTGATGTCGTCTCGAAGTCGCTTCATGGTGACTCCAGTTACTGTCATTGAATTTCCAATCATCATCCCTGCAACTGGTATTATATAACGAGGAGTGAAAGGAAATACGCGTAACAGCACCAACACCGACATCGTCACTGAAGTTCCGGCCAAAATCGAGGCTCCAGCAATGTACTTGCCATTGGGCACGTGCTTAGCTCGTTGTCCTGCTGTGTAACCGGCAATACAAATCTGCACTCGATGGAAAAGTGAAGGAAAAGATCAACGTAAGTCCTTTTTTCACTTCCTAGGCGTGGTTCACCTGTTCAATTCCTAAAAAATCACAAGACGAGGAGAACACCATACGCAAACTGCTTCCGGTTTGTACTTGCATGACGAGATGATCAAAGACTCAATATAAATCGTGCCATTGCCATGAAAAAGCTGCCACTGAAATCTTTCGATAAAGTGCCTTTGAATGACTTAAAATGTAAGGTTTATAAGAAGCAAATTGTAGAATGAGCATGAATGGCTCAATTAAAATTTTCCTTCAACTTGTTGCCTTTTCTGAAAAAGAGCAGTGACCGTTCTGTACCTGTTTAGCTTACATTACCTCTATGAACACATCATACCATAATCATTACAGAGTACTCTTTTTCACATAATTCTTCATCAACTCAGAAAGCAAAGCAGGAGGGAGATTCCATGATTACAGTTCCCATGACATTTTCCACCTATGTTCGATGCAACCCAAGCTCTCAAAATCTTCAGGTACATAAATGAAATGGAATTTATCTAGGCTTGTGCTTGAGTTGAATAGGATATCTTCTCCTGAATTCCTTCCTGCTGGGAATGGTATAATCTGCAACCCTGATCAATTTCAAAGTTCCGTGCAGATTATACTGATCAAGAACATATATTGTTGCATTTCCTGGGCCAATCAATTTGTCGAGACTCCATAGAATTCAGCTGGATTAACACTAATAGATAAGGGAATTTTCCTACAACCTTTTGAAAAGCACAGGACTACACAGAGGCACTGAGTCTCAGACATACCAAGAAGTTTCCATAACTGGGGGAAAAGAAAGTCTTGCTCTGGAGAGTCCTTGGAAATAGCAAGAGTCCTCGTACTCCATAGATTGAAACTTTATAAACAGAAAAGATAAAACAGAGCTGATCAGAGGAGGAAGAGATTGCAAACCATGAAAATGTAAGCCAAGAAGATCCAAGCAACGCTTTGGCAGCTGAAAATGAACTGCAGAACGAAACCGATCACGGAGAGCTGAAGAAAAGCTCTGAAGATGGAGTAAACCATCTCCTTCTCCAAGCCCAGCTTCTGGAAGTATGACAACCCCACCGCCATCGCCACCACGGTGAGTGCAGCCACTGGCTTAATCATGCCCTTCGCAAAGTGAAGCTCAGCAGCCATCGTCATTGCTCAGTCAGAGAAGAAAGGCAGGCCAATGTGGACGTTTTGCCAGATAAAAGAACGAGTAAATGTGAATATATCGCCGGCTGATTGAATAGTCTTTAGCATGTTGAATTTGATGTGGCTGTCGTTTCTTGAAGTAATGGGGGAGTACGGCAGATGCAAAGAGGAGCTCCCGAGGAGGAAAGACCATTTCATGGAGTCCGCTAGCCATGGACGTAAGACATCCATCCTCCTACAAGAATCGCCACCTACCAAAATGACCTATAGTAGCCTTTCAACGAAAGTACCAACTAGGTCATGTTTTTTATTTTAATATATTGATACATTCACATCTTATACTCATCTCATCACTGATAATATTCTTTTTCTTTCCTTCTAACTTGAGATTACTCTCGAATTTTACGTTACAGAGTTCAAACGAAGTAGTTTAAGAACTTGCTTAGGTCCAATTGGAATATGATATAATAGATAAGTTTGGACAATGATTTCCTTACGGGAGCTTTTTTTTTTTTTTTTTTTTTGGCCTTGCACCTATTACTCAATATTTGGACTGGTTAACATCACCGCAACTCAAAAATCCTAAATTAGCAAGCCTCTTTGCTGCAAAAATCAATAAAATATCAAAAGACAAGAAATCTATCCACGCGAGATGCGCTCTAGCTAGGCAACATGGCACATTTCATTAAATGACACTCATTCACAACATGAACTGAACTCGTAATTACATGAAAGATGGCTCTCTTAACCACTAGATCAATCAATGAGGTGGTTTCCGCATGTATATCCAGCACTTCAGATGTATTTGTTTCACAAAGAACTTCACGTCTAAGGAAAATGCTTTACAATAAATTTATTTTCACGAAAAATGATCAGTTTTTTTCTTGTTTGGTAATTAACTTGAAAATGAACTGAAATCGGTTTTTCATTGTTTGGATCGTATTTATGGAGGTAGTTTGTCCCACAAATTAAAACCAGATCATAAATTGCTAACAATTGAAAAATGAATTTTCAATTTCTTTATCAAAAGATGGAGTTAATTGATGACCACGAAAAATATGGACCGTAAAATTTTTTAGCTGGTTTTGGCATTTTTTTTTTGGTCATGAAATAAACTGCATTAATTTATCCCAAAGTAGGGCGGCCCATGAGTCGGGCGTCAGTACACAAGAGGTTCCATAGACAGACTCGGGGGGATTGGACCCAATTCGAGGGTAAGCAATTTTTGCGGTGGGTTTTTGCGACCCAGTCTGCAGTGGCATTTACCTCACGATTACAAAAAACGATTCGAATATTGGGCATACGAGACAGAAAAAAATTGCTTTTCTGGACTAAAGCCCATGCCTCCCACGTGAGATCTGGGGTGTGGCCCACCGCATCAAACAAGACTTTACAGTCTGTTTCAAGAAGAACGGTGTCGTCTGGGAGAGGGGGAATTGCGTGTCCTTCAGCTGCGGGCAAAATCATACGGGAAGAGAGGAAAGTTAGGGCATCCAGCAGCGCCCACGCTTCGACGAGGAGGGCAGATGTCGCCGAGACCGTCCGAGCTTCGCCGTGCATCAGCCTTCCGACTGGATCTCGGCACAACCAGGCCGCCGAACCCGTCGATTCCCCTGGTATGTAAGCCTCGTCCGAGTTGATTTTAAACGCTTGTGTCGGGGGAGGGGTCCAAGCTTCGATCTTGTTGCTGCAGGATCTGGGGTTGCCGTCGGTGATTGTCCACGCCTGGAAGCTTTGAAGTCTCGAAGCTGCTCTGTCCAAGATGTCATCAATTTTCAAGGCTCGATGCTGGAAAATCCCGGTGTTCCGTGCCTTCCACAGCTCCCACAGAAGAGACGCAAGCTGCGCTAGACTCGGTAAGTCGCCCCTCTTCGCTATTTCCATTATCCACTCTGCAATTCAGCTGAAATTTGGGTTTGGTGCTTGAATTGGAAGGTTTGGGTGTGTCCAGATTGGTTTTGTCAAGGGGCATCGGAGACAGAGGTGCTCGATGGTCTCGGGGCTCTCTCGGCACAGCGGGCACAGGGAATTAGGTACAATTTTTCGCCTGCACAGGTTCTCCTTTGTTGGGACAGCATTAGAGCATAGTTGCCATAGAAAGATTCTGATTTTGGGGGGGGGGATGTGTAGTCGCCATATTAATTTCCATAGTCTGGTAGGAGGGGTATAGGATGTTGAAGCTGTTGGTTGCGTTTTTTCTGTTGCTGTAGCTTGGATGGCCATATACCCGCTTTGTACTGTATATATGCCTACATGTGTACCTGTCCAAATTAGACTATCTTGTTCCGGCTGTGGGCTTAGGGGGTTGGCTGTAATTTCCTGAACCGTGGCTTCATCGAAATATTCCTGTAGAAGTGGGAGATCCCATGTGCGTTCTGAGTGTGAGATGAAACCGGACACGAATATGGGCTCGTTTTGGTTTGGCGGGCCATGTATAATGCCTCTCGGGATCCATCTGTCCTCCCTGGTTTTGATTTGTGTGCCATTCCCAACCCTCCACCTTGTTGCAGGGGATATTGCATCTCGACCAGCAATCAGACTTCGCCACCCCCAAGAGGATCGCTGGTTTTTCCTTGCATGCCACACATCTGTTGAGGGAAAGTATACTCCCTTGCATAGTCGGCGATTCTTACTTAGCCGCCATACCTGTTTTGCCAAAAGTGATTTATTAAAATTTATCATATCACGAATCCCCAACCCTCCCTCGTTCTTCTTTAGCTTTAGGTCCTCCCACCGCTTCCAATGGATGCCCGCGCTGTTCTCATTATTTCTCCACCAGAAATTTGCTATCCTCCTCTCAATGGCCTTACAAATGGAAATATGAATCTTGAAAATTGACATAGCATGTTGTGGTATGGCTTGAACCACAGATTTTAAAAGAATTTCTTTGTCTGCACAAGAAAATAGTTTTTCTTTCCAACCTTCCAGTTTTGAGTTGACACGCCTCATAATCCAAGCAAATGTGTGTTTTTTTTATTCTCCCCAATCTGAGGGTATGCCTAGGTATTTCCCTGTTTGTGCTACAATGGGTACCCTCAAAGTTCGCGCCATATTGCTCATTAGGGGCTGTGGACAGCCCCGGCTGAAGTGTATCCCTGACTTGTTGAGATTGATTTGCTGTCATGAGGCCATGCAATATTGATGTAGTATTGAAGCCAGGTTTTGACATTCCAGAACCGTCCCTTCTAGAAAAAATATCGAGTCATCAGCAAATAGGAGATGTGAGAGGGTAAGGCACCATCTATTCAGCTTGATTCCCCTAAGACTTCGGTCCTCCATAGCTTGCCTGAGTAGTGTAGACAGAACATTAGCCACCAAAATGAATAAGTAGGGGGACAGATGATCCCCTTGTCTAATACCACGGGTCGGGCGAAAGTAGGGTAGAGGCTCGCCGTTCACCTTCACATTTAGAGAGCTAGTTGTCACGCATTGCATTATCCACTTGACCCACCTTGCATGAAATCCCATTTTCAGTAGGCAAGCCTCCAGAAAGTCCCATTCAACATGGTCATAGGCTTTTTTCATGTCTAGCTTTAGAACAGCCCGGAATTTTCGTCTTCTCTTTCTTGTGCGAAGCTGATGTAAGACCTCTTGAACCATGTATATGTTATCTTGTATACATCTCTCGCCAACAAAGGCACTTTGCTCTTCTGCGATTATCAGGGGTAGTATGGGTTTAAGCCTATTAGCAAGCACCTTTGCGATGATCTTATAACCGAAATTGCACAAACTTATAGGGCGGTACTGGTCCAGGGATTCCGGATTCTGGGTTTTTGGGATGCGAGCGATGCTGGTTTTGTTAAGCTCAGGGAGCATGAGGTTGGTTTTGAAGAATTCCTTAACTTCCATCACGACGTCTTTCTTCACACTTTCCCAGTTTTGTTGGTAGAATAGGCCGTTTAGTCCATCGGGTCCAGGCGCCTTTTCAACCCCCATTTGAAAAGTTGCTGTCTTTATTTCTTCTTCAGACACCTCCTCCACCAGCAGCCTGTTCATGTCATTAGTTATCACCTTCTTGCAATGATTTAGGACCGGCATAAAGTCCTTAGGTCCTTGTGATTGGTAGAGGTTCTGGTAGAAGGCCAAGACAGTGTGTTTGATTTGGTCAGGCGTGGAAATCTAGCTATCATCCGCATTCCTAATCCGTGATATTCTATTTGTTTGTCTGCGTTGGATAGTGGTGGCATGGAAGAAACGCGTATTCCTATCTCCCCCCTTGAGCCATTTGATCCGCGATCTCAGCCCCCAGTATTGCTCCTCCTGTCGCTAGAGGGCTTCTATTTCTGTTTTAATGCCCTTGATTCTTGCACTTATCCCTGGATAGTAATTTCTGTTGGTTAGGCTTTGTAGTTCCTGTTTGAGTTGAGTGATCCTTCGCTGCCCATTAGGAAACGTTCTTAGACTCCATTTTGTTAAAGCTTTGGTCACGGCACTGATCTTCTTAGGGAGCATCCGGTCTTGCAAATGAGTTGGCCCCCACGCTTCTTTTATGACTTCCTTGCATTCAGCCTTTTCGAGCCAGAATGACTCAAATTTGAACTCTTTCTTTCTTCTCACTCTCTCAGCTTGTAAGGAGATAAGAATAGGGCTGTGATCGGAGCCTATAGCTGGTAAGGCAAAAGATTCAGCCTCCGGGTACAAAATCCTCCATTCTATAGTACAAAGAGCCCTGTCCAAACGTTCCTTGATGTTAGCTTGGCCCTCCCTATTGTTTGACCACGTGTAGGAACACCCTTTACTCTCCATATCCATAAGAGAGTAGTCATTCAGCAAACCCCTAAAGGCTGCCATGCGTGACCTATCAGCCAAACAGGCTCCTTTCTTCTCCCAGTGATAGAGCACTTCGTTGAAATCCCCCATACAAATCCAGGGCAGCCTGTTTGAGGAGCTGATTTGGCGTATTTCGTCCCAAACAGCTAGTCTTTGATTTAGGTTATAGGGAGCATGAAGAAAGGTAATTTGCATGGTTTTACCGGCTTCCCAATTTTTGCACGTGATATGCATAAGGTGCTCCGAGTGCGCCTCTACATTTACATCCACTTGATTGTCCCACATTAGAGCTAGATCACCAGCCGTACCCCTTGGGTTCACTATGTGGCAGTGGGTAAAGTTTAGTCTTCTTTTCAATCTTTGAAGGTGGGATTCTTGATTTTTAGTTTCCATCAAGAACACCAATGTGGGCCTATGCATAGCCACAAGGGCTTGCATTTCTTGAACTGTCAAGGGTGTACCCACCCCTTGACAGTTCCAGCATATGGTCTTCATCTATCCCCTTGTGGCTTTTTAGGGCCAGCCACCAGAGCCCGGTTAGAGTCTTCAGTGATGATACCTATCGGGGTATCCAAAAGTTTCGATTCATTCAGCCAGTCCAAGCTGGTGTTTTTAGGACAGTAGGGGCTGAATCTTCGCTGTTTCTTGTTGGAAGTTGGTTTTGGACCTTTGTTTTCTTTTTTCCTTGGTGGTCTCGGGTGGGCCTGATGGAGAGGAGGCGCTGGTAGCATTAGAATTTCTTTTCCCATCTATGTAAGTTGGGCTTCAATGGGTTGTTTACCTCTGGGTTCTGTTTGGGCTTGGGCCGAGCTGATCTCTGTCCTGCAGGGGTCCATCATGCCCACATCTTTCAGTAATAGCAAGGGGGGAGGCCTGTCTTGAGTATCCGGGACCATTTCTGACTCATTGTCGCTATCATCAGCCTATTTTGCCGTGTAAAAAACATCCCAGAATGGGCTATGGTCTTGGGTTTCAGAACGTAGCCAATTCCTGTAGGTGCTGCCCATTTTGTTGTTACAGTTTGCCTCTACAAAAGGAATAGTTTTGCATGAGCTTGCATAATGGCCCAACTTGCCACAAGAGTAGCAATAAAATGGGAGCCGTTCGTATTTGAAGTCCAGCCATATTTTCTTGCCACCATGGGTTGTCGATAGCCCGACCATTAATTCCGCCAGGACATCAACTTCAACTTTTGCCTTACCTACTCGCTGAGCCACAGGGCCTCCTTCCTCAATTTTGATCTCTAAGACCTTGCCTATTCGACTGGCTATTTTCTTGACAATGCTTTCAGACTTCCATTCCGTCGGAAGTCCCAAGATATGCACCTAGAAGGCACATGTCGTGAATTGGTAGCAATGCGAGGGGGGGGAGGTATCCGATTCCCATGCCTTTAGCAAAAGCAAGTGATTGGAGAAACACCATGGTCCCCCTTTAAGTACTTTTTCCTTCTCCTCTTCGTTCTGAAATTTGAAGCAAAAGACACCATTTTCCATGGGTGTCATAGCAACGGTTTCCAATCTCCATGCTTTTTTCATAGCTATGAGTAGGGCTTGATGATTGAGGCTTGGATTTTGGTATAATTGGCCCATTAGGGTAAACTTGCATTCACTTAATTTTTCTACAGATTAGCATACGCCTTTTATGCTCTTTTTGACCTTATGTTATAGAATGCTATGAACTAAAATCTCTATCACATGCTACCAAACACAAAAAGAGAAAGAAAAAAAGACAACTCTAATGAGCAAGAAAAGCTCAGATAAATTACAATAGATCTCTACTTGTTGCTCAGAAAGCCGGTAATTTAGTTGAGCCCCTTATTTCCGTGAGAATATGAAGTTGGTTTATGAAATTGGCCCGAGAAAAGACGAAACAATAGTAGAGTCCAAATTCTGCCGTGAAGAGAAGAAAACCTTGATGATGGGTTCTTAGTGTAAGCGTATGCATGGAAGAGATGGATCGTTTTCAATTGGATGCTTGGGCAGTTAATTTCCTCTCGTCAAGAAAGAGAACATTTTCTTTATTTTAACTGGGTGCATTTCCTTTATTATAAATGATTTTCCATTTTTCCGATAATCAAATATGCGAAAACATTAAAAATAACATAAAATAACGAATTTTCGGAAATCATTTTCAGCTAAACAATCAAAACCACCATGGGAATTTAGCCGGGAGACTCGAGGAACACTTGGAGAAGAGGAATATGTGATATTTGCATTGGCCAATAAGTACGGATTGGTGGGGGCGTCACAACGTACGCACCGATCTGCACAATGAAACGGAGGCTCTCTTTTTGACATCATCTCATTCCTCGTACATAGTTTTCAAGAATATCCAAATAGTGCACTCAGACCACCTAGTATTACTTATCGAATACACTTTGAAAAATGCAAAATCCGGATTTAACGTTAGTGATTTTCTTGTAACATGTCAATTTTTAAATCTCCGATGTGGGTAATGTCTCTTTCTCTCTCTTGTCTTCTAGGGTATGATTTTCTTGAACATGTCAATTTTTCGTATTTAACGCACGCGTTCATTAACCTAGCATCGGTACTTCGTGTTGCTCGAGGCACCGTCCCGTTTCCTGAACATTTCCCTCGTTCGAAGGAGATCAGTCAACCAATCATCAATAAATGAATCCAACATCAATGGCCCAACCATGCATTCGCACTTGGAATGACTTGTGAATAAATTCTCTAAGGCTACCCTTGTGCATACCTTTCCTTTGTGAAAATTATTTGCAAAGTTCTAAATTTATTAGACTTTTTTTCAATTCAATTTTAAAATTTTCAATTTTATCAATTAAGTCATAAATTTTTTTACAATTTATCAATTAAATTCATTCGGACAATTTAAATCAGAAATCACTGACATGGGTCGATTGTCATATGTGGATGGCCAAAGCTGACATTGCCATTTTTAATAATATTTTTTTATTTTTTTGATATTTTTAATGTTTTTCTTTTCTTTTTCTTTTTTGGTTCAAAGGGTTGTAGGCCATTGACCGACCCCCTGGGCAAGCGCATTGCGACCTTCACCTTGCTAGATCTGGCAAGGGCATCACGAGGCCTTGTTTAAGCCTTCATCGACCATAGGGAGGGGTCATGAGACCTTGCTAGATCCGATGAGGGCTATGATCTTTGCCTTCGACTAGCGAGGGCTTTGTGGCTCTAGCCTAGTGGTTGACGAAGGTCGCTAGCCTTTTCAACCAAAAAGGAAAAAAAGAAAAGAAAAGACAAAGGAAAAATAATAAAAGTTCAAAAAGTATTACATTAGCGTTGGTCATGCTATATAGGATAGTCGATACTAACTAGACTATCACTTCAGCGATTTTTGATCAAAATTATCCAAATGGACTAAATTAGCAAAACTTAAAAATATTTAGAACTCAATTAATAAAATTAAAATATTTAAGATTAAATTAGCAAAAGTACAATAAATTTCTGACTTTTTGAATAATTTTTCCCTTTTAATGGGTTGGGAATGTTATTTGCTTAGCAACCACTAAGAAAAGTAAACTAGAAAAAGACGTTCGAAGTGAATCACACGATAATGAAACTCTATATGGTAGCAACTAAGAAAGCCTCATTATCATGACCTACCCATCAAGGGGCTGCCCTCAGTAAAGTAGATTTAGAGGTATTTGCTTATAAGACGGTCCTATAGGACTGTTGAATCAAATGATTCTAAAGGTCCCAATGGTTCATCAATTATAAGTGTGGTCTCTTCCAAAACCATGCCTCACATGATATGGGATTTCTTTTAGAGTTGTTTAGCACTCTAATTGTTTACTAGGAGTTGCCACTAGCAATTGTTGGAGGTTGGCTAGAACCCAATCGAGACACAGGAGTGTTGTCTCAATTTATATTCAACTAGAGAATTCTAGGAACGAGGACTCACTTACACTAATGTTTTTGTTAACACCCTTTTAATACCTAACTTTTGAAAGTGTGTTATCTAAGTGGCCATTTAGGGTGCGTTTGGTACAGCATTTGCAATGGGCTTTCAGTCCAATGCAAATGCTGAAAGCCCAAAGCTACTTGGGGAAATGCAATTGTGTTTGGTAAAAATTTTTTACAAATGGATTTTGAGTTGAATGTGCGCTTGGTAAAAAAAACTTTAACAATGGGCTTTGATGGGTATAATATGTGCGCGTGTATATATATTTTTAAATGACCTAAACCCTTCGCTGCCGGCGAAGGGCTACGGCCGGCCGGCGAGCCAGATGCGGCGCGGCGGCCGTCGGTTGAGGTCGCCCGAGGTCGAGCGACCTCCGGCGAGGGTCGCGCGACCCAACCGAGGCCGCCGGAGGTCGCCGACCTCGGGCGACCCTCGATGAGGGTCGCGCGACCCGGCCGAGGGCTGCCGGAGGTCGCTCGACCTCGGGCGACCCGAGGGCCGCGCGACCCGGGCGACCGTCGCTTGGGTCTCGCGGCCGCAGCGCCCTCGCCCGGGTCTCGCGAGGGTCGCTCGACGACGGCGGTGGTCGCGCGACCCTTGCAAGACCCGGGCGGCGGCCGCCGGGTCGCACGGCCCCGGGTCGCCCGAGGTCGGGCGACCTCCGGCGGCCCTCGGACCGGGTCGTGCGACCCTCGCCAAGGGTCGCCCGAGGTCGGGCGACCTCCGGCGGCCCTCGGTTGGGTCGCGCGACCCTCGCCGGAGGTCGCCCGACGGCCACGGCGCCGATTTGGCTCGCCGGCGGCCGTAGCCCTTCGCCGGTCCGGCGAAGGGCGCCTTATTTTTTAATTAAAAAATAATAATATTTAGGGGTAAAATCGGAAATATGAACAATCAGTGAGGGTAATTTTGGAAGAAAAAAAAGTGATTTCAGCATTCCGGGAATGCTGAAAGCCCCTTGGGAAAGTTGTACCAAATGCACCCTTACTCTTAGATTACCATTTATAAACCTATTAGTCCACTAAGTGATCATGCAATTGCTTTTGCAGGGAGTTTATTGAAAGTCTAATCTAATTCTAATCTTACTCTAGGAAAGCAACTTAACAACTAATATATTGAAAAGTGGTGCGGTAAGTAAACACCCAAGTTATTGAAAAGCAAGCTATTTTTAATGCAAGAAAGGACAATGACTCGCAATTTGTCGGGTTTTGAAAATATTACATAGTCTCATTGTTGAGCCTCGAGGCATAAATCCTTGGAAGCTTGCTACTAGAATGCAAAAGGGAGCTTAATTCTAATCGATTGGTTTAGGTATAATCTAAACTAGACTGTCCTGACCATTTATTAAAATGGGAAGCTAAGTCCAATTATTTTTATTTAGCAAACTTATTTTAATTAACCTACGATTGTCTAAGCTAGCCTAATTGAAGAAATCTTAAACTATACAAAACTTAAGACCGGATTTGACATCAGCCTTCCTCTCAGCAACCATGAGTGTCGGTTTCATACATTCAACCATTCAATCAATGCAATCAAGCTAATCAAAGCATTAGCAAAGCTCACTCAATTGCCTTGGGATTTACTTTTGATTATTCTTGTGAATCGACTAGCCCCAAGCCACCTTCTAATCTTCTAAGGTTCATTGATTAAGATTAGTGGTAATAAGCCTCCACTTGTATTCACAAAGCGATAGACTAAGCCACTAATTCCTAATTAATGCTAATCGTCCCCACTAAATTACCTAATGATTGGATCGCTTGTTCTTTTTTGACTAATTCTAGGCTATTATGTTTTGACACAATCAACCTATCAAATGAAGTCCGGTTGAGATGGTTCAGGTGTCAATGGAAAGCCTAAGAAGTCATCTTTAAATGGCATGAAGACCACTAGGCCTATTTCGGATCCTATCCACCCAAAATTGACCCAAAACCGACACTGCTCCGGACCCATTTGAAATCATTCGGCCTAGCCACATGGGCCAATCATTGGGCTCGGCCTCGTCAATTCAAAATTAGGGCCTGGGCTAGTGCCTGAGCGCAGGCCCGGAAGCAAAAGGCCATGCTCGGCACTGTCCGTCACGAGTCCTCAATTTGAGGGGCCATGTTAAGCATGGGCCGGTGACACAGCCGATTGCCGTTCCTGCTCTCTAGCTCATTGGTTTCTCACTCCAAGCAACAAACGAAAAACTAAATGGTTTTCAAATTTATGTGGAATGTGCATGTCGACTTTAGTCCATCGTCCTCTTTTTCTTCATAATCCTATGGACATGAAGACTCGTTACTTACCACTAAGGGTGTGCAAAATGGATCACTCGAATTGAGAACCACTCGGATGAGACTCAACCGGCTAGTTTAGTCCAATTCCCATTTCCTAAAAGTGGAACTGCAGGCCATGCGGTCCGGCTCGCTAGACCAAACCAACTAAATATATTTTTATATTTTATATTTTATATTTTCTTAAAAAAAAAACTAGTAAAATATGAATTAAATATTATTTCAGTCCGGTTCCAAGTAGTGAGAAAAAAGTAACGAAAAAATAGTAGGAAAAAAAAGTGATCGGTTTATTGGACTAGATCGGACCATCGGTCCGATTTCCAATCCTAGGACCAATTAGTTTGTTCTCTAATTTAGATTGGGAATCGGACCAGATTAGGTACCAATCATTCCTCCAAAGTGGCTCATGAAACACCCTATAAATTTCATGAATTGGTTAAGTTGTCAAAGATCAATGTTTGGCCTATGAAGGTGCTGCTAACCCAAAATGGTTTGGATGTTGTTGGTAAGATATGAACAGATGACCTTTGGTCCATGAGCTAAATATCCCTCAATGCCCCAGCCGACTGTTCCCGTTTTGGAGGGTTAAATTGCTATGAAAAGGAAACTGCAAATTCTCCTAGAAAATTGTTATGTACGTGTGCCTAAATGTTACAAGATGTTGTTGGTGGCTCGTGTTTGAATTCCATAGGTGGTAATTACAATAATTAGCATAGGTGCTCTTATATCAATGTGAGCTCTACACATGCTCTCTTCTTGCGGTCGTTGAACTGAATTCAATCTAATGCGGAATTACTAACTGCTAAATATTCTTGTCCGAACAATTGCCTTGAACTCACATATATTTGGATTCTTCGTGTCTAAGACAAAGGAATGACCGTGTTTTTACCAATTAAAGTAGCCGAAATTAGGGAATCTCTACTAAAGACTGGTGAAACATGTTTGGTAAAAAACATCATGACGATTCGGAAACTTAACCATATGGGAACCTTCAACATCCCTCCTCTTCTTGTTTTCAGCTGCTTTAGGATGATGAGATCATTAAACAGCTCGACCTAATCCCGCAACCTATGATGATGTTCCCGTGCACAGCTCCGTTCCTATCCGCAATAATCATCTCCGTACTGTTCCTGGTTTCCGTCGGCTCCACGAACATTGCAGTGGGGCTGGGGTACTTCCGGTCCTAGAACTCCGAGAAGCGGCGTAGGTACAAAGGGTGTCGCAAACATCTACAGTGCCCTTAAACCGATGCCCTTCCCAGCTGCTGTTGCTTCGAACCCACTATCCTCCAGCCAAGGCAATCTGAAACCAGGCCTGATCCCATCCAAGGCACGCGACCTTTTGGACGCCCACAGCAAGGTTAGGGCCGGTGTCGGCGAGCCGCCCTTGTCAGCTCGTAGCGCTCTGCAGAATGCGCCACTCGGATGGGGAGCACGACTAGAACACTTTCTGGGTTAAGAGGGGCGCTGCAGGCCCGCCTTGATCACGGACCAGTGGGTGAGCGAGGCCAAGTTCTACAACGCAACAAGCAATTTGTGCCAGCCGGGTAAGGGCAAGGACGGAGGGATTTATGCTATCTGCACCTATAGTCTGGCGGGATATTATGGACAAGAACCCGTTCGAGCAACACATCCATGTTTAGCTCACATTAGATTTGTTATTCGTAATTATTACGGATAAGAGCTTCCTCTTCCCCGACATATTGTATTTTATATCGACTTCAGTGAGTTCTTGTATATAATGAAACTATTCTCATCGATGGAAGATTAAGTTCCACTTAAGTTTAATCAAATCGTGGGCATCTTCTAAGTTCTTCATTTACTGATATTCTTGCGTGTTTTTGTTTTTCATTTCCCTAGTCTAGATCTGCATCGACTGATCTCAGTTTCATATGCATCTCAGCCTCCTCTTGTTAAGAATAATAAGAAAACCAATTTACAAATCGGTATCAGGGAGAAAACGAGCAACAGATCTTCGATCTGATTTTTCCATCAACGATTGTATTCTCAACATAAACAATGCAATCTCATTCCGAAGAGAAGACATAGACTCGTAATTGGTGAGCATAGGTGAAGAAACCAGGCTGGGAGAGGTGAGTCGACGTGATGCTGCTAACCGTGGCAGCGCCGACCAGCATGTTCATCACCACGATCTGAAGCTGGATGGCCTCGAGGGGTGAAGCGCCTCCCATTATCATACCAGTCATTGCTCCTGGAAGCGTGATCAGGCCCACCGTCTTCGCGTTGTCCAACACCGGCGAGAGGCCAATCACCAGCGATCTCTTCACCTGTTGTATTATGGCCTGATCAGGGGTCGCACCGAGAGCTAGTGCCGTCTCCACCTATCGAAAAGTTCATGAATTATTAGTTAAAGAGCATAGTGCTAGAGAAAGTAGCCCACGTTTTTCCTTATATTTAGGCGAAAATCTATGTGCAGATGGTTTGATAGGTTTATTTGGGGGAGTTGGGTCCTAGACAAAGTGACTGCCCTTATCCAATTCATCAATGAGAACTTTCTTTATCATCTTCTGAACAAATTTTAGTGAACACTTTCCAGGAGAAGAAAAAAAAATCATTAGGTAATTTGATTTGTGGTGGCAAACCTGATTCATTTGCGACTTGATGTCGTCTCGAAGTCTCTTCATGGTGACTCCAGTTACTGTCATCGAATTTCCAATCATCATCCCAGCGACCGGTATAATATAACGAGGAGTGAAAGGAAATACGCGCAACAGCACCAACACCAACATCGTCACTGAAGTTCCGGCAAAAATCGAGGCTCCGGCGATGTACTTGCTATTGGGCACGTGCTTAGCTCGCTGTCCTGCTGTGTAACCGGCAATACAAACCTGCACTCGATGGAAAAGGGAAGGGGAAAAGATCAACAGAAGTCCTGTTTTCACTTCCTATGCATGATTCACCTAATCAATTCCTAAAAAATTACTCTAAGAAGGAGAACGCCATACATGAACTGCTTCGCATATGTACTTGCACGGGGAGATAATCAAAAACTCGATATAAATCGTGTCATGCCATTATAAAGCTGCTGCTTAGATCTTTCGATAGAGTGCCTTTGAATGACTTCAAATGTAAGGTTTATAAGAAGCAAATTGTAGAATGAGCATGTATGGCTCAATTAAAATTCTCCTTCAACTTGTCGCCTTTCCAGAAAAAGAACGCTGACCATGATGTATCTGTTTGGCTTAGATTACCTCTCCACGAACACATCATACCGTATCCATTACAAAGTACTCCAGTTGGTGGCCTTAATTTTCACATAATTTTCCATCGACTCGAAAAGCAAAACCGGAGGGACTATGACATCTTCTGCCTATGTTCGATGCATTCAAAGCTCTCGAAATCTTCAGGTACATGAATGGAATGGAATTATCTGTGGTTGTGCTTGAGTTAAATGGGATATCTTGTCTCAAATTTCTACCCACTACGAATGGTAAAATCTGAGCCCCTGACTGAGCTCAAAGTACCGTGCAGATTCTACTTATCAAAAACAAAGATCATTGCATATCCTGGGCAACATCGGTTTGTCGAGACTGCATAGAATTCGGCTGGATCGACACGCATAGGTAAAGAGAATTTCCTGTAACTTCTGCTAAGCACAGGACAACACAGAACAAAGGCACAAGTGCCAGACACACACAGAAGTTTCTAGAACTGGGGGAAAAGAGAGTGTTGCTTTTGAGTGTCAACTGTTTGAAAAATTCCCACACCAACAACTACCTAGAACCAAACCGACAAGCAGTTGCGAAATTGAAAAAGTAAAAGACTGAAACTTATGAACGAAAAAGAAAATTCAGAGCTGACAAGAGGAGGGAGAGATTGCAAACCATGAAAATGTAAGCCAGGAAGATCCAAGCAATGCTTTGGCGGCTGAAAATGAACTGCAGAACGAAACCGATCACGGAGAGCTGAAGGAAAGATCTGAAGATGGAGTAAACCATCTCCCTCTCCAGGCCCAGCTTCTGCAAGTACGACAGCCCCACCGCCATCGCCACCACGGCGAGGGCAGCCAGCGGCTTGATCATGCCCTTGGCGAAGTGAAGCGCAGCAGCCATCGTCATTGCTCGGTCAGAAAAGAAAGACAGGCCAATTTGGACGTGTTACCAGAATTAAAGAGAGAGTGATTGTGAAGATTTGAAAAGTCTTATGTATGTGGAAATTTGATGGGGCGGCTTGTCTGTTTTCTTGTGGAGATGGTTGATTATGACAGTTGCAAAGAGGAAGCTCCCGACGAGGAAAGACCAGCTCTTATAGATTCAGCTAACCATTGGTATAGAGGACATTATTATTTCCCTGCTCCTAAATTTGATGTAGGGGAACAAGTTTAGTCCATGATTTCCCCATTTGAGCCTTTTTTTTGGGGTCCCACTACTTAATATATAGACTAGGTGATAGTCACTACACATCATCCAAGATTCGAAAATCTTTCAAGTCCATTACTGCAACACTACTAAGGGTGTGTTTATTTCATGAAAAATTCAAGATTCGAATATCATTTTCTAAAATATAATCATTTGTATCGCTTATAAAAGTGAACAAATGAATTTTTTTATCACCCACGAAAATAATTAGGCATAAAATGCCATTGATATTGAAAATATCTTTTATTGATCAATTTTTCTAAGTGATATAACCAATCATTTTTCAATGAATATTTTCTAAATCTTGAATATTTTGTGAAACAAATGCATCCTAAAATGCCAAAAGCCAGTTAGAAAATATACTCACATGAGATATTCTGTATAGTTGTGCTATGCATGAAAAGGTTCCTTCACAACGCGATTTGAATTGATGATGTCCTAGAAGATGACTCCCCTAGAAGATAACCATCCTCTACCACTAGACCAATCAATTCAATAGTTTCGATACGTGAGAATTTGGCACCACTGTATGGGAATATAGCCCACTTGGAGAAGGAGAGGAAAGGACAGATCTTGTTATTTCAAGATTCTGCCATATTCGGATTGGCCGATGACTCCATGGATTGGTGCGGGCTTCCCAGCATTCACACCGATTTACTGAAAAGTAAGGGCGACTTCCCTTTTTTCGTTATCTCCTTCCCCGTACACCTTTCGGAAAATATTCAAATAATGCACTCAAAGCACTTCCTAATGACTCATCAAATAACTTTGAAAAGTTGCCAAAATTTCGGATCTGGCCTAGGTGATTTTCTCGTAACATGTCAATTTTCCAATCCCCAAAGGGAATAGTGCCTCTCTCTCTCTCTCTCTCTCTCTCTCACAAACGTGTCAATTTCGTATGTAATGCATGCGTTCATCCGATTCCCTCCACATTTTTCCTCCAAGTACATCAATCAATCGACCCATCAATCAATTGTCAATAAATGAATCGACCATCGATGGCGCAGCCACGCAACCTCACTTGGACCGACTCGTGAATAGAATTCTCCAACGCTACTTCCACAAATACTATTCCTTTAAAAGCGATATGGGTGGCGGATGCGTCATCTGCTAAGCAGCCACTAGGAAAAGTAAAACTGGACAGAAGGCATTCGAAGTGAATCACACCGTCATGGAACCGGAATTTTCTAATTCTGAGCAGACAATCAGGTGGCACCTACCCCGAATAACATCAATTGCAATGTGGTAGCAGCCGCGAATACCATAAAGTGCCTCGTAAGAGATATGGTCGTGAGATGACCTGCTTTTTAGTGCAATCATCACTCAGGATGGAAGATATTAAGCACAGTCGACATTAGATCAGTTAAAGAAATATAGTCCTGAGATGACCTGCCTCTTAGTGCATGATCCGATGATTTGAGTGATAGATGCACCTAAAGATGAGCCATCAAGAAGACCATAGCAAAGTATAGCTAAATAAAGAGACGACAAATCCAGAAGTGGGTAAATGTTTTTTAGGCAACTTTTTTCTTGGATGATCCTCAGCAAAGAGAAGGAACACAAGTAGATGCCTTTCTTGGCCTTCTGGTTGAGATCAAGTTTAGTATCTGCTCATATCAATTCAACAAAGATGAGATTTTGATGCGAAATGACACCTAAGATAGGAAGCGAAATAATTGGAGCACAAAATCATTTACAGTTTGTTCTTATTACTAGGTACTTTTAACATCATTTGGCCAATCTGCGGTGCTCAGCATCTGCAGTCAGAAGGTATGAATCCAGCGACCAGCTTCTGCGACCATCCTCAGTTATCTTCACCTTGTTCCCGAATTAGCAGCCTTACCTTTTTGAAATGGCGTTAAGCTCCTTTGATTTTTGTTAGTGGATTTCTGGCCTTTCCTGATGACCTTCAGTGCCAATGATTTCAGAGGAACCGTGATGTCCAAAGGAAGTAGAATATCTTCCAGCTCATGCCACTCAAGATCTTCAGAGTCGCCGTCTTCATAGACCACCCGGTACCAGCCGGTTTCCTTATCAAACTGCACAACAGTACCAGAAAAATATCGCCCTTCAAACAGTTTCCAAACTTCTCTCCCTTCTATCCATTCACCAAAACCTTGGAATCCAGGCGTCTTCGCCTCATGCTTGAAATCAGAAAAAGCAGGAGGGCCATTGCTAGAGTTCAACTTTGGCACCCCATTAATAACTATAGCCGGTTCTCCAGGCAAGACGTACACCCCTGCCGACAATGAGTTTAATTCTAGTTCTTTGCGGTTCTCTTCCATCTACAGTTATCTTCATATATCCTGAGACCCTGAGACAATGAATAGAGTAATCTATTCAGATGCAGATCACACCACAGGGTTGTGTATATCCTTCCTTTTATATCAAGTTTATTCAATTAAATCCACGCCACAGTGATTATTTCTAAGATAACAGAAACCACACTAATAAACATTTGACTGAGAAGCAGTAGACATAAAAGTTCAGCTGAAAATAAAACCTCAAAGCAAATATATGATAGCGGAACCAATGCGTTCATTGAACTATAATCAAAATAGGTGTCTCAGAAAGTCAAAAGACATCTTTGGAAAAAAGATGCTTCATAGGAGTGTGACGCAAAGTTTGTGGTCCAACATCATTAGGTAGAGAAAAAATGCACTCTGAAATCATCGCTTGAAAAAGCAAGAGTGCTGATGTTCTAAGCAGCAAGCAAAACCACAAGTCATGCATCGGAAAGAGAAAGCCAGAGATCTCCTTGAGCTTCAGGTCAGGATTTCATAATCAACAGTCAGAGTGAAAAACTGTAAAGCATATGCAGCTGAAGTGAAGAAGATAATTTAGGTCAGTTTCAAGTGACAAAAACCTCTCCATCTCGAGCAAAATTTGGATTGTTGTTACTAGTTCTGTTTCCCATTGATTCTTTTTCTTGTTTACCCTTTTGGGTATAAAAGAGGGCAAAGGCCTAGATAGTTATAAAGTAGCTCTCATAATTGCACTGGCTTGATCTCCTAACAACAAATAAAGCATCTCCCTCAAATGATAAACCAAAGACCAAAAATCTTTCAACTGGCAACTGAAATTAATCTGAAATTCACCATGCTCTAAGGGGAATTCCCATATCTGCATAAACCATTTTAGTAGAAAGGAACACTTCCAACCAATAGTTTTCCTCCAGGCTATAAGCATTCGATTAACTTTGAGATTGTTAAATCATTTTCCCGGTAGAAGATATGCCATGATCTTTGTATATGCAGAGCTAGCATGCAAGCATCAATACATCCACATATACGCTTTAGCTATTTTCCAAAAGGTAATGACTGGAGTAATGACCAGAACTCCAAGAAATAGAACTCCAAGAATGATTTCTTTTAGTAAAACTCCAATCTGTTACATATTTTCTGCAGACCATCATCTACCAAATATATCCACAAAATACCTCTGAGAACAAGGAGATATATTATAGGGATTTGGCCACAATTTGGTGTCCAAACCAGAGTAGTTCCCACCTTTTCTAATATAGTATTTACACCAATGCCTCAATCAATGCTGAATCCTCGGGACAAAATAACAATCTCTAGTAATAATCATTCTTTCCAGTCAGCAACAGAAGACAAAAGCATGAAGGTAGCAATAATATTATGGAAAACAGCGGACCGAATTTCTGGGTATCGGGTTTGTCTCATGTCGCTGCCACCACCTCCCTTCACATTTTCTTTTCGTTACTTATTCACTGCGGATGCAAAGGATGAGCCCCCAGACCAAACCTAGTTCACCGTCCGAGAAAAAATTTCTCGTCCCTAACATTCCGGTGTATTCACTCGCTCGAACAGCACTTCACATCTCGTATAGAAAGAACACACAACAAAAAACGATTCGACCCATCATTTCCCCAGTACTGAAGTACAGTCAAAAGTAGCGATTTGGTTAGAGAACTTCGTTTCGGGGAACTCTTCCAAGAAGCTCGCTCCTCAAACACGACGCAAGTGCAATTCCAGATCAATCTTATCATAGTACCGTTCAAAATCAAGAATCACAACAACCCAAAAAAAAAAAGGACACGAAAGACGAGCAAAGAAAGGGGGTGCTTCAACTTTGTAACCCAAAAAGATAGAAAGGAAAAGATAAAGAAACTAGGGAATACAAGATGGTGCCCGGAACCCAATCAGAATGCATAAGAATCTGCAATCGAACAAAGATCGAATGGATGTTCGAAGCATCGCAACTGGAGATACCCAGATCAGCGATGGAACGAACAATGTCTAAACAAAAAAGATGGAAAGCTCGACGCAGGAATGAGGAGGGAATCGCGAGACGTACCTTCGAGAGCGATGATTGTTCGGCTCAAAATGGCGGCACCGGATCGTACGAAGAAGCAGGGCGCGACGGAGAGGAAGAGAGAGACCAGAGTAGCGGGTGCCGCCTTTGCCAGGCGAGGGAAGACAAAGAGAAAGGAGAAGGGAAGGAAGAAAAATGAGAAGAAAAAAACAAAAAGAAGGGGAAATAACTTAGGGTATTTTCGTAATTCACCGATAAGCTTAGTTATTAATAATCTAATACTAATTTTTGTCTCATTTAAAGAAAATTTTCACCACCAGTCCAACTAAATACCATCATTTTTTTTTTGTTTTGTCGCCTTAGGTAACGTTTTGTCGACCGAGCATAACTCTAAATAGAATATAAATATAAAATTATCCTATCTAATCTTTGAATGAATTGAATTTCGAATTATTCCAGATTAAATAATCCCACATTGAAAATAAAAAAGAAAAAAATGCAAAAAGAGAGAACATTTTTTGGTTTCTGCCAAGTGAAATTGTCAACAATCGATAGATGAAAGGAGACAAAGAGGTATTTTTTGGAGTCCTAACTAGCCATCATGCCTCCCTCTCTCTAGTCGTCGGCCTTAGAACGCTAGAGCTAGGATAGTAAGGGCAAAGCTCGTGATTGGCATCAGTTGTAGCCAATGGTAGAGATTGCAATTGTGAGCTCACCTTTGTTGAAACTAGAATCCGTGACCAATACGATGGTTCTCATCCTCGTAGAGGAAGGATAAGTAAAATGACAAGGTCTGAGAAAATAATAATTTTGAGAAAAATGCAAGAAGTTAGAAAATTGCATTTGAGATTTGAAAATATTGTAATCGAAATGATTGAGATTTAATTTGGGTGTCTATATCCATATTACATTGGGTATTTACTAATCGTTATTTAAATTTGATATTTTTTGTGATAAAAAATTAATTTAGAATAGATAAATTTATTACTGGTACATCAGCTGAAGTTTTTATTAGCATTAATTTTTGCTAATCTGAAATGGGAATCCTTTCAAAATTTTGAGCGAAATGGACCGAATTCCTTTTCACGTTTTTCATGCAGGGCATTTTTCTTGAATTTTCATGGATTAGACAAAAAGATATCTCGACAGAACATGAGTCAAAATTAATCGATTGTAGTCAAATCGAGTCAGATATTTTCAAAATGGGTCGGAAAATAAATTAAAACCTTTATATTAATTTATTTAGTTTGTTTTTTGGTCTGGAATATATATTTTTTGGTCGGAATTATTTTTATTTAGTTATAGTAAGTATTTATTTGCCCCTGCGTAGCGCCAACACATAAGTTAGTAATTTTTTTTTTTTCATTTAGGGCAATTAGTCTTTCTTTTCCTTCGTTCTCTTCCGTCAGCGCTCCAGGCACTCTGTTCGTCGTGCGCAGCCTCCGTGGGCGATCCGTACGGTGATTGACGACGACGACGACCGGGGCGCGAACGGCGACCGGCGATTAGGTCTGGGCACGGCCAAGGCGACGTCGGTGGGGAGAGAGAGAGCCTAGCCGCAGGTACCATATGCACCCGTGAGAAGTGAATTGATGCTTAGTGCCACAAAGCCACGCTCGCAGTTCTTGATTTTCTTACCGTGCAATTAGTGTAGTTTCTATCGGTGCGCTAATGTATTGAATCGACCATATTTGTCGAACAAGGACTAACCCTTTTGGAATCTCCCCTTTTTCTTACTGTAGCGTTCCTGACTCCAGGGCAGCAAGAATGGATGCCAAGTATTCCGGAGAGATGTTGAAGTAATTCTCTCGCGCTGGGCTCTTTCGGTGTTCCTTTCTTGTGATTGTGGGAGGAGTGATTTGGTTCCAGTTCTGTTCACTTGTTGTTTTTGGGATATGGAGGAATTATCTGCAAACTTTTCTTGTCTGGTGTGTTTCTGATTTGCTGAGCATTCGTATGAATCTATGAACTACTGTCTAGTGTCTTGATAGATGTTCAAACGTTGGACTTTTGATGATAGTTGCTCTAATATTCAAGTTTTAACGCATGGAGGCAAATATGTATTCTTAATCCACAACTACTTTCTCACATAAAAGAAAAGGGCTATTTGATTCTGGACTAGAACAACAGAGCTTCAAACTTGATGTGGACCGTATCAATTTTAAACAGTCTTTGGCAGTTAGTTCCATTGAAAGCTTTTGGCCACCACTTGCCTTGGTATTTTTTCAACCAATCTAACTTTATAGGTTTAACTCTTGTTTGGGTGGAGGGGTATGTGTTGGCTGTTTGGTTTTGAGGGCTTTTGAATGTTCTCGATGAATTTGTTTAAATTTTTACTGAACAGGCATTTGGAGAAGCAAAACGAGTTGCTGATGGAGGCTTACAGATCAATGTCACATGAACTACACAAGCTGCAGGTATTTTACCTAATTCAAGTCCCATAGTTATAATTTTCAGTTATTGTTGAGAATTATGATAGTTCACTAATTTAGGATTTCTTTTTTGAAATGTAGTGAATGTTGGGCAATTGCCTTAAGGTTTGTTTTGTTTCTGCTGGATATGTGCTTAAGAAAGATAGTTAACCCATTTTCGACTTGGAGGAACTCATAATCTATAGCAAAGGTGCTAATTTTCATCCATGATTTTTCAATGGCAAGATTTACAATTTTTTGATAGACCCCAAAGAGTAATGATATGTTGAATCCAAGTTACTTATTACAATAATGATCACTTCTGTTTCGATTTACATCCTCCCGGTGAAGTGGAGGTTAAAAACCTGGAAACTGGTCTGCAAATTAGCCCAGGTGAATAGTTTAATGCAATTTGTGGAGGAAGTCTTACGAATTATTAGGATAATTAACTGTCAGGATGGAATATATGAATTGGACTTCACTCATACTGCTAATTGAAACTATAGCAGCCACTTTCATTGTTGCTTGGATTGATCTATACTCAAGAGCTTTAAATCTTTTGGACAGGTAATGGAATTACATGGCTAAAATTTACTATGCTTTGCCAAATCTCTAGTAAAAAGGAGAGTTTTCTTCGCTCCATTAACTGACTGATCATTACCTTGGTCACTTTGTCACTTGACTGATCATTGTAGGACAAAAATAAAAATGCTAATACTGTAGAAAGCTCTAGTTCAAGAACCAATAGCACACACCCTCAATTCATTGCCACCAGATATGGTATGGCTACCTAGGCAACCTCAATCAGAGCAGAAGATGCTCAACTACGAATGACAATCAAGATAATCATAAACTGCCTTGGAGCCCAAATTAACTGGTGCATATACGGTTGTACATTGGGAAGGAATATTTGAGGGTTTCCTATTGAGATTTTTGGTTAGAAAAGCGCAGGGATTGTTTGGAATGAGCTTGTAAAGTAATGTGGCTGCTGTTATTATTTTATCATCAGAATGCCGACCATTGAGCCCCAGAGTAAAGTGTCGTCTAGAGATATCTATTCTTTTTTGGTTTTTCTTAGATGGAAACATCTCTCTAATTACAACTACTTTTGATGAGTAACTCTTTTGGAGATGATTGCGAGTATGATGAATCTTTGTACTGCAAAATACCTGTTGTTTGTTGAAGGTCATTTAGTATACTGACTCAAGTCTAAATGAGAATCGTCTTGATATTGCATGGTAGACATCTTTCATTACCACTTCTCATGTTATTATGTCTACTGTAACTCATACTTGAATATTACTATGATGATCTAGCGAGTTAGTGTGTCTTAGGCTGTTGGTATTTAGTATTATTAGTTGGCAGATTTGGGGAATTGTTACCTGTGGTTCTTGAACTAGTGAAGCTTTTTGTGTGGAGTTTTAACATTAGTCCTGCTGAAAGCATAATGCAATAAACAATTGATTCCTTTGTGTCTAAAGGGGTTAGACACGATGTTAACTTTGTGCTTGGATTTTAGAAAATTTTGAATTACATAGTTATTCAATTGGGTATTAAAACTTCTTGAACTTTCTTGTAGGTTGAGGAAGAAATGCTCATGCGCAAGTTTTATGAACTCATGTCAGCGCAGGGCTTCACTAAAAAGGTTTGCTTATTTGCAAGTATCTACTCTTGGAGATATCCAGGCTGTTAGTTTGTCCTATTCTTGATGGGGTTTGCTCGGGATGCTTTTTAGGCTTTATTTCATTTACATAAAAAGAAAATGATTTTAGATCTTGAAACAATAACACAGGACATGCTTTATCTGCTTTTTCTGGTCCATTGTCCAACTCTAGGTTTACGTTGATTTAAACATTTTTGTCTTTTGGTTTTGGGCATGTAATATTCTGGATCCTGCTTCGAGGAGGATTGCAATAGCTGAAAACTTACTGAGAACATTATGTAATGAGAGAATTTTTTTAAGAGAATGTTCCCTGATGGCACCACAATTGAGTTTCATTATTCTTCTAATAAGCTATCCAGAATGTCTTTGTTCCTGATGTTACCTATGGAGATATATAGCATACATCATAAATGAACTTTGCCTTAGTGTTATGGGTTTAGGATATGAAGAGAGATTGATTTTTGTTTTGATTTTTGTTTTAGCAGTTTAAAATTACCAAGCTGCGCACTAATCTTGCTTCAGTTAAGCAAATGTCCTTATGGCTTCCTTGGATTCGTTTCTTTACTTCATAAAGTATCAGCCCTTCTCTTCTTTGTTTTGTTCCGATCTATTTTCTTGGATGTTCCCATCTAGGTTCTGTATTCATATATTTGCTGTCTCAAATACTAAGCTTGTTTGCAGGACGGAGTTGGGAAAGATGCTCCCGGTGATAACAGAACTGGAGACTCAATGGCACTAGTCATTAAAGATGGCAATGAACAGGAGTCAGGATGACTTATTTCAGTTTGATATCGGACACAAAGAAAAGGAATGCTTCATTGAGTGGAGATTATGTGGCCAGTTATCTCTCTTTGCTCTAATATTTCAACAAAATCTTGCCCTTGTCATTCTTTATGGAAGGTTAGTACGTGATTTATCAAGAAGGTGAAGGTAATCTCTGCAATGGGTGTTCTGTAGGAAATATTGTCATATAGGGGATTCGTTGACTGGTGAAGGTAATCTCTGCAATGGGTGTTACGTAGGAATTATTGTATAGGGGATTTGTTGACTGGGCCTCACTTCTTGCTGAGGCACACTTTTCTCTGCCTTGTGCGTAAATGTTCTCACTTGAAACAGCTTAAATCTAAGACCAAGATCCTCCTTTTACTTTTGCTCTGGTGACAGAGAAAACTAGCTAGGCATTTTACTCAATAGCTTTGAGATCAAGTTTGCTGTATACATTGGTTACTCTGCTCAATTTAAAGGCAAAACTAATATATACTTTCTCTGAGGTTTGTTTGTACCTTGGGCCTTTTTAGCTGGTGCTATGTCTCTGTTCCATTAAAACCTTGATCCCAGTGGAGAAAGAACTGAATTCGATCCTACAAAATGCTTCCATCTCAGATTATGAATATGAACTGCTGGTGCTTTGTCTCTGTTCCTTCTTCGCAAGGTTATGTCTGCGTGCACATTTTTGAACTCTTTTTTTGGCTTAAATCATATTTTTGAATTTGTTAGCATACGGTCTTGGAAGCAATATGTGAAATAAGTCCATTCCAAACTTAGGAAATAAAATAAATAGAATATGAATGCTATAAGTTGCAATTCTTTAATTGCAAAGATTTTGTTGATAGCTTATCTAAATATTTATCCTTTCGTGGTATTACGGGAACAAAAATTATTGATTTCGTTTAAATAAGAAGGGAATGCAATAAAATGTGTTAAAGATTTCATATTATTTATTAAAATTCTTACTTCTCTAACTAAGTAATTTATTTCTTTACGGTATTCTTTTTAATGCACTTGAATCCGTGCATTTCCTTCTTCTTTTTCAGTCTTTTTTCTTTTCTTTAAGATATTTTCCTGACAACATTGGTAATTTGGGATATGTAGTTGAGTTGGATTACCCATCGGATGCCAACTAAATCAAATTGACGTCAAGGACTAAATATGTTCTGGAAGAACAAAGTATTAAATTAATTAAATTAAAGTTCAAGAACGAAATTAAATATGATATGACTTTCATTTTTGACATTGTCCTATAGATTTCCTCGTGCTATTTTTATTGGTTGGGATCCATTTTTTTTCTATTATTCAGATATTTCTGAGTATGAAAAACTAAAATTAGTGAAGCTTCAGTAGAAGGGTGGCTTTTGATTGTGGTGGGAGAAATTGTAGAAGACCTATCCATTGATGTTTTTTCAGTAACAATCGAAGAGTAATTGACGTTTCCGAAATTTCAATTTCCATGATTGTTTTAACTCTCAAGGAGCGGTTAGTCAGCATATTGATGAATTAGGAATTCAATCACCGCAGTTTTCAAATTTCCATTCAAAATGTTAGAAAATTCTGAATTTTTTAGAAATGAACCCCATATGAGAATTAGAATTACCTCTAGAGGAGAGAATTACCAAAAAAAGTTATAAACCTATGATAGTTATGCTAATTTAGTCTATTCGATTGTCCAGTGAACATTGATGTAGATAATTTATAATAATATTTCTTTCGAATTTTTTTGGAAGAAAAGAAAAATAAAAAGGAAAAAGAATAGAAAAAAGAGAAAAAAGAAATTGATAAAAAATTCGAAAAAATAAAATATTATTAAAAATTATCCACATCAACGCAAGCTGTCACAATTGGCCTGATGGACTGAATTGGTATTATTGCAATATGTTTAAATATTTTTTTTTTTTGGTAATTCTCCCATTTCTAAGATGATGATAAGTAAAATTCTGAAAATTGGTCTTACTAAATGATTGTAATTGTTGCAAGTGAATACGTAATATCGCTACCAATGAAGTTGACGTTAAAGTAACATACCGATAAGAGACTTTTTCAATTCACAAGAGAATTTTCTGATGGTATGGCTGTATTAACGGGCTACATTAAAATTGTATTGGAAGTAGATTTGCAAGTTCTTGTTTGCCACTTCGGATCAAAGGAGTAGGGAATTCTTTAGGGGAGATAATTTGCTTTCGCAAACACATAGTCCAATTCTATCTTGTCCCATTTACAGAATGTTCATGTGTACGGACGGAGAATTGATGTGTTGATTGGTTAACAAATTTTGCTTTCAACACTTGAGGTTGAAAATATTATTGCCTCTTGGCTAGATGCTGCCACAGGAGTTAATTTACATGTTGTTAGGTAATCAAGTTGATTTTCTTCACCACGATAAAGGCTTTAGTCTCCTTTGTTATATTAAATGAAAAATGGAGGGATGGTCAAATACTCCACCACATGCTCTGGAAGTATTTTGGTTGAAATATGACTGCATGTCCAAAAGTTCTGCGCATACCAATTCCATGCTTGTGCTTTTTTGCTTTGTCAAAGATTTCAATATTATATAAGTTTATTCACAACTTGGTTAAAACACACACACAAAATCGATCTTACGTTGTATTCAAGAATGGTGCGACCAGCTTTATTGTTCTTGTAATAAAAAAAAAATAAGCCTGTTTGTTTCAGCTTATGCAAAAGTCATATTCAATTAAAATTCAAAATATTATCTAAAGTTTTAAAAAAATTAAGAAAAGATTCATGTAAATATACAAGTCAATATTAGTACTTTATGGAAGTTTCACTTATTTTATTTAAAAAAGGTTCAAAGTCCACCAGTTGTGATTTTTGATTAAGCAAAAAAAAAAATTCAAATAACTCATCATTAAAAATTGTAATCACATGAAAAATCAACAATTTGAATTATAATTTCATATAAACAATAGTTTAAATAATTTACAAAAAATAAATAATTGAAAAATATCTTCATCATCAATGAAAATGTTTAGATGAACTATATCGATATTAATACTATTTCTCGTCTACTAATTTTTCTTAAAACAGAAATAATTATTTCTACAAAGACGTTTTATCAAATAATTAGCTTTTTTCGAGAGCATCCGGACCGCGCAAAACTGCCCTGCGGGTCGACTTCCATGGTCCGACGACCCGACCGAATTGCC
Organism: Corymbia maculata; assembly: GCA_014182735.1. Classification (NCBI taxonomy): domain Eukaryota; kingdom Viridiplantae; phylum Streptophyta; class Magnoliopsida; order Myrtales; family Myrtaceae; genus Corymbia; species Corymbia maculata. Next base: position 3,539,263 of record CM024688.1, on the reverse strand, counting down.
CTGACGACGAACGCCGAGCGTCGGGAAATCGAATGAGAAAAAGATAACCCAATGAATGAAGATCGCAAAGCCCCTGAACGGCATCGTATCGAACGCCGTCGACGGCCACATCCAACAAGCCCTGCGAAGCCTCCAGCCGGCCGGAGCACGGTGGCTCGACGGCGGCGCTTTCGGCCGCCTGCTCCAGTACTTCACCGACCGCCAGCTGCCCCGCCAGGCCAAGCAGCTCCACGCTCGCATCGTCTCGTCTTCCGTCACCCCCGACAACTTCCTCGCCTCGAAGCTCATCACCTTCTACGCCAAGTCGAACCGCCTCCGCGAAGCCCGCAAGGTGTTCGACGAAATTCCCCACAAGAACATTTTCTCTTGGAACGCTTTGCTCATCGGGTACGCGCTCCAGAGCAGATACGCTGACGCCCTGAGGCTGTTTTCGTCGTTGGTATTCTCTTGCTCGGGGGATGCCAAGCCCGATTTCTACACCATATCGTGTATTTTGAAGGTGTTGTCGTCCTCGTTTTGTGATCCCAAGTTGGCCAGGGAAGTGCACTGCTTTGTTCTGAGAAACGGGTTCGACTCTGATATAGTCGTAGCGAATGCGTTGGTTACATTTTACACGAGGTGTGATGAAGCGGGCTTGGCGAGAGTTGTGTTTGATAGGATGCCTGAGAGAGATATCGTGTCGTGGAACTCCATGATTGCCGGGTACTCTCAGTGTGGGTACTATAAAGAGTGTAAAGAACTGTACAGGCAGATGCTGGAATCGGGATTGAGACCCAATGGAGTAACAGTTGTTAGTGTATTGCAGGCCTGTGGCCAGTCTCAGGATCTAATTTTTGGCATGGACGTGCATAAGCTTGTGATAGACCGCCAAGTTGAGGTTGATATTTCTCTTTACAATGCACTAATTGGGTGCTATGCAAAATGTGGAAGCCTGGATTATGCAAGGGAGTTGTTTGAGGAGATGGAAGAGAAGGATGAAGTCACGTATGGGGCAATTGTTTCGGGATACATGGTTCATGGTTTTGTTGACAAAGCAATGGGAATTTTCCAAGGGATGAAATGCCCTGGTTTGAGTACATGGAATGCTGTTATTTCAGGTTTAGTTCAGAACAACCATCATGAAGAGGTTTTGGATTTGTTTCGAGAAATGCTGGACTCCGGTACTAGACCCAATACTGTGACACTTTCGAGCTTCCTTCCTACTTGTTCGTTTTTTTCATACCTAAAGGGAGGAAAAGAAATACATGCTTATTCAATTAAGAGAAGTTATGATCAGAACATTTATGTTAGTACTGCCATTATTGACATCTATGCAAAATCGGGGTTCCTTGCTGGGGCACAACGGGTGTTTGATCATCTAAAAGTTAGGAGCTTGATTGTGTGGACAGCTATAATATCAGCCTATGCAGCTCATGGAGATGCTACAATGGCTCTCAGCCTGTTCAATAACATGCAAACTCATGGGATCCAACCAGATCCAGTAACAATTACAGCAGTTTTATCGGCTTGTTCCCACAATGGACTTGTAGATGTAGCATGGAAAATTTTCAATGAAATGTTGCCAAACTATGGCATTGAGCCCTCGGTTGAGCACTATGCTTGTATGGTTGGTGTTTTAAGCCGAGCAAAAAGGCTATCTGAAGCAGCAGAATTTATTCGAATGATGCCTATTCAACCAAGTGCCAAGGTTTGGGGTGCATTGCTTAATGGGGCTTCTGTATCCGGTGATGTTGAGCTTGGCGAGTTTGCTTGTGATCAGTTATTTGAGATTGAGCCTGAGAACACTGGGAATTATGTTATCATGGCAAATTTATATTCACAAGCCGGGAGATGGGAAGAAGCGGATAGAGTTAGGGGGAAGATGAAGAACATAGGGTTGAAGAAGATTGCAGGCAATAGCTGGATAGAAATGGATGGAGGGTTAAAGAGCTTCATTGCAAGAGATGCATCAAGTGATAAACATGAAGAGATTTATGAAGTTTTGGAAGGACTGCTTGGGCCATTGAGAGAAGAAGGGTATGTTTACAAGGAAGAGATGGATGAGGAGTCTCTTTACGTATGAAGCTTTGGGAGAAAATCAAAAGCTACTTGCAAATTCAACAGGGAATGGGGACAAAATTAATCGTGAGAAATGCATTGTGACTAACATCATTTGCTTCCATTGATTTTTATGCTACTGATGAAAAGTTACTGGGTTCCAAGCATGTGAAATTTTATATTTTGAAGGAGACTGAGATCAATCAGCAGAAGTCGTAGATCAAATTGACTGAGTGGTTCCATCTGAAGGAAACTATGGACGCTAGTCAAAGCTCCATAATGATCGAGTGGCTTTTGGAATTACCATAATGAAATTTCTTAAGCCTGGGTGATGCTTGGATTTGTTAACTGCTCTCCTTCATGCCACTAACAATACGGCAACTGCCATCTTCTTTAACACATACGATTTAAGGATCCTTTATTACTGAAGAACAGGATGCTTATGTTGGTTGACTGACATGATTAATATTCTGGAAAAAGAGGAAACGTACATACTTAGATGATTAATGTTAGTAGAAAATAGCAACTTAGCTGATCCACTCCCTTTATTTAAATGAAGCTGGCCCTTGTCATCAATAGCGAGCATAATGAATGTATCCTCTGCTGCTGTGGTTGTTTAGTAGAATAGAGCAACTTTCGGTTTCTCTTTTGCCTTTTTTCCATCTGGTTTAGTCTGGAAAGGTGAACTTGCCCATGAAGCATCCAAATACTTTAATTGATGAGCTACAAACGTACTGTGCCCTTTTTGATGTTTATTCTTACCTTTTCACTGTGATCGGCCCCAAAGCTGAGCATTTCCTGTGTGGTTGCTGAATTATTGAATCTACACCTAATGCTCTGTCTCTCCCCTCCTCCTCCTGGTAGGCAAATAGCGAAATTAGAATGAACTAGTAGGGATCATTAAAAAGTGTTCACTTCTTGGTTTTCAATGTCGCGGAAACTGTGTCATTAAGCTATACCGCTGAGCTAGTCTCCGGGCAATTTGGCCTTCTTTAGGAACAATTGTTGGCATCAAATTTACTAGGAATGATTACAAGGCAAGTCCTAAAATTTATGAACTTCGTACACTGAAGTCCTAAAATTTTCACTCGTGCATTTTACTCCTAGGATTTATGACTTAATTTTTGAGTAATTCCTTCCGTCAACTTTCAGAACTCAAATGAATGAAGTAAAAGTTAAATCATCAAGTTTTAGGATGTGTCTTGTAATTATCACAATTTAATAAAAAAAAAAATCCTAAATAAGATTGAGGATAGATTCATTGCACAACAAAGTTAGAAACTAGTAATCAGGAACTCCTGCACATGTTCAGATGACACATTCGTGACAATAGTAATTGAAGACGTCGATTTCCCAACAATCCTGTAACCTTGTCCATACTTCCGGAAACGATTTCCAGAGATTCAGTTTCCGAACACGGAGTCATTGAAAAGAAAAATGAGGATCTGTGCTTTGATTAGAGAGCAAATTCGCAATCTTTGAATGTCCTATAGTGAGTAAAGATAAGAATGTTGGACTCTAGAAAGCGGTGATTTTGCGGATCCAATGCAGATTGAGAGACTAAAAAGGCTAAGAACAAGAGACAAGTAGGGGGCATGTGCCCGTGAAGGAGGTGATGATAACAAGGCCACGACATGTGCGGCCGTAGTGGAATCGCCGAGCCAAACCAGAACTTTGCATTATTGCGGTTGTTACGTTAGGGGACAAAGAAGAAGAAGCCAAGGAAGAGAAAAGAAACAGTGTCTAGTTTTTTTCTCTTTTTTAACGTTCTTCTTGTTCCCATTCATCTCTCTCATCATGGAATTAGCTTTTACATAGCATGGAAAGCACACGAGTCAATTCTTCGGGGCTGGCAAAGTCGGTTGGCGTGTTGGGGAATTTTGAGCTTTGGATCTGGAGGTAGATCTGGAGTTAATTAACATGGAGTTAACAGGGTTTTTTAATGAGTTTTCAGATAGTCATGTGTCTGGATGTGTATCTTTAAGTTATAATGAAAAAGCAAAAAGGAAAAGTGTTGGGAGTTGCTAAAGCAAGTGTTAATATTACAAAAAATTTAAATCCATTTTTTGATCATTGAAAACTCTAAACTAATATATTTATGAAAAATTTATCCTCCATTAGTTTTCATTAATTTAGGATTTTTCGTAATAAAGAAGAAAAATTGCTTCAATTGGATACATGCTTTGGGACAAAATAAAAACTAGGACATAACATATCCTAATCCCACCTCCTTTTCTCCAAGCTTTTACATGTGGCCAGGCAGGCGGTGGGATTTTCTGCACGGAAGTTAGTGCACTTTTGCTTTCTCCATTAATAATTGTACCGACGTGCATAAATATACCAAATGATATACCTCTCGATTCGAGCTTATAGTTCATCTCATCATTTCGGTCCATTGGAGATGTGTATATTTATATTGAGGGTGGATCTCACCCTATGAATAGGCAAATAGAAATTTCAGTGAAGATACCAACCAAAGGGATTGCTTTTAATAAGAGTTTGACAAGTGAACTTAATCTAATTTACAAAATTTGACTCGAAATATCACCAATCTGTAAAACAATGCTAGCTTTTTCAAAGATACTATGTAAAACTTAGTTATCGGTAGGACCAATCATAGAAGAGACTATATTACATGAACTTGGGATTGTACACTAGTATATAGCACGACCTAATTTGAACATAAGAGTTATTGACTCGTTAGATGTAACAGTTTAGATATTCAAGAATCTAGGGCTTGTATACATATTGGCTTTATGCAATATTTATCCTCCTCATGGTCTGGGATTAGTTGAGGGCCTCACGAGCACGAAGCTTACTAATTTAAGGTAGGCTTCTCCATATTAAGAAAGATGCTGGACTTGTTATGAACGAGGACCACTATGAAAACCATGAAAAGGAAACGAATGAAGTGATGAAGTGGAGAGGTAACAGAATATCGAATGCTACAAATACAGACTCCACCTTGACATTTGAGCTTTAAAAAAATTAAAGTTACAGAGAAAATTACCTTAATAATCTTAAATTTATTGTACAAATGTCAATTCAATCTTAAACTTTCTAGTTTTGTTCATTTAGTCTAAAATATTTGTGTGAAATTCCAATGTAGTTCTCTCGACCATTTTCCATTGGAAATCACTAACGTGCTTGTTTAGTCATCACTGGCTGTCTTATGTGGCATTTTGTCATGTCCATGATTTTCGGTAAAAATTGATCGGAATGATTATATTAGAATTTCATATAGAGGTATAAAACTTAATTGGCAAAATTAAAAAGTTATGATTAACTAAACAATCTCCAAAGTCATGCCTACACCATTAAACCCATACAACTTGAGAGGAAGCCCCATAGCACCATGCCAATCGCAGTGATGGTTTGATCTTATAGTAGGTAGTCATTATGTCGAGTAAATATAATCATCATATCTTGATTGACCTAGTTCATCCATAATGTGGGTTCGACTAATGTGGGATTACTTTGGCTTTACTCCAACTCACTTGCACTCAATGGTACGATGGTGGCAGACTTGCTCAAGATGAGCAGTAATAATGGCACAAATCAAACATTCTAAACATATTTTTGAAATTCTTATAATAATGCTTAGTGCGTTATCGACATTGCTCGCCTTTAACGGGATAACCTCTATTACCCTGTAATCGAAGGAGCTGTCTAGATTTTTGGTGTCCGGTTAAAAGGTAACCTCATCAAGCAATTGTGAATTTGACCTAGCACATTGAGTTGCCTTGCTTGCCTGATAACCTAGATGAACGGATAGGACTGTATTTTTTATTTTAACATGCCGGTGCCTGCACGCCCAGTACCCCCTAATTCCTTACCATATATTTTTCTTTTCGAGAAGGAGTTAATAGGGATCCTATCAGCAGTCCCACCCCTCGGGGGTTCTTCCTCTAGTAAGAGGTTTATTGAACTTTTTAAGGACATGCTCAGGTTCAATCTTATCCTATCTATCCACTAATAAAAGTTGGAAGAGGTTATCTTGTAGCTAGTAGAAGCATTGCATTTGGACACTTGTGAACCTTTTATATAAGGGTGATCGGTTCCCAATCTAGTCCAATCCAATGGAACCGGTCTTTATTTAACTTTTGCAGTGAATCACAAATATGCAAAAACAAAAAAATGCTTAGCCCACCCCCCTTGCCCCTCTTTTGCTCTTCTGAAGATAAACCAAATCATCAAGCACCATGTAAAACAAGAAAAAAGAGTCATATATCAAGAAAATTTGAGCCACATATGTAGTCAATAAAGAGAGTTATACCTTGCTTAGAGGTGAGAGGGAGAGCGGTTGTTGTTGAGTGTTAGACAGATGCAAGATGGAATGATTGAATAATTGAGGAAATTGTGAAAGGTAAAGTTTATTAAAAATTATAAAAATATATATAATTAGTTCAATTCCCAATCTAGAATTGGGAAATTGGGATGCAGATTGACCGGCCATCGGCTCCAAGAATAGGAACTGAAACCGGACCGCCATTTGTGAGAACCACCTAAAATTGATTTGTCTGGTTTGGTTCGAGCAGTTCCTAGTTCGAATGGCTCAATTGAACATCCCTACTTTTTATGAGTTTTTCTTGTTAGCCATGTGCAAATTTAACAGGAAAATAAACAATTAAAACAGACAAACTCTCAACGAACATGAGGAGAAAAACCATAAATCACCCCGTGGAGTCTACTTCTCCTGACTGTCTGAAGCGGAGCGTTTATGCTGTTGTCGGGCTACAACTAACCTCTCCAATAAATGTCTTCTCATCCTGATAAAGAAAATTTAGCTTTCGATGACATCAATGATCTTGACTTTCCGATTTTTATTTTATACAATTGAAACGATGGGAAGGGGTGACCAGCTCTAACAAGTAACGGCCCCCTCTGAACATTATCATAAGTGCTTTGCTACGGTAATGTATAAGGTTTGTGTTTATTTAAATTCCGCATCACCCGCGATTTAAAGGACTGAACTTGTCAAGCCCGTTATCACATCTCCATCAAATTGGTGTCGGCTTGAAATTACCTACACTTTGACCATTTCGACTTAATTGAACTTGTAAAAGAGAGATTAAGTTCCAAATAATGGTCATGGTCGATTTTATCCACCTTTTAATCCCAAAACAGTTATTTTGCTTCATGCCAAGCTTCTATTGATAACATGCCATGAAAAATCTTTTTAACTTACTTCTTTACATTCGCTTGAATAAAATTAAGATTTTGTCCATAACTTTCAAAATCTACAAGATCAGATGCCATATCATATCTGGTCGGATGTGTTACTCTTGCTATACTTTCCCACAAAAATACTTAGAGAGGTCTCAATGGGAAAAATAGTTCAAAAAATTCTTAATCTATTATATTTTTGCCAATTTATTCATGAATGTTTCAATTTTCTCAATTGAATTCTAAACAATTTCATCTTTTATCAAATGATCCAGTCAATTTTGGCCAAAATTCTTTGATGTGGACACTATGCATCATACTTGGCACGACTAGTATCGATGTAGATAATTTTTAATAATTTTCAATTTATTATTATTTATTATTATTTTTCCTTTTTGCTCTTTTCCTTCTCTTTTGTTTTTTTCAACTAAAGTGAGCAAGTGTTGATGGGCGCTCATTAGCCACCAGGCAAGATTGGCGAGGGATGTTGAACCCTCGCCAGTTGAAGGTGAAGGTAACCTTGCCTGTGGCTACGATGGCCTCTTGGGCAAGCGATGGTCATGGGTGAAGGGCTGCGACTGTCGTTCGCATTGGCAAAGGCATCATGACCCTCGCTAGCAACCAACTAGAGCTTGACAACCCTTGTCCAATAGTTGATGAGGGCTCGGTGACCCTCGTTAATCACATTAAATAAAAAAGGAGGAAAATAGAAACAAAGGAAAAAGAAAAAAATGAATAAAAAATCACAAAAATATTATTAATAATTGTCCCTACCAATGCTACTCGCATCACATAAGATATTTGACATTTACGTTAGTGAATGTTGGTTAAAATTAATCAGATGGACTCAAATGACCAAATGTGAAAAATGTTTAGGATTATATTGATAAAATTAAAAAAATTACGATTGAGTTGGCAAAAATAAAATAAATTTAATATTTTTTGGATAATTTTCCTGGTCTTAATATATGGCCCGGTTCGGCTCATTACTCATATGTCCTAATCTTCAGATGGAAGTTCATATTTTTATGCTATTGCCTAATCATTTATTATCCCCAAGATAGTGTGTCCATCTAAACGATATAATTTTCAATGCAAGGAGAATGTTTGGGACCAAATTGTCATCAAACAAATCACTGCCGACCAAACATACATAAGAGGAGGCAGGGACACATACACTCTCTCTCTCTCTCTCTCTTACCCACATTCTCCATCCTTCCCCGAGTCCACGCCTTCCCAGCAGAGCGAAACCGCACGATCCAACACACTTTCACGATGGAAGCAGCCGACGAAGACCACCAAGCCCCGCCCTCCACCGCCGTCATGGCCGCCCTCGCCACCCTCTCCCCGCCCCAGCTCTCCACCCTCACCAACTCCGTCATCGCCGACCTCCACCACCACCACCGCCGCGTCTCCGCCCTCCTCTCCTCCCCCTCCCTCTTCTCCCTCGCCCTCCGCCACCTCCTCTCCCTCCCGCTCCCCCTCAAGTCCCTCCTCGTCGCCCGCCACCTCCTCTCCTCCCTCCGCCTCCTCGCCCGCCACCTCCCCCTCCTTCCCGCCCTCTCCCCCTCCCACGCCCTGCCCGAGCGCCGCCGCGACCGCGACGCGGCGACCCTCCTCCTCCTCCTCTGCGAGCTCCGCCACCGCGACCCCGCGCCCTCGAGGACGCCGCCCCCTCCGAGTGGCGGTCCGTCCTCCGTCGGCACTGCTCCAAGGACCTCCTCTCGATCGCCGGGATCGGCGCCTTCAGCGGCGGGATCCTTGCCCCCTACGTGGAGATGGTGGTCCGGTGCCGGAACTTCGTCGAGGCGGTCGAGCGCTGCCTGGAAGCCGGGGAGGGAGGCGCCAGGTGGCGGCGTCTCCGGCGGCGGTGGTGGCGCTGCCGTCGGTGGAGGCGGCGGGGGGAGGGGAGTGCGCGGTCTGCAGGGAGGAGATGGAGGGCGGGCGGGACGTGTGCGAGCTGCCGTGCCGGCACTCGTTCCACTGGATGTGCATCCTGCCGTGGGTGAGGAAGACGAACACGTGCCCGTGCTGCCGGTTCGAGCTCCCGACGGACGACGTGTTCGCGGAGATCCGACGGCTCTGGGGCGCCCTGACGAAGATCGGGAGTGGGTCCCGCGACGCGAGGTCCACGTGGCCGCGCGACGACCGTTGCGACCCGTGCGTGAGGTAGGGGGGTCTCGTTTCCAGTACACAAAACGGGTCGGGTTCTGTCTTGTCGGTTCGTTTTGTGGTGGATAAGAGGTGCCTGGAGTCTGTGGTTTAGGTTTGTACAGAGTACGACGAAAATTTGATGACCATTGATACAGGAATAAGGTCCAAACAAGCCAAGAGTGCGAGCATAGATATTTCTCAAGATAGCGAGGTCTACAAAATCTTTTGGCCGAGGAGGAACTAAATAAACCTCGGCCAACCACACCACCGACAGACACTGAACTGTGGATGCAGTAGCGACGTCGGGTTGGCACGTTTCAACAGTCTTTCAAAAATGACGACTCGAATCGGGGTTATTGATGCAGGCCTTGAATCCAATGGGTGCGATCGATGCGTGGATTGCTATTTTTCTTGCTACGGAGATAATATAAGTGGTCTAATGCTGGAATGGTAATTGTAGCAACTCCAGCTGAATTTCTGTCGACTTGGCACTGCTTTTGGTGGAATTATCTTGTGTGTCTGGTGCATGTAATAAATTGCATCTGGACCATTGAATATAGTGAGTTTCATCGGATCTCATGGCTCCAACATATTTTAGTACACATTCCATATCTTCTATTGACTACCTCGATCCTTATATCATGTGACCATGCACTTGCTTATAGTTCTAATTGCAACAAAGTTTATATTTCTCTTCTGATGGCAACGCGCATTTCTCATGTGTACCAAGCAACGAGAGAAAAATCAATAATATCGACATATTCTCCGTGCGTATCAAATTATTCCAATATGGTATGAGGTCCGCATGACCATATGGTTGAGTAGAAACATTTGGTTTTAGATGAAAAACTGCTCAAATAATGTTGTAGGGAAATTCTAGAACATCTCTCCTTTATGCAACAGAACGCTCAGGACCATGGAAAATCACCAATGGGATAGATTGACTTTGGAAATGGACAAGCAACAATTATTGTCCAGTGCATCATGTGGTGTGAACTTGTGACTGTTCCTATTGTCCTGGTGAGCAGGAAAACACTCAGGCCTTTCCAACGGAAACGAAACCCTCCTAATCAATTGGTTGTCTTTACCCTCTCAACCCCTTTGGAAGATTTTTTTTGTCTTCTTTATCTTTCAGAAACTTACTTGTCCAGCTTGACTAGAGGTTAATTTATGAATGAATGATAGTAGTGCTCTCAATTGGTTGTCTTTACCCAATCATGTATGCATGTTATATTTGTCCACGTGCTCTCTTATGTCATTTTTCTTTATATTGAGTATCGTGAAGGCCCCTTGTGAACAACTTTCTTAACTTTTTTTTTTTAAGAGAACAATGTGCTTATATATTTCTTTTCTCCTGTCGTACAACTTTCTTAAGAGAACAATGTGGGCAAGGTGTCTTTCCTGGTGTACTCGGCGGGGTGCGGGGTTTTTTCCTGGGTCATCAAAAAAAAAGAAGTGCTTATATAAGTAAAGATTACAGATTTTCTTGAAATATCCCTTTCTTAAATTGAATTAAAGAAATTGTGTGATATATCAATCCCTATCGAATAACTGAAATTCTGAACTCAATATGTTTCATTGCTCTTCGATTAAAGAACTCAATCTTTTCTAATTTAACTTCCAACAGATGCATCCCACATGTGAAATTTTTGGCTGACATGGGCTTGGCGGAATTTTGCTTTCCCTTGGGCTTAGTTCAAACAAACCAATTAAGCTCAGAGCCTACTTGCTTAACTCATTCCAATTATAATGCAGCTTATATGGGTTTATTATCACTAAATAACAATGCTCTTGATATGCAGATGTAATTGAGGTATGCACTTGATAGGATGAGAAGTGCTAAAATCGAGAAAAGATAATTTTGGGGGTGGTAAGCTTTTAAGACTTAATTTTGTTTAATAAGACAATGTTGGGCAAACATGTCTGGAGATTAGCAATGACCCCTTTAGCTATATCGACCCAGGTGTAAAGGGAAGTTATTTTCCCATGCCAATTTTTGGCATGTAGGAAAGGGCTCCCGCTCTCTTCTTGAGGATGTCAAAGCTTAATCTAGGCAGAGAAGTTATTACTCAAGAAGTAAGGTGATCGGCTAGTAATGGAGAGAATATCTGCATTTGTAAATATAGATTGTAAAAAAAGGAAAGTTATAGGAGGGCCATTGAATCATGATAAACCTCAGACAATGGCTGACTTGATTAATAAGGAGAATAGGATGTGCAAAGAGCAAAAATCTACGAAGTTTATTTGATGAGCAGATTGGAGATGAAACACTTGCAATTCACTTAATTATGAACTCTGAGAAGGATAGATTGGTCTAGACTGATAATAGATCAAGACATTGCTTAGTGAAGAGTGAGTGTAATCAAATCCAAGATACTGCGCAGGGGTAGAGTGTCAACCAAGGTTCATCTTCTTACCAAACTTCTAGGACTCTATGGACATGAATATGGAAAACTGAATACCTACCCATAGATCAGAGTTTTTAAGTGGACCATGTGCCGAAATGCCCTACCTACGAGAGCAAATCTGTTTAAGCAGAAAATCATACTTGAATCAATTGGTCCCATTTGACAGAAATTCCTGGAAACAACAGAGCACATATTCCTTCAGTGTTGCTGGACAAAGGAAGTGTGGCTAGACTCCAGAATACAAATCCATAGCTCGATCAGAGAAATCACCAGAATAGAGGAATGGTTGTTGCAATTCTAAAAACCCAACTTGAACTTACCTTCTCCGGAAGTAATTGTGGGGGGATCCTTTGGAATTTATGGAAAGCAAGAAACAATTTTGTTTTCCGCCTTTGGCACCCGTATCTGGCGATAATTGTTGAGACAGGCCTTGCCCAAAACCAGATTCTTCATAGAAGGAATCCAAAAATAGAAAACTTCGGGCGATGAATGAGGGAGCTTACTGGCCATATGGAGTCCACCGACAAGAGGCTCTCGTTGGAGGGACGATGCAAGGTGCAACAGCAAGTATTCGTCGATGGCTTTGCATGTTGCGTTCGAGCTGGAGCTCTGAGTTTCGTAGAGTCGTTGAAGTACTTTGAAGCTAGAATTGATCTGCAGGTTCTTGCGGTTTCTGTTCAGCCTGATTGGGAGTGGCGGCCCATTAGTGAAGAGTGCAGATGAAGTCCAGGTCGTCCGCTATTACTGTGAGGCCAACCGGTTGGCAGATTGGGCCGCCAAGGCCTAGAGAACTAAAGCCCTTCCTTCGATTCAAAGGCTCGTCTTTGTTGTTCCAGTAGCGCCAGTTGATACGAAACAAAAGCGATGGTTTCGACCCCCCGAACAAAGAAAAAGTAAACGACGGGCGTCGCAGGTTGCACGACCAGCGGCACTCAAATGGGACCTATCACGCCGTGCATTTTGCAATGTTTAGGTGCACCAATGTCATGTTAAAATAATTGGGGGTGTCGGGCGGTCAACGTTGTTAGCTTTCACTGAACTGCTGCTCGAGCACGCCAGGGCTGAAAAGATCCGGAAAAACCTTTCCTTGCAAGTTCTTTGATGGAAAGAAAGCGAGTCAAGACGCCGAAAGTCCTTCATTTATTCGAGATCATCACTATCAAACACAAACCCACCAAAGTCTCTCTCTCTCTCTCTCTCTCGTTGCGATCCCCGGTCGAATCCTCTGTTCAGTTGTAGCTTCTCTCAATTTGATGGTTCATCAGCCAACCTCGCAATTGATTCTGGTTTTTCTCCTCCCTTTAGCCGCGATTAGCACCGGGAACTTCCCGTTTCGGTTCATGATTGTCGGACTTCCTGGGGGGGTAGTATGAGCAATTCACGGACAACGATGGTGGCTAAGACGGCTTTGGATCCGAAGTACGCCGACCAGGCGTGGGAGAAATTGGAACACGCCATTCACCAGATTTACAATCATAATGACAGTTACCTCAACTTCGAGGAGCTCTACAGGTCTCTCTCTCTCTCTCTCTCGTGGAGTTTCTTCTCTCACTTTTGACTGATCTGTCCATTGTGGTTCTGTCATAACTGCGTGTTTTACGTCGCATCCCGTCCCTCTGTATCTGATGTTGATTGAAGGACCAAGGCTAGCCTCGTTTCTTTTCCTTTCAAGTGCAAATTTCAATTCCTTTTTTCCCTTTTTGGGTATAAAGATTTCCTAGTTCGCCAGCTTGAGCTGGACCTATTTTTCTTCAAGTCCTTCCTATTCCACTGTAATGGGTATTAAATACTTTAGAAAATATTTTTAAAAAATATCATTTGTATTGCTTATAAAAATAAATGAATGAAAAATACTTTTATTATATATAAAAATGTTTAGATATAAAATATTATTGATAATAAAAATATTTTTTATTAATTAATTATTTCAAACAATACAAATGTTTTCCAAATAACTTATTTTTTGCAAAACGGATGGAGTTTTTGATTTTGCTATTTTTCATAAGATAATTCGGCTCTTTTACGTTAGGAATTTCACCTCGTTTACATGGTCTTTGGTTGTTCTTCATGGTGTTTCTTTCCTTGGTTAGACATCTTTAACAATCAAACTTCTTAGAGCAGAGCTATGCTCTTCGTGTGTTTCAGCAGCTCTGTTGGGGGAAGTACTTCTCTGGTTTATGATACACTGAGTTGAACTTTGAAGGAGGCATAGATCGAGTCGTGTTATCCTTAATTGAGTACGATCAGTGATGCTGTTTCCAGTCGAGGCTGCTGCCATTTGATTTGATTGCGAAACTCCCTATCGCATGGGTCAAATGCCAATTGGTTTCGTGTCGTTTCGTAAAAGGCATCAAGACGATAATGCATCTGCGCTCCTCCTCTTTTATGCTTTGGTATCGAGTTGCATTGTCTGCGGGCGACAGTTGCGGGGTTGTGGGATCATAATGTTTTGATGTGCCTTCATATATAGGAGTGCCTACAACATGGTTTTGCACAAGTTCGGGGAGAAGCTGTACTCTGGATTGGCGACAACCATGACTGCTCACCTGAAGAACATATCGAAATCCATCGAAGATGCCCAAGGAGGTTTGTTTCTGGAGGAACTAGACAGGAAATGGAACGATCATAATAAAGCGCTGCAAACGATCAGGGACATCCTCATGTATATGGATAGAACTTTCGTCCAAAGTACCCACAAAACCCCGGTTCTTGAGCTTGGTTTGATTCTTTGGAGGGATAATGTAATCTACTCCAGCAAGATCCGCACTAGGCTTCGTGATTCGTTATTGGAACTGGTACTTAGAGAACGGATTGGCGAGGTCATTGATCGAGGGTTGATGAGGAACATAATCAAAATGCTGATGGATTTAGGTTCTTCAGTTTATCAGGAAGAATTCGAACGGCCATTTCTGGAGGCTTCGGCCGAGTTTTACAGAGGCAAATCCCAGAAGTTCGTCGAGTGTTGCGATTGTGATGAGTATCTGAAGGAAGCCGAGAAGTGTCTTGATGAAGAAATGGAGAGAGTGACGCACTACTTGGACGCCACGAGCAAAGCTAAGATCACAAATGTCGTGGAGAAGGAGATGATCGCAGATCGCATGCTCGCATTGGTGCACATGGAGAATTCGGGCTTGGTGAGCATGCTCCGTGACGGTAAGTATGAAGACTTGGGAAGGATGTACAACTTGTTTGGTCGGGTCCCCGATGGCCTCTTGACTGTTAGAGACGGGATGACTTCTCATATAAGAGAGATTGGCAAGCAGTCTGTAACTGATCCCGAGAGGTCGAAAGACCCTGTTCAATTTGTTCAGTGGCTACTGGATGAAAAGGAAAAGTATGACAAGATCATAAGTTCTGCATTTGACAACAATCAGACGTTCGGAATGCTTTGAATTCGTCCTTCGAGTACTTCATAAACTTGAATGCTCGTTCTCCCGAATTCATTTCGTTGTTTGTTGATGATAAACTAGGCAATGGCTTGGAGGGCGTTGGCGAGGAGGATGTGGAGGTAATTCTTGACAAGGTGATGATGTTGTTCCGCTACTTGCAAGAAAAGGATGCGTTCGAGAAGTATTATGGACAGCATTTGGCGGAAAGGCTTCTGTCTGGAAAAACTGTTTCTGCTTACGCAGAAAGGAGTCTCATGGCTAAGCTCAAGACTGAACGTGGATGTCAATTCAATTCAAAGCTAGAAGGCATGCTCGCCGATACGGAAATCTCCCAAGATACAACGCAGGGGCTCTCC
Organism: Corymbia maculata; assembly: GCA_014182735.1. NCBI lineage: Eukaryota > Viridiplantae > Streptophyta > Magnoliopsida > Myrtales > Myrtaceae > Corymbia > Corymbia maculata. The sequence goes on along the minus strand of CM024688.1, from coordinate 3,523,753 downwards.
GGAAGCCAATGAGTTCACACCTACTGCTGTGCCTTGCCCGAGATAATATTTTAGACGAGTGCTTTCGAAGTATTTGTTAGTTGATGTGTGGAATGAAAGTATCGATGATCGAAATACTCACCATGCATGACGCACTTCACTAGAAAAGTTGGAAGTACGGCAAGTCATGACATGTACTTTATTCTGTTTCGGCTTGTTAATCAAAACCTTGTAAAATGCCTTGTCTCTAATAAACTATGCAGTTTTCCTTGCATCCCCTCCGCTTTTTCCATGAATTTAAAATTGGATTTGTATGCATATATGAGGTCGGCCTGTCGTAATTATTGATAATTGCAGGAATGTTCGTTACCATAATTTGAACATGTGGCGCCGCAAAAATTTATGTAACCCTATTAACAAACTACGTTACTATTTTACCCTTATTATTCACAATATTTTCCAACACTCTCTCAAGTTATGATGTAGATATCAAATAATCTCAACTTGCTCACTCAATTCCCCCATAGAGATTTTGTAAAAATGTCTGCAAGTTGATCATTTGTCTTTGTGTGTTGAAGAATAATCTTCCCTTTTTGAATTTTTTCTTGCACCAAATGATAATCAACCTCAATGTGCATAGTTCGCTCATGGAAGATGGGATTAGATGCAATATGAAGAGCGCATTGATTATCACAATACAACATTGATGGATTTGAAGGCGACATTTCAATTTCCCATAGTAACATTCTCAACTATGGTAATTCACTTGTCACATATGCCATAGCTCGATATTCAACTTAGCACTTGACTGAGAAATTACATGTTGTTTCTTACTTTTCCACACAACTAATATCTCCAAGAAACACATAATAGCATGAAGTAGATCTTCTATCCATAGGATATCCAGTTCAGTCAGCATCAAAGAAACCTATGGTGTTTAGATAGTCATAATTCTTGAACTGTAATCCTATACTGATGCTCCCTTCAAATATGTAACAATTCAAAGTACAACATCCCAATGAGTAGTATGAAAAGAACTCATGAACCAACTTACTACACTAATTGTGAAGGATATATCAAGTCTTGTGTTGGTAAGATAGTTTAACTTACTAACTAATCTTTGATACTTCGTTGAATCATGTAGTAATTCTTCATGTTTTGCGTCAAGTTTTATATAGGGATCCATAGGAGTATAGATTAGCTTTACTCCAAGAAATCCAACCTCACTAAGGATGTCTAGTACATACTTTCGTCGCAATAAATTGATATCGGCATGTGAATATGATACTTTAATATTGAGAAAATATAAAAGATGTCCAAGATCTTTAGTATTGAATTCTTTATGTAGAAATTGCTTAAGTTTTTCAATACCACCTGAATTATTGCCAGTAATGATGATATCATCTACACACACAACTAGAAGCATACAACTAGAAGAATACAACTTGCTAAAGACACATATCTAAAAACTGAATGATCTAGTCGACATCGCTTTAATCCAAATTTGATAAGCGCATCGCTAAATCTACCGAACCAAGCATGAGGGGATTGTTTAAGTCCATACAAAGCTTTATGTAAATGACATACCACATTCTCTCCCTCTGCAACAAACCTAGGTGGTTGCTCCATGTAGACCTCCTAAGTCAGATCACCTTGTAAAAAAACATTTTTTACATTTAATTGATGAATAATCCAACCAAATCAGATAGCCAATTTTTGGCATGTAGGAAAGGGCTCCCACTCTCTTCTTGGGGATGTCAAAGCTTAATCTAGGCAGAGAAGTTATTACTCAAGAAGTAAGGCGATTGGCTAGTAATGGAGAGAATATCCGCATTTAAGGTGATTGGCTAGTAATGGAGAGAATATCCGCATTTGTAAATATAGAATGTAAAAAAAGGAAAGTTATAGAAGGGCCATTGAATCATGATAAACCTCAGACAATGGCTGACTTGATTAATAAGGAGAATAGGATGTGCAAAGAGCAAAAATCTACGAAGTCTATTCGATGAGCAGACCGTAGATGAAACACTTGCAATTCACTTAATTATGAACTCTGAGAAGGATAGCTTGGTCTAGACTAACAATAGATCAAGACATTGCTTAGTGAAGAGTGAGTGTAATCAAATTCGAGATACTGCACTGGGGTAGAGTGTCAACCAAGGTTCATCTTCTTACCAAACTTCTAGGACTCTATGGACATGAATATGGAAAACTGAATACCTACCCGTAGATCAGAGTTTTTAAGTGGACCATGTGCCGAAATGCCCTACCTATGAGAGCAAATCTGTTTAAGCAAAAAATCATACCTGAATCAATTGGCCCCATTTGACAGAAATTCCTGGAAACAACAGAGCACATATTCCTTCAGTGTTGCTGGACAAAGGAAGTGTGGCTAGACTCCAGAATACAGATCCATAGCTCGATCAGAGAAATCACCAGAATAGAGGAATGGTTGTTGCAATTCTAAAAACCCAACTTGAACTTACCTTCTCCGGAAGTAATTGTGGGGGGATCCTTTGGAATTTATGGAAAGCAAGAAACAATTTTGTTTTCCGCCTTTGGCACCCGTATTTGGCAATAATTGTTGAGACAGGCCTTGCCCAAAACCAGATTCTTCATAGAAGGAATCCAAAAATAGAAAACTTCGGGCGATGAATGAGGGAACTTATTGGCTCTCCACAGATGCCAACTATGCTCACTCTCCACAGACGCCAACTATGCTCAAGCATAGCTTGAGCTTCGCCAAAGGAACAGGCTTGGTCATCATGTCTGTCGGGTTCTCTACCGTAACAATCTTTTTCACATCTTTGCTAAGACATCTTGGATGAAGTGGTAACTGATATTGATATGTTTCGTTCGCTCACGATAAACTAGATTATATGCCAAATATATCGTACCTTGGTTATCACAGTATATATCAACACTTTTCTGATTAAGCCCAAAGTCCAAGAACAAACTTTTTAACCATATTGCCTCTTTCACTATAAAGGTTAGCGCCATGTACTCTGCCTCAGTCGAATACAAGGCAACATGATCCTGTAAGAATGCTTTCTGACTCATTGCACCACCTGCTAATGTAAACACGTACCCTGTTAAAGACTTGCGATCATCTAAGTTACTAGTGTGATCCGAATCCACATAACCAGTGGTTTCACTGCCATTACTGTTCCTTCAATATACTATACCCACGTCTGTAGTCCCTTTCAAATATATGAGGATCCACTTCACAGCTTCCCAATGAGCTTTACCAGGACGCTTCATGTAGCGACTAACTACGCTCATAGCTTGTGAAATATTAAACTTAGTGCACATCATAGCATACATAATACTACCCATGGCACTAGAATAAGGAACACGGGATATATGCTCCTCCTCCTTCTCAGTCTGCAATGATAATTTATCTGAAAGTTTAAAGTGATTTGCTAAATGTGTACTTACAGATCTCGCCGACTGCATGTTAAAATGTGCCACAATCTTCTCAATATATATATTTTTGAGATAGATATAAAACTTCTGCAGCTCTGTTACGCAAAATCTCCATACCCAATATTTTCTTTACGGCACCTAAATCTTTCATCTCAAATTCAGCATTCAACTGCCTTTTTGACACATCAATATTAGACATATTCTTAGCTGCTATCAACATGTTGTCGACATATTAGAATAGATAAATCAAAGAACCATTCTTCAATCTCCTAAAATAAACACAGCTATCCATTTGACTTTTCGAGTAATCTTGACTAGCTATGAAAGCATCAAAACACTTATACTACCGTCTAGGAGACTGTTTTAGCCCATACAAAGATTTCTTTAACAAGCAAACATGATCTTCCTTACTCGAAATAGCAAATCCCTCTAGTTGCCTCATGTAAATCCTTTCCTCCAACTTACAATAAAGAAATGCCGTTTTCACATCTAGCTGCTCTAGCTCGAAATCTTGCGAAGCAACTAAGGCAAGTAAAACACGAATAGAAGTATGTCTTACCACAAGAGAGAGCACCTCATTATAGTCAATGCCCTCCCACTATGTATATCTCTTTGCCACAAGTCTTGCTTTATACCTCGCTATCTCAACACCGTGAATACCCTCTTTCCATTTAAAGACTCATTTACTTCCGACAATCTTTTGGCTCTTAGGTACTTTGACCAGCTCTTATGTCTGATTCCGATAGAGTGATTCCATCTCTTCGCTCATAGCCCTAAGCCACTGCGATGACTCACTACTAGCTATCGCTTCAGAATAAGATGAAGGCTCATCTGTCTCCACCTCGTCACCTACAGTTAACGCATAAGCAATATCTATATAACCATAACGTACCAGTGGTTTAATTTGCCTTCTCTATCTGTCTGCGGCTATATTGTGCTGCGGTTGTGCTGATTGTTCACTATCACCGACTTCAGGAACTGCGGCCTCTTCTGCAATCTCATCTTCTGTTACCTCCGAGGTCTTCGCAGTCTGCACCTAATGCTCCACCTCACTAATGACACCATGATCCATTTTCTCTTCTTGTTGTGTTACAGAACTCCTCTGTTGAAGCATTGCAGTCTCGTCAAAGATCACATCTTTGCTGATTAGAAAATCGGGTGATCTGGGATCAGTGCACCATAGCCAGTAGCCTTTCACCCCATGTGCATAACCCAGAAATATGCACTTCTTCGCCCTCGGTTCAAGCTTACCATCCCTTGCATGAGCATATGCAAGACATTCGAATATTCATAATTTGAAGTAATCAACAGGTTTCCTCGACCATACTTCCTCAGGAGTCTTCCACTCGATAGCAGATGATGGAGATCGATTTGCCTAGATAACATGCCATATTTACTACTTCGTCCCAAAATTCCTTGCCAAGTCCTGCATGCGAAAGCATGCATTGAGCTCGCTCAAGTAAAATTCTGTTCTTCCGTTCTATCACGCCATTTTACTGTGGTGTCCTAGGTACTGTGTGGTGTCTCACAATCCCTTCTTTTTCGCAGAACTCAGTAAAATCTTTACCACAAAACTCCATGTCATTATCGGTTCTCAATCACTTGATCTTTTTATCTAACTACTTCTCAATTAATACCTTAAATTTCTTGAACCGATCGAACATATCATATTTGTGCTTTAGAAAGTATACCCATACCTTCCTTGAGTAATCGTCGATAAATGTCAGCATATATCGGGCACCTCCTTTTGAAGGAACAGAAGATGGGCCTCAAACGTCTGAATGGATATACTCAACTGGTCACTTGGTCGAATGAATAGCTGTAGTAAACTTAATTCGGCGCTGTTTCCCAAAGATGCAATGCTCACATAAGTCCAGCTTTCCTGTCTTTTGACCCTTCATCAACCCCTTTTCACCCAGCATCGTCATACCTGCCTCACTCATGTGCTCAAAACGCATATGCCATAATTAAGTCAAGTTAGAGTCTAACTCACCTGATGAAACTGTAGCGGTTCTGGTCACGGTCTCTCCCAGTAGATGATAGAGAGAATTCACTTTCTTTCCCTTCATCATTGTCATGGCACCATGAGAGATCTTCAGTACTCCACCTTCAGTGGTGTACCTACACTTGATATCATCGAGTGCCCATAGAGAAATAAGGTTCTTCTTAAGCTCCGGTACATGCCTCACGTCTGTTAATGTGTGCACCACTCCATCGTGCATCCGAATTCGAATTGTTCCTATCCCCACAACCTTGTAGGCTACATTATTCCCCAAAAGAACTCTACCACCATCTGCAGTTTGGTAAGTAGGAAACTAGTTCTTGTGAGGCGTCATATGATAAGAACACCCTGAATCTAGCATCCATTCGTCTCGTCTCCAGATGAAGTAGTAGTCACACATAAAACAGCTTCTCCATCACTAGTGCTCCCTTCGGCTACGTTTGTCACATTGCTTGTGGCATTCTGCCTATCACCTCGATTTCTCCGCTTTGGACAATCTCTCCTAATGTGCCCTTTCTCGTGACACGCAAAGCACTTCACGTGTCCCTTGGACTTTCGATTGCGTGACTTCAATATGCTTTTGCCTCTACTGCCGCTAGGCCCTCGATATTGATCTCTACCCCGAATCATTAATGCCTATGCTACTCCCTACGCAAGACTATCATCACGCAACTTTCTTTGCCACTCCTTAGAGAACAGAGCGGACTATACCTCTTCCGAGGTAATTGTAGTACACCCTTACAATAGTGAATCAGTAAAGTGCTCCTACGACTCTGGTAAAGAAGCTAACAACATCATGTTCCGCTCTTCATCATCAAGTATCTTACCGACGTTCTTCAAATCCATCATGAGTTTATTAAATTCATCTAGGTGGAATCTGATAGACGTACCTTCAATATATCTAAACTAAAACATCATCTTCAACATGTACAAGCGATTATTCAAACCCTTCGTTACATAAAGTGCATGAAGTCTTGCCCATAAATGTGTAGCATCCTTCTCTTTAGCTACCTCTATTAACACCTCATCCGATAAATTCAACAGGATTGTGGTCTTTGCTTTCTCTATTAGCTCTGTTCTTTCAGAAGCTTTCATTATAATCGGCAACTCATCTTCGCCATCTAAAGCTTTGGCAAAACTTTAGGTTGTCAATAGCGCACGCATCTTGATGCTCCATAACCCAAAGTTATTTTTCTTGTTAAACTTCTTAATTTCACCTTTTGCCTCAGACATAATTGCAATAATGGAATTTCTAGATAATAATCAGACAAGCAAAAGCCCCAAATCACAATCAAGAATCCGAACCCTAGCTTTGATACCAATTGTTGAAAATATAATACGTGGAAACGATAGGATTTTGCAATTTACGTGAACACGAAAATACTAGAGAAAAATAAGGGCACTAGAAATTTATGTGGTTCGGTCTGAGTATCGGTACCTACATCCACGGGGAGAGCTAGTAGCAAATAATCCATTATAATCGAAAAATCAGAGTTACAATCACTTACACGCTTGAGTGTTCCCACACTTAAATTAATCCAAACCCAAAGTGTTTACAAATAAATAATGTAAACTCACAGCACACATTATTCCTTGAGTGTTCAAGCCCTTGCAATTCGCTCACAAACATATGAAAAACAAGAACTCTGTTCTTTCTTGTATGCTTCGTACGGCAACTGCAGCTTATTGGCTTAGCTTCTATTCTTGTGCGGCGCTCTCTTATTCTATATTCTAAAGAAACCTTTTATATATATGTGTAAACTTAGCACTACTAGGTTTCTTTTATAGATAAAAGAGGAAACTCTTATCTTTATCCTTTTGTGCAAAAATAATCCTAGTCAAACTTGAAATAACAAGAAAACCAATCTTGAATATAATAGGAAATATTTTGAATAAATCAAAATCCTTATATGGATTGAATTGTGAAAATTCAAACTTGAGTCATAATTTAACAGTAACAATACTAGAATTGTTGTACCGCACCCATTTTGATATTGGAATTTTTCAAAGAATTATATGAGCTCCACAATATTCAAAAAATGATTGCTCAAGTGACGTCGACGATTTAGATGGCCACAAACCTTGACAAGTCACTACTTCAATGACAGAAGCCTGCCGGCATCGCTTCAATTTAAGGTTTTATAAAGCTTTGACACTAAAGCTTCCACGTTTCTTCTTTAAAGTGGTATTCTATTCATTACAGTTTATATCAACAGCTGCTGCTTAATAAAGTCATTGAGTTGACATCAAGCGGAGGCTTTTATGTAGTTCACCTCACATAAACTCAATCAAAATCTGCGTCACTGAAGTTGCCAAATTAGTAGTAGATAATCTTTGAAATCATGGCTGATGCAGTCATAGACGTTTTCCAAATAATGCGACGAGATCCTTTAACTCATATTCGATCCGGCGTGGCTTAGTCCAGGTCGTCCACTATTACTGCGAGGCCAACTGGTTGGCAGATTGGGCTGCCAAGGCCTAGAGAACTAAAGCCCTTCCTTCGATTCAAAGGCTCGTCTTTGTTGTTCCAGTAGCGCCAGTTGATACGAAACAACAGCGATGGTTTCGACCCCCCGAATAAAGAAAAAAAGTAAACGACATGGGCGTCACAGGTTGCACGACCAACGGCACTCAAATGGGACCAATCACGCCGTGCATTTTATAATGTTTAGGTGCATCAATGTCATGTTAAAATAGTCGGGGGTGTCGGGCGGTCGACGATGTACTCCTGCTCGATTACGCCAGGGCTGAAAAGGTCCGGAAAAACCTTTCCTTGCTAGTTCTTTGATGGAAAGAAAGCGAGTCGAGACGCCGAAAGTCCTTATTTATTCGAGATCATCGCTATCAAACACAAACCCCCCGAAGCTTCTCTCTCTCTCTCTCATCGCGATCCCCGGTCGAATCCTCTGTTCAGTTGTGGCTTTTCTCAATATGATGGTTCGTCAGCCAACCTCGCAATTGATTCTGGTTTTTCTCCTCCCTTTAGCCGCGATTAGCACCCAGGAACTTCCCGTTCCGGGTCATGATTGTCGGACTTCCTGGGAGGGTGGGATGAGAACTTCGGGGACGATAGAGGCTAACACGGCTGTGGATCCGAAGTACGCCGACCAGGCGTGGGAGAAATTGGAACATGCCATTCACCAGATTTACAATCATAATGACAGTTGCCTCAACTTCGAGGAGCTCTACAGGTTCTCTCTCTCTCTTTCTCTTGGGGAGTTTCTTCTCTCACTTTTGACTGATCTGTCCATTGTAGTTCTGTCATAACCGCGTGTTTTACGTCGCATTCCGTCCCTCTGTATCTGACGTTGATTGAAGGACCAAGGCTAGCCTCGTTTATTTTCCTTTCAAGTGCAAATTTCAATTCCCTTTTTCCCTTTTTGGTATAAAGATTTCCTAGTTCACGAGCTTGAGCTAGACCTGTTTTTCTTAAAAAGTTCTAAACCTATTGCAATTATGTCAATTTAGTAATAATTTTTTTTTTACCGATTCAATCCTAAACTTTTTGTGATTGTGCCAATTTAGTCCATCCGGCCAAATTTGGCCGACCAAAGTTGACGTTGACGCCGGCGATAATATTTTAATTATTTTTGAATTTTTATTATTTTCCAAATTTTTTTTATTTTTTTTTTTTTTTTTTTCTCCTCCCTTGCCCCTCCCCCACCGCCGGTGGCAATGGCTGACCAGCTTCGACGATCTTTGCCGGCCCCGTGCGAGGGCCGTGAAGCCCTCGCCCGCACCTCTTCGCCGCCTCACCGCGGCCCCCAAGCCTCGCCTAGACCTGGATGAGGCGGCTTTGCCCAAGTCTGGGTGAGGCCAGCCTGGCCGCAGCCCCCAGGCCTCCCCTAGGTTTGGGCGAGGTCGCTGGCGAGAGTCGTTGGGGCCGCAACCCTCGCTGTGGCCCCCAGGTCTGGGCAAGGGCTTTTCGGCCCTCGTGTAGTGGCTGGTAGCCTCGTTGAAGCTGGCCAGCCACTGCCGTTGGCGGGGGGAAAGGGAGGAGGAGAAAAAAGAAAGAAAAGGAAAATAAATAATAAAAAAAATTCGAAAAATAATTAAAATATTATTAAAACATTATCATCGGCATCACCCGACGTTCACGTCGCCCGGTCAGCCAAATTTGGCCGGATGGACTAAATTGGTACAATCGTAAAAGGTTTAGGATTGAATTAGTCAAAAACAAAGATTTATGACTGAATTGGCACAATTGCAATAGGTTTAGGACTTTTTTGGCAATTCTCCCGTTTTTCTTCAAGTCCTTCCTATTCCACTTATAAAGGTTATTAAATAAATTAGAAAATATTTTCTTAAAAATATCATTTATATTACTTATAAAAATAAATAAATGATAAATATTTTTATTGTATACGAAAATATTTAGATATAAAATATTATTGATAATAAAAATATTTTTTATTAATTAATTATTTCAAATAATGCAAATATTTTCTAAATAACTTATGTTTCACGAGACGAATGGAGTCTTTGATTCTGCTATTTTTCACATGATAATTCGGCTCTTTTACGTTAGGAATTTTGCCTCGTTTACATGGCCTTTGGTTGTTCTTCATGGTGTTTCTTTCCTTGGTTGGACATCTTTAACAATTAAACTTCTTAGAACAGAGCTATGCTCTTCGTGTGTTTCAGCAGCTCTGTTGGGGAAGTACTTCTCTGGTTTATGATACACTGAGTTGAACTTTGAAGGAGGCATAGATCGAGTCATGTTATCCTTTATTGAGTACGATTAGTGATGATGTCTCCAGTCGAGGCTGCCGCCATTTGATTTGATTGCGAAACTCCCTTTCGCATGGGTCAAATGCCAATTGGTTTCGTGTCGTTTCGTAAAAGGCATCAAGGCGATAATGCATCTGCGCTCCTCCTCTTTTATGCTTTGGTATCGAGCTGCATCGTCTGCGGGCGATGGTTGCGGGGTTGTGGGATCATAATGTTTTGAAGTGCCTTCATACATAGGAGTGTATACAACATGGTTTTGCACAAGTTCGGGGAGAAGCTGTACTCTGGATTGGTGACAACCATGACTGCTCACCTGAAGAACATATCGAAATCCATCGAAGATGCCCAAGGAGGTTTCTTTCTGGAGGAATTAGACAGGAAAATGAACGATCATAATAAAGCGCTGCAAAAGATTGGGGACTTCCTCAATTACATGGATAGAACTTTCGTCCAAAGTACCCACAAAACCCCAGTTCTTGAGCTTGGTTTGATTCTTTGGAGGGATAATGTAATCTACTCCAGCAAGATCCGCACTAGGCTTCGTGATACGTTACTGGAACTGGTACTTAGAGAACGGACTGGTGAGGTCATCGATCGAGGGTTGATGAGGAACATAATCAAAATGCTGATGGATTTAGGTTCTTCAGTTTATCAGGAAGAATTCGAACGGCCATTTCTGGAGGCTTCGGCTGAGTTTTACAGAGGCAAATCCCAGAAGTTCGTCGAGTGTTGCGATTGTGACGAGTATCTGAAGGAAGCCGAGAGGTGTCTTGATGAAGAAATGGAGAGAGTGACGCACTACTTGGACGCCACGAGCAAAACTAAGATCACAAATGTCGTGGAGAAGGAGATGATCGCAGATCGCATGCTCGCATTGGTGCACATGGAGAATTCGGGCTTGGTGAGCATGCTCCGTGACGATAAGTATGAAGACTTGGGAAGGATGTACAACTTGTTTGGTCGGGTCCCTGACGGCCTCTCGACTGTTGGAGACGGGATGACTTCTCATATAAGAGAGATTGGCAAGCAGTCTGTAACTGATCCTGAGAGGTCGAAAGACCCTGTTCAATTTGTTCAGTGGTTACTGGATGAAAAGGAAAAGTATGACAAGATCATAAGTTCTGCATTTGACAACAATCAGACGTTCCAGAATGCTTTGAATTCGTCCTTCGAGTACTTCATAAACTTGAATGCTCGTTCTCCCGAATTCATTTCGTTGTTTGTTGATGACAAACTAGGCAATGGCTTGGAGGGCGTCGGCGAGGAGGATGTGGAGGTTATTCTTGACAAGGTGATGGTGTTGTTCCGCTACTTGCAAGAAAAGGATGCGTTCGAGAAGTATTATGGACAGCATTTGGCGGAAAGGCTTCTGTCTGGAAAAACTGTTTCTGCTTACGCAGAAAGGAGTCTCATGGCTAAGCTCAAGACCGAATGCGGATGTCAATTCAGTTCAAAGCTAGAAGGCATGCTCGCTGATACGAAAATCTCCCAAGATACAACGCAGGGGCTCTCCGGAAGCCAATGAGTTCACACCTACTGCTGTGCCTTGCCCGAGATAATATTTTAGACGAGTGCTTTCGAAGTGTTTGTTAGTTGATGTGTAGAATGAAAGTATCGATGATCGAAATACTAACCATGCATGACGCACTTCACTAGAAAAGTTGGAAGTACGGCAAGTCATGACATGTACTTTATTCTGTTTCGGCTTGTTAATCAAAACCTTGTAATATGCCTTGTCTCTAATAAACTATGCAGTTTTCCTTGCATCCCCTCCGCTTTTTCCATGAATTTAAAATTGGATTTGTATGCATATATGAGGTCGGCCTGTCGTAATTATTGATAATTGCATGCATGTTCGTTACCATAATTTGAACATGTGGCGCCGCAAAAATTTATGTTTCATGGATATCTGAACTTTCCCATTTCATATATATATATGCGCTTAACCCTATTTACAAACTAAGTTACTATTTTACCGTTATTACTCACAATATTTTCCAACACTCTCTCAAGTTATGATGTAGATATCAAATTATCTCAACTTATTACATAAGAAGCTCACTCAATTCCCCCATAGAGATTTTGTAAAAATGTCTGCAAGTTGATCCTTTGTCTTTGTGTGTTGAAGAATAATCTTCCCTTTCTGAATTTTTTCTTGCACCAAATGACAATCAACCTCAGTGTGCATAGTTCGCTCATGGAAGATGGGATTAGATGCAATATGAAGTTGATTATCACAATACAACATTGATGGATTTGAAGGTGACATTTCAATCTCCCATAGTAACATTCCCAACTATGGTAATTCACTTGTCACATGTGTCATAGCTCGATATTCAACTTAGCACTTGACTGAGAAATTACATGTTGTTTCTTACTTTTCCACGCAACTAATATCTCCAAGAAACACATAATAGCATGAAGTAGATCTCATATCCATAGGATATCCAGTCCAGTCAGCATCAAAGAAGCCTATGGTGTTTAGATAGTCATAATTCTTGAACTGTAATCCTATACTGTGCTCCCTTCAAATATGTAACAATTCAAAGTACATTAATTGTGAAGGACATATCAGGTCTTGTGTTGGTAAGATAGTTTAACTTACTAACTAATCTTTGATACTTTGTTGAATCATGTAGTAATTCTTCATGTTTTGCGTCAAGTTTTATATAGGGATCCATAGGAGTATTGATTAGCTTTACTCCAAGAAATCCAACCTCACTAAGGATGTCTAGTACATACTTTCGTCACAATAAATTGATATCGGCATATGAATAGGATACTTTAATACCAAGAAAATATCAAAGATGTCCAAGATCTTTAGTATTGAATTCTTTATGTAGAAATTACTTAAGTTTTTCAATACCACCTGAATCATTGCCAGTAATGATGATATCATCTACACACACAACTAGAAGCACACAACTAGAAGAATACAACTTGCTAAAGACATCTAAAAACTGAATGATCTAGCCGACATCGTTTTAATCCAAATTTGATAAGCACATCACTAAATCTACCGAACCAAGCATGAGGGAATTGTTTAAGTCCATACAAAGCTTTGTGTAAATGACATACCACATTCTCTCCCTCTGCAACAAACCTAGGTGGTTGCTCCATGTAGACCTCCTAAGTTAGATCACCTTGTAAAAAAGCATTTTTTACATCCAATTGATGAATAATCCAACCAAATCAGATAGCCAATGAAATAAAAACATGGATATATGGAATTTTGGCCACTAGAGAAAATGTGTCATCATAGTCAACACCATAAGTCTGAGTATACCCCTTTGTAACTAAATATGCCTTCAATCGATCAAGAGTGCCATTCGGATGAACTTTAATAGTGAAAATCCAACGACAACCAACAAGTTTTTTATTAGTAAGTGATGAAATAAGTTGCCAGGTTTAGTTCTGAATTAGTGCTTGAATTTCGTCCTCCATGGCACAATGCCAAAATAGATGAGCAAGAGCTTTAGCAACACCACTAGGCATAGAAACGTGAGACAATGATGAGACAAAGGAAAAAAAGATAGGAGAAAAACAATCATAGGACAAAAAAATTAGAAATAGGATGATGCATACTAACACAATTAGAAAGACTAGAATAAAGAGCATAATGATCAATAGGACGACCAACACAAAGACTAGAATAAGGAGCATAATGATCAATAGGGCAACCAACACAAGAATGTGTACCTTTTTGATAAGTAATGGGCAGATCAGGATCAGAGGTTGGCTTGTAACTAATGGGGGAATAGATGAATCAGGTGTTGATGGAGATTGTATTGTCATAGTTGGAGCTGTACTACATTTATGATAAGTGCAATCACCAAATTGATATTTTGCGGATGTAGCTAGAGAAATGGAAGATAGTAGAAGCATCGGTAGGACATAATGGTCACCATCACCATGTGGTGGTGAAACCATCAAAGAAGAAAAATATGATTGGTCTTCAAAGAATGTTTGTAGACTCGAACATATGATGGTGAGTAGGATTGTAACATTTGTATTCCTTTTGAGTTTGAGAGTATCTCACAAAGACATATTTTTCAGCATGAGAATCAAGTTTATCAAGATTTTGAGTAAGACAATGTACAAAACATACACAATCAAAGAATTGAAGGGGTAAGGAAAAGAGAAGACAATTTGGATGTAAAATTGAGAATAGTGTCTCCTATTGAATGACATAATCTGAAAGTCTATTAATTAAATAACATGCTATAAGAATAGCATGGCCCCCAAAATGTTTAGGTAGATGCATATGAAACATGAGGCAATAGGCAACATGAAGAAGATAGTAATTTTTATGTTCAACTATGCCATTTTGTTGTGAAGTGTATGAGCAAGAAGTCTTATGAATAATACCATGGGATTCAAAAAGTGTAGGTAGGTATTCTCTAGTATTATTTAACTGTAAATATTTGATAGAGATATTATATTGATTCAACACTTCGAAATAGAACAATTGAAAGTAACGAAAAATCTTTGTACGGTTTCTTGTTAGGAATAATCAAGTCATTCAAGAAAAATCATCCATGAATGTAACAAAATGTCTAAATCCAGAGACATTAGTCACATGACACAGGCTCTATACATTTGAGTGAACCAACTCAAATGGACTAGACACATGACTCTGAATGCGGGAAGGAAAAGAAGTTCTATGATTTTTACTAAGTTGACAAACTTTAGTTTAAAAGGAACTCATAGACTTAGACTTAGGAAATAGACACCAAAGTATATTTGGTGGTGGATGACCAGCATGACAATGCATATGATATATATCAATGGATGTATGCTTCATAGCTGCAATAGCTAAAACCTTCTTATCATAATAGTACAGGTCATTTGATTCATGTCCCCCACCAATCATCTATCTAGTCCTTTCATCCTAAAAGAAATGGCGAGAAGAGAAAAATGTTATAAAACAATTTGGTACTTTGGTCAACGAGCTAAGAAAAATCAAGTTATAAGGAGATTTTGATAGGAGAATGACATATGACAAAGAAAGAGAGGGAACTCAAATGAGCAACTCCCGTACCAATAATCTAAGATTGTGACCCATTTGCTAATGTAACTAAGTTTGATAATGAATGAGATGTAGAGTGAAAAGAAGATAGTAGGTTAGAGTTACCAGTCATGTGATTGGTAGCTCCAAAGTCTATAACCCAAGAATCAGACTTTGAAGACAACAAACAAGACAAACTACCTTCAGAGGTTTGAGCCAAAGTTTCATTAGGAGCTAAAGATCCTATCATTTGTTGGGAGTGAATCAATGCATCATACTCATCACGTGTTAATGTAATGGTATTACCTATCTTCTCAACTTTAATTGAATTTGGTGGAATCGTTGAGGGAGGATTAAGAGAATCCTCAACCTTTTCATATGCAGCAATGGGTGATTTGAGCTTTGGGTGAAGCATATAATAATAGGCTTTTGTATGTCTAGCTCTTTGACAATGATGGCAATAGCAAGAATTCCTAGAATCAATGGTACCATGAGTCCTAACTCTCGCTTCATGAGCTCCATGACCTCCACTATGAGCAAAACTGCATCTACTAGAACCTCCATGACCTCGATAACCACGACCTTGACTCTCCACATCCACTAGGACCATGGGAAAGCATAGCACTAATCTCCACTGCTGGTGCGAAAGGAATTTTCTCAGGAATTGTAGAACGGAGAGCCTAGGAGAAGACTTCATCTACTAGGGGATGAGAACTTTGAGATGTAATATGTTGACGAATAAATGAATAGTCAAGCCCCAATGACTTAAGATATAGTATTACCCTTAAACCCTCTTGGCATTTAGCCAAAACATTTGGATCATTTGGGGCAGGAAGATAAGTATCCAATTGTTGGCAAAGAATCGTGAACCAAGCATAATGATTGGATAAAGATTGATTTCCACACTGAATATCAAACAACTTTTCCACGTATCACATACTCGCATCATATTATTCTGCTCCAAATAGAGTAATGCGCATATATCTCAAACTGCCTTAGCGGAGTCATTTTGAATAAATTGAAGACTAACCTTAGGGTCCATGCTATTCCACAATAGGGTTCGAATCATTGCATCTCTTGCAATCCTATTTGTAGCTTATTGGATGATACTATAGATGTGAGATATTCAAGTTGCCTAGTGGCAGTAAGATAGACTTTAATCACTTTAGATTAGGGTGGATAATTAGTTCCATCTAGTTTGACATATGTTAACTGAAAATAGCCGAAAATGGATCTAGAAGTTGATGCATTGTTTGCCCATTAATGAATAAAAGAGTGTGATTGAAACCAAGAAATGAACTTTATAGTTACCAATACTTAATTCCAATAATCCACTCAAATAAATAAGAATTCCGAATAGAAGGCCTCAATCTAATCACTAATAATTGCATCAATTTGACCACACTTTATAAGATCATTTCATCTATCAGCAACAATACGAATCACCAAAGCACCAACATATTTATTCTCACCATCTCCTTCAATTCAACACAATATCACACAAATATAGACTAAACCCAAATATTCAGCTATAAACCTAAATATTCAACAACAAAAGGTCAATGAGAAAAGACAAAAAATATGACACTTTTAGGTGGAAAACAACAGCTCTATCCTCTGTAATAGCTAGTCCCCTTTGCAATGGCCACTTTAAAAAAAAAAAAATTGCGACTAAAGTTAGAGACATAACTTTAGGGTTGAGGTTGCTCTCTTTTGCGTTGCCAAGATTGCTTCTACTAGAGAAGATTTTTAGGGTTTTTAGGTCCAATCTTGGTCGGACACCATTCGGATTTGAATTGGTTTTCAAATCCAATCTTTGATAGTAAGGTCTGGTGACACCATGATGGATTATGTAGAGCTAGATTTGGTTTCCTAGGTTGAACGGCAGCAATCATAGGGTCGGGTGATGCCGGGAGATGGCAATGCCGAGGCTGGTCGACGTGTTCCCAAGATTAGTCCATGCAAGGCAACCCAAATGGTGACGATTGGAGTTCGCTAGTCAGCGTCAAGGGTCATCGGTTGGCAGCGTGGCCTTTTTCTAAAACACCAAGGCATGGTGGCTTAGTTTGGTGTTGTGGGTTTCGCTTGCTGTTTCGGCATTGTGGTGATGCAAATATCACTATTCCCAACTAGTGATGCAGCCTTTTCTAGTACTAGAACAATGATCTATAGCAATATGGTGGCTAGGGTTTTTCTTTTTCTATTATGTGTGACTCGATAACATGTAAAGAGATAATTGTTTTCTATTATTCAATAAAAAATAGGGTTATTTATATTTATTTATATGTGCTTAACTCTAACTCACAAACTAAATTACTATTTTACCCTTATTACTCACAATATTTTCCAATAGCACTAAAATGATCTTTTTAATAATGACTAGCACTGAAATAATTACTTCAAATAAAATTTGACACTCAAATGATCACTATTTATAACTTTTAGATGATGTTGTTTAGGGGTTATATGCTAACTAAGCAGTTGGTAAGTCACGTAGGACTGAGAAATTAATAAAATATAGCCACATTGGATTTTTACCAACTCAGATTGGAGTTGGTATTTAAGTGATAAAAAAAAAAAACTTTGATATTAAAGTGAGTGTCGCATACAACTTGTGGCATTTCTAATGTATTTATCCTGCTAGAAGTGCCCTGTTTTTATTACAAGAAATGCTTTCGTGGCAATTTTCACTAAGTGGGCTGCCACTTGGACACCAACTAAGCAACTAGAGGAGCTCTTAGTTATAATTTTGGAGATGAGCACCCTTCCCACAAGGATTGGTGCTTCCCTCATTTGATACCATGAGTTTTGTCAACAACAAAATTTAATTTTTAAGAGATGTTACAAGTTAGCTATTACATCTTGTGTAATTGTTCCTATAAAGTATTTCCTAAAAAGATCCATATTATCTTAATTCCCTATTGTAAAATGTTGTTGATTATATATGATATTTCCTATGTTTATTAAAAACGACATTAAAAATTTTCTAATGGTCATTGGTTTCTATACCGTAGATTAATTATATAAAATACACTAAGATTATTTAAAATATAAAATGAGATACAATTTGACAAGTAATTTATGATAAAATACAATTCCAATTTGACACAAACAAAAAACTTGATGCCCATGCAAGGCTGCTAATTTTGATGTAAACCAGAAGTAAGTGTACAAAATGGGTAACTGGTCAGATAAGCGACGCCCTTTTGGTTGCTTTTGATTGACATACTTCTCGAATTCCAAAATATAATTATGGCAGTAAATCAAAATGAGAATGAGAGGATATTTGAGCATTATTTTTGGGTTGGCTCTGCAGTGCTGGTTCCCCCTATCTAGTCAGATAATTAACTCATCTTTGGAATAGGCACACGCAATGTCAAAAGCAGAGACAGCAGCAGCCAAAAATCATACTTGTTACTTTGCCGTCCCATCTTTTGACTCAAAAAAAATTTAAGGAAAACATTAGAAAAGCTGTCCTTGTGTTAAAAAAATTCAAATCCGTGCAGGATTTGAATTTATTCATTTTTCTTTTAGTTCAATGATGTATTTATCAGCTATATCAAGTCAAACATGGAATAAATTTATATAGCTTTGTATATACGTGTGTATTTTGCAATCATAAGAATAGTTACTGTGACTATGAGTGTTGTTCATCGTTCCCGAGCAATCGCCAATGGAAAACCAACCATTAATTTGTATTTTGCCGGGTCAAAGAAATCAGAGAAAAGGAGGAGGGTTTGCGAACAGGGGGAATGCCTCGGGAAGACTCCTTGCAGAGGCACAGGAGTCCAGATTTGCTAGAGACCAAGCTCAACTCAACTCCTGGCCAGCAAGGTCTCTTCTTAGACGCTGCTCAAGATCTGTTTCGTTTGGTTTCTTTGTCCCCTTAGTATTCTGATTTGCAGAGAGTCAGAAACGTTATCTAAAAACCTGTGCATATCATCCTAATTAGCTACTCCTAGTCAAATGTTGCTATTTTTCTCCCCTCTTTCAACCATGTGAATTGAGTTGATAGCCGTATGTGTTTCATTTCATCACTCGAAATGATTTCATGGTGTTTTGAGGACAACTACAGATGCCTCTGTTCGTGCCAGATTTAAAGATCATCTGGATATGAAAATTTAAAATGATAAGGAGACGGAGCACACAGATATTATCAAAGGTATTTCTATAGTATATAGCATTCTGAACTTCCAAGTGGTGCCCGGACATGTTCACTCCTTCCAAAGTATGTTATATAGCCTAATGCGAAGTAAAATGCACCCCATGTCCATATGCAATTTTAGGACGGACAGCTGCTAAAAGAAACATTGATTGATCACATGTGCCTCGTTTTTCACATATTAGGGAAAATATGGTGAAAGGATATGCAGGATGCACTAACAATATCTGGACCTCTTACACTAATTTATGCATGTTCCACTGTGCTTTGATAAAAGATGGGACCGACCTAGAAAAAGTTCTATAAAGTTGGTCCATGAGAAAATAGGAGCAATCGCGAAAGAAAAAGGTTTCCTTCTGTTCACATGTAATGGCAAGTGAGATTTCATGCTATGCTTATAATGCCAATTTCAAAGCCTTGTATAGAATGTAATCTCATTTTATTCATCAATTTCAACTTAGAATATGTAAGTTCAAGTGCATATCCTGTAACTTCATAGAGCCTCCAACAAATTGAGCAATGTCATTACTCATTATGTCAGAATGTATACCTCGAATGAAAATACCTCTTCTGAAGATTGCTATCATACTTTCTCAGGAGAAATACATTAGAAGTCCTGAAATTTTGAAAAAGTACAATTAAATCCTAAAATTTGTCACAAAAGTGCAATTGGATCCTAAAAATTTTAGAAAGTGCAATCGAATCCTAAAATTTGTTAAATTGGTTAAATCAAGCTTTTTTTTATAGTACTTTTTGAAAGTTTTAGGATTCATTGCACTTTATTTACAAGTTTTAAGATTTGATTGCACTTTCGTGATAAGTTTTAGGACTTAATTGCACATTTTGAAAGTTTTAAGACTCAAGCAAATTTTTGTGACAAGTTTTAAGATTTAAAGTGTACTTATCCTTACTTTCTCTGAATAAAAGATATTCATCCAGGAAAAGATGCACACAAATTGTACACCAGGAGAATGAGACCTCTTCAAATACCCTGCCAAGATTAGAAGCTCCTTTGGAAGATCAGAATCTTCGAACAACTCTTCCAAGAGACAAAATGTTTTTCAGAGAATTAGGTTTGAAAAACAGACGAGACAGAGGCCCAGTAATTCTAGTTTTAGGAATGGCCTCAGAGCATGCGGTCACTCGATAAATAGTTAAGCCAAAAGTCTGGAAAACGAAGATTATAGCCGGAGAATTCCAACACGAGCAGAGAAATAACTGAGGAACGTGTTGCAAAATCAATAATCGCATGTCGAACGTTAAATTTTTTTCCATCACTGATGCTCAACAAACACACTACCTAGATACAAGCGGGGTTAGCGAAATGAAAGATTGCAACAAATTTCACAATGGCTCTTCTTGCTTTGTTCACAAGCTTCGGCCCACTCCTCCATCAGCCATAACCAACCCCTCTGTCTTGTTCTTTAGACGCTCTCACTGCGCCTCCTCCTCCTCCTCCTCGGGCACTAAATCGATGACATGTGCTGTTTTTCTGTTCTCAACACCGTCCTTGAACTTAAAACTTGTACCGAGTTTTCCACATCATACTTTCAGCTGGCGTTGACACTCGCATGAGCTTCAATTTGCCAGAACCATAGACAAAGACATTCGAAGGGGAATCTCCACAAGTTCAAGGACAAGATTAGAAAAGGAATACAAGTTCAGGACCAAAATACGAACATATTCCATATAACATAGCTAGGCATCGGTATTGTGTTGAACCAAAAAGAATCATTACCGTGAAATCAACTCTGATTGACTATAGAAACCCCAAGTCCCACATCTAACGTCTCACAATCTCTGGATTCTCAATCGTCATAGCGCAAGTCACCGATTTAGTGCTGAAGGAGAAGGTGGAGGCGGCGCAACGGGGGCGTCTAAAGAACAACAGAGAGGGTTGGTTATGGCTGATGGAGGAGGGGACGAAACTTGTGAACAAAGCAGGAAGAGCCATTGCGAAATTTGCTGCAATCTTTCAGCTCGCTAACCCCCCTTTATATAGGTAGTGTTGTTGCTGAGCACCAATCATGGAAAAAATATTCATAACGTTCGACATGCGATTTTTGATTTTGCAGAAAGTGATTACTCAAAAAATCTGAGGATCCCACGCATTAATTCAATTATCATTGCAATTAGAAATCTCTATGCATCTTTCGACTAAATTTATTTCTAAAATAAATCGACAAAACCTGTTGTCTCCTACTAACAGGAAATTAGCAATAGTAGAAAATATAGAAATAGTTTGAAGGCCAAAATCATTAAAAGCCTAGAACTTTTTAATTTTTTTTTTCTCAATAAAAAGACATAGGAAATAATAAAAAATCATAAACCTGTTGCAAGGTACTATTTCAGTATTTTCAATATGATTAATTTAGTCATAAATCTTTCAACGATTTTCTAGTGTAGTACTTCCGGATGATATATGTTGAAAATCACTTACATAACCATTGACTATTATCTTTTTGTAATATTTTTTTATATTTTGTTCTGGCCATTGCTGGGGCACTGTCGATCTCTGCTAGCCCTTTTAGGATGATGAACATTGGAAAATATAAAGACAATAAATAAAATAATAAAAAGTATATAAAAATTCAGAAATTTAAAAAATTTGCAAAAAAAAATGTCTACATCAATACTGGTTATACCATGTAAGATAGTCAATGTTGATTAGATGGTCACATTAGTTGTTTCTAGCTATACTTGGCCATATGAACTACATTGGAAAATTGTTAAAAGGTTTAAGGCTAAATTAATAAAATTAAAAAATTTAGGAAAAAATTGACCACCGTAAAATAGGTTTAGGACTTTTTCGACAAAAAAAAAAATATTTAGGACTTTTTGGACAATTATCACTCAAAAATTGTGTTTAGTAATATAACACAATCCCCTGAAGACCTTTGAATTTATTTATTTTCATGTAAAAAGTGTTGTCCGTTATTCGGCATATTGTTATGTCCGCCATCGATATGCTTACTCTGAAATTTTTAGTATGATATATGTATAAACAAATCAATTTTAAATAAGAAAAAAAGTCACAAAAGCCTCAAATTTGTATTCATGTGATACATTAGCCTTTGTTTAGATTCCTCATATGCTTTTCCAGTCAAAACAATATTATTTTTGTTTCACTTAAATCACGTGAGCGCTATGTCAATATTATTTGCCTGTTTTGACCAAACAAAATATTATTATTTACCTCCCACCATACATATAGGTAAATTTTTATAGTGCTCTTTGATGGAATCGTAAAGAAGCTGAAGGTTGGGAGAGACCCCTAAATAAGCAAACACTAATGCCCCCAATATTCAGCTACCCCTAATTAATTGGGCGTTGACAATATATTGATTAAAATCAATATAAGTTTAGTTAGGGTGGCTTGGAATCATAGGATGCTTCTCACGTCAAAACTAGACCATACCAAATTTCCTTTCCTCATACCTGGTGTCCTATAACGCCCACAAGTAGACAGCTTCCATTATTAATTCGTTGAACAAAATGTCCTACACCTAAGTCACAATCTTAATGGGACAGATCTAGGATAATGATTTGTCAATTTGGTGAAATTACATCTATCAATAGTAAAGATAGATCCTATCCAAACTTTCAAATATCTCACAAAAGAACACATAGTTGGGCTTCCAACCCAAAAACTCCCCTTTATAGTTGGGTTTCCATCTAGAGTAGCCGGTTGGAGATTTGACATGTGGACTGAAATATAGTATTGGCCTCTCAAATTTAGTTAACGTGGATTGAGGAGGGGCAAAGAAACCGCGTATCACCCCAATAAATGGCTAAAAGTGAGAAGATAGTGGGTAGTATTGGCTTTTCATTTCAGCCATAGCTACTCCAATTGTCTAGATTGGACCAATCTAAAGATTGCAATAGCCATGAAACCTCGTATCACCCCCATAAATGGCTAAAAGTCTTCAGATTTCCTCTCTTCCCCCTCATTCCGCTGCTCTCTCTTTCCCCTCCGTTAATGTCATGTTGGCAAATTTTCAGTCCATTCACTTTGCCACACGTGTCGCTCTCGGGGCCACCTCTCAAAATGCAATATCTCTCGTCGTTCTGTCTCTTCTGCTGCACTTGCTTTTTTCCTTTTTTTCACTCACGCCACCCTAGCCGCAAAGCTCGAGCCTAAGGCTTGCGGCCGCCGTGGCTAGGGAGCCCCACCTCAAGTAATTGTTGCCGTGAGCTTATCCTCAAGCGACTATGGCCACTTTGACCTTGAGCTCCAGGCTCAAGCCACATCTCCATGAGCATAGCAACTGCAAGATTGCAAATTAATCGTCCATAGGCTCTCTGGACGTGGCAATCTAGCACAACAGAGGAAGAAGACAGAATGTCTCTGCTCGAACTTGAGCTTCCATGGCTATTGCAATCTTTAGGCTCAAGGTCGAGCTTCATGCCATGGCAACCGCCAGCGTTGGGCTCGAGCTCTGTGGCCAGGGGTGAAGTCGATTCGGCAAGCCGTTGGGAGGCCCTCGGGCGTCGTCCCTTTTGGTGTCCATGGAGGAGAGGAGATGAGGTGTTGAAGAGGGAGTTAGAGAGAGTAAGTCTAGACAGGGTGAGTGATGAGGGGAGAGAGAAAAGTGAGTCCCTTGCAGGCGAGAAAATATTCAGTGGTTTGCTCTCAGCCAATAATAACTCGACACGTGTACGATGATGTGGAATTAAAAAAAAACGAAATGGACTCATTCTGCCACTTTCTCTCTCTTCCTCCTCCGTTCCTCCTCTGTCCACACCTCCCCGCCGCCGGCACCGTGTCCAGGCCAACTGTGCATCCAAACCGAGTCACTCCCTCCGTTGTCTTCGTCTTCCTCTATTCGTCTTCCTCCGAGCATCTGTTAACCTTCGCCTTCGGCCTCTGGTCACTTCGTCTTCTTGCCGTCACCATGCCTCCAAATCTGGTCTTCAGCTTCTTCTTCCGCTGTCCGTCTTTGGGATTGCCTTCCTTTGTGCGTTTGGTTGTCTTCAACTTCATCTTCCATTGTTCATTTTCCTCGATGTCTGAACGCGTTCGACCACGTTTGGCCAGATCTGGAGATCTGGAGATCTGGGGAGTGACGCCAGTGAAGCCATGGACAAAGGACGCGATGCTAGATCTGGAGGTTGGGGAAAAACTGAAAAAGACGGAGCTCGATGCCAGAATGCGTTCGACCTCAGATGGCCAGATTTGGCGATCTGAAGAGCGACGCCGGTGGAGTTGATAGCAGCCATGGACGAAGGACGCGATGCTAGATCTGGAGGTGGGAGAAAAAAAAAAAAAAAAGGGAGCCCAAGAGTTACTAGGGTCGACCCCAAGCAGCGCTGGAAGGGTTTCTCCATCATCCATGGCCGCTTGCTTGTCCATGGCTCCGAGATGCCTCATTCACAGATCTGGTCACCACAAATGGTCCATGGCCGCGAGCATTGATGGCAAGCTCCAAATCTCGTCCATGGACAAAGCGGAGGACTCAAGGATGGAGGTTGCGATGGCTTGAGCGGCGGTGACCATCATGCTTGGGCGGTGGCTGTCATGGTGGAGGAAGTGAGAGAAACAAAGTTTTTAGTTTTTAGTTTTTTTAATTCCACATTATCGTACACGTGTCGAGTTATTATTGGCTGAGAGGGAAAAATGCATGTCACGTCAGCCGATGACGTGGTGAGAGTAAACCACTGAATATTTTCTAGAAAATATTGGGTGCAGCTCGTTTGCCAGCGTGGCAAACTGGAGGCTGCTCCATAGCGTGACACGTGTCTCTTGTGGGCTCAAAGTTGATAGCCAGTCAATTTTTTTCAAATCCAACGCCACAATTTCTTTCTTCCCTCTGCACTTTCTCTCTCCGTCTCTTCACCTTCACGCACAGCTTCTTCTCTCTTCCCCAAATATTTTCTCTCTCCTGCACTTCTCTCTAAAACATGACTCTCTCTCTTTCTCCCTCTCCCTCCGACGACCCCCAGCCCTCCAGACACCGCACGCCGACCAATGACCACCGCGCTCGACTGATGGTCCCTTGCCCCCTCCCTCTGAGACTTCCCACTCTGTCTTTCCTCTCTCCAAGTGTCGACCCAAGCTCTCATTCGACAAACGAATCACCGTGCTGCCCTCGACGACCACCATGCGCGGCCGACGGTCCCTCACCCTGTCTCTTCTCTCTCCAAGCCATCGACCCAAGCCCTTGTTGGACGGACAAACCACCGCACGTCAACCGACGATCACTACGCGACAACCGACGAATGGTGCTGGAGTTGATCACTTCAAACCCCTCGTTGCTCATGCTACTTCCCTTGTATCTCCAGAGAAAGTTGTTGGAGCACTTTGAAGCCACTCTCCATGCAGTTTTGTGTCTTAGAAATAGAAAATAGTTCATTCTTTTCCTCTATTGTGTATGGCCAGTAATCCGGTTCTCCAGATTTTTTCTTGTATTTTGAGGATTCCCTTTTTAGTCATAGCCATCCATTTGCTTTGTTAATTTCATCGAGATAGTTGCGTCTTGCAAATTTTGTGCCCACAATCTGTAATAATCTTTGATTTTTTTACTGGCTTTTCTTCTTGTGGTTGAGTTCATTGCAGGGCTAATACTGTCTTGGCTCCATTCATCTCAAGCGAAAATGGTGCCCTTTTTCTTTCCGTATCTCATGCTGGATTTAGTTCATCAACGATGAGACTGGATTTTTTTCTTTTTGCACCATTACCGCCATTCAATATAACTTCATTCCACAATCTCTTGATTTTAAAAGAGGATAAAATCCACACAATCTCTTGATTTTAAGGAGTATAAAATCCATACAAGAATTGAAAGTCCCAACCTCATCCCAAAAGATTTTCCTCGTTAAAATAGCAAGTTTGCAGTTCATGATAATGGAACAATCTTAGAGTCATAAAAAAACAATTACAGAATCTGAATCTTGGATGAGAAGGAAAAAAGAAAATTACGGAATCCGAATCTCGGATGAGAAGGAATTCAAAGATCAGGACAACGCCAGAGTAGAGAGCAAATGAGTGCCAAGCGAGCACTAAGGGAGCGCCGGAGCATAGTGCGAACGAGCCGAGCAAGCGTTAGAACAAGGAACAAAGAAGCAAGATCCAACAAGCACCGGCGAGACAATGAAAGACTTGACCCTCTGTTCCGAGCAATTGCGGTTTTAGAATTGCCACCAGACCTTACCTTGGACCTTTCTTGCATTGGTGCATCCGACCCTTTCTCTCTCTACAATCTAGAGAAAGAGGACGACCGTCGTGAAGCTCCCCCTCCTCTCGCCATGCCACTGAAGCCTGTCGGCACCTACACCGTCGCCCTCATGCTACTCTTCGCCTTCCTCAAGCACTAGAGTGGGGAGAGAAGAAGTGATGCTTATGTCAAGACTGTGTCTTCACGCCTCATTGAAAAGAGGAAATATTGGTTGCAGCGGTGGTTCGTCCGTTGAGTTGACGACTTGGAGAGAAGAGACGGAGTAGGGGGACCGTCAATCATGCACGATGGTCATCGGTCAGTGCGTGGTGGTTTGTCCGTCAAGTGGTCGATGGCTTGGAGAGAGAAGAGATAGGGCGGGGGACCGTCGGCCGTGCGTGGTGGTCGTCAAGGGCGGTGTGGTGGTTCGTCCGTCGAACGAGAGCATGGGTCGACAGCTTGGAGAGAGGAAAGACAGTGAGAAGTCTCAAAGGAGGGTCCGAGGGACCGTCGATCGGGCACGGTGGTCGTTGGTCGGCATGTGGTGTTCGTTGGTCGGCGTGCGGTGTCGAGAGAGGGGAGAAAGAGAGAGAGTCGTGCGGAGAAGTGAGAGAGGGAAAAGAGAGAAGAAGTCGTGCGTGAAGGTGAAGAGACGGAGAGAGAAGTGCAGAGGGGAGAGAGAAAATATTTGGGGAAGAGAGAAGAAGCTGTGCGTGAAGGTGAAGAGACGGAGAGAGAAAGTGCAGAGGGGAGAGAGAAAATGTGGCACTGGATTTGAAAAAAATTGATTGGCTATTAACTTTGGGCCCACAAGAGACACATGTCATGCTTTGGAGCAGCCTCCAGTTCGCCACGTTGGCAAATGAGCTCCACCCAATATTTTTTCAATATTTTCTCCCCATGCAGACCCCTTTAGCAATAATTCCTTTCAAATGTGGGTTAAAGCAACACATGTCACCTACTGAGTAGACTTATGTAAAAATGACGTGGCAAAATTAGTATACCCAATATTTCTCCCTCGGTTATTGTGGAAGCAGGCTTTTCCTCCCTAACACACTCTCCCTCTCTCTCTTCGTCTTCGCTGCTTCTTCTTCTTCTCTTTTCTTTGGTTCCTCAGCTACCCTTTGACCAAAACAAATCATCTCTCTCCGGCAACGCCAATTAGACTGCGAAATCGCCTCTTCACTCTGCACTCGTCCTCTCTTCTATACCCGTTACTTTGGCCATCTCTGAATGCCATGCTCTTCTCGCTCTCTCTCAAGACCCCTCCCCTCTCGCAGCTCACCCACCACGTTCCATGCCTCTACTTCCAAAACAGCGAGCTCAGCAGCCTAGAATACTTGATGGTGGAGCTTATAGGGTTGGCTTCTCTTGCGGGCCTTACATTGTATCTCTATTTTTATTGTTAATTTGTTGTCACTTGACTCTGAATCGTTAAATACTCAAAACTAGAAAAGAACAACAGTAGTTCTTCGGTCGTGACTTGGCTGTTTCGGCTAGTATGTTTAAGAGCAGCAACTTAGCTGCGAGGATTTTCGAACGACAGATTTGCACTCCTACTCAGGGCACCAGTGTGATCCTCAGTGCTTTTTCACAGCAACTTGATCTTCTTTGTTGCTTATGTTTGTTCATCTTTGTTGGGGACCTTCTGGTTTTGGCAATTCTTTTGTGCTCTAAATTGATTTTCGAATTTCGAATTTTATTTATTTAGTCTTATGCGAATTTGCCGAGCTCTTGCTAAACTGACTTTTGGGGCTAATTATTCAGAATGTGCCATCAGGAATGTGCGCAGAGTACTATCTTACTTAAAGGAAGAAATGATGGTGGAATTGCTTCATTTAAATCTCCCGAGCTGCCTCAGCTTTCGAGGAGCATTGAAATCTTAAATATTTCCATAAACTGTGTCGCCTAAATCGAACTTTGTGACAACAGCACCTTTCGCCACCGTCACGTCTGCCATGTTGCAGCTTGGGACCACTTGCCTATAAATTATGCAATGAATCTATGATAGTCGTGCCCTCTTGGAAGTAGGTGAAAGCACCTAGGGGTTCAGCTAATGGATTATTAAGCCTAAATTTAATTTGGGCTCTTTCAAACATATACCAATCCACGACCTAGGTTTAAGTTCTTAACATACAATTGATTGTTATCATAAAGTTGCCACTAATCTATTTTCGAGAAATTGATTAGAAAACTAATGGAAGAATTACTCTACTTTTACAAACTAGAGATTGTAGGTATAGGACTTGATTACAATAAATTTCTCTTACACCTTTCAGTATATTTTCTCTTTTATTTCAGAAAAATGTTTTGCAGGCAGTCCGGATTTATTTTAATTTACTCCCTAACATGTGAGATGATCAGGCAGGTATGCGACCATTATTTAACTCTAAATAATCAAAGCATTAAATAAATTGCAAGGAAATGGAAGAATGAGCTACGAAAGCATGTGCAATGTTAGCAAGAAAATCACATCTTCATCCTCAATATGATTTCTAATTAAAACACAATTTCACTCAAATTTTATTTAGGTTTTATCTTATTTATCGAGAATCATGCTTTATACTAACCTAACATGACATGCAACATGACATAGCAATATGACATGACCTAAAACTTCGTGTCATGCACATGATATTTTCTTTTGTCTTTTCATGAAAATTCGAAATTAGAAAATAACTAGAATAAACATGTAATTTATCCTAGAGAAAGAATCTAATTTATTTTAAAATAATATTCTTTTTGGTATTTTATGTAAAATTCGAAATTAGAAAATAGTGAAAGTTGGCTGTTTAGATGAAGATGTTATCCAACTCATATTAGGAATCAGATTAGGCCAAATCCTAATTTAAACTAGAATGTTATCTTAACTAGATAGTCCCTAAACTAAAATGCAATCTATCTAGAAAAATTATCTAAACTTATTTTAATTAATTTTAGAAAGATTATCTAAGAATCAAATTAAGCGTGCAATCTTATCCTAATATGCAATGTTTACAATTAAAATTTATATCTTTTTATGATTTTCATTTTAGATAAGAATAGAGATAAAATCAAATAAAATCAAGCAATAGATAACATCCACCACTCAAAATATCATCCATATCCCTCTAATTTTGGAAATAAATAAAATTGATGAATCGTATCTCGGACATGAGATTTAACTGGTTGATTTTTCGAGTGATCATGAGTTATATTTCAAGCATGAAATCGGACTGTCAATCACTTTATGTTGTGAAATTGGTAAATTATTCCTATCTACAAATACTTGAACAATCTATTAGATATGACAATACGGACAAAGAGAATGAACGTAGATCAAATTAGATAACGAAATATTCAAATTCAAATAGCAGGATATCGTTACCTAACTCAAACATTGACTTTTCGAATTTGAATTCAGATGATGGCGTGGCGATGGATCATGGTGGATGACTGGCGATGAGTGAGTCGCGGCGTGCTCGCAGTGGTGTCTCGGTAGAGTTCGTCACAATCGCTCGCGGTGG
This sequence comes from Corymbia maculata, assembly GCA_014182735.1. Classification (NCBI taxonomy): domain Eukaryota; kingdom Viridiplantae; phylum Streptophyta; class Magnoliopsida; order Myrtales; family Myrtaceae; genus Corymbia; species Corymbia maculata. The sequence goes on along the minus strand of CM024688.1, from coordinate 3,493,785 downwards.
ATGGGCAGCGAGCTGTTGCTGGCGTCGCGAGACACTCGAGTGTCCTGCAAAAACAGAAAAGATCCGGCGTCGTGGAGGGACTCCCAATAGTGCTTGGCTCGGTGTCGTCTGATCTTTCCTCTGGAGGATATGGACAAAATCCAAAAGAATACAAATCCACGGCTTGGTCGCCGGGCTGATCAAGAAGTTGTTTGGAATATCTGCAGGGACATTCAACCGACATATGTGATATTGCAGGGCTAAAATCAATGCTGTTGGGCGAGCTAGCAACACTATTTCTAAATGTTGAAGGTGCAGCAAGTTGGCTTTTGGGTGCACGCCAGTCTGTTTGGCAGAAAGAGCGAGGAAACCATGAAGGAAGGATCGGCACGGGGACTGGAATTGTAGTGCGAGTTAGGCCCAGAACACGGTATTAGGCTTCTTCGCCGCTGAATCAAATACAGTAGCGAAACTGGACTTGATGAGGATGCCGCTGAAAACTTAGCAATAACGTCGATGGAAACAGCGAGATTTATTATTTGTTCACCGATCAGCTGCTGGAAAGCTCTGCCAAATCAAACTCAAGTTCAGCGATAATAGCAGGAAAGATTGCAGGCACTAGTTCAGTGCCGCGATGGTGAGGACGGCTAGGCACTATAATGACCAGAACACCAGATACTTGTAGGTCGTCGGTTGTCTTGAACGGCAAGCAAGAACATCAGCGACTGTCAGTCGCGGTGGCGAAGTTGTCCGCAGAAGTCGGGGCAGTGACGGCCGGGGAGGACCAGCGATTTTCCTCTTGGTATTGTCAACGATCAGAACGTGGGAGTCTCTCTTTAATTTGATTGATTCTGTGGACTTAACCTAACCTCCTCCGGGACCAGCAAGGCGTAGTCCAGGAATACACTTGTTGTCCATCGTCTACGCCTTTCGGCATAGGCATGAATTTCTCTATCGTAAATTTCTTTGAAGATATGAAGGCAAAATCTGGGTGAACATATCCACCTAATCTTGCAATTTTTTATGGACGAAAGATTTTCATTTCTTCCACATGCATATGTGCTTCCATCATAATTGTTCCGCTGTTGGTGTTTCAATTCCCATTGTCCATTGGCATACTATGTTGTAAATAAAAATTAATCTAATAGCTATCCATCATACAATGCCTAAAACGTTCTTCGACCATGACGCCCACTAGTCCCTCGATTAGAAATTGTTATCACTTGGATTATGTATGAAATTTATATTTATTTTTGTTTTATCAACCGTGCATCTCGTATTCATAAGCAACTTAGATCAGCAAATTAACATGGACCCGTCATATTTAACAATTTAAATGCATAGTTATACGAAATGATCTATCAATGGAACTTAAAATCAGTTAATGAAATAGATGATTATTATCTCAAAAAAAGAAAAAAAAAATGGATGAGTATCAGCAATCCAAGTTTGCCTCTATCGTCGGGTGTTCGCAAGGTTTTTGACATTAAAAAAGGGAGCGGTGTCGAGGTTTGGTGGTTTAGAGGGCTCTTTACAACAAATTTGTTAGGTTTTCGATATTAAAGAAAAAAATTTAAATTCTAAAGAGATGAGTTATATCAATTTATCCCAAGAACAAGTTGAATTAGCTAAAGAACTAGGAGTTACCTGTCGAGTATTTGAATGTAAGTTAGTGACATCAAAAATTTTTGTGTGAGCCTACTTAATTTTAGTTACGCCGGAATAATTTAAACCTCTTTACAAAACGAAACTGGGTTTTGTCAAAGCAATAAATGTAAAATAGTATTTGCATCTCATGACCATCCGGTGCTACTCCAGTCTCACGGTGACGACATCGACGCTGCTCCCTTGTAATATTGAAAACCTAACAAATTAAGTTTACATAGTTTTCTAAGCGTAATTAATATTTTAAGAAAAGAGGAAAGGAAATCATCAGAGCAGATAGCAATACCTCTTGTTTTTGGCTCCTAAATTGCACCTATCTATGTGAGACAGGGAAGGCGAAGGAGAGGAAAGGAAACCATTAGACAACAATAGAACCTTCCACCAGCATATTCCCACTCATTTATGCTAATAACTAGAGCTGTCAAAATAGGTCTTATATTTTATATGACCCATTTAAAATATAAATGATGTTGTAAAATATCGCTTCGCAAGTATATAATAGAGAGAATAGAGGGAGAGATTAAGTGGAGAAAACAGATGACACCAGAGATAGTAGAGAAAAAGTCAGGAGCGGAAAATCTCTTATTTCTCACTATTTGTGCTCCTATTTATAGGGATGCACTTATCATGAACATCAATGTATCTGATAATACATGTATCGGATAGGGAGATGAACATTCATCGGATAGGGAGATGTACTTAGAACGTAGGATACATGTATTGGATAGGAGATGAACATTCATCGGATAGGGAGATGTACTTAAAATATATGATACAAATGTACCATAATAAGTACATGAATATAATGAATATTCATACATGTATTTCATAACACTTCCCTTTGAATATTCATTGTATTATATTATGAATGTGCATTGAATAATACTGCCTCATTAAAAACCTTAAGCCAGAAAAACCCAGTGGGACAAAAACCGGACAAAAAGGGAAAAAGAGTACAGAGCACAAATTTATGATTTCTCCCTTTTATGGATGCATTAATTGCCTCGTTAAAAACTTTAAGCCGGAAAAACCCCATGGGGAAAAAATCGGACAAAAAGAAAAAATAGTGCAATGCATAGTTGATAATATCTCCCCCTCAATTGAGCCATATAGCCACTGATGGGGCTAATCAATCTTGCGTTTGACGGCATTCAATAATAGATTGCGGCTCACAATCATCATCCATAATTTTATAAGCAATTGAGAATGCAAAAGCATCATCAATGATGATTTCTTTCGATCCCAAATTTCATTACAACATGTAATGGAATTCTCAATATTACGAGGGTTTGTGATCTTTTCATGGGTTTATGCCTCTTCAGGGGCAATAAGCTCTTTGAGAGCAAGTACAATATCAGGCTCATTTGGAGCGAATTGTGTAAATGTGCAAAAGGCGACATTGCGCGTAGATAATGGACAAACATGGGACCATCTACAGGATGCATCCACTAGTACCATAAAATATCGAAACGGTCCACTTGGTGGTTGTATTGGTCCACATATATCACCATAAATTCTTTGCGGGAATACGGGAGATTCAAGATTAACCTTTATTATAAAAGGTTTGGTAATGAGTTGTCATTGTGAACAAGCTTCATAATTATAATCTTTGGACAACAATACCTTTGTATCATTTAAAGGGTGCCCTTTTGTATTATGAATTATTCTACGCATCATTGAAGCGCTAGGATGACCAATGCGATCATGCCATAACCCAAATTGATCAGGGTTTACTAGTTTCCAAGCCATAGTGGCATAGGTTTCAATAGCCTTAATCATGACACAATACGAACCCATAGAAGAAGCTTCTAGCCTCTCATGGATGGTTTTCAGGCCCATCTTATAAGACGTAATGCCAATATATTCATTATTTTGCTCATAAATAGTTTCAACGTGGTACTCATTACGGCGTACATCTTTGAAACTAAGTAGATTCTTTTTTGATCTACTATTTAGAAACGTATCCTCAATATGTAGGATGGTGCCATTTGGCAAAACAATTTTGGCATTCCCGAAACCATCAATAATTGAAGTAGGACCTGATATTGTATGGACATATGCCTTACGCAACGTCACACTCGAGAAAAAGTGTTTGCTACGAAATATAGTATGCATTGATGCACTATCAAGCAAACAAACTTCTCTCTTTTTCTCGGTATCTTCCATTTGCATTTATGTTGACAACTTCAGGTGTCAAATATCATAAAACTTGCATATCAGTTATAGGGTCAAGTAGAATCTTAAGATAATAAACATAAGAATAACAAAAGGTAATACATTTAAAGAAAAAACAACTATAAAAGAAATTATTATAGTTATAAAATTCGAAGTTTAAGTTGTCATTCATCAATCTGATGCCTCATCAAATAATCAAAAGTCCTCAAAGAAATCAGAGACATCCAGGGATACATTTGCTACTTCAGGAGCAAGAGGAGTCTTACCAACAGAGATATTGTTGGCTTCAACAGTAGTTATGGCAGTAGAATTAATTTCAATGGCGTGAAATTCACCACGCTTGCCCATATTTTTTAAAGATGCTTTGGCGTACGACAAGTACGTGACCAGTGTCCACTCATACCACAGCGATGACAAATACTTTCATTAGCCACTTTCTTATGCTTCTTTTCTTTATCATAATTCAGGCCAAAGTTAGATTTCTTATGACGGTTAAATTTCTTGCCATCCCTTTGAAAATTATGCTCTTGCCTGCTCTTATAGCTCTTAATATGGCCAGTATTTTTCTTAAAGTTAGCATGTGCTTCAGGCAATGCTTTTGAGCCAGCAAGTCTTAGATCATGATTTTTGAGCAACAATTCATTAGTTTGCTCAGCTGTAAGGAGCACATAAATTAATTCAGAATATGTGGCAAATTGACGTTGTCGGTATTGCTGTTGCAATACAATATTCGAAGCATGGAAGGTGGAGAAAGTTTTCTCTAATAGCTCCGCATCAGTGAGCTTGATACCGCATAACTCAAGTCGAAAAACGACATCAAATAAAGCGGAGTTATAATCAGACACTGATTTAAAATCTTGCAGTATGAGATTTTGCTAGTCATATTATGCTTGAAGGAGGATAACGGTTTTGGTATGATCATACCTATCCTTCAACCTCTTCCACAGGGTCTGAGGGTCTCGAATAGATAAATATTGAGTCTGCAGGCTCTCATGCAAATGACAACGAATAAAAATCAATGCATTTGCTTTATTCTTTGCATTTGAGGTTCCATCCTCTGCAATTGCATTAGCGAGACCTTGTCATTGGAAGTGCATTTCCATGTTTAGGCACCAAGATAGATAATTATTTCCACTCACTTCCAGGATGTGAAATTTGGGCTTTTCAATATTTGCCATAATTTTTGCAAAATTCAAATCCTTAAATTAATTAGAAGGATTTCCAAATATCCACCGCCACTTCAGGAGCATAATGATACTTTTAGATTTGAAATTGCCCTTGGAGGTGCATTTCTATGTCTAGGCACCAAGATAAATAATTATTTCCACTCACTTCCGGGATGTGGAATTTGGGCTTTTCAATATTGCCATAATTTTTGCAAAACAAAAATCCTTAAATTAATTAGAAGGATTTCCAAATATCCACCGTCACTTCGGGAGCGAGAAGGATACTTTTAATTTTTTTAAATTTAAAAATAATTACAAATATTTTTTAAATAAAATAATTACAAATTATATTTAAAAAATAAAAATATATATGAAAAATGATGCATAAAAAAGATCAAATCAATTTTTCATATTATACAAATGAGGAAATATATTTTTTGATTTATTTTCAAATTTTAAGAAAACACAAAAAAATTATTTTCCTAAAAAAAAAATAAATTCCTTTACAAATTTTAAGAAAATGGAGCCTCAATTTTTAAAAAGAATTATACAAATTGTTCACTAAATTTGTATTGAATGAAAGTGTTTTAGCAAAACTAGATTTTTTTTTTAAACAAATCATAAGAAATAAGTTTTCCTAGATTTGGAAAAAGTATTTTTGTAATATAATCTTTTAAACAAATCATAAAAAAATTCATATGAATAATTTTTCCCAAATTGGGTTAAATATGGAAGTGTTTTAAATATCGGTTGGGTTGGATATGAGTTAGGATCAAATATGGGTTGAAAAATTTAAGTTATAAATAAATGGGTTATAAACGGATTAATGAATTGATTTTGATCGAATCATTTAAGATTGACCTAACCTAACCCCGGCTCGACCCACCTATTAAAGAAGTCTACCAATAACTATTGATACCTAATATTTAGTTGATGCATCGATAAAGGTAGAAAAATCGAAATTAGGGTTTCCAATCCCGACGAAGCTCGTTTTTCAAATACAAAATATCCTTTTTCATTTCTTTTTGTTTAGAATGCCATTTCAAATAATTTTCGATCCAATTTCAAAAAAATTCAAAAAGTCACTCGGTTGACTTTTGAGTTGACTTTTGATCAATTCTTTGATCGAAAGTCAACCTTGAGTCATAAGTTGACTCTTTGCACAAAAAGGTTCTAAACAGTCCTGATTTCACTTTAGCCAATTTAATTTTTAAAAATTTCAAAGAGGTTTAAGGATTAATCACCATCATATATTAGGAGCACTCCATGTATCATCACCATTAAAATTGGCAAGTTCTCAATTAGTTTGCCAAGGGGATCAAACCTTAGCCCTTGGATTAATCCAAAGGCTAAAATTTGATCTTGCCCTCAACTATATAACCAAAATTTTCCCTCCAAATTTAGTTAAGAGGCCTCATTTGCAAAAAATTTCCTCTTTCTCTCTCTCTCTCTCCCCCTCTTTCCCACCCTTTCTCTCTTGCTCAAACTGCCACCTTAAACCGTTGATCACTGGCAGTTTTTCCGATCACCACCTGGCCTCCCCGTGATCCTCAATCCCCCTCCATCATTGTCGCTACAATAGTAGGTCCGACGGTTGCCTTGAAGCTCCCATCCAGTCATTTTTTTTCCCACGACACTGAAATCGGGCCCAAATCGATCCAATCACCAAGCCGGCTCACCGACAACCCTCCGACGTCATGTGATCCCTCTCTAGCATCCCTAGGTTTTCATCTTTGTTATGCAAGTTGTTAGGGTGTTCCGATGTTCTTCAATTGGAGCAAATCAAAGTCCGATTGATTGTAATTGAAGTTAATCGTGAGATAGGTGTTCTCAAGCTTGAATCCAATAAAGCGAAACCACTCTAGGCGGTCGAGGCTAGGCTTTGACCCTATGATCCTCTATATGCTTAGAAATGATGATCAATGGAGGTTTGGATGATTGCATAATAAATTTGGATGGTTATTGCGTATTTAAACAATTTTTTACAGATTTGGATCTTAGTGTGCTATGTTCTGTGATGGATGATTTGAGGTTTTAGACCTTGTTTTTTGACTTTGATACATTCTAGACTTTCGAAGTGCACTCAAAGAGTTTGTTGATATATTACACGTCCCAAACGGGCATCATTTACTAGCTGATTCCATTTTGCAAATCGAGGATCTATTCTAAAAAACTGTAGAAAATTGATTTTAGAGTGTCAAAACTTGGCCAAAGGGAACATATACCAAAAATTTTAAAAGAGATACTTAAGTGTTAAAATCGGAGAAAAGTGGGACACTTAAGTGCCAACAATGCCAACAACGAAAAAATCCAACTAAATTTTTGACGTGGCATTTTTCTAGCGAGAGAATTTTGCAAGCTGATGTGGTTAATTAAGCCCACAACGACGTCGTTTTACGTCGGATTCAATTTTTAATATAAAAAAATCAAATTAAATAAAACTTATTTAATATTAAAAAAGGAGTAGCACAAGCGGGAGGGGGCTCCCCCCGCTTACGCTGCTCTCTCCATTTTTTTTAGTTTCTAATTGAATTTAATTCATTTTTATATTAAAAATTGAATTTGGGCCAAAATGACATCGTTTTGGCCGAGTCTAAGCTGACTTAGCTTTTCGACAAGCCACGTAAATGATTTATATATTAAAAAAATACCACGTAGGATTTCCAAGACCAGTTGTCAGACTTGGCACTAAAATGTGCCACTTTTCTAAAAAAGTAGCACTTAAGTATACATTTTAAAAGTATTTGCACCAAAGTGTCCACTTATGCCAAGTTTCAGGACTTATGTTGTACTTTAGCTGATTTTCAGGTTTTTGCCAATGTTAGCATTTTTGTTGATTTTTTTTTTTCTGATTTTATGTTGAGATCCAAGCTTTGGTTTCTTCATGAAAGTTGCTCAAAATAATCTTGACTATGACATATATTTGTTTCAGAATTTTTGGAGCTAGTAGGTGAAATCCTTGATAAATTGTCATTAGGTCATTCTACCTTGATTTTACCTGATTTTAGTATTTTTGCCAATTTTGTATAGATTTTTGTGTTGTGATTTAGAAATCGGTTTTTTCATGAAAATTGTTTGAAATTGCTTTAGTCATCCCTAAAAAATCGTCATAAGCTTGTCCTATCCTGTTTGAACTTGACTTATATTTGCCTAGATTTGCATATGTAAATATGTTTTCTTAACTTTGGTGTCTTCATGAAAATTGAAGTTGAGTTCATTATCTTTCAAATGGCATATGATATGCCTTAATTGGACTTTGTTAGATTCATTAATTGCATGTCTATAGTTCGATTCCGAACTGACTTCTGTGTGTTCATGTGTGCACATGTTGCATTTGCCATTTTTGTACTTATTTGTGTGATTAGAACTAAACTTGTGACCCTTCATGACTTAGGAACTTCATGTTTAGATCTAATTACATGAAAATTTGTGGATTTTTTTCATTTCCTCTAGTGGTAAAAATTCATCATCATTCGTGACATGCCCTACTATAATTCTTTACTAATCTTTCCTCTTATGGAAAATCTTCCATTTAAACTGTTTAAGAGCTAAATCGTTGGATGAACCCTTCTAGACATCCTTAGGAAATATTTCAAGCTTTGAAATGGTCTATCGTATGCCTCATTTGAACCTCGTTTACCATGTGAAACCCACTTGCGAAGTTCACACTTCAATTTAGGAATTTAATGTGTTTTCATGAATAAGTGCTAGTTAACCTATCCATTATACATGAATTTATGTGAATTTTTATGTGTTGACTTAGGGTCAAATGTCTTCCCCAAACTTTTTCATTACATTTAGCCCTAAGTCCTACCTTAACGTCATAATTTTCATACATCTTATAGATAGCTTGGTTAGCTCCTCTTCATGCATTATGTTTTAGCAATATGTGATTGCAATTGGCACATGGTGAATGAATGAAGTGACCTAATGTCAGTTTAGTTTGATTGACTGAGAAACAAGGTCTTTGGGCCTGCATGCATGTTTACTTTCAAGCTGTGGTTGTGATTGTTAGATGCATATATAGACGCAATACATACATCCGTGGGACTTCTTGGGAAACACATACAATCCAACTTAGGAGTTATGGTGTTAATCACCGTGAGTGAATATTAATGATGGCTAATTACCATAAGCCATGTCTAAAATTGAATGGTGAAACAGTTTGTGCCACATTGCATGTACAACTTCAAAAGCCAACCTCGAGGCCAATTTGAGTCAATAGTTTCCCTCTTGATTTTTTAACGTGTTTTGATTGCTTTTTGCATTCTTTGATGTTTGTTTCAAATGTAAGTGAAGTTCTATTCATTGTATTTTAGCTTTAGGCTAAATTTAGGATAAGTTTAGGAAGACGATCCTAAAGATGGCACATGGTCGATGTCCATTTTGACCCATTCTTTTGTATTATTCATTACCTAATATATGTCTCGGGTTTTCTCTTATGTTGTATAAAATGCCCAACAAGTTGCAAGCTTTTCATTTTGCATCATTTTAGAATTGTTTAGGTTTTTACCATTTTCCTTGATTGCTTTGGGTGTTTACCTCGTCTTGCACCTTTAATTTCAATTGTTTACCTTTCTTTTTCCCTTCAAGTAGAAGTAGAATTAGAATTGTTTGGAATTGACATCCACGCATGATCACTGTTTTCTTTTTGTAATGAATGGCATGAAAACGTAAGAGAGACATGCATGATCATTTTAAGTAACACAATGACTGTTAGGTACCGAAAATATGTTAGTTGCAATATTAACATAACCCAAGTCTCCGAACCTTAGAATCTTTGGTCACGTAGATATTGAAGGACCGCTCCCAACCTTTGATTGGGTTTTTTAGCAAACCCCCAAACATGAGGCTAGTGGTGACTCCTAAATGTCATATTAGGTTGTTTAAATACAACTAATAAAATGAATCCATTGTGCGGGGTATGAATCTTGATTGAAGTTTATCGCGATTTAGCATACTCGTTGCTGTGACCACAAGAAAGACAAAGTGATGTCGTCTAATTGTGGAAGTACTCTCACAAGAGAGACTATGGTGAAAGTACCCCTAAACTCATATTTATGCTTAGTCCATTGTGTCCATAGTGTCAAGATCGAGTCACGACACATTTTCACTATCACGCGAGATATGAGCTTGGGAAAGCCCACATTCTCAATCAATGGACCTCATAAGACTAAATATCATTGATGATGTGCTTGAGCCGTCTTTGGTACCATGCACCTTTTGAGATAGATACCGCTAAACCCCGTTCCTCCCGACACCAATCGTCAACAAGGATAGGTCGTGACAACAACAAATTCCCCATCATAACAAACAACAATGCCTACAATATTGTCCTCCATGCCGATGCTGCACCAAAAAAAGAAATTAGATTTTAAAACCATAACCCAGAAAGGATGATGACTTCATATGGAGGTCTCCACAATCACACCTAATTGATTAAACAATAACTTGAGGTTGTCATTTAGTGGATAGAAAGTGACAAAACTAGCACCATTTTGATAAAACAAATTGAGGACCACACAATGGCAACTTCACTATTGTGCGATTCCTCCTCTAGCACATTGTTCCCATGACTATATTAAAAATTCTAATGTTTCCCTCCCAGCTCCAAGCGCGAACTTTTTTTCTAGTTAATTGAGCTAGCGAGAGAAGATAACAAACCTAACTGAGTGAGAGTGACAAAGATAGCACGCGAGCAATGAGTGAAGACTGCGACTGAGTGAGTTGTGGCAATCAACGATGGCAACAGTGAGTGAATGACAAAGAGGAGTTACTCTTTGAAATTGCCTAAAAGACGGTGACGCTTGAGCCCTATTTTGTTCCTTTTCATGTGACATCATTTTCCCCAGAGGTTGTGTGACGTCGTTTTACTTCATTGAGCCCCACATGATTGTGCGACATTGTTTAATTTATCTAAGTGGACTAATTTTTTCCTAAAAAAAATGCTACATCATATTAAACTGTTAATTCTAAATACCATGTACTTATTTTTGCTAGAATTTCTTGTCAAAGACATTTAAATGATGATTTTTTTCTTAGATTTGACACTTAAGTGATTCGGCCAAAACTTTTGACTTTGAAGTGAGCATTGTACACAACTTTTGACACTTTTGGTGACCTTTAGCCTTAAAAATTTTGTAACTATTTCTCTAAAGTATTTCTTTAGAAGATCCTTACTCTTGCTCTTGTGCCACATATTTGAGAGAGAGAAGAGGAGCCTTGGAGGTGCCATCCTTGTAGAAGATTTTGGGTTTTCTAGTTAGTTTTTCTTCTTCTATTTTATTAAGAAGTTGGTGCATGTCAAAGAGAGAAGGAAGAGACAAACCCGAAACTTTTTGTATCTCAAATTGGTGAATTTGTTTTAATTTAGTATTATGTTCTTTTTAATTTTTGTTAGTTTAGTTTTTATTATGTTATAAATTTCTTTTGTTAAAACTACAATGGATCTTAATCATAATCGATTGATTTTGAAGACTTTCTCATGCAATAGAAATGTTTTGATTGTGACATTCTCTATCATGATCTTAATGCTTTTAGAAATTTGGCCAACTTTTGAATGATTTTTGATGTATGAGTTGGATTATAGGCCCCTTTATGGTATCAAAACCATGGATTTCTTTTAATCGTCTTAGTTTGTTTGTAACCATGTTTTGGTACTCGAAGAGTCCTTCTCTTCATATGGAAACATTAGATTCACTACCCTCCAACGCTCTTCCTATCTCTCTGACCTCTACTATTTCTCTTCAAGCCCCTCCTGAACTCTGAAAATTTACATGCTCCAAGATAGACTATCTTTATGAGGTCGCTTACCTCATAGAGGATAGTAAGATTTCGGAAACTCAATTACCCATGATGAATCCTCACATTGCTTTATCTAAACCACCTTCATTTTCTCCTCTTAGATCCATCAGGCATCTAATCAAGCATACCCCTCATACAATTAAAGAGTATGTCCAATCCTCTCGATTTGATCAACACCCCATATAGGCTACGAAGTAATAACAATTTGTCACTCTCTAGATTCTCCCTGAGTTTCCTGTTCAGTGAGCCCAGCAAGGATACACTCACTTTCATTTTGGAGCTATTCATCTTGCTTTGACGTTTCATGGATGTAAAGATTTACCGTTGCTGCAAGGATCGCTTTACTTGACACATGGTTTCTCAAATACCAGCAGACTTGTGTTGGTACTATTCAAACAATCATAAATGCAAGAACTATTTTTGTAACACTTTTCCCAAATTTTAACATTGCTCTTGCAGATTTCAACATTCTTATTGCCTTTAAAGTTCAGTTACAGATCATTGGAGCCCTTCAGACTCTTGGATTAATGGCTACCACCTTACACTACCAAATGATCTACTGAGTCCAAAACCATGCCATTAACCTTAATATCACAAACTCAAAAGATACTCTTGTTATCTCTATTGACCATAACCAAACCTCCTATATTCATGTACCTCGACAGATTCTTAGTGATGAACTTGTCAAACTCCTCCCTGATAGTTGAGTCACCAACTACGAGAAGTTTCATCAGAATTGCAAACCGGTCTAGTCTAGTGAACCCAGTTCACCCGAAAGAAAGACAGTACGCTCACCATTAAATTTAGTAAGGCAAAAGAGAAACATTCCTCTATTTTCCATACTATTCTCCATGTTACACCTTGTCCCACTAATCCCGTTTCAAGCAAGCCTAACAAAAAACAATTTGTTGAGTTGTTCGACTCACAAGGATAGTCGATTCACTTTTCCAAGGATCCCACTGGACACTGTTTCTGGGATCTTGATTGTACTTGCCCTTCTTGCACAAAACCTGACAAAGAAGAAGACGCCATGCCTTCTTCTAAGAAAAAGAAGAATAAGAATAAAGATATGCTTTACCAACAGTATCTTGAGGAAAATCCTACTGTAGGACATCTTGATGAAAATGGTGGAAGATACCAGTTCATCGTTTCTTACGGACCACCAAAGCCACCCAAAATCTCTTCTTCTCCACCACCATGTAAGCCGAAGAACCCTCTCGCTTTACCACCATTAAAACCCCATGTCACCTCACCTTTTTATAAGCTGATCTAGAAATAGGTAAAGAAGTACCCCTCCTGTCTATCAACTTACCCAGACCAGGAATGTGCACAACTAAATTTGAAACTCTTACGGTCTTGCCCAACATATACATGTTCTCACCTAATGATTTTCCCCCACTTGAAATCAAAGAACCTGAATCTAATGTACGAAAGTTTCCCCTATCAAAAAAATTCTCTGACCCTCGTCAGAGGTATCAACATTCTCCTAAGATACATAATCCCACTAGTCTCAATGCTCAAGAACAATGCAAGCAACCTTTTGTTGCTGAGACTATTCTAAATTGGCAAAGTGAAAATGCCTTGGCCTAGAATGAGATCCTCAGCACTGTTGCAACATGTCTCGAACAAGTAGATGAAATCACTGAATTATTGTGCAAAATGTTGAAAGACTTCCAAAAGAGGCTTCATTTGCTAGAAACCAAGTAGATACTCCCTAGTCATTATCTGGAAATCCATACTCCTAAGATTGAAAAACTTAGAAGGAAAATCCAGATTCTCAAAGGCTAAAAGCCGTTTGTACTTCCTGAACAAACATTTTTCCGATCTCATCCACTACCACCACCAAAACCTGAATCCTCTCCCTTTGGATCATCCTCTTCATTTGCACCTGTCTTAAACTTGGCCACACTGCCTCCCTTGAATAACTTTTTGGCCCTTCGAGATAAGCTCCGTAAGTTGAAACAAAAGCAAAAGAAATCCCCGACTCCAACTGAATCTTTAGTTTCACTATCTAGTGCACCAGAGCATCCTCTCGGAAAACAACCTCCTAGTGCTCTAACTATTTTTAATCTAGTTGAAACCTTCCTTTGAAACCATATCCCTTCTATTGCTGCCATAATGAAAAACCCAACTTGTTGAGTCGTCCTCTAATTTTGACTCTGATTCTCTCATAGAGTCAAAAGAGAGCTAGTTTATGGTAGATAATATGCCTAAGGAAGAGGAAATGTTTTCAGAACTAGAGATGCCATATTCAGACCAGCCCAATGTAACCCGGTCTTTTACAACATCATCATCCAAAGTTTAATTTACCTTGGATGACCTCCCATATCATAAATGGCCTGAGAGGCTTCAAGAATTCCATGCTTGGCTCACTACTAAGCATGTTTGTAAACCCAACACTTATGATATTCTCTTGGAATTTACCAATCATTTCACCAGAGTGTTAAAAGACTGGTGGCATGTCGCCTTAAAACAAGATTAATTGTACCTATTGACCTAGCCACTGGATAATGCTATCCAGATCATTCATATGTATTTTATATGAAAACCAAAATATTTGAAGGAACTTAAACGTAAAAAGTTCTTCAAAAGAAAGTGTAGCTCATTGAGACGAAAAAACCTCGACCGGCACTTCTAGGCGATGATTAAACTTTTTTACTTGCTAGGAGCATATTGGAATCTAAAACCAATCTTCTTGGCATCTATTCCAAAGGAAGTTAGTCAAGCTATAGAAAGACCCTCCAAACAAGGCAAAAAAGTCTAATAGAAGCCACTCTTGGTGAAATTCAACAAGCTGTTCATATCACTCTAGAAGAACTTTGTCTTCGTCGAGAAGTTTTTCGAAGCTATCTCAAAGAAAACAAACAACTTGATAACGCATACTTAAAACCAGAATTGAAGATCAAATATCATAATTATTGCACCGACCCCTCATACACAAGTTGCAAGAAAAAAAGACATTTAAAACGATTTTCTCCAAAGAAGTCAAGGAAACAAAAAGGGAAATGGAAATTCCTTCATAAGAGCCGTCATCGCTCTTCAAAGAAACACAACAAGGATAGGTGTTATGTTTGTAACAAAAAAGGACATTTTGCTAAAAATGATCCTAAGGCAAGGAAGCATGGTAGCCATTGAATTGATAAAATCGCGAAAAGTACTAGAATTCCCCTCACGATTTTGATATCGAGTCCATCTTCTCTTTAGAAGATCAACCTTCTGGGAATTCTCTATGTGTCATCTAGATATATAGTTCAGACTTAGCCTCTGATTCTAAGAATGAGGTATTCACCTTCTTTCTAGATTCTCCTTTCGTAGATAATGAAATCCAGATCTCTAAGTTAGTCCATCATCCCTATATACCTATCCAAATTCTCCTATCAAGATACCATAAAGGGGCCTATAATCTAACTCATACACTTGATGTCAAAATACCACAAACCCATCTCTTTTGTTGCTCTTATTGACACTAGAGCTAGTTCTTTCATACTGGACATAAATATTCTCCCAAAAGAATATTGGAAGCCATACACCAGGTATTTTAACTCTGCTTCTAGTGATATCTTTGCTACCAAATTCCATAGCAAACCTATTACCATCCAATTCTTTCCCCAATGTTCTATCACCACCAAAATCTTTGGTTCTAGCTCCCCAAATAAAAATATTATTATTAGTTGGGACATCCTAACCCAACTTTCAAAGCTTAGAATCTTGTCCAATGGACTTCGTTTTAAAATCCAATTTTGAGAATTTGTTGACATCAAGCGATTCTACGCTCTCTAGCTAGCCAAACTAAACCCAATAATCCAAACGTTACTTTATTGTTGTGCCGAATCCCATTCCCAGTTCTCTCAGACTTGTACTCAACCGTTGTGGAAAAATTCGACCTTTTATGTCAAACTTCATTTCAAAAGGAATGAAAACATAGATCCTATGAAGGCAAGTTATTCAGGTATGAGCCTCGAATACCTTGCTCTTGCCCAACAAGAATGCTCAGAATTATTGGCACAAGGCTTAATTGAGCCTTTAGATTCCTAATGAACGTGTGAAGCATTCTATGTCAACAAACATGTTGAAAAGCCATGGAAAGATAAGGTTAATAATAAATTATCAACCTCTGAATTAATTCCTTCAAGATAACAAATTCTCATTGCCCCACCGAAACTTTCTCTTTCTTAGCCTTGTCCAAGCAAAAATCTATTTAAAATTTGATCTCAAGGCAAGATTTTGGCAACTGGGTATTGATCTTGAAGATAGATCCAAAATTGGATTTTGCATCTCTAATCAACACTTTCAATGGATAGTTATCCCTTTTGGACTCAAAATTGCACCATTTCTATTCCAAAAAGCCATGTGCAAAATCTTTGAATCTATTTACTCAAACTCTCAGATTTACATTGATGATATCCTCCTTTACAATCTTGATAAGGAATCTCTTTGCAAACTTTTGATCAAATTTGCTGACATTGTCAAGAAGCATGGAATTATGCTTTCCCAGAAAAAAAAAATGATCATTGCCCAAAAGAAGATAGAGTTCGTTGTCTAAAAGAAGGAACCTATTGTCTAGAATCTCACATTGTTGATGAACTCTAAAAATTCCCTAAAAAAGGTTTTACAACCAAACATGTTCAGTAATTTCTTGGCATTGTCAATTATCTCAGAGATTTTATTCCCCAAATCTCTAAAACTCTCCAACTCTTTCAAAGGATGTTCAAGAAGAATGCCCTCCATGGGGATAGAAACAAATCAAAGCTGTTGCGCATCTCAAAAGAATCTTGCAATAACTTTCTCCCTTGAAGATTCCCTCTACAGGGAAACACATACTCCAGACTAATGCCAATGACAAATACTGGATAGCTATTCTCCTTGAAGAAATTGGCAGAACTAGGCACATTTGTACCTATAAGAGTGGAAGATTCTCTCAAGCAGAAATACATTTCCACTCCACTTTTAAGGAAATTCTTACGGTCAAATATGGAATTAAAAAGTTTGAACTTCATCTTATTGGGCACCATTTCCTCATTGAAATGAATATATGTCATCTTTTCCTTAGATGCTGAAATTGAAATAGAAACAAGTTCCCCATCCACGACTTTTATGATGGGCAAAATGGTTTTCGAAATACTCTTTTGAACTCAAACACATTCCAGGCAAGAAAAATGTCCTTGTAGATTTCTTGTCTAGGCCAAAAGAATCTCTAGGAACCATCAACATGTATGTTCGAAAGGAAAATCTTTTGAAGTCAAATGGCAAATGGCCAAGCCTCAAATACCCTCTTAATGTTCCAATTGCAATCTGAGACAATGTCCTGATAGAAAAACTTCAAGAGTTCATGTGGGCATTTCACCTTAGGATTTTTAGAGATTATGAAGGACTACTACTTAAACTTGAAGGACTTTATCCTAGATATCCATTCATCCATCTTTTACAATGGTCCCCTAATGATGAGCTCCCAGTAGAACTCAAATGGTTATTTTGGTACATGTTCAACTTGTACACGATAGCCATAGAATTTCCTACTGATAAAATCTTGCAGGTTATTAATAAGGCGCTCGCACACGAAGAATCTCACCAGAAACACCTTATAAATGTTTTTATATGGTTCAAACCACTCATTACTGGAATGAACTTTTCAGAGTTCAAAACTGTCAAGGATGACCTGAACCAGAAAGATACATAGTTGTTTTGTCTCATAGGCCTTGGATATTCGTCCATTCGACTAGGTGGATATTTGACAAACTTTCTCTTGCAAGAACTTCAACCTGAGGCCCCAAGTTTTTCAGGAAGTTGCACACATTCATCAGATACTCCCAAGCACCATCTCCTCTAATAAAACAGAATACCAAGAGCTCCAAAGGATTCTTTGCCAAGAAAATCGAATTATTCCACCAGAAATATGGCCCCCAACACATGCTAACATGTCATGGGATCATTCTGATATATGGGACATCACTTGAGATAAAATCCAAAAAGCTCTAAACATCTTCAAACAAAACAATCTAGAGTCATCCCCTCCTTATGATCCTTGGGGTGGACCACTCTCTCAAGACCCATGAGGAGGACCATTCAGCCAAAATTTCAGCCCTTTTCCTAATCCTTTCGGTGCCAGTTCCTCCCGTGAATCCCATTTGTCGGCAAAGGAGATTAAAAGTCTTATCCTAACCTTCAAAAGAGAAAACGACGAAAGCTCCAATTCATATGACATAGATGAAAATGTACTAATTAAGGAATAGTTTGCTCATAGCTCTGATGATTCAGACTATGACTACAAGTCTAGGGATAGGAGATAAAGCCATCATAAATCACTATAACACCAGTCACTATTCACTATTTATTATTCATCCTAACTAATTGTTCACTATAGCATAAGGTATAAGGTTATTATTCATAGCTTGTCACGGGACTCTTTGTGTTTATAGCCCATAAGAGGCTAGTTTGCTTTCATTATTATGTTGTCTACCCAAGCAAGGCCAGCTTACTCTTGTCGTTTGTATCCTCATTTGCCTATATAAGCAAGGAGTTTCCCATTGTAAAAACCAGAAATGAAAAGAAATAAGAAGTGTGTGGTGTGCCTATCAACATGTTCTAAAAAATTTTCTTCTCTTCTAGTCCAGAACGCTAATTCTGAACAAACACTATGATTAAGGAAAATCTTGGAGTATGCTCTACACTTGCCCATATGGGATCTTGTACATCAAAATTTCAGATATCCTAGAGATTTCTATGATCTAAGCTCATAGCTTGAGAAGGAGCTTAATGGTTAATAGACAGTCCCTATTAAGGCTAAGAGAGCTGCGTGTGTGAGATAACATACTTGCTATAAGCTTCCGACTCAAGTGTATGAGTTAGATTATAGGCCCCTTATGGGGGTGGAGATTGCATGCATGTGCATTAGTGATATTGAACCATAAATTAAATCTAGTTCAAAGTACACTAGGTTATTTGTGTGGCTACGATAGTAGATCTAGGTTGGAACTGGTTAGATTAAATTCAGGAATTTCCATAAGAGCTTAATACTTTTAGGTAGTTTAAATTCACCTAAGGTTAGTGTGGGTTATCATACCTAATTAGGGATTATTACACCAAGTCGGCTTGTAATCCAACTTAGGGAAATTTCACTAACACAATTGGAAATTAATTTGTTGTATAACAAGTTAAGAAAATTGATTATGAATGATTAAGTGAAGTTGGATGCTCTAACGCTTTGTGATTTGGTTAAAATCTTGATAATTAGTTTTGTTAATTTTCAGTTTGCTTTAGATTAGTTTTACTTTGCAATTTTAATTAACTTTTGAATTCTTTAACTTTTTATTCTTTTATATTTTAGTCTTTTAATTGGTTTAGTTCACTTTTTACTCATCTTTTCGATTGATTGGCTATATCTTTGGATTGATCACATTCGGTAAGTGATTGGATAGTTAAAAAACAATCTTAGTGGAAATGATACTTACTCATCACTTTATTACTTATAGATATTGTGCACTTGCAATTCGCCTAACACTATTGAAGGGGGCCATTCCTTCAAACGGCTAGTTTATGTGGGTGAAGCAGGGGATGATAATAATAAGTATGCTAAGGAGTTGATTCGTTGTGAAGGAACACTGATCCTTCTATTGAGAGCCTTAAATAGGGTGCAATGTTTCCGTCTAAATGGTTGCCATAAGCTACTCGAGATTCAAGTGTTTGGTATGTCGAAATCATGGGAATGGTTCCAACTTGGATTTTGTCATCTACTAAGTCTCGGTGGTTTGTCTAACTTAAAGAGCTTCAAGTTTTTTAGGCACAAGTAGAAACGATGGGCCACAGGTTGTCAAGGGCCTTGATGAGCTAGAGATTTTGGATACTTTAATAATTTGAGAATGCAGGTCGTTGGAAAGGTTGATTGATGTATCAAGCATCAAATTGCCAAATGATTGCCCCGTTAATATCTCTCATAGTGGCAAAGAGTTTCGGGGCTCCCTCGAGTCTTGCAAGCATCATATGGTGAGTCTGACTATACTTTCCATCTCTTTCGCAGTATTTTATTAATTGAAAAGAGAGATTGGTTATTTCGATTGACTTACTGTTATTGGATCAATATAATGTCATCGACAAATAAAGATGCAATCAATTGATCTCATTCGTTCTAACACCATTCTCAATTCTCGCACACCTGCAAGTTTTATTTTCCAAACTGTGTTCTCTTTTTTCCCTTACTTGTTTTCTACTCCTTTTTCCCCTTTTTATTTCCTTGCCGTCCATGGGAAAGTCCCAAAATTTTAAATAAGCCAGGGGGACAAGGTCGGTTCCATCAAAATAAGTGGAAGAACTTCATTAATTCCGAATCTTGTCGTTCAGTTTCTTGTTATCTAAAAAAGTGCTTTTTATGTTTCCTACGTCTTTTCAAGAAAGGGAGTGAATTGTCTACACAAGTTCTTTTCTTTCTTTTTTTTAAATAAAATCGATTTGTTCTTATACTATTTATTGTGGATATAAGATTTGTCCTTTGCAATTTTCTAGTTACAATAGGAAGCTAAAAGAATTATATACTCGTTCTATGTGTCGTAGACAATTTGCTCATTGTATGTAGAGGACGCACCCTCAGAACAATTTGCTCACGTGGTCTACCAATTTAACTCGGGTGGAGTGGAATTATTTCCTTCTACTCATTTAACTTTTTGCTCCATGGGACGATTTTTTTATTTTTAAATCCTACAAGATATACTCAATCTCGCATGATTTACATGAAAATTTACAAATTGAATCGATAAGTACTTGCGACATCCCAAATTTTCGACCCTTTTTAGAATAAATATATATACATAATTATTTCTTCAATGCACTATTAATTAAATCTTGCACCAAACTGATTACTTATGAAATACTAATCAAAGGAAAAAGGCTCTTAAGGATTCAAGTGCGTGCGCAATCAGAGAACTCGACCATGAATGACGATTCAACCATAAGGATTGACAAGGGTCAAGCAATTGATCCATCGCAATTATATGACAATTGAGGGACTCATATGTGAATTAATATTATTTTAACCACGGGTTGAATAAAACTGCCCATTAATCTAAGATGTACTAAAGTTGCAATTAATCGAATTTAGCCATTTCAAGTATTGAACTTCTAAGGACTCCACCACTATAAGTTTGGATCTCGCCTCATTAATCCCCAAAATTTTTGGTTCGCTTAGAAACATCAAAAAAAGGATTGATAGGCCAAAAATTTGAGCCATAGAGAAGTGAGCCACATAAGG
Organism: Corymbia maculata; assembly: GCA_014182735.1. NCBI lineage: Eukaryota > Viridiplantae > Streptophyta > Magnoliopsida > Myrtales > Myrtaceae > Corymbia > Corymbia maculata. The sequence goes on along the minus strand of CM024688.1, from coordinate 3,472,758 downwards.
GTCCAATGGGCCCCACGCCCAAGTGGATGGCCACGAGGGCCAAACAAGCCCAAAGGGGCCCAAATTGGTTTTCCAAGCTCAATCCATTTCTTAGCCCATTCTTCAAGCCCAATTCTGATTTTAACCCAAACCGAGCCCAACAACCTTGCAATCTCATTACTATTCATTAAGTCTGATTTTTGGCCTGGTTCTTGATTTTTGACCCAAGGGAAATTTGGAAAATTTGTGTCCAAGAAGGGGTGAAAAGACCAAAATGCCTTATTGATACCATAAAGGGTACTATGGTTTCAACCTCAAGAGTTTGAGTTGCAAATTTGTGACAAGTATGATATCCCATACACGGCCCTCTTGGCCTTAATAGGGACTGCCTATCAGTCACCAAGTTCCTTCTCAGACTCTGAACTTGGATCATAGTAAACTCTAAAATATCGGAAATTCTGATGCACAGGATCCCCTAAGTGCAAGTGCAGAGCATACTCCAGGATTTTTCTCAATCATAGTGTTTGTTTAGAACCATCGTTCTGGACTAGAAGAGAATGGGAGTGTTTAGAAGATCATGTTGGAGGTAGAGTACACAACACACTTCTTATTTCACTCTCTGGTTTTTACAATGGGGACTCCTTGCTCTTATATAGGCAAAGGAGGATACAAGAGACAAGAGCATGCAGACTGGCCATGTTAGGACGCAATTATCTGAACAAACTTAGCCACTTATTGGCTACACACATAAGGAGTCTTAAAGAAATCCTATGACAGGCTATAAACAGTAGTTTTTCGCCTGGTGTTAATATTAGATGAACGGTGAATAGTGTACAATGACCAGTGTACAGTGTTTTCAGGACGGCATTTATTTGTCTCTTCCGTCTCTAGCATTGTAGTCATAATCCGAGTCATTAGAGCTATGATGAGATAGTTGTTCTCTGAAGAGGGCGTCTTCATCGATGTCTGATGGACTGGATCCTTCATCTTTTTCTCTTTTGAAAGCATGGATGAGATTCTCAATTTCTTCTGCCGATAAGTCTGGTGGACGAGATGAGCTAGCACCGAAAGAGCCGGTAAAAGGGGCGTAATTTGGGGTGTCTCCCAAGGGTCTTGTGAAAGTGCCCCCCCCCCCATGGATCATAGGGGGAGGAGTCTGGATTGTTCTGTCAAAAGGTATGAAGAGCCTCTTGGATCTATTCTCTTGTGAAATCCCAAGCTTCAAGGTGGTCCCAGGAAACAGGGACTTAGGCGGATGGCCATGCTTCTGGTGGGATGGTGCGATTTTCTTGACATGGGATTCTTTGGAGTTTGCGTGACGCTGGCCTACTTGTGGTGATAGAGTATGGAAGTGTTTGGTATACTCGAGCAAATTCTTAAAAGACTTAGAGGTCTGTAGCTTGAAGTTCCTGCAACAGAAGGTTTGTTAAAAATCCATCCAGATGGATGGGAAAATGTCCATGGTCGGTGAAACAGAACAACAGTATGCCTCTCTGGTTCAGGTCTTCCTTGGCGGTTTTTAACTTTGAAGAATTCTCTCCAATATTGGAGTGGTTTATACCACACAAAAATCTCCAAGAGATGTTTCTGGTTATGAAGTTGACCTTGGCCATCTTTTTTAATAACCTAAAAAATTTTGTCAGTTGGGAATTCAATGGCTATAGTGTACAAGTTGAACATGTACTAAAATAACCATTTGAGATCTTTTGGAAATTCATCATCAGAAGACCATTTGAGGGGATGAATGAATGGATATTACGGATGAAGTCTATCTGGTCTGAGCATTAATCCTCCATGTTCTCGAAAGATTCTGAGGTGATATTCCCACATTAATCCTGGGAGCCTTTCTTTCAGGATATTGTGGTGGATTGCCAGGGGAACATCAGGAGGATACCAGAGGCTTAGCCAACCGCCTTGGATTTTAGTGGTACGATATGCATCCTAGAGGGGCTCCTTCTTGACGTACATGTTAATGGCTTCCAATGGTTCCTTTGGTTGGGACAAAAAATCGGCAAGGACATTCTTAGTTCTAGGAATGTGTTTGACTTCAAAGGAGTACTTAGAAAACCATTCAGCCCACCGGAGCAATTGTGGATGGGGAACTTGCTTTTACTTGAATTTAAGCATCTGAGGGAATGAGGATATGTCCATTTCAACAAGAAAATGGTGTCCGATGAGGTGGAACTCAAACTTCTTGATGCCATATTTGACCGCAAGTATCTCCTTAAAAGTGGAATGATAATGGATTTCTGCTTGAGAAAATCGACCACTTTTGTAGGCACAAATATGCATGGTTTCATCAATTCTTTCAAAAAGAATGGCTGCCAAATATTTGTCGCTGGCATCAATTTGGAGAATTCGTTTGCCATTGGATAGGATCTTTAAAGGAAGAAGGTGTTGCAAGAACTGTTTAAGCTAGGAAATGGCGTGAGTCTATTTGGAACCCCATGGGGGAGGATTTTTCTTGAGCATTTGCTGGAGAAGCCTCAGATGTTTGGAGATGTGAGGAACAAAATCTCGCAAATAATTTACAATGCTAAGAAATTGCTGGACTTGTTTAGTAGTTAGATCATTTTCAGGAAATTTTTGGAGTTCATCAGCAATATGGGGTTCAGGGCAGTAGGTTCCTTGTTTGAGGCGCATGCCAAGGAATTCAATTTCCTTTTGGGCAAGAATAATTTTCTTCTGAGAAAGCATAATGCCATGCTTCTTAACAATATCAGCAAAATGTGTCAAAAGTTGACAATGAGATTGTTCATCAGGACTGAACAGAAAGATGTCATCAATATAAATCTAGGAGTTTTAAAGGATGGGCTCGAAGATCTTGAACATAGCTTTTTGAAAAATGGAAGGTGCAGTTTTGAGGCTAAAATGGACAACTCTCCATTGAAAGTGTTGGTTTGGGATACAGAACTCAGTTTTGGGTCTGTCTACTGGGTCAATACCCAGTTGCCAAAATCCTGCCTTAAGATCAAATTTTGAATAGATATTTGCTTGGGCAAGACTCAAAAAAAGAGAATTTCGATGGGGCAATGGGAATTTATCATCTTGAAGAAACTGATTCAGAGGTTGGTAATTAATTACTAACCGCATTTTCCCACGGTTCTGTTCGGCCCGTTTGTTGACATAAAATGCTTCACATGCCCATTGGGAATCAGAGGGTTCAATGAGACCTTGCGCCAATAGTTCTGCACATTCTTGTTGAACAAGTGCAAGATGTTCAGGACTCATTCCTGAGTGACTAGCTTTTGTAGGATTGATGTCTTCATTCCTTTTGAAAGAAAGTTTGACATAGAAATGAGAGTTTTTCCACAAGGGCTGGCTGCAAGCTTGGGAAAACTGGGAGTGTGTCTCAGCACAGGAAGAAAGTAAACTTTGGATTATTGGGTCTAGGATGGCAAGTTGGAGGGCATAGAATCGTTTAATTTCCACAAATTCCCTGAATTGATTTTTGAAACGAAGGTCATGAGAAAGAATTCTGAGTTTGGGAAGTTGGGTCAGGATGTCCCAACCAATGATGATATCTTTATCTGGAGACTGAGAACCAAGGACTTTGGTGGTAATAGAACACTGGGGAAAGAATTGAATAGTAATGGGTTTATTACGATACTTGGTAGCAAAAGTGTCACCAGAAGCATAATTGAAGTACTTGGTGTAGGGTTTCCAAAATTCTTCTGGAATGATCTTTATGTCTAGGATGGAAGAGCTTGCTCCAATATCGATGAGTGCCACCAAAGGGATTGGTTTGTGGTATTTGGACAAAAGGATGTGAATGGGAATATACGGGTGATGCATAGGATCCCCTAAGGGTAAATGCAGAGCATACTCCAAGATTTTTCTCAATCATAGTATTTGTTCAGAACCATCGTTCTCAGAATCTGAGGCTAAGTCTGAGCTATATGTCTGAATATCACAGAGAGTATTTTCAGATGGTTGGTCATCTAAAGAGAAGACAGACTCAATGTTCGAATCATCAAGTTGGCTGTCGGTGCTTTTGGCGATTTTGTCTATCAAGTGGCTTCCACTCATTTTTGCCTTTGGACAATTTTTTTGCAAAATGTCCTTTTTTGTTGCAAACATAACATCTGTCTTTATTGCGCTTCTTGGAGGATCGATGGCAGCTTTTACGCAAAAATTTCAATTTACTTTTGCTTTTTCCTTTACGTGTCTTTTTGAAGGAAAGCCGTTTAAAATGCCTTTTCTTTTTGCATCCTGTGCAGGAAGGGTCGGAGCAATCCTTGGGACATTTGATCTGTAAACCAGGTTTGAAGCACGCCTTGTCAAGATGCCTGTTTTCTTTGAGAATGCTTCGGAAGGCTTCTCTTTAGAGGTACAGTTCTTCTATGGCGATGTGAACGACCTGCTGGATTTCACCAAGAGTAGCTTCTGTTATACTTTTCTGCCTTTGTTGGACAGTTTTTTCTGCAGCTTGGCTGAGTTCTTTCGGGATAGATGCCAAGAAAATAGGCTTGAGGTTCCAATCTGCACCAAGTAGATAAAATAACTTGATCATAGCTTGGAAGTGCCGGTCAAGATCTTTGCGCCTTAATGAGCAACATTTTCGGTCAAAAAACTCCTTTCTTTTGAGTTCTTTAGAATCTTCAGGCTTGCCAATGAAGTACATATGGATAATCTGGATAGCATTATCCAGGGGCTGAGTTAGAAGGTACATCTGATTTTATTCCGAGGCAGTATGCCACCAGTCTTTAAAGGCTCCTGTAAAACGGCCAGTGAATTCCAAGAGAATATCATAAGTGCTCGGTTCAGAAATATGCCTAGTAGTGAGCCAAGCATGGAATTCTTGAAGCCTATCAGGCCACTTATAATATGGAATGTCATCCAGGATGAAGTAAACTTTGGATGATGTGGCAGTGAAATTCTGGGTTACATCAGGTTGATCCTGGTGGTGTATCTCAGGCTTAGAGAGTATTTCTTCATCTTTGACACTGTCTGCCATAAACAAGGTTTCTTCCGAAGAAGATGATTCGATAAGAATATCATAATCGGATTCAGATGAAGAGTCAACCTGTCTTACTATGGACGGTTTAATGACAGCAATTGAAGGAATCTGGCGTCGAAGGAAATTCTCGATTGGATTGGAAATGGTTAGAGTGGTAGGGTGGTTGTCAGGTGGGTGGTTACCAAAAGAGTGTTCAGGAGTACCAAGAGGGGATGGTGATGCTGGATACTCTGTAGGAGAGGGAGATTTCTTTTGCTTCTGTTTAAGCTTGCGAAGATTTTCGCGAAGAACCAAGAAATTATTCTGAGGCGGAGGAGCGGCTGAGCTGAGAACAGCAGAAATGAGGATGATGCTCCAAGAGATGACTCTGGTTTGGGTGGTAAGGAAGGAGAGGAAAAAAAGGGTGGATCAATTGCAGTGAATGGCTATTGGTTTTGAAGAATCTGGATCTGTCGTTTGAGCTTTTCAATTTCTAGTCTCTGATCTTCCAAATAATGGCTATGAGGTGTTTGCTTTGTTTCTAGCAAATAAAGCTATTTTTTTGGAAATTTTTTAACATGCGGTAAGATAAGTCAGTAGTCTTGTCTACGCGTTCAAGACGCGTAGCAACATTGCCTAGAAGCTCATTTTGAGCCAAAGCATTTTCGATTTGCCAATTTAAAACAGTTTCGGCAGCAGAGGGCTGCTTGCATTGTCCTTGTGCATCAAGACCAGTGGGGTTTGGTACCTTGGGTGAGTGTTGATACTTTTGGTGTGGGTCAGAGAATTTTTCCAATGGAGGAAATTTCTAGGTGCGGGTGCTGGTTCCAGATGATTCTGTGGCCTCAAGTGGAGGGAAATCATTAGGATGAAACATGCATATATTAGGTAAGACAAGGGGTGAAACGGGTTTGGGTACACAAGTGCCCGGCCTAGGTAGGTTCAAGGGACATGAAGGATTCTTTTTTACCCATTTCTGGATTGGTTTATAGAAAGGGGAAATGATCATGGGTCTGGCTGAGGGTGGTTGAGAGGAAGGAGCTGGCTTGCAGGGCGATGGAGGTGTGGTCGATACAGGAGACCTGGAAGGTCCATAAGAAACAATGAACTGGTATCTGCCTTCATCTTCTCCAAGAGGTCTAATAGTCGAATCTCTATCAAGATACATTTGGTAAATGGTATCTTTTTTCTTTGGCTTCCTCTTTGCAGAAGGTCTGTCATCTTCATTGTCAGGTTTTGTACAGGATGAACAGATACAATCTGGATCCCAAAAATAATGCCAAGTAGGGTCTTTGAAAAGATGAATTGGCTATCCTTGAGAACCAAAATAATGGATAAATCATTTGTCATCTGGTTCATTTGAGACAAGATCAGTGGGACAGGGCGTGAAATGGAGGATGGTAGGAAAAATAGAGGAAGGTTCCTCCTTAGTTTTGCTTAACTTGATGGTAATAGTACCATCTTTTCTTCCTTCATCTTCTCCAAGAGGTCCAACAATCGAATCTCTATCAAGATACATTTGGTAAAGGATATCTTTTTTCTTTGGCTTCCTCTTTGTAGAAGGTCTGTCATCTTCATCGTCAGGTTTTGTACAGGATGAACAGATACAATCTGGATCCCAAAAACAATGCCCAGTAGGGTCTTTGAAAAGATGAATTGGCTATCCTTGAGAACCAAAATAATGGACAAATCATTTGTCATCTGGTTCATTTGAGACAGGATCAGTGGGACAGGGTGTGAAATGGAGGATAGTAGGAAAAATAGAAGAAGGTTCATCCTTAGTTTTGCTGAACTTGATGATAACAATACCATATTTTCTTCTGATGAACTATGGTTCACTAGATAGGACTGGTTTGCAGCTCTGATGGAGCTTTTCATAGTTGGTGACCCAACTGTCCGGAAGGAGCTTAACAAGCTCATTTCTTGGGATCTGGCGGGGTACATAGATGCAAGAGGTTTGGTCGTGATCAACCGAAATAACTAGAGCATCTTCAGAATTTGGGATGTTAAGATCGATGGCATGGTTCTGGACTTGATAGATCATTTGGTAGTGTAAGGTGGCAGCAATGGATCTAGGAGTCTGCGGGGCTTCAGTAATTTGTAACTGAACCTTAAGAGCAGTAAGCAGGTTGGGATCTGCAAGAGCAATGTTAAAATTCGGGAAAAGTGTAACAAAAACAGTTCCCGCATTCATTGTTGTCTAAATGGTGCCAACACAAGCTTGCTGATATTCCAAAAACCTAGTATCTAACAAGGCTATCCTTGCTGTAACAGGTAAGCCTTTCCGACCATGAAAGATTAAAGCAAGACGGATGGCTCCAAAATGGAGATGAGTGTAGCCTTGTTGGATCCATTGAGATGGAAACTCTGGTGGAATCTGAAGAGTAACAAACTGTTCTTGTTCAGTTGCCTGGATGGGATGCTGGTCAAAATGGGAAGATTGAACATACTCTTTGACAATAAGAGGGGTGTGTTTAATCAAGTGTTTGATAGACCGAAGTGGAGAGAAGGAAGGTGGTTTGGCGAAAGCGGTATATGGGTTCATCATAGGGAGCTGGGTTTCTGAAATCTTCCTATCCTCTGTGAGGTAAGCAACCTCATAAAGATAGTCTATCTTTGAACATGAGGATTTGCGAAATTCTGGAGGAGGCTGAAGAGAAAGGTTAGAGGTAAGAGAAATAGGAAGAGAAGGGGAAGATGAATCCGATGTTTCCATGAGGTGAGAAGTTCTCTTCTAGGAACAAAACGTAATAATGACCAAACTAAAATGATTCAAAGAAATCCATGGCTCTGATACCATAAAGGGTACTATGGTTCCAACCTCAAGAGTTTGAGTTGCAAACTTGTGACAAGTATGCTATCCCACACACTTCTCTTCCTGTTTCTCTTACCTCTAACCTTTCTCTTCAGCCTCCTCCAGAACTTCGCAAATCTTCAAAGAAGGGGTGAAAATCATGCATGATGATGATGGTTGGGCACTTATTAGCATGCACCCTCTCCCTCTCTCTCCCGCTTAGTCCTCCCCGTACCTGCACACACACACTCCTCCCTCCTTCCTCTTCTTCTCCTTTGTCCCTTTTTTCTCCCTTTCTCTGCTCGGTTGTTGCGTTCCCTATTGCCACTCTTGTTGACAGCCACCACCGCCACCTCAGTCATCCTTTACCAAGCTGGAGACACCTCACACTGTCTATTCATCGTCAGAGCAGCCCAGTCGCCCGGCATTCCTCCCTTTCTCCCCGTTCCCTTTTTGCACCAACTGGACCAGGCTGCACACCACCACAACCACCATAGCCACCCAGCGGCTTCGTCTACACGCTAAAGCCACCATGAGATGCCGAACTGCTCGCGAGCCATCGCCCTCCGCCCATAAGTCTCGCCCAAGCCACCGCCCACCGTTTCCTCCTCCACCTTCTCGGTTTCTCTCTTTTTTAGGCCTTGATGAGCCGGACCAGCCTAGCCGTCCTCACTCATCGTTGCTGCTGTGTCCAGGCCGCCTTGCATCATCACTGGGATAGTCCACAAGCTGCCTCCACCCGTGTCACCGCCCGAACCCTCGCCTAGTGTCCTCTCTCTCTCTCGGCTTCCCCCTCACTAAAGCTACCCCCAGCAAGACCCATTCTCATGCCGTCTTGCCTCGATGTGACGGAGGTAGCCGTGCATTGCCCTTGATGCTGCCGTTGTGCCCATGTTGCCGCTGTCATGCCTGTATCATCGTCGTCGCAAACCGGTGAGTTAACGCCCTAATCCTTGATTAGTGTGTTAATCTCAATTAGGGACAGATTAGTTTAAGAATAATTTGGATTAAGTGGTTAGTTATAATTAATTATGATTACAGGTGAGTTATTTCACTAATCTTGTTTAGTTTAACTACAATTAGTGCTAATTAAATAGTTAATTTTAATTAGCAATAATTAATTATGATTAATTATTTTTTTTATAATTAATATTTGTTGGTAATAATTATTACGATTAATTATTTTTAGTGTTAATTAATTATTTTAGTAATAATTAATTATGATTAAATTCTTTTGCGTTAATTAATTATTCTTTTAATGATAATTAATTACAAAATTAAACTTGATTAATGTTAATTATTTATAATTAGCTATTAGGCGATGAGTGAGCATTATACATGTTGTATGCTTGGTTTATATGTTGATTCTACGCATATCCCTAGTTGGTTGAAGCATGTTTGCCTTGAGAGCGCGACCTGAGGTGCTTGCATGGTCACATTAAATACACCCGTCGCCTAACAAGAGTTTGGGGAGACAATGCCTAATTTATCAAATGCCCAGCGGGAGTCTGGATGCCGAGTCATAGTTGAGGCTAAACCAATACTCCGTATAGTAATATCATTTGTGGTGGGAGTTCTTGACGATGTTGTGCCCGATGGGATAGAACGGTGCCCGGTCAAACCAAAAGACTATGGGTTATGCCACGACCCTAGGGGCTATAATAAATAGAACACACTTGACTGCGTTATGCATGAGACTTTATGTATCGTGTTCTGATTATGTGAATACATGTTGGCCTTATGTCTGGCACGTGTGAGTTTGTATCGTGTAGGATATACAATTGCGAAGTAAGATTGCCTGCAAATTAATTTGACTATCAGTTGTTCATTATGAGGGATGCACATGTTAGGTACTTCGAGGCAAATTGATATCTTAACCGAGGTCTAGGGCGTTGACTCACTGAAATTTCATATCACCCGTTGTTGTCTAACCATTTCAAATCCTTAGTATAGCGTGATGCCAATACGGTTAGGGGTGTCGAAGGATTGGGACACTATGGTCACACATCACTGCTTTCCTAGCAATCCGCATCTTTTTGAGCACCATGTATCTACACTCTAGGTGGACGATGGCTTGACCTAGTGGGTGCCTCATATATTCCAAGCTTGGTTCATCTCGGATGGGGATGCCTTGTATATCCCCTGCATGGCTTCGACAGTCCTCTGGATGACGGCCCTAGTCACGAGATCTGGGAGCTGATGGATGTCAACCCTCCTAATGGAGCGATAGACCCCAACCCTCAATTGGATTCGGCATACCCAATGGATTACGATCTGTCGGAGCACGCTCTAGAGTAGCCGTCTATCTACCTCGACAATCTGTCATGGGCGCACCTAACCCCCTGACTTTTTGACTAACTGGACCTTGGCCTTTTTGAAATGAAGTAGATTGATTCTTTTCTCCCCTTATATCTTTTTGATGGCATTGGGAACGGTGCCCAACCATAGGGTTGTTTATATGGATGTTCCCGAGTGTTAATTTGGTAAATAAATAAAACAGCGTGATTGCTTTAGTTATGTTGGGTCTTTCTAGCTATCCCTATTGTTGTTAGTTGATTGGGTGTTTAATGTTTCGTTTCCACATGCGTATAATCAAAAGATAAAAAGAATGGCCGACGATGCGTTCTAGGACGTTGCAATCCTTTGACCATAAGTGAATAAGGGTTGTCATGTATTCTAGGACTGGGTTGTGACAGTACCAATGGAGCAGGTTTTCAAGGTTGTGATTTATAGAACTTGACCAGATAAAACGAATACAAGCTGAGGGGGAACTGCAGGTCGACAAACAAAAAAGAAAGAGGAAAAGAGGAGGAGGTAAGGTTTTGTCTGCTCGATTTGAGTAATAGAACTTTTCAATTGGATGATTTTATATGGGTACGATGAGGCTTTATGAAACTGGAGTTTATGGAAAGAAAATTGGGCAACAAATCAATACTACGACATTCAGCATAATTCATCAAGTTCAGAATTTTAAAAATTCTAAATTACCTAACCATCTTGAGGATATATTCCATTTTCTCATTTTATTTGTTAGGATTTATTCCAGAACTAACAAAACGTGTGATTATTATGTGCTCCTTCTTTTTCAAAAGCATTTGATGTGGCTTATCACTATAACTCTATAGATGTCCATAGGGTACACAACTGTGCAAAGTCTCATGTCCTACATTGAAACTATTTTTTAATTGACCGATGCATGTACCTCTTGGAATCGATATTGGAGTGTGCCGAGTCACCTAGCAAAACATACTGTCATATAGGCTATTGACAATCTATTTTATCTTAAGAATGAAATTCACATTGGAGATGTATTTTTATTCTCATGCTACTTGGATTTTCCTTTTTCGATTTATGCAAGTCTCTATATCCGATGTATTCTTTATATTCTGTCAGCGCCCTTTAGAAATTCAAATTGGGTGACGAATGTACAATACTATAAGATGTTCATTTATTAAAGTACTTATGTACGCTTGCTCATCAGCATAATGTAGAAACTTTCTAAGAAAGTAAAAAGATTTTTATTTTTCATACGAGTAATGGGAATATCTCTTGTGATATTTAATATAATACATTAATGAAATGAAAATATTTCTTCATCTATTTTTATGTCTTCATAGTTTATGCAACGCAAAGAATGGTTAGACTAGTACAGATTGAAAACCTAGCTAGAATCACATAATGTTTGGTTCTACAATTATTACGTGATTCATATACGTGGTTTAGTGGATTGTTAGAGGGAAATTTTGTGGTCCCAAAAGAGATGACGGGCTCCATCGAAATGGTAATTACTTCCCATTGGAGCTCCTGAGTATTCTTAGAGCACTTGCCTCTCCATTGATGCCGTAGTCTGTAGGTGGATGTATTGATGATGGTTTAAACTTTGGGGCCAGAAGAAAAGAAAGAAGCTTCCAAAGAATTTGGGAGAAAATAGAAACTATGTTGAGCGAAATTTCAAGTGCAAGTCAGGAAAACTCTCAATCATATGCTTTATAGTTAAAAAAAAAAAAAAAATACTGCTTAATGTTTTCAATCTTTGATACATAGATATGATGCAATTTGAATTCCAAAGTTATACTGTATACTATAAGATGACATCTATATGATGTATTATCATAAACTCTTTTCCAAACAGTCGTCTAGAAAGTTGACACCTAGGACTCTAGATAGCTAGAGCTGCCTTCATTTTGTTGTAAGAAATACTTTTGTGGCAATTTTCACCAAGTGGGCTGCCACTTAGACGCCACCCAAGCAATTAGAGGAGCTTTCAGTGACAATATTTGCAGGTGAGCACCATTCCACCAAGGATTGGTGCCCGCCTCATTTAATACCATGAGTTTTGTTAACAACAAATTTTATTTTCTATGAGTATTAATTTTGCAAGTTAGCTATTACATCTTGTGTAACTGTTCCTATAAAGTGTTTCCTAAAAAGATCCATATTATTTTAATTCCCTATTACAAAATGTTGTTGATTATGTATTATATCTCTCTATGATATACTAAAATGGCATTAAGAATTTTCTAGTGGTTACTATTATCTATACTACGGATTAATATATAAAATACTCTAAGAATTCCATCTTTATTATGTCAACTATAAAATGAGATTTGATTGGACGAGTAACTTATAATAAAAAATGATTTCAATATGACACAAACAAAAAAATGCGAGTGCAACACTGCTAATTTTGATGTAAAACAGGAGTGATTTACAAAATGGGTAACTTGTCAAACAGGCTACACCCTTTTGGTTGCTTTCAGCTGACATACACTTCGAATGCCAATAGATAATAATGGTAGTGAATCAAAATGAGAATGAGAGGAAATTTGAACATTACTTTTGGGTTGGCTCTGCAGTGTTTCGGCCCCCTATCTAGTTAACTCATCTTCTGAATAGGCACGAGCAAAGATGAAAAGCAGAGACAGCAGCAGCCAAATAGCTGCCCCATCTTCCGACCCAAATTTTTTTTTTAAAAACATTGGAAAAGTTGTCCACCTATTTCCAAAATTCAAATCCGAGCAGGAACCGGCACTGTCTCTTGCGGAATGATGGAACAGTACTTGTGAATCTCATCATTTTTCTTTTAGTTCGATGGATGTACTTGTGCAGGAACCGGGTTTTTTTTTTTTTTTAATGGAAGTAAAAGGCCATTCAACTTTTGAAGAACAACAAATCTGAAAGACAGTGCCTTCAGCCTTAAGGCTCCAGGGACTTTTAACAGAAGCAGAAATTGAAAACGGACTTACCCATAGGCATAAACGTTGGAACAGATAAAGATGCAGTAGGAATAGGAATAACAGCTGTATTGAGGGGCATCATCCCAAAATTAACAAATTGATCCACAAAAGATCTACGGTGCACCAAAGAATGCTAGAAACCCACTATCAAAGTCATATGCAGCAGAAATTTATGCTGATCCAGTGATAGAATCAGCATGAAAGAAAAACAGTAACTTGAAACGAAAACATGCAACCATGAAATTCATCATTATGCTGGCTCCCAGTCAAATAATTTCCTGAAATTTATTATAAAGCATTAAGGACACTCCTACTAATTTGCTCAATCGCCCCCATCTAATCCATATCTATTCCCTCCACAGCAGAATTGCCCATTGCCATATTCAAAGCCCTTGGTTGTAGGTAAAGACAAAGCAAAGCAAACTTTCAAGTTTATCAAAACTGGTGATCCCAGCCCTTGATATCAAGTTGCAAAGTCAAGAAGCATCAATTGTAGCGATCATCCTCTTAGCATATGTTGTGCCTACATATGCATGAGGTATGAGTTTGCATCAATAAGAAAATCTTAACATATGAAGATAAGATTTAATAACTTGGCAATAATAACTTGGGCAAGCTGTGACTAAATCCTATGTTGTGCCTATAGATGCATGAGGTATGAGTTTGCAAAAGAGCTACCTATACTGCATTCTTTCATGTCTGGTGGTATATCATGTAAATAGTACCATATATGTATTGTGCATGAGCCAAAAAAGCTAACCATCCTTCCAAGAATCAATCAGAAAATCTTAACATATGAAGATAAGTAATCCCAAACAAGTGAGTAACAACAATACATAAAATTTTATGAGGATTGCTTGTATGTTGCCAATGTTTGAAGAATTTGAGCAATTGAGGTAATTTCACAATTTAGAAAACAAGAAACTTTTAAAAAGAGAGTGGAGAGTCAAACGATCTGCATATTGTATGAAACATGTCCACTGTCCCCTTTCTAATTCTAAGGACTAGAATTGGAAAAACATATTATCAAGTTGCCCTTCATGTTAAAAGGACCATCATTCTAAAGTGAATGAGGTTCATAGAGTTATTATAACACTAGAAACCTAGCCAACAGGGGAACTAGCAAATATGATAAGTAGCCATGCATCAATGTAGACTTCTTCTTGTGTCAATTCATAGGCCTGGAAATCGTGTCCAAAGTGAACTCATTTATCTTCTTAATATTACAAGTCAAGTAGATGAGCCATCTAGTACAAATGTTGAATTCCAAGGGTGAAACTACACATGTAACTAGAGCTTAATTTTTTCTGAAATGCATCTACTTGGATAAAACGTCTAATTAGCAAATAAGAACAGGGTAAGTCGTATGACACAGAACAATGGTGGGTTGGTTTGAAATAATACTGAATGATTCAATGGCTGCCATTGCACATGTTGATACTACATTTAAGCAAACAAACGAACTAGTTTGCTTCATTTGAAATTTAAAGCTAACCAGCATAACCCATGAACAAAAAACACGAATTTAACTCGACAATGTCCATACCCAAATTTTACCAAATCCCGAGCAATAGGAGCGACTCCGGCTCAAATTTGAGCTGAGCAGCGAACAACCCATGATTAGAAAACACAAAGCGATCTCGAGACAGGAGCTCCCGAGAGCACAAGCCACCAAATAGAGCAGAGAGAGAGAGAGAGAGAGATTGTATAGGCTCATCAAAAATGATGCAGAGTTCACCGGGAGAGATGCCATGCTTGGTGAATTCGAGAGCAACGTAGCCTCCTAGGAAAAGACCTCACGAGGCTAGGATTACGATTTTGGCTTGCTATTGAGAGAGAGGAGCAAGATATTTGCCGACCCTAATTTTCTAGGCATCTATCCTGTTTTGGTAATGGGTACTGGGTAGAGTTATTTTTCGGCCCTAACCAATCCTAATAATACCCAAAAAAAAAAACCCTTCCCAAACAAGATTGAGCCCCGACCCCAAAATACCCAAATTTTCAGGTAGGGTCGGGCCAGTTCAGGTCGGGGTGGGCATTTTCGCCACCCCTAGCCCTCGGGCCGGTTTAGGTCGAGGGGCATTTTTGCCACCCCTAGCCCTGCGTATGCTCGTGTTAAAGATCATAAGAATAGTTACTGTACCATGAGTGTTGTACATCGTTCCAAAGCAATTGCCAGTTGTAGGGTGTTGTACATCGTTCCAAAGCAATTGCCAATTTTTCTTTTTTTTTTTGGTTGTAGGGTGTTGTACATCGTTCCCAAGCAATCGCCAATTGACAACCAACCATTAATTTGTGTTCTGCAGTTTCGAAGAAATTAGAGAAAAGGAAGAGAGTTTGAGAACAGGGGAATGCCTCTCAGGGGAAGACTTTCTGAAGAGAGACAGGCTCCCGATTTGCTAGAGACCAAGCTCCACTCACTCATGGCCAGCAACGTCTCTTCTTAGACGCTGCTCAAGATCTGTTTCGTTTGGTTTTTCGGTCTCCTTAATATTCTGAATTGTAGAGAGTAAAAAACGTTATCTAGAAAGCTTGTGCATGCCATCCTATTTAGCTATTCCTAATCAAACATTGCCATTTCTCTCCCCTCTTTCAACAATTTGAATCGAATTGATAGCCCTATGTGTTTCATTTCATCATTCGAAATGATCTTATGGTGTTTCGAGGACAACTATAGGTGCCTTTATTCGTACCAGGTTTAGAGATTATCTGCATATGAAAATTTAAAATTATAAGGAGAGTGAGCACACAGATATTATCAAAGGTATTTCTACAATATATAGCATTCTAAACTTCCAAGAGGTGTCCAAACATGTTTACTCCTTCTAGAGTTTGTTATATATAGCCTAATCCGAAGTAAAATATGTCCCATATCCATGATGCAATTTCCATTACCTATATTAGGACGAACGACTGCTAAAAGAAATATTAATTAATCACATGAGCCTTGTTTTTCACAGATTAGGGAAAAGATGGTGAAAGGATATACAAGATCTAGTATGAGATATACCAACATACTAAAGTAGCAATTGTCAAAAGAGTTTGAGAGGAAAGACTTGAGCATAGTGAATCAGATTCTTGGGATGAGGATCATGCGAGATAGATCTAAAGGAATTCTAAAGTTATCATAAGAAAAGTCCATTAAAAAAGTGTTGGAAAAATTTGGAATTCAAAATACAAAGCCTAGAAGTACTCTTCTAGGATGTCATTTCAAGCTCTCAAAAGAGTAGTCATCAAAGAAGAATAAAGAGCGGGAGTATATGGCTAAGGTGCCTTATTCGTTAGCTGTTGGTAGTTTAATATATGCAATGGTGTATGCAAAACCAAACATAGCTCATACAATGGGAGTTGTAAGCAAATACATGGCAAATCTAGGAATAAAACATTGGGAGGCTATAAAGTAGTTATTAAGATACTTGAAAGGCACTTCAGATATTTCATTATATTTATGAAAAATAGTGCAACTTTACAAGGCTTTGTTGCTGTAAATCTTAATAGTGACTTGGATAATAGGAAAAGCACATCAGATTCTGTTTTTACCTTAGGTGGCACAGCAATTAGTTGAATGTCTAGATTTCACAATTGTATATCTCTCTTAACTACTGAAGCAAAGTATGTGGCTATATCTAAAGCTGGTAAAGAGATGATTTTGTTGAAATTTTTTTTGAAGGAAATAGGCAAGGAGCAAGATAATAGTGTTATTTTTAGTGACAGTTAGACCTATCAAATGGGTGGATCGGGTCGGGTTTGGGTCGGGTCAAAAATGGTTTGACCCATATTGACCCGTTTAACCCGTTTTGACCCAAATTCATGTAATGTAAATCTAATGACCCATACCCGACCCGACCCACACCCGACCCACACCCGACCTGACCCGTATTACTAAAAGCCATTATTATTATAGAAAAACCCAAACTCACTCGAAGCTCTATGTTAAATGACTCACCTAACTCATATTTGACATATATTTAACTTTTACTTAACTCATATTTGACCAATATTTAATTTTTACTTGACCCATATTTGACCCATATTCAACTTTCACTTAACCCATATTTGACCCATATTCAACTTTCACTTGACCCATATTTGACCCATATTTCACTTTCACTTGACCCATTTAACTAAAAGTAAGTCATAATTTGGGTTTATGACCCATTTTGACACCTCTAGTGATAGTCAAAGTGATATTTGTCTTGCAAAGAATCTAGTATTTCACTCAAAGACAAAACACATTGAATTAAAATATCATCAAATTCATCAATTGATAGATGACAGGACATTGTCATAAAAGAAGATTCTTGGTGCAAGAAATCCAGCAAATATCTTAACAAAAGTTGTCACCACTGAAAAACTGAGGCTGTGCATTGCCTCAGTTGGCCTCTATGGTAAGTGATGAGGGGGGCACCACAGTAGGACAATTTGGATTAAAAAGATGAAGACTAAAAGATTATTGCTGTTTTTTTGAAGATCGGCTTCCAAGTGGAGATTGATAGAATTGTGGAGTTTAATAGAGAGTAATATTATTGTAGATAGGCACTTCACAGTAGGTCACCCATCCTAAAGAGAAAAATATTATTATGGATATGTGCTTCCTAGTAGGTCACTCATCTTAAAATATTAAAGTAGATGATGGAGTTTATATTAATGCTAATGATATATATATATATATATATATGTAATTTCCATTTCAATTATGTATGCTTTAGACTCCTATTATAAAAAGGGCAATTTCTTTTATAGTTGTAACCCTGAAGTTTTGTAACCCAAAGCTTGTAATGCTGATATTGATAGTGAAGAGATTGCCTAATGTGGCACCATGATTTTTCCCTTCCTGATTTTGGAAGGGTTTTCCGAGTAAAATTCTTGCTTGCCTTTTTTTCTTCTCTACTATTTTCTTCTTTGTTTATTCATGTCCCCAACACTCGTTATTCTGATAAAAGATAAAATCGACCCAGAAAAATTTAGCTAGCGTTGGTCCATTTGAAAATAAGGGCAACCGTGAAAGAAAAAGGTTTCCTTTTGTTCACATGTAATGGCAAGCGTGACTTCATGCTTTGCTTATCATACCAATTTCAGAGTCTGTATAAAATATAATCTCAATTTATTCATCAATTTCAACTAAGATTATGTAAGTTCAAGTGCATATCCCGTAACTTCACAGAGCCTCTAGCAAATTGAACAATGTCATTACTCATTACGTCAGAATGTATATGTTGAACGAAAATACCTCTTCTTAAGATTGCTGTGATACTTTCTCTGAATAAAAAATTATTGATCCAGGAAAAGATGCAAACAAATTGTACAGGAGAATGAGACCTTTTAAAATATTCTGCGAAGATTAAAAGCTCGTTTGGAGGATCAGAATCTTCAAACAACTCTTCCAAAAGACAAAATGTGTTTCAGCGAATTAGGATTGAAAAACAGACGAGACAAAGGCCTAGTAATTTTAGTTTTAGGAATTGGGCCTCAGAGCATGCGGTCATTCGACTAATAGTTAAGTCAAAATTTAGGAAAACGAAGATTATAGCCAGAGAATTCCAACGAGCAGAGCAACAACTGAGGAACGTGTATACCTGATCAAATAATTTGCCCTTTCTTCCTGCTTCTGACTCTACGAGAGAGAGAGAGAGAGAGAGAGAGAGAGAGAGAGAGAGAGAGAGAGAGAGAGCTGCAACGAGTAAACCACCAACATAGATATTGGCTTTTTTCCATTTGAGAATGAATGATTTACCAGTTTTAAAAACAAGTTACGCTGCATTTGGATCAGATATTTGTGGAAACAACGAGAGATCGTGGAAGAACCTGGAGCAGAAGACAATCTTCTGGAGGGAAAAGGGTCAAAATCGTCAACACACGTGAGTTCAATTTATGAAGATGGAAGGTGAAGGTGAAACGACACTAGAAAGGAACGATTTTTGGCGCTTTTGAGTCTGAAAGAAAAGGGCGCTGAGATGGCAAAAATGGCGGGGAAGTTTCATGATGCAGTTCGCTACAGGACTGGACCTGCTGCTCTTCACTAACTCCACTTTCTTAATATGGGCATGAATCGTGTCGGATCTGATAACAATGTTCAAGCCGGGAAGCATCATGTATTTGGAGACCTCAGCCTGATCAAACCTGGGCAGGATGAAGAAAACTTTCTGGATGATCCGGGCTGCATCCAAGGATGCTGAGCTTGCTGTTTTGGAAGCGGAGGCATGGAAGATGGTGGGTGAGCTATGAGAAAGGAGGGGTCTTGAGAGAGAGCGAGATGAGTGTGGCATTCAGAGATGGCCAAAGTGAGGGCTGTAGAAGAGAGGTCGAGGGCAGAGTGGAGGCAATTTCGCATTCTAATTACCATCACCGGAGAGGGATGATTTGTTTTGCTCAAAGGGAAGCCGAGGAAGCAAAGAAAAGAGGAGAAGAAGAAGAGAGGAAGTGAAAGAGGGAAAGGGAGAGGAAGAGCTTGTCAGTGAGGAAGCCTACTTCCACAATAACCGAAGGGAGAAAATATTGGGTATACTAATGTTGCCATGTCATTTTTACACAAATCCACTCAATAAGGGACACGTCATTTTTACACAAGCACACTCGATAAGCAACAGGTGTTGCTCTAGCCCACCTTCGAAGTCAATTATGAGATTATAGTTGAAGGGATCTTTATGAGCCCCAATTTTCTCTCTCCCTTCCAGTCACTCACTCTATATGGACTCATTGTAACGTCTTGAATTTCGAACCATTTTAGATTAAAATGATTGAGAATTTCATCAATGCATTATTAGTTAATTTCACTCAGAATTGATCACTCATGAGATACTAATCATGGGATAAAGGCTAATGAGGAATTAAGTATATATAACTAGAGAACTTGACTTGGAATAGCAATTCGACCATGTGAATTGATGAAAGGCAATCCTCTGCTTATACAAACTGATTCAAGAAACGATTATAAGTTAATTCGTAGATAAAATATAATTGGATAACAAGTGATTCGATTTACCATTATCAAAACTGAGAACGACCCTAAATTAACTCCAAGCGATTTTGTACTTTGAAATAAGAATTGATCCTTCACGATTTCATGACAATCAAAGTCGTCCAAGTGTTGAAAAAACTTGAATGTGGTTTGATATTATTTCAAGCACAAGTCGAAAACATGTAATTCCTAAAAGCCGCTAGTTAGTTTGAGACATACTAAAATTACAGTTGATCGAAATTAGCTGTGAATGGTAATATGATTTTGGATATCGAATTTTCAAGGACTTTAGGACCGAATCATTGGACAATGCCTCTGTAATCCTCGAAATGGATAAGCCTGAAATTGACGAAAAAGGATTCAACATGTCGAAAATTGAGCTCACAAGGAAGTGAGCTAGGCAAGACCCCAGTGGGCCTCCCACCCAAGGTGGGCGGCCACCATAGTGGGCCCATTTAGCCCATTTAGCTCACTTACCTTTTTTTTCTAGCCCATTATTCATTTCAAGCCCAATTTGAGCCCAACGAATTATAGAGCCCAATTCCTATTCATTCAAGCCCATTTCCAAGGCCCACTTCTTGTCTTTGGCCCAAAGACAAAGTGGCAAATTGAGTCCAAGGTGAAAAGACCAAAATGCCCTTCTTGGCATTAATGAATAAGAAACAAGAGGAAGAGAAAGTCTAAGTTGATCATGGCTCTTGCATGGGAAAATGAAGAGAAATGATGTGCATTGAAGAGATGAAATGATGAAGGGAAAGCCAAAGTCTCCATCTTCTCTCTCTCTTCTCCCTTCCTCTCACGTGGCCGACCACCCTCCTTTCTTTTTTTCTTCTTCTTCCTTTTCTTTCCTTCATTTTTCTTGTTGTTTAGCTCCTATGACTGACTGAACCAGCATCCTCAGTCACCCCCACCACACGGTAGAGCCATTAGCTGGCTGCCCTAGCTCGTTGGACTACCCGCCAATGATGCTTGAGCTGCTACTGTCGTCCTCCTCTCTCTCAGGTCCCTCACTAGAAACTGACCAGCCATCATCCCTATCTGCCTCTTCACTACCCAGACCAACCACCACCGCCTCACCCTCAGTTGTCTAGAGCCATTGAGCTTTAGCTAGCTGCTCACCAGCTCGTTGGTTAGCCCAACCAACTGTCAACCTTCTTCTCTCTATCTCGGTTGCACTAGGACAGAGGCGAACATCACTTGCAGTTGCTGGTTCCATCCTCAAGCCGCCTTGTGTTGACATTTCGGAGGTTCCTGTGCATAGTCCTCGCCACCGTTGCCATCACACACATGTCTTTGGCTCGCTTAACCAATGAGTTTATGTTCTAATCCCTTGATTAGTTTGTTAAACTTGCTTAGGGATAGATTATATTATAGTTAATCTTGGTTAGGGGATTTGTTAAGATTAACTAGAATTATGTTAGAAAGTTAGAAGATTAACTATAGTTGGTGGATGGTTGAGTTAGTTTATTAAAGTTGAACTATGGTTAGTTAATTAACCAATGTGGTGTTAATTAACTAGGCTTGACTTATGGTTGGGTTAATTAACCAATGTTAGATTAATTAACTAGGGTAGACTTATGGTTGAGTTAATTAAATAGGATCGGGTTAACTAACTATGATAGAAGTATGGTTAGTTTAGTTAACTATGGTTAACTTTAAGTAATTTTGATAATCTTGCTTAGTACTAATTAACCGTGGTTAATTATGATAATCAAGGATTATTTTGTTAACCCTAATTAGTAATAATTTATTATAAAGGATTAATTTATTGTATTAATTAATTATTTTAATAATTATTAATTAGATTTAATTATGAATAATATTAATTATTTATAATTAAATTAATGGACTAATTCGATAGGTTCGTACATGGTAACACAAATTGAATTGTTGCTTGAATCAAGAAAAAATTGATTGTATGATTGATGTCATGAAATGCTTGACTGCTCTGATAAGTAATTACGTCATGTGGGCTATTATGCCTTGATTTTTTAGAACAATTGTATGGACATATAAAGGGAAAACCCCGAGGTGTCGGGTGTATATGTCAAGTTTTGCAATGTAAATAAAGCTAGTATGTTTAAATAATAAAACATGCAAACTTTGATGGATTTTTTATAAATATATGACAATATGCAACTATTTTCCTACAATTTTACGTGAAAAATATGTATTTAATTATTATAATGAGCATACACCACATTTGTATTGACTAATGCTTGGAAGTGAGTTAAAATGCATTATTGTAGTGTGCTCATGTGGTCACATAAATAACTCGTCACCCTAGCAGCAGTTTGGGGGATGAAGTCCAATTTTTGGAAATTCAGGTGGGAGTTTGGATGCTGGTCGTAGTAGAGGCCGGACCTATACTCTTTTGAGAATGCCATCTAGCAGGGGATTCTAAATGTGGCCATGTTTGACTGAGTGAAATGATGCCTGGCTAAGCCAAAAGACATCGATGGGAATTCGATTGCAACCATGATGAGGGCATAATAATCAAAATACGCATGAATGCAAAGTGCATGAATAATGTGTTGTCATGTGTTCTGATTATGCATATGCTTGTTTGCACTGACCATGGCATGCTTGGATTGATACTGTGTAGGGTATAGCAATAGCCAATTAAGATTGCTTGCAATACGACTCAATTGTGATTGACTACCATGGTGCTTCAAACACTGGTTGCATTAATCATGGCATGCATGAATATTTATACCTTACAGGGTATGGCGATGGCAAGGTAAGGTTGCTGCGAGTCAATTAATTATCGGTTGTTTATTACCGGGTTTACCGAATAGATCATGTTGTTAGTTAAGGCAAAGTGAGAGTCATTTTACAATTGATCTGCCATTAAGACGTGACTATATGTTAGGTACCTCGAGGCGAGTTGATATCCTAACCAAGGCTTAGGACTGTAACTCACTAAGATTATATTTCATTCATTGTTATTAAACATTTTTAGGTCCCTAGGATGGTGCACTATCCAATGTAGTTTGGGGTCCTGAAGGATTGAGAGACTGTTGTCACAGCCCATAGATTTCTTGGGCGAATGCACTTGTGCAAGAAGTATGTGTCCACCATCTAGGTGGATGAGGAATCGGGGATGTAGGTTCCCCATAGATTTTTAGTGTGATTCATCAGGAAGAACAAAGACCCGTTCGGCCCTTTACAAGGTTTTGATGGCTTACCTAGTAGGATCTTGAGGCTAAGGTTTGGGATCCCATGGAGGTGGACCCTCCTGATAAGACAGTGGTGGATCTTGACCCTGCCCTGTTAGCACCTTACTAGTACCCCTTTAACTATGACCCAACAGAGCCCGACTTTGATGCCTCTTTGGATTTTGATAGTCCTTGAAGAATGTGTTGGGCCCAAACTTTTGAGTGAGTAGATTAACCTAACCTTATTATTAACCTAACCTTATTATCTTTTTAACGGCTTAGTAAGAACCATGCCCACCCATGGGGCTTGTAATTGAAAAGTTCCTTTGCGGTTAATCTAGTAAATAAATAAAATAGTTGGTTTGCTACAATTATGATTGATCTTCCTATTATCCTTGTTATTGTATATTTGACTGGGTGATATTAAATTGTTTTCGATTGCGTATAATGGAAAGACAAAAAGAATGGTCGGCAACACGTCCTAGGATGTCCATTCCTTTGACCACAGTGAACAAGAGTTATCGCGAGCTTGAAGGTCAAGACTTGACACCCACTCTCTCCAATTCCCTCTACAACACCTCATCTCCTCCATGGACACCAAAAAAGGACAACGTCGGAGAGCCTCCCAACAGCCTGTACAAATTGGCGTCACCTACGTCTTCTTCGTCCCTGGCCATGGAGATTGAGCCCAACACTCATGGCCACCACAGCCATGGAACTCGATTGTGTTAGATTGCCATGTCCAAATAGCCCATGGGTGTTGATTTGCAATCTCGTAGCGGCTATGGCCCTGGAGATCGGGCTTGAGCCTAGAGCTCGAGATCTAAGTGGCCATGACTGCTTGAGGATGGGCTTGCAAGCACAATTACTAGAGGTGGAGCTCGCTAGCCAAGGCAGCCGCAAGCCTTAGCTTGACCTTCGAGACTAGGGTGGCATGAGAAAAATAGGAAAAAAAGCAAGTGTAGCAGAAGAGAGAAGGCCAAGAGAGATATTGCTTTTTGACAGGTGGGTCTGTGAGCGACACGTATTGCACGGTGAATGGACTAAAAATTTGTGGCCATGACATTAACTAAGAAACCTAATATTTTCTCACAAAGAGAGGGAGAAAAGGAGATTTGAAATTTCTGGCCAAGGGGACCAATCTAGACAAGTGGAGTGCTACGGCTGAAATGAAAAGCCAATACTACCCAATATTTTCTCATTTTTAGCAATATGGAGCGATACGAGGTTTTTTCGCCGCTCCTCAATCGACATCACCCAAATTTATGTTCTTTTATGAGATACTTAAAAGTTTGGATTGAATCTGACTTTACTATTAGATGTAATTTCACTAAATTGACAAGCCATTATCCTAGATCTGTCCCATTAGCATTGTGACTTAGGTATAGGACCCTTTACTGCGAGCTCCTGCAAGTATAGCGACTTGTGTTTTGATTATGATTTATCAGTCTTGAGAAACACCATCGTAAGGTCATGTCAAAAGCCGATTTTCTTTGTGGGCGTTGTAGGACACCACGTGTGGGAAAAGGGAGTTTGGTGCTGTCTAGTTTGAACGTGAGAAGTGTCCTACAATTTCAAACTTACATCGATTTTGTATTAGCGGCGCCCAATTAATTAGGAGTTGAATTTTGGTGGCATTAGTGTTTGCTTATGTAAGGGTCTCTCTCCCGTTCTTCAGCTTCTTTAATGTTTCATCAAAGAATCATAAAAAATTTACCTATATGGACGATGGAAGGTAAATGATTTTTTGTTGTTTGGTCAAAAAAAGAAAATGATATTGACATAGCACTCATGTGATTTAAGTGAAATAAAAAAATAATATCAATTTTGTTGGAAAATCATCTGACATAATCTTAATAAAAGGTAAATGTATCACATATGTAAGATTGGAGTTTTTGTGACTTTTATCTTATTTAAAATTGATAATTATTGGAATTTTTTTTTTGGTAAGGATAATTATTGGATTTGTTTATACATATATCATAGTAAAAATTGCAAAGTAAGCATTTTGATGGCGGACATAACAATATGTCAAATAATGGACAGCACTTTTTACATGAAAATAAGTAAATTGAAAGGTCTTCGGGAGATTGTGTTATAATAATACTAAACACAGTTTGAGTGATAATTGTCCAAAAATCCTAAATTTATTTAATGGTAGCCAATTTTGTCCTAAATTTTTCAATTTTATCAATTCAATTTAAACATTTTAACGATTTTTCAATTTAGTCCATATGGCCAAGTTTAGCTAGAGACAACTAATGTGACCATCCAATTAGTAGTGACCGTCTTACACAGCATAACCATCACTAATATAGACATTTTTGATATTTTATTATTATTTTCTTTTCATTTCTTTATTTTTTCCATTATTCATCTTCCTAAAAGGGCCAGAGGAGGCCAATGGTGCCTCAGCGATGGCCTGCACAAAATAAATAAAAAATGTTACAAAAAGGTAAAAAAAATTAAAAAATTACAAATATAGAACAATCGACGGTCATATCAGCGATTTCCAACCTATATTATCCAAGAGAACTACATTAAAATATCATTGAAAGACTTAGGACTACATTAACTAGATTGAAAATTTCAATAATGAAATGGCACCATACAATAGCTTTATGGCTCTTTTTATATCATTTTTCTATTTCTTTATTTTAAAAAAAGTAAAAAGTTCTAGGCTTTTCATGATTTTGGCCTTCAAACTATTTCTATATTGTTTACTATTGCTAATTTCCTTCTTTTAGGAGACAACAGGTTTTGTCGACTTATTTTAGAAATAAATTTAGTCGAATGATGCATAGAGATTTCTAATTGCAATGATAATTGAATGCATCCATGGGATCCTGAGTAATTCCTAAGCACAAGTTCTTTTTTGACAAATAAATAATCGCATGTCGAAGGCTATACATTTTTTTGTCCATAATTGATGCTCAACAACAACACTATTTAAAGGAAGAAGTATCACCCAAGTGCCAAAAGTTGGCACAAGTGGACATATAAGTGCCAAAACTTTCAAAAGATATACTTAAATGTTACTTTTTTTGAAAATTAAACACTTAAGTGCTAACTCCGGTGGGCCTTGCAAGAAATTTGACATGGCATTATTTTATTAATAAAGTCGGTCTACATGATTACCAAAAATTGGACGTACCTCCCTAAAAATCTAACGTGAACGTGGCTTGTGAGAAATCAATGTGGTTCATCGTTAGCACTTAAGGCAGCATGTGGTAACCATTCTGTTTCTGTTTCTAGAATAGAAATCCGTTTGGTAAAAAATTTTACTTTTTTATTTTTGGAACAAATTTCTATTCCAGAAATAGATTTGAAATAGAAATCGAAAACAAAAATTTTTTACTTTTTATTTCTAGAATAGAAATCAAAAAAATTTCTCTTTCTTACTTCTCACCCGAAGAAGTTTTTTGCGATCTGCCGCTCACCACCACCAACCCCCACCCACCACCGGCCACCGCCACCGGTCGCCCCCGCCATTGCCACCGGTCGCCCCCGGCCGCCATTTAGAAAAGCAAAATTTTTTTGATTATCAAACGAATTTCTATTCCAAGAATAGAAATTTTTTGTTGTTATTAAACGCGTTTTTTGGCTCAGAAACTCATCCAGAAATAGAAATAAAAAAATCTATTTCTCTTCCAGAAATCAATTTCTAGCCAGAAATGTTATCATTCGCACCCTAAATGTTCATTCTTCTCTGATTTTAATACTTAAGCGTACTTTTTAGAAGTTTTGGCATTTATGTGTTCACCCATACAAAGTTTTAGCACTTAAGATGTCCTTCACTCTCTATAAAGAGGGTTAGCAAACTGAAAGATTGCAACAAATTTCACAATGGCTCTTCCTGCTTTGTTCACGAGCTTTGTGCCCTCCTCCATCAGCCATCACCAACCCTCTCTCTTGTTCTTTAGACACCCTCGTTCCGCCTCCTCCTTCTCCTCCGGCGCTAAATCTGTGACATGCGCTGTGACAATCGAGAATCCAGAGATCGTGAGGCGTTCAGCCAATTGGAAACCTAATGTGTGGGACTACAAGCTTCTACAGTCACTTAAAGTTGATTACACGGTAATGATTCCTTTCGGTTCAGCACAATACCCAGGCCTGGCTATGTTATATGGAAAATGTTCACATTTTGGTCCTGAGCTTGTATTCTTTTTCTAATATTGTCCTTGAACTTGTGGAGATTCCCCATTTAATGTCTTGTTCTATGGTTCTGGCAAATTGAAGCTCGTGCGAGTGTCAATGCTAGCTGAAAGTATGTTGCGGAAAACTCAGTATAAGTTTTAAGTTCAAGGACCATGTTGAGAACAAAAAAACAACATGAGTTGATGATCATATGGGCGCTTTTTTCTACTTTCTTTTCACTTTGATGATATAGAGTCCACAACAACCAAAATGACATAGAAACAGAAAGAAAACTGTATTCTGAATTAGATATAACGATGAATACTTCTTGTTTACTTTTGTGTAGGCTTCATATACTACATTAGAGTTATGTAATATCGGTTCACACATTCATCTACTGTCACTCTATTAAATATAGGACCAACCCCAACAATATTCTATAGGAGATACTGAGAAACTTGGTCAAAATGGCATATTCTCAACATATAGGCACAAACGCAACATTGCCTATTCAAACATGTTTGCAACTAAAATGAGAATCGATCAGTTTCAATACGAGAGGCAATATTCAACTCTGCTTATGTATTAATTTTGATTAAGATGTCATTTTTCTGAATTTTTCACATGCTTAGGAGGATAAATATGCCGGGCAAGTCCGAAGGTTGAAGGAAGAAGTTAGGGGTCTATTTGACAAGGAGATGAACCAGGTAGCCAAGCTCGAGTTCATTGATGCGGTTCAAAGACTAGGACTTGGATACCATTTCAAGATAGAGATCAAAAATGTTCTCAGTTCCATCTATAACAATTCCAAAGATGCTCAGCTTTCGGACGATCTCTATGCCACTTCCCTTCAATTCCGGCTACTCAGACAATATGGCTACAACGTACTGCAAGGTAGTCGCCACCTGTTACCCTTTTGTGTATGATGTCGATGCATCAAAAGTCACCTTACCATTCCTTTTGTCGGTTGTATAGATTTGTTTAAAAAATTTATGAACAAGACGGGAACGTTCAACGAATCGCTCAATAAGGATGTGAGGGGGCTTCTTGGTCTTTATGAAGCTTCTTTTCTTGGATTGGAAGGTGAAACCATACTTGATGAAGCTGGGAACTTTGCTTCTAAGCATCTAAAGGATCTAAACCTCAACAAAGTTCCCGCTATATTAGCAAGCCACGTGAGTCATGCATTAGATATGCCAATCCACTCGAGGCCAAACAGGTTGGAGGCTCGGTGGTTCATGGACATGTACGAGAAACAGCATGACATGATCCCCTCCTTGCTACGATTGGCTAAAATAGACTTCAATTTAGTGCAATCAGTCCACAAGAAGGAAATTAGCAATATGGCAAGGTATGCACGAGCACTCTACATATAATTGATAGATGGATTTGATGTAAGGATATAAATTCATGGAAATGCCAAACATATAGGAGCGCATTTAGATCGACTTAGTCGTTGTATGGTAAATTTCTCAGGTGGTGGGTTGAACTTGGCGCAAACAAGATGACCTTCTTCAGAGACAGGCTAGTGGAACACTATTTTTGGTGTTGTGCAATGCTTTTCGAACCTCAATATGTAGCTTTCAGGGAAATGACGACGAAGCTTACTTGTATGGTGACACTCATCAATGATGTTTATGATGTATATGGGACGCAAGAAGAACTTGAGCTCTTAACAGATTTCATTGTCCGGTTAGTGAAATATGATTACCATCATCATTTTCCCTTGTCAACTATTATTGCCTAGAGAAAAGATAAGCAATTAATTAGTCTCTGAATGATGCAATGGATAAAACAAATCTTGAGAATTATATGATAAACTCCCATGTTTTAAGTTAACTTTTTTTCCCTATGTATAATTGATTGGTTTGGGCAAATAGTAATAGTAAGAACTAACCTTCAATGTTATTACTAAAAGTGCATTGAGCGTTGGTAAAATTAACAAAATGTTTGATATGGTGATGTCTTATCCAGATGGAACATCACAGACATCGATAAGCTTCCTCCAATTATAAGGAATAGTTTCATGGCCTTCTATAACACAACCAATGAAATTGGGTATTGGACGATGAGAGAACTAGGGATCAATACCATTCCTTACATGCGAAAAGTGGTAATCTTGCGGAATCTTTCCCCTAATAATTTCTAGCCCGTGTGGGGCAACTGACTTTCTACTACTAATTATCGTAATGAAACTTCTATTTAGACATTTGCGAATTTGAAAAAGTACGAGAAAAGAACGTCCCTCGACTTGGTCATTGACACATTTTTTTCTAATTTCCATCGTATAGTGGGCGGATGAATGCAAGGCGTACCTAAAGGAGTTCCATTGGTACAACAAGGGCATTAAACCGACACTAAAGGAGTACATGGACAATGCGGTGGATTCAATCGGAGGGCTGATTATGCTGTTGGGCAGCTACTTCCTAACCACGGACAAATTGACAGAAGAGGGGCTTGATCACGTGTCGAAAATCCCTAGTGTCATGCATTGCTCTGCCAAGATCCTTCGACTCAACAATGATCTCAGTACCTCATTGGTAATTTAGAAAGTACATCGTAGATGGATTCATAATTACGTGCCATTCGTTTTTATATCTCTGATATCTTGAGTTTATGTTTGTGAAACATCAATGTCGTCCATGGTCAGCATGAATTGGCACGAGGAGACAACTTCAAGGCGCTGGAATGCTACATGAATGAAACCGGCGACTCAGAAGAGGCCGCTAGAGAACATGTTAGGCATATGTTGCGCGAGACTTGGAAGAGGATGAACAAATACGTGTTTGTGGACTACCCATTTCCTGGATTCGGGCCTTTTCTTGGTGCTTGTTTGAACTTCGCACGAGCTTCTCAGTGCTTTTACCAGTATGGAGATGGACATGGCCTTCCCAATAACGAAACCAAGGACCACCTTTTGAGTGCATTATTCGACCCTGTGCCCCTCGATTGGGGATGCATTCCTGACAAAGATGTCGCTGTTGGAGAGAGCCCATATACTTCACGTATTATTATTAGCTCTCAGGGGGGGGCTCCGGAAGCTCCAAGACATCGAAACTGCTGTAATTGAAGCCTTTGATGGGCGATGTACGAGCTCCATAAAATTCGCCGGAGAAGCATACGCTATTCCGTGCTTTGAGTTGTGGCTGATAAATATAATTGATAATAATATTTGTGGTGATTATCTTCATTATTATGCTAAATAAGTCGAATATTTTATATTGGAGATTGGGAAGAAAATGAATATATGGCATGGCGATAAAGAAAAATCGGTCAGCCTTGACCAACGATGAAACAGTGAAATTCGAAACGGTGAAAAAACTCTTTAAGTACACTGTCGAGTTTTAATGTGTTTCCTCTTTGCTTTATTTTTCCAATTGATTTTCTCCATTTTCTTCTTTCGATTTCATGTATATTGGCCTTTATTGGCATCATGTTCTTCTCTTAGAGCTCGTTTGGTTATTTTAGTACACACCCTCTATTCTCAAAAGCGAAAAAATTGTTTTTCACATGAAAATATCATTTGGATGATTATGGATAAAATCATTTATTTCAAAAGTCAAAATCAACACTAATATATTTTCTTGAAAGCAACACATCTTGCTTTACATGATCAGAAAAGTGATTTTGGTCATCTCTAATTTATATAAGTGGAGGAAAACAGTTGCAGATCTCTTTTACTCAAGAAGTTGTATCTTCTTCGCCTTAAGAAAGATGAAAGCTCTCAGTGTCGTCAATATTTTTACAAGGGGTGAAATTACCAATTCTTATGATAGCTGTATACATTACTATTGATTGGAACTTCTCTATATTATCTCATAAGAACCGTTAGCATCCTTGAAATTTTTGTTTGTCTTTCGGTAATTAAAATTTTCTTCGATCTCATAAACACAAATGATATTGTTTCAAATCGAGAGGAGTTATTTTAATGTTTTAAAGGAATGAACGTGCTACTTTGATTAGTGATAACTAATTGATATTTATTGTACCTATATGAATTATGAATGACAAATATCGTGAAGTAATAATACCGATAAAAGTATAGCTAGTGACATGATGGACATTAGCAAATAATAATGTTGTGAAATAAATTTATTATTTGGGGCAATCATATGTGGTATTTATTTATTTATTTAAAAACGTTTAACTTAACTAAAAGCATGTTCAATGATTTTATCCCATAATACAAAAATAAAGATAAGTGTAACCAAACGGTAGCTAAGCAATTTGGTATCGCTGATTTGATCTTCGTTGTGTTGCTTGTTATTATAGTTATATTTGATTAGCTTAGATATGGGAGATGTGTCCTTAACCAGAATTATATTTGATGAAATTTTTGTTTGTCTTTGTATTATATTTCTATTGAGATTGAGAAATCATAATCAAGGTTGCATGGCAAATCATGAATCGCACAAGGTTTCATGGCAAGTGGTTTGCTCACCTAAAAGGGAAGGAGGATTAGGATTGTCTGATTTGAACATATGGAACAAAGTTTTGATAAGCCACATGTTGTGGAGCATTATTAATCGTCCATCCTCCTCCCTTTGGAGCATTTGGTTTCACAGTACAAAATGTAAAGATATCCAAATTATGCAGCTCAAAATGAGGGGTAATTTGACTTGGAGTTGGCAATGTCTCCTCAAACTATGACATGATATAATCTCAGTTATTTCTAGCTCAAGATATTGTTGCCGTGATATATATGATGAACTTGAACATAGGGGTCTAGTTGTGGAGTGGTACAACCTAATTTGGAGTAGCGATATTGGCAAACACAATTTTATTGGCTAGCTAATATGTAGAGATAGATTAGTGACAACAAAGATCATAGCACGATGGATGAGCTCAGTGGATATCCGTTGTAACTTTTGTAAAGCCGGTATAGAAAACAAAACTCATCTATTTTTCCAATGCGAGTGGACAGGCAACATTTGGCATGGTATCCTTGCGCAAAATAGGATTAGGTGTTCTTTAGGAGGATAGAATGAGGAACTTCAATGGATGATTGGGGCAACAAAGGGCATAGATTTAGCAGCGAGACTCCTCAAAGTATCTTTCCTAACAACCATATATTGCATTTGGATGGAGTGCAACTAGAGACAATTTCAAAACATCAACTAACATCCATATATTTTGACCAAGGTATGTAAAAATGCAAGAGGTAAAGCTTCACTTTACTAAAAAATTATACCTTCTCAGTCAAATATTATATTGGCTACTATGTGGAGACTTTCCACCTTCATTTTTTTTGAATTATTAGCTCAATTTGTAATGTTGGGAGATGCCTTAAGCTGTTGTACTTCATATGCTCTATGATACTAACATTTTCAACCAAAAAAAAAAATCATAACCAATGACCAGCGGTCCTTCTTGAGTGAACTCTATTCGAAGGATATCCCTTTTCCGTCGGTCATTGCATTTATTTGATTGATCGATAAATTTTTATTTATAAGTCTAGTTATGTAGAGAAATCTATTACAAATAGGCAGCGGATACAATAAAAAAAAATGCATCATAACAGTTAACGACCACAAACTACCTATAATTAAACATGAATCACCTAAATTCTAGAATGTAGTTCTAGCAACAATTTCCCACTAAACAATTCATCGATTAAATTAAGGTCTTCAGGTGTTACAAAACAAAAGATATATATCCGCTGGTGAGTTGTTTAAGACCCCTTCTTGTTCCCTCTGACAATCAGTATTTGATGATGATTCTGGAGCTTAATAAATAAAAGCATCAAATCCAGGTCAAAAGCATAATTCTATGTTTTTTGTGGGGGTGTTGCTTGTTGAACATCTTGTATTGGAGAAAGTTTGGTTGGGGTCCATTTTTCATGCGACAGATGCCCTAAAAATTTAAGGGCTCCTATCGATTTTGTTTTAGTGACTTCCTATTAATGAAGGGGGTGTCGAATTTTGGCAGCTTTAACTTAAATTTTGTTGACTAAGGAGCTTCTATCACGTGGGGTTAGGTCGTTTTCACCATTGCCTTTTACTGATTTGCAAAAGCTCGTCGCATGTGGAGAGCATATGTTCGTGCCCGTCTTTTAATTATTGGTTTTGGACCCAACTACCATATCTAAAGGTTATGATTGTCATATTTTTTTTTTCCTCTCTTTTTGGTGGACTCCAACCTTCCATTTTGCTTATTTAATCAAAAACCTCCGCAAGATATTTCATAAACAATCTTTTTAACAAGTAATATATGCCAATGACTTGGTGAAAATGTCTATAGATTGTTCTATCGTTCCATTTCCTTTTGGTACTACTAGCCCTTCTTGAATTTTTTTTCAAGTGAAGTGACAATTGAACTTTATATGTTGTCTTTTCATGAAATACTAGATTTGCCACTAGTTTGAATGCAATCTTATTGTCACGCCACTTGCACTCCAAGGTCAAAAAGTAATGCCTATATCCACACTATTTCACAAATAGTTTTTGCCATAACTCAATTTTCTGATTCAACTGAAGATAATGAGACAATTGATTGTTTCTTTGTTTTCCATGAAATCAAGGACCTTCCCAATTTTATGCAAAAACCATTGATAGATCTTCAAGTCATTGGGCAAGTAGCATAATCTATATCACAGTAGGCTATCATTTTCATGTTGCAATCACGAGATAAAAGTATACCAAGTCCTGTGCAATCCTTTCAAATATTGCGTAACTTTCAATGTTACACATATGAGATTGTTTCAGGTTACACATGAATTGGTTAAGTATTTGAACTACATAACATATGTCAAGTCTAGTCATGGTAAAATAAATCAACTTCTTGACGAGTTGTTGATATCTTGATGGATTTCTAAGCAATGGATTCTTATTAGATGATGATAAACTCGCATCATATTCACACCTTGTCAGTTTAGCATTTTGCTTAGTTATGCCAACTAGTTTGCATCTTGATAATCCTACTTTTAAAAAAATTTCTAAAATGATTTTTTTTCTGATTGAGACAAATCCCTTTCTTGGACTGAGCTATCTTAATCCCAAGAAAATATTTAGAAGGTCCCAAATCTTTAATAAGGAAAAGCTGAATGTAGATAATCTTTAAATTTTCCAACAATAGAGTCCGCATTTTCCATAATAAGTATGTCATAAACATATATTAGCATATAAATTGACAAAGTATGTTCAGTCCAAGAAAATAGGGCATAGTTGACTAAATGAAACATAAAAGAAGACAAGATAACATGTTCATGGAGAATCCAACGAATGACATAGATGTGCAAATCCTTTGAGTGCCAAAACTTCGCATGAGGGGACATTTAAATGCCAAAAGTTCGAAAAGGTACGGTTAAGTGCCAAAATTAGAGCAAAAATGATGAGTTATGTGCCAACGGCAAAAAAATTCGACCAAACTACACATGTGTCATTTTTCAGCGATTTTATTTGCTGACATATAATAATTTTTTTCAAAAAAATATCCACACGGTAATTTTAAAAAAACAAGAAGAAATTGTCCACATGGCAAAAAAAAGCCATACTAGAAAAAATCTAAAAAATCAATTATATTTAAAAATAAAGAAGGGGGAAGGATCAGGCAAGGGCTGCACAGTCCTCGTGGCCGCCACCGTCATTGGCCCACCATTGCCGAAAAGGGCTGACGACGATGGGGCGAGGGTCAGCTAAGGTCGTCAAGCCCTGGCCAGTGGCCAACAACCCTAGCCGACCTATAGTGAGGGCCTGCGAGCCCTCGCCCAAATCTAAGGCTAGGATCGCGAACCTCCCCCAAATCCGACAAGGGTCATCAGCCCTCACTCAACCGAGCCAAGGGTCGACGGCTGCCCAACTAGGCGACCCAGCCAACTACCACTAGCCCTTGGCCAAGCTGCGCGAGGGCCCGCAAGCCCTCATCATAGGTCAGCCAAGGTCTCCAACCACTGGCCAGGGCCCGGCGGCCTCAACCGACCCTTGCCCCACTATCGCCAACCTTTCCCCGGCAATGGTGGGCCGGCGATGGGGCTACACAACCCTCGCCCAATCCTCCCACTAAATGCCACATCAGCACCAAAACAACATCGTTTTGGCCGAGTTTTTGCTAACTTAGCTTTTGGTGAGCCATGTAAACGAGTTATATTATTAAAATAATCCATGTCGGATTTCCAACAACCTTTGCCGGAGTTGACACTTAAATGATCCAATTTTTAAAAAAAATGGCATTTAAATGTACCTTTTGCAACTTTTGGCACTTAAGTATCCCCTCATGCCAATTTTTGATACTTGGGTTGTTCTTTTCCAAATAGACATAAATAATCTTAGGGAAGTACACCACAAGTGCCAAAACTTCCAAAAGTTATACTTAAATGCTACTTTTTTTGAAAATTGAACAATGAAGTGCTAAGTCTGATGGCGCTTATCAGAAATCTGACCCAGCATTATTTTATTAATAAAATCAATTTATGTGGCTGCCAGAAATTCAACGTGGCTTGCTGTTGGCACCTAAATGTTCCTTTCTTTTTTAATTTTGATACTTAAGTGTATCTCTTGGAAGTTTTAGCACTTATGTATCCATCCATATTATGTTTTGACACTTGAAGTGTCCACATCTCTATAATTTTTGGTCCATATAAGAGGACGAACGTGATGTCCAAAACGTTGAGGTTGCTCGGTATGCTTTGTTCAGGAACTAGCGAGCAAGGGTCATCAATACACGGATGTGGGGATCCCACCGAAGAGGTAGGTGTCGCTGATGAGGCAGTCAGATGATCTTCATCGTATGATAACATTGGTGATTCAATATCTCGATTCAAAGAATTTGTAACGGCTAGCGTAGATGATATAGGATCTATTGCAATGAAAATGTATTGAGAACCTACACATAAATCTTCTTCTGATAAGAATTTATTGTTATTTGATTTCGAGATAGATAATTGAGACGAAGATGTCATCTCCTAAAATGGAAATATATCGTCATGAAAAATAGTATCTCAACTGATAAAGAAATGCCCTGTAGATGTTTCCATGACACGGAAATCTTTCCGCAAGGGAGCATATCCCATAAAAATATACCGAAATGCGCGAGCATCTATCTTATTCCGAGAGCCCATATTCATGGCATAGCATAAGTAGCCCCAAAGTTAAGATTGGGAGAGTTCATACTAAGTGTTTGCTTAGTAATCTTTTAATGTTTACTTTATAACTCACCTTTGAGAAGGTGAGAACAAGCTTCCTATGAAATTGCGAGAGTTCATTGCATATGAAGAGCATCCATTCGTGCCCTTATTTTAATTCTTGATTTTGGACCCAACTACCACATCTAACGTTAATAATTGCTATATTTCTTTCTTTTTTTCTTTTTTTACTCCAATCTTCCATTTTGTTTATTTAATTTAACATCTCGGAAAAAATTTCATATCAGTCTATTTCATGATACGAAATCTAAGCATTGATATAGTTCCATTTAAGTATATTTTAACTTATGATTTATATAATAAAAAAATATAACTATATTTAGATTACATCATAATCATTTTCCTGCTATTCTAAAATAAATGTTTTCATAAAAGTACTTAATAAGAATATTAATTGAACTATAGATTTGTTTGTACTTATATTAATCTAAATGATGTTCCGTATTTTTGACATAGATAAGATTTTTATATGGTGTGTTTCGCGTTTCTAATTTAGATTTAGCCAAATATGTCAATTAGTAGATTAAAATAGTGGGAACATCAACCGATACAACTTTAATGAGAAGCTAAAAAGATAGCCATACTTTTTTCGATATAGGAAATAGAATGACACGAAAAGATATTTTAAAACTGGGCTAATAGCATAACTATGAAGTCTTTTGACTTGTTTCATGAAAAGTTAAGGAACTAAAATGAACAAAATTGATAATTTAGCAATTTGATTTAATATTTAGGAAATGACTATATTAAACAAATCAAAAGTTAAAGAATGACATTGCATATTTGCTTCATTATCCCAAAGTGAAACCATGTTTTAAAACCGTTTCCTAGCAATCAGCCTACATTCAATTCATGTGTGTATGATTGGACCAATTGATATTTGACTTGTGGACATTTAATTTTTTTAGTCGACACGTTGATGAAGGTAGAAAAATCAAAATTAGGGTTTCCAATTGCAATGGGGCCCCTTTTTCGGAAAAAAAGTGTCGTTTTTCATTTCCTTTTTTTTTTTTTCAATTCATTTTTAATAGAAATTTAAAAAGTAACTTTTGAGTTAAGTTCTAGTCAACTTTTGACAAAAAGTCAAATCCCAAGTCAAAAGTTGGTTTTGTGAACCAAAATATCCTAATTTCACTTGGGCAACTTAATTTTCAAAATTTTCAAAGATTTGATCATAATCAACCTTTTAGTTGAAAGTCAACTAGAGGTTGACTTTTGGTCAAACATTTGATTAAAAATTTTGAAAAATTAATATCCTCAAATCACTTCCTTTTAGCTTCAATTTTACTTTGATATAGAAAATTTTGTGAAAATCAATTAAGAACCTTGTTTTCCAAATTTTTCGATTTTAAGTTCAAAATCGACCAAAAGATAAAATTACTTTCATTTTAATCGTAACTAACTGTAGTTCCTTTTACGACATTTGATCTAAACCCATTCATTCGTTCAATTAATTTTGAGATTGAATATGTTGGAGTTGAATTGTCAATTCTACCCCTAATTATGAGTCTGAATCAATTATTCATAACTTTTGAACGATTAATTTCATTTGATCCATTTTTTTGTGAGATAAATGTGAATTCGGAGTCAATTTTGAAAAATTGACTTAGAAACATTACAATTTGAGGGATTTAGCTCTTAAGAAAATTAGGCTAATGAACTTTGATTAGCAAATTTCAATTTGACTTATTCAAGATTAAAGTTTAATTTCAAGAATTGATGTCCAAATTTCATTATTGATCTTCAATTCAATTTTAGCGCAATAGTCACACAACCTTTTCAAGGTCAATTTGGATTCCATAGACTTGCATGAGCATGGGTAATTGAATTAATTAGAGTTTTTTTTACATTAATTATATTTAATTTTGATCAATTTGCATCTTAAGGTGAGTAATTGCACAAATTAGCCTTTTAGACACCCTCTTCACACAAAGATTTCTTTCAAGACCGGCTCACGCTGGTCCAATTGCTTCGACGGAAAATGGCCGATTTGGTCCAAAGTTTTCAAAATGTGCAAATTTTCCCTCAAGTCTTGAAAAATTGTAAAAAGACCTCGATTAGTGTTCTATCTTAAGATTAGCATTAACAATTAATCACCACTATCCATTAAGAGCATCACATGCATCATGACTGTTAAAACGGACATGTGCTCAATTGAGTTGCTAGGAGGATTAAACCTTAGCCCTTCAATCAATTCAAGGGCTAAGATTTGATTTTGCTTTCATCTATATAATCAAATTTTCCCTTCAAAATTTAGTTAAGAGTCCTCATATGCAGAAAATTTCTCTCTCACAAAACTCTCTCTCTCTCTCTCTCTCTCTCTCTCTCTCACCTTGAACCTCGAGCACGCAACAACTCCTTCACCTTGGTCAATTGAATGCAACATCTCAAAACACGTCGCCGACCACTCATTTTATTATTTCATTATGCATAGGCGGAAAACGAACTATCCCACATTTAACCAATCAATCAATCAATCAAAAAGGGATAGAATGATGAACAACATAGCAACAGCAAACCACTCTTTTATTTACTTACCGGATTAACCACTAAAGGAACATTTCCAATTTACAAGTCCATCAGTGGCTCAGTTCATTTCTCTAAGCCATACAAAAAGGGACTAAGGCTAGGTCAATCAATTCTTTCCAAAAAGAACCCACGGGTTTGGTACATCCATCAGGGACTACCAAAGTACAAGGACCCATCGGACTCAAGCTCCGTCGAGTCATAGTCGGAGGAGTACGGGTCAACTACAAATAGGGCAGGATCTAGATTCACCATGGTGCCATCTGAAAGGTCCAACTCTATAGGATCCCAATCGGCATCTTCGCGGCCTCTACCAGGTGGCCCATCAAAACCACGCAAAGAACCGATCAAGAGATCGTCCTCTCTGATATACCACGCTAAGAACTGATGGGGAATCCATAGCCTCAATCCCTCATTTACTCAGATGGTGGAGACGTACTTCTCATACAGATGTAGCCAACCTAGGTAGCGGTGATGCGTTACAATGGTCTCTTAGTCCTTGGGGACCCCGAATCACACTGAAGGGTGCGCCATTCTAAGAACCTAAAATGGTTAATGCAACAATGAGATATAATCTCAGTGAGTTCTCGCCTCAAGCCACGGTTAGGACACCAACGCAACCCACGGTATCCCTCATGCAGAGCAAAGGCAACAATACCATCTACTCTAGCCAAGACATAACTATTCCATGCATCCAGGGATAATAAACAAACAAGCAGTCAATTTGCATATAACCTTTCCCAGTTATGCCACACCTTGCACGATATACACATACACAATACGACCAATGCATAGCACAAATAAATATTGCAAATTACATTTGAGTCGCATTGCAGGCGATCTCACCTGGCCATTACCACATCCTACACATTAACAGTTTAGGCATACCACAAACAATGCAACCAGCACATGCATAATTAGAACCAATGATATCATGTTTCTCATGCATTTTTGCATCCACACGTGTTCCGATTATTAATGCCCTTCGGGGCAACAACTGAACTCTCACCGATGTCTATTGGCATAGCCGAGCATCACCTTCCCCCATGAGGCACAACTACATCAAAGTTTCCTTTCCAAGACGGTATTCCTGAAAGAGCATGGGCTCGGCCTTTACTGCGACTCTACATCCGGACCCTTGTTGAGATTTCCGACGAGTCGAACTTCGTCCTCCAAACTCCCGCCAGGGTGACGGGTTCAATTTAGTGACCACGCAAGCATATCACCACAACTCATTTTAATCTTGAACATTAACCAATGCATATGTGATACGTGAACCGTCAATTAAACATATATGGTCACATTTCCATTTCCAAGAAATCATCCAACTTCCATGTCTTACAAACAAAGCATGCCTTTTTCCAATTCCAATACAACATTGGACATAAACATACACCCGACACCTCGAGTTTCCCCCTTTTTATAAACCCATGCGATCTATAGAAATGTCCATGCATTTAACAATCAATAATGCACATCATACAATGAAATCATATTCATTTAAGCAAAATTTCGATTCTACATGAACAATACCATATAAACAGTGCGCATGAACAGTACATCATGAATAGTGCACGTGAACAGTACATCATGAATAGTGCAAATGAACAGTATTTTATGAATAGTATATTATGTAAAGTAAAATTCCAGAATTTAATAATTAATAAAATAAATTCAAAATTCAATAAATCAATAATTTATTAAAAGAAATCAATTCTTTTCAATAAACTAAGACTAATCAAGATTAACCCCCTATCCTTGGATCACACAACTAAACCCCAATTAGAGAACACTAAGCAAGATTAATCCAAGCTAACCATAGTTATCTAACTAACCACCTATCTCAACTCTAATAAACCTTGATTAATCCACCTAACTAAGATTAACTATAACTAAACCATCCCTAAGCAAGTTTAGTGTACTAATCAACAGATTAAGACGAAAACTCATTCGTTAGGCGGGCCGGAGACACGGACGCAGCGGTGGTGGTGAAGGCTACACATGGCGACCTCAACCAAGTCGATCCAAGGTGGTCCTAGGAAGAAAATTGCAGCTACCCAGGTCAGCCTCTCTCTGTCGAACTAGAAATTGAGCAGAACCAGGGGAGTAGCTGCTGGCCGAACTAATCGACACTCTAGCGACTACTAGCCGACGTCCGACGGCTCCCGAGGGTCAAGGGGGAAGGGCTAGTGGCTGGTTCAGGCAATGGCAAGGTCAAAACAAGGGCGGGTGAGCTTTTCCAGCAAGTACAAAATCTGGAGTAACTAGTGAACATAAGGGATGGCGGCTTATGGTAACCAACGAGCTAACCGACGACCAGAACTGACGAGCAGTGGCGACATGGGGTCCAGACAACGGCTCGCAGTCTCAGCTACAGGTGGCTTGGGCAGTGACAAGGTTGGACCAACAATGAAAATGTAGAGAAAGGAAGGAAAGGAAGAAGAAGAAGAAGGGGAGGGAAAGGGGTGTCAATTGGTTAGGGAGGAGAGAGAAGGAAGATGAAGGCTTGTCTACTCTCAATCAATGCTCATTACTCCATGCCTCTTCCCCATGCAAGTGACCTCATCAACCAAACCTTTCTCTCTTTTCTTTTGTCTTCTTTCCAATAATATATAAAGGGGCAATTTGGTTTTTTCCACCTTTGCACAATCACCACTTTGTCCATGGGCTAAGATGATGAGTGGGCCTAAGAAATGTGCTAGGAAATGAATAGGAACAGGGTTAGGAATTAGTTGGGCTCAAATTGGTTCAAGAATGAGTAATGGGCTAATTGGCTCCAATGGACTCAAATGGCTGCCTTGGGCCCACCATGATGGCCACCCCTCATTGAGCGTGAGGCCCACTTGGGTCTTGCCCGGCCCACTTCCTTGTGGGCTCAATTTCTCGGCTTGTTAATTTCTTTTCCAATAATTCGGGCTTACCAGCAATACCAAAGGTCAAAGAAGCATCATCCAAAAAGTTTGTCTTTGACGTTCCCAAAAATTCGTCACCCAATATTGGATTTTTCATGCATTGTCAATTTCAATCAAATGCGATTTTTGTACGTCTCAAACTAATAGGTGATTCCGAGGATTTACGCATAACCAACTCATGCTTGACCCAACATCAAACCATGTTCAAGTTTTTCTCGACACATGGACGTCCTTGACTATCATGAAATTGTGAAGGATCGATTCTTATTTCAAAGTACAAGAATACTGAGAATTGACATATGGCCAATCATAGTCTCGATAACAGTAAATGGATTCACTTATTGTCTCATTATACCCTATCCGCAAACCAATTTCTAGTCATTCCTAAAACCGGTCTGTATAACCATAGGATTGTTCTTACGTAGGTCTCATGGTCGAGTCATTTTTCTCAGGTCAAGTTCTTTAGTCACACGAGTTCCGTTCTCATTAACTTTTCCTCTCAAAGTTAGTATCTTGGGAGTGATCAATTCCGAGCAAAATTAACCAACAATACATTGACAAATTTCACATTCATACATCCCTCAAAATGGCTTGAATTTCAAGACGTCTCTCTCTCACATGCATGACGCCTTCCTATTGGCGATCAGCCTCATGCTAGTAACCACTCCACCAACACCAAAACACCACTATCTCCGCCACATGCCTCATGAACCTCTGGTGACCAGTATTCTCGACAGCCCCTCTATCCACCCGCCAACGGTTTCTCTCCTCCGTGCATGTGGAGAGGTGATCCTCTCATCATGATCCAACCAGCATCGGCGACTTCTCAATGTCCAATGGCTTTCCAAGGCGTTCAGCAACCTCATCTTCATGTCCTTGAGTCGATCACAGTGACTAATCATTGTCGGAGTGCCCGTCATTGACCGATCTGCCTCACCGACGCAAGGTAGGCATTTTCAAACTTGAATCTATTGAGGCGAGGTCGGAATAGCCAACCGAGGTCAAGATTCAAGAGTTAAAATCTATTTTATGCTTAGAATCCATTATTAGAAGTGATTTGTGAATCGTTGAATTATTTGAGTGCTAGTTGAATGTTTGAAGCAATTTTAGAAATTCGGATGTCCTGTACCTCTATTCTCTAATGACTGATTTGAGGTCCTAAACCTCTCTTCTTCTTTTTTATTTCGATGCCTTCTAAATTTTTGAAGTACACTCAATGAGCTTCGTTTTGACATATTATGAATCCAGAATCAATAACTTTTGTACTTGAAATCGTCTTCAAAAGTTGATGACCTATTCTAATTAGTAGATGAAATCCTTAATAAATCGTCATTAGATCATTCTACCTTGATTTTACTCGATGTTAGCATTTTTGTTAATTTTGTGTTGATTTTTATGCTATTATTCAAAGGTATGTTTCTTCATGATAGTGATTTGAAATTACCTTGGTCATGGCATATATTATTTCCATATTTTTTGGAGAAGATTCAGTTAGTTAAAACCCTAAAAAACCGTCCTTAAGCTGTTATGTCCTATTTAAACCTGACACATGTTTGCCTTGATTTGTAAATGTGGTTTTATAATTTTGGTGTCTTCATGAAAGTCGAAGTTGATTTTATTACCTTTCAAATGACATATGTAAAGTCTTAATCGGACTTCATTTGATTCATTAATTACATATCTATAGTTGAATCCATTACTGGTTTTGGTGTATTCATGTATGCAAATGTTGTGTTTGTCATTTTTGTGTTGATTTGTATGGCTTGAATTGGACTTGAGGCCTTCATGACTTAGAAACCTCACATTTGAGTCTAATTGTATGCAAATTATTAGAAGTTTACCATCTCATCTCGAGATGAAATTCATGCATCCACATGACATGATCTGTTGCAATTCTTTGCTAATCTGTTCTCTTATGGAAAATCCTTCGTTTAAGCTCTTTAAGAGCTAAATGGTTGCATAATGTCTTCTAGACATACTTAGAGGACAGCCTAAGCTTTAAAATGGTATGGTGCATGTCTCATTTGAACTTCGATTACTATGTGAAACTCATTTGTGAAGTTGCACATTAATTCTGGAATTTAATGAACTTTATCAAGAATGGGATTAGTTCACCTAAAGATTTTCATGAATTAATATAATATTTTGTGCATCGATTTAGGGGTAAATATATTCACCAAATTTTTTTATTGCATTTAATCCTACATCATGCTTAAACGTCATGAATTTCATGCATCATACAGGTAGCTTGACTAGCTCATCTTCATACATCACATAACCCGCCATGTGTGTTGTTGAAATGCACACTTCTTCAAATGCCATAATTTGAGCATGTAAATGACATTAATCTAATTCAATGTCTTTTAGGAAATCTTAGAACACAACTTGGGCTTACCAGTGACACTAGGTTTGTATTATTTGCATGTCATTAGATCCATTTTCCATTTTTTTGCAAAGTTTGCTCTGAAACTTACTAATTGATAAAATTTGGAGCGTTGTTCTGTGAATTTTTCCTTAAGAATATTGAGGTCAAGTCCTTAATGGAGTTTAATTTTCATTTATATGTTTATGTTGTGGTGAATTTTCAAAAATTTTGGACATCGTCAACTATGGCAAATCGACATAAATGTGCCCCGATGTCTTGCTGCCCTGCATCATTTATATTGCGTTGTTCTATGTTCATGAATTGTTATAAATTCATGCATGACTTATCTTGGGATGTTTCCTTTACGGAAATCTTATTGTGTGCTTGACATATCATAAATATCTCAGGACTGATTACTTATGGGTCCTGTTTCAATTACTTGTGTTTTGAATGCCCTGTTTTGGCTGGCCCTAATTTTCTTTTTCTGATATGTCTGTTGTAGAATTTTTAGAAAAATATGCATGTTCAATCGATTTTTGGCATCTTCATGAGTTTCAATCTTCAGATTATGAGCTTTACTCACAAAAATCTTTGAAAATGAAAGAATTGTTGAATGATTTTATCGAGTCTTTCAAAGTGCAAGACATTCTGAAATTTTATCTAATTTTTCAATTTGACTTCATTTTCCGTTTATATCATGCCAA
Organism: Corymbia maculata; assembly: GCA_014182735.1. Classification (NCBI taxonomy): domain Eukaryota; kingdom Viridiplantae; phylum Streptophyta; class Magnoliopsida; order Myrtales; family Myrtaceae; genus Corymbia; species Corymbia maculata. The sequence goes on along the minus strand of CM024688.1, from coordinate 3,427,910 downwards.
ATCATGTCATTTTCTTTTAAGCATCACATGTACACTTTTAACATCTCAATTTCACTTGCTTTACACATGTGATTGTGATTGGCATATGGTGAATGAGTAAAGTGACCTAGTGACGATTCATTAATTGTTTGATTAAGTGAGAATCAGGATCTCTGGGCTTGCCTGCATGTTTACTTTCAAGCCTTTACTTATGATTGTTAGATGCATGTATAGGTGCGGTGCATGCATTTGTGGGAAATCTTGGGTGACATGTAGAACCTGGTTTAGAGGGTTTATGGTGTTAATCACTATAAGTGAACACTAATGATAGCTAATTATCATAAGCCATTGTCTAAATGAATGGGGAAATATTTTTTGTGGTACATTGCAGTACAACATCAAAGGCCGACCCCAAGGCCAATTTGAGTTGATTGATTGTTTCCTTCTTGATTTTTTGACATGTTTTGATTGTCCTTTGCAATCTTCAATGTTTGTTTCAAATGTAAATAAGTTTTGTATGTTAGTTTTGACTTTAGGCTAAAATTAGAATAGGTTCAAGAAGGCGGTCCATTAAAGATATCGATCCTGAAGATAACGAGAGGTCAATATCCAATCCAACCCATTTCTTTGTAATTAGTGAGTGGTCAATGTCCATTCCGACCCATTTCTTTTGTATCATTCATTTAATACTCAATATATGTCTCGGGTTTCCTTTTGGGTTGTATAAAATGCCTAATATAGGCTTTTCCTTTTCCATCTTTTTTAGAATTGTTTAAGGCTTTGTACTGCTTTCCTTTTAATTTCAATTGTTTGCATTTCTTTTTCCCTTTTAAGTAGAATTATAATGATATGAAACTGACATCCATGCATGAATAATTGACACAAAAATGTAGAAAGACATGCATAATCACTTTAGGTAACTTGATGACTGTTAGTGTCACGTCCTGAACACCAAGTACATAACAACCCCTTATCTTTGGTCAAATGGATGCAACGTCCCAAGATGCGTCACCGACCGCTCTTTTTATTCTTTCATTATGCACAAGCGGAAAACGAACTAACACCCAGTTAATCAATCAATCACGACAGGGATAGAAGGATGAACAACATCATAGCAGCAAACCAGCTCATTTGTTTAATTACTAGATTAACCACTAAAGGAACATTATCTATTTACAAGCCCACTAGTGGGTAAGTTCTTTTTTCTAAGCCGACCAAAAAGATGCCAAGGCTATGTTAATCTACTCCCTCAAAAACTCTCAAGTTCAGTACGTCTATCAAGGACTACCATAATATAATGACCCATCTGACTCAAGCTCCATAGTGTCGTAGTCAGAGGGATACAAGTTAGCTATTGGTGGGACAAGGTCGGGATCCATCACTACTCCATCCGGAAGATCCAACTCCATAAGATACCAGTCTGCGTCCTCAAGGCCCCTATCGGGTGACCCATGAAAATTGCATAGAAGGCCAAACAAGAGCTTAGCCTCCCTAATGTATCATGCTAAAAACCGATAGGGAACCCACAACCCTAGTCCCTCATCCACCAAGATAGTGGAAACGTACTTCTCGTATAGGTGCGCCTAACTCGAAAAGCGGTGGATCGTCACGATGGTCTCTTAGTCCTTTGGGACCTAAATCACACCGAAGGGTACACCATTCTAAGGACTTGAAATGGTTTAATATAATAATGAGATATAATCTCGGCAAATTATTGCCCTAAACCCCGATTAGGATATCAACTCATCTCGGGGTACTTATCATAAGAACAACCCCTCAAGCAGATCAATGGCAACAATATTAACTGCCTTAGTCAAAGGTATGATCTATTCAATAACCCCATGAATAGCCTCGGTCTCTCATCCACCCAGATAGTGGAAACATACTTCTTGTATAGGTGTGCCTGACTCAGAAAGCAGTGGGTCGTCATGATGGTCTCCCAATCCTTGAGAACCCTAAATTGCACCGGAGAGTGTGCCATCTTAAGGGCTTGAAATGGCTTATTAAAATAATGAAATATAATCTCAGCGAGTTCTCGTGCTAAACCCTTGTTAAGACATCAACTCATCTCGAGGTACCTATTATAAGAACAACCCCTCAAGTAGATCAATGGCAATAATACTAACTACCTTAGTCAAAGGTATGATCTATTCAATAACCCATGAATAATATGGACAAGCAATCAACTCATAGGCAACCTTACCTAGTTATGACATACCATGCACAATAACACACATGCATATCACGATTAATGCATACTGCATCTTAGCAATGCATTAAATCAGTCACATTCGAGTCATATCGCATGCGATCTTACCTAGCCATTACCACAACCTACACAGTATCAACTCAAGCATACCATAAATAGTGTAACTAGCACATGCATAATCAGAACTAATGATGCCATGTTTCTCATGCACTCTTGCATTCATACGTGTTCTGATTATTAATACCCCTCAAGGCCACAACCAAACTCCTGCCGGTGTCTACTAGTATAGACATGCGTTGCCTCGCCCCATCGAGCATGGCTACATCCAAAATTCCACCCAAACAGCATTCCTGAAAGAGCATAGGCTCGGCCTTTACCACGACCCTCATCTGGACTCCCGTCAGGTTTTTTAACAAGTCAGACTTTGTCTCCCGATCTTCTACCAAGGTGACGGGTTCAATAAAGTGATCACACAAGCATATCACCACAGCCTATTTTAATCTTGAATATTAGCCGATGCAAATGTGGTACATGCTCACAGAATCAGTCACTGCATATTTTTCATGTAAAAATTATAGGAAAATAATCACATGTGATCACATTTTATTCCAAAACTCGTCCACCTTCCATGCTTTATAAATAAAACGTGCCCTTTTTATTTTCATGGCAACATTTGACATATGCGACACTTCAGCGTTTCCCTTTTATATGTCCACGCAATTTTACTGTAGTATCAATGCATTAAAACATAACATAATTCTTACAATCAATTCATCATTTGTACAAGCAACCAATCAACGTGCCTTAACAAATCATGAACACATCGAATTATTACTATAAGTCAATTATGCATTAATAGTTCTATTCATAATTAAATTAAAAAAATAATAATAATAATAATAATAATAATAATAATAATAATAATAATAATAATTTCGAATTTAATAAATAATTAAAATATATTCCGAATTTCCATAATAAATAAATTATTAAAAAGAAAATTATTTTCTTTTAATAAAATAAAGCTAATCAAGATTATCTTCTTAATCCTTGATTAACCTAATTAATCACCATTAATAAGTACTAAGCAAGATTAATAATTTAATCAAAACTAACCATGGTTAACTAACCTAACCATGCTTCAACCATGGTTAATTAACTCAACCCTAGTTAATTAACCCAACTATAATCCAACTCTAGTTAATTAACCCAACCTTGGTTAATTAACCTAGCCTTGGTCATCTTTCTAACCAGCTCTCTTAATTTTAGTTAGCCATAATTAAACCCCTAACTAAGAGTAAGCATAACTAAACCACTCCTAAACAAGTTTAATGGACTAATCGAAAGATTAGAGTATAAACTCACCCGTTAGTCAAGCTAGAGACATGGGTATAGTGGCGGCAAGTGCTACGCATGGGGACCTCAAATAAGTCAACTCAAGGCAGTCTCGAGGTAGACACAATAGCTGAAAGTGCCGGTCCCTTCTATCTTGTAGGAAACCAAACTGAACCAAGGGAAACCACTACTGGCCAGGTTAACCGGTGGTTCGGGGAGCTGCTAGCCGGTGTTCAACTGCTCCAAGCGACTAAAGGGGAGGTGTTGGTGGCTGGTCCTGGTGGCGGTGAGACGAAAACAATTGCTGCTAGGCGTTTCCAGCCAATGCAGCAGTTGGAAATAGCGGTGGACAGAGGAGCGACGTTGGTCTGGACGGCCGGCAAGCGGTCCGACGACCAAGACCGATGAGCAGTGGCAACTAGGGATACGAACAAAAGCTCCTGGTCATTGCTGCAGGTGGCTTAGGCGACAACGAAGCTAAACCAACAATGTAAATGGAAGAAAGGAAGGAAAGGAAGAAGAAAAAGAAGGGAGAAAGAGAAAGGGTGGTTAGCCAGCAAGGGGGAGGGAGAAGGAAGAGAGAGAGAATATGAAGCTCTTTAATGCCCTTCAATTCCCCATGCAAAAGGCCATCATTATCCAAGACTTTCTCTTCCTCTTTTGTCTTCTATCCTTTAATGCCAAGAGGTGCATTTTAGTCTTTTCCACCTTAGGCATAATTACCAAATTGCCCATGGGCTGAAAATGAAGAGCGGGCCTAAGAAACAGGCTAAGAATGAATAGGGATGAGCTTTGGAATTTGTTGGACTCAAAATGGATAATGGGCTAGAATTGGGTCAAGTGGGCTAATTGGGCTCAATGGACCCACATTTTTGGTCACCCCTCCTTGAGGGCCACTTGGGTCTTGCCCAACCCATTTCCTTGTGGGTTCAACTTTCTGGCCTATTAATTCCTTTTTCCAACAATTTGGGTTTACTAATAATTTCGAAAGATACAGAAACATTATCCAAGGGTTCGCCTCTAATGTTCTTGAGAATTCAACATCCAATATCGGATTAACGCACATATTCAATTTCGATCGGATGCAATTTTAATACATCTCGGATTAACAGGTGACCCTAAGGATTTGCACATAATCGGCTTGTGCTTGACTCAGCGCCAAACCACGTTTAAGTTTTCTCGACACATGGATAGCCTTAACTATCATGTAATTGCGAATGATCAATTCTTATTTCAAAGTACACGATTATTGATAATTGACTTAGGGCCATTCGCAATTTTGATAATAGTAAACGGATTCACCCATTATCCCATTATGTCATGTCTACGAATCGATTTCTAATCACTCCTTGAACCGGCCTATATAACCATAGCATCATCCTTACATAGGTCCCATGGTCGAGTCATTATCCTAGGTTAAGTTCTTTAGTCACACACATTTAGTCCTCATTAGCCTTTCCCCTTAAGGTTAGTATCTTGGAAGTGATCAATTCCGAGCAAGATTAACTAATAATGCATTGACGAAATTCACGATCATACATTCCTCAAAGGACTCGAATTTCAAAACGTCACAGTTAGATACAGAAGGGGCATTAATAGCAATATTAACATAACTCAAGTCTCCAAACCCTAGAATCTTGAGTTGCGTGCATATCGATGAACTACTTCTAACCCTCGATTAAGTTTTCTAGCCAACCTTAAAAAAAGAGATTAGTGGCAACTCCTATATATCATATTAGGTTGTTTAAATACAACTAATAAAATGAACATGTAATGTTGGGTACAAATCTTGATTAAGATTCACTACGGTTTAGTATACTCATTGCTACGATCATGAAGAAGACGAAATGATGCTGTCTATTTGTGGAAGTACCCTCATAAGAGCAACTGTGACAAAAGTACTCCTAAACTCATATTTATGCTCGGTCCTTCATGTGCGTAGTGTCAAGATCGAGTCATAATATATTTCTGCTATCATACGATGTATGAATTTGGAAGAGCTCACATTCTCAATTGATGAATCTTATAATACTAGATACCATTGATGATGTGTCCGAATTGTCTCTAATATCATGTGCCTTTTGTGGACTACTATGATCGTCATTGAGTACAGACTGCGACATGACCGAGCCTCACAAAACTATTAGGAGCTCGTCCAAGGAGAAATTACGCAGGCCCGTGAGCACCAACTTTGTTCTTCGTGACCGATGACCATTCACTCTTACATTTTTAATTCAAAAATAAATCTAAAATTCTCATTTGCAACTCCATTTACGAGGCCAGTACATTATCTCGGCTAGAATTCGCATGGAAAGGATGGACTGGCCAACCCATCATGACACTGATTTCTTCGGCCATAAAACCATGACTTTTCGAGTCGATGGGAAAGCTGAAAATCCATTATGTGAACGAAATTGTATGGCATGACAAGCAATATTTTATCGATGGATGAGAGAATACCGAATTCTTTTCAGTTATTGTTGTTCATGTGGGTGGAAAGAGGACTAGACTCTATTTATATGTTCTATTAACAGGTGTCTTCCATCAAAGCGCATTTTAACTTCCATAAGAGTCGCACCTCTTCAGAAAAGCGGTAACTTCCCTTGAGGATTATACCCTTTCGTTTTATTAGAGTCACAACTTCTCGTAACCAATATTTATTTTATAACATTTCAATAATTATTAAACCATATAATAAATCATATCATGTGGGCCACAATAATTTTTTACATTCTCCCACTTGGCCCATATGATTTTCCTTTCATGGTTTAATAAAGACCGTAATGTGTACAATAACATTATGCTATAAAATTTTCATTAAATTAGCAATCATATAATAATCACAATTAAGCAAAGAAAACTAATGCGAGTCATAGTTGTTGTATGTCATTAATCGACATAGTCCATTCTATGTACTACAACTATAGCTCTCTACTTAACATGATCCATAAATGAGAAGTACAGTAATATTTCAACTATAATATCTCTTTAGAGACTATCCTGTTTAACATTTATCAATTTCCATAATGTATACTAAATAGAAAACAGGAAATATCATAAACATATAAATGAGCTTAGAGTGTCAAATACATAAACTTAATACAATCATAATACAAACATTAATAACGTCCAATAATGCCCATTTTTTCAACATGCTCATTAAATGTTTTGGGCATCAGTCCTTTTGTTAAGGGATCTACAATCATAAGATTAGTGCTAATGTGCTCAATCGACACTCTTTGTTTCTGAATTTCTTCTTTAACAGACAAGTATTTGATCTCCATATCTTAGCACCCTTAGAATACTTGTCATTCTTAGAGAAGAAAACTGTTGCAAAGTTATCACAATAAATTTTCAGCGGCTTGGCAATACCATCGACAATTATAAGCCCTAAAATAAGATTCTGCAACCATAATCCATGAATAGTTGCCTCAAAGCATGCCACAAATTTAGCCTCCATGCTGCATAACTGACTGCTTCACACTCTTCCATGAAATTGCCCTTCTAGCTAGAAGAAACAAGTAACCAAATGTTGATTTTCTTGTATTGGCACATCCGGCTAAGTTTGAATCTAAATATTCAATCATCTCGAGATGATCGGATCTTTTATAAGTGAGCATATGATTCTTCATTCCTTACAAGTATCTAAGAATTTTCTTTGCAGCTTTCCAATGATCCATTCCAGGATTACTTTGATACCTGTCTAGCATTCCGACAGCAAAACTGATGTCTGGCCTGGTACAAGTCTGTGCATACATTAAGCTCTCCACAATAGATGCATAAGAAATATCTTTCATTTGTTCTCGTTCCAATTCACTTTTCGGACATTGCATAAGGCTAAATTTGTCACCTTTCTAAATTGGAATTATTCCTATTGAATATTTACTCATATTGAATCTCTTTAAAATTTTCTCAATATAGGCTTTTTGAAACAACCCTAACAATCCTTGTAATCTATCATGGAATATTTCTATTCCTATCACATACGTTGCCTCTCCCATATCCTTCATTTCAAAATTCTTAGAGAGAAACTTCTTGGCTTGTTACATGAAACTAAGAAGTTATAGTATCATTAAACTTAAGATACCATTGTCGAGAAGCTTGTTTAAATCTATATATTGACTTCTTTAATTTACATATCATATGTTCATTTCCTTTAACTAAAAAGCCTTCAGGTTGGTCCATATAAACCTCTTATTCTAAATTTTCATTAAGGAATGCGGTTTTTACATCCATTTGGTGTAACTCCAAGTCATAATGAGCCACCAAAGCCATAATGATTCTAAGTGAGTCCTTCTTAGAGACCGATGAAAATGTCTATTTATAGTCAATACCTTCTTTTTTAGTAAAACCCTTTGCAACAAGTCTAGCTTTATGTCATTCAATATTGCCTTTTGAGTTGCGCTTGGTCTTAAAGACCTATTTACACCCGACCTTTTTACATCCTATAGGCAATTCAACAAGATTCCATACTTGATTTTGATGCATGGATTTTAACTCTTCTTCCATGGCATTAAACCATTCATTAGAATATTCACATTCAAACATTCAATGGCTTGGAAAAATGAATCTGGATCATTTCCAATTCCTAAGTCAATTTCTGACTCTTGTAGATAAACCATATAGTCATCAAAAATAGCCAACCTCCTTTCTCTTTGAGATCTTCTTAATGCTATTTCTTGTGACTCAGTTATTGAAGGTTCAATATTGACATCTCTATTATAGAGTGTTTGTTCATTAATTTGTTGTTCTCAATTATTGTAAGGTTGAATTATAATATCAGGAACAACAACTTTAGAAGTTTTGAGTATAGGAACTTCTACCCTTACTTCTTAAATGCAAGCATCACGCACTCTTTCACTCCCACTGATGTCATCATTCTCAATGAACCTAGCATTTCCAGATTCAACAATTCTTGTACTATGATTAGGACAATAAAATTTATACCCTTTGGATTTCTCTGCATAACCAATGAAATAAACACTGGTCATTTTTTAATCCAATTTCCTTTCATGTGGCTTGTAAATTCTTACTTCTACTTGACAACCCCAAACATGCAGGTGTCGTAAACTAGGTTTTCTTTCTGTCCATAGTTCAAAGGGAGTCTTTGGAACTACCTTACTAGAAACTCTATTTAATAAATACATAGAAGTCTTTAAAGCATACATCCACAAAGACAAGGGTAAAGATAAATGACTCATCATACTCCTAACAATTTTATTAAAGTATGATTACACCTTTCTGCTACGCCATTTTGTTATGGTGTACCCGGCATTGTGTATTAAGCACAAATGCCATGTCTTTCAAGGAATTTAGCAAATAAATCTGGACATTGTCTCGATTCATCATACTTTCCAAAATATCAACCACATTTATCAGACCTTATTATTTTCACTTTTTTATCTAATTGCCTCTCAACTTTTTTAATATACACTTCAAGTGCATTCACTAATTGAGACTTATCATGTAATAGATAAATGTAACCATAACGTGAAAAATCATCAATAAAGGTGATGAAATAGCTTTCCTTACCAAAAGATGAAATATCGAAATGACCACATATGTCAGTATGTATAATTTCAAGAAGCTTTATACTTCTTATGGCACATTTCTTAGTGTGATTTGTTTGTTTACCTTTAATATAATCAATACACACTCTAAGGTCAATAAAATCCAAATTTGAAAGAATTTCATTCTTCACTAATCTTTGCATTCTTTCCTTGAATATATGATCCAAACGTTTATGCCACAAGTAAGCAGAATTCTTATTCACCAAACTTCGTTTAGTGCCAACATTATGATGCAAGGTCATTAATGTCTCAATAAAAAAATTATCAAGTCTAAATATGTAGAGACCATCACATAAAGTTCCAATTCCAATAAGAGTATCACTCTTAAATAAACTGAAAGATCCAAAACCAAACTTATAATAAAATCTCACTATATCAAGTCTTGGCAAAGGAACTAAATTGCGAGAAAATGTAGATACATAAAAGGTTTGAAACAAATCCAAATAATGCTCAATATCTAAGATCAAACGGTAAGTGCCAATGCCTTCAACTGGAGCTTTGTTTCTGTTCTCCGTAATCACATAACTTTCATTTGGCTTTTTGGTTTAAATCGTAGAAAACCCCGCATCGTATTTAACACATGAGTGGTGGTACCAGAATCAATCCACCAAGTATTATGAGGAACTTTAGTAAAGTTTGATTCAAAACATACTAAAGCACAAAGCTTACCTTTCTTTTCAAATCAAGCCTTACGTTTCAGACAATCTTTCTTCAAATGTCCAATTTTGTTGCAAAAATGACACTTAATAAGATTGTGTTCCTTCTTGTGGATTTGAGAAACCTTTGAAGAATCATTCAGGACGTATAATCCTTTCTTCTTGCTCCTTCCACCTTTCCTTTTGAAATTCCTTTGAGCTTCTTGATGACTTGAGAGATGAACATAATGAGCATTTTGATTCTTAATCCTCGTTTCCTCTTGAACAAGCATACTGGCCAATTCATTCACATTCCACTTATCCTTTATAGTGTTGTAATTCATTTGAAATGGCCCATATTGCTCATGAGGCAAGGAATTAAGTATAAACTGTACTAAAAAGTACTCATCCACGTTCATTCCTAAAGTCCTTAACTCTCCTACTAAATTCGTCATCTCAAGTACATGTTCATGCATGGTACATGAACCATCATACTTCATGGTGGTCAGTGTGCTCATCAATATATCAGCAAGTGACTTATCAACAGTTTAAGAATGCTCTACCACAAATTTCATAAATTTCTTAGCATTGTCAGTCTTGAAAAGAGAAGTATTTAAGTTGTTTGCAATTGTCATTAGCATGAACATTAAGCTTAGTTTGTTCAATCTTTCGCAAGCTTTATGGAAAGACTTTTCATCATCGCTACTTTCATCAGTAATAGTAGCTGGTTTCTCAACTAGAAGCGCTAAATCAATATCCATGACACCTAAGTGAAATTGGATTTGTTCACTCCAATCAGAAAAATTCATCACATTAAATAAGGGAACAGACGAAGCATGTGAATGAAGTGAAACAGGTACAAATACTGCAAATATGCAAGAAAATACTCATACATTAATGCCTTGAGAATATCACCTAATCAGATTCAAATTAAACTACACATGTACATCATAGTTCTCCTTTGTGAGATCCTATGATATACAAATATACATAAATCATAATGATGCTAATGACGTTTATTTGGTAATTGTAAATATATCTTATTAAAATTTATTTGCTATCTTTGGATATACAAACAAATTTAACAAGTCATATTAATTATCAACTATCATATTCATGAATTATAAGAAAATAATTAACCTTTGGGTTAATCCCTAAGTTCTTATAATAAATGAACTTCAATATGCCCATCACACCAATAATGATATGAAACATATCAATTTCATATATAGCATCAATTAATCATGGGTAATTGAATAAAACAATTTACAATATCAAAAATTCAAAAGACTTCAAGGTTTGGCCACTTTGGTGACTAACAAACCATTCATAATATGAATTTTTAATATTGTAAAATGCAAATATTTACCAAATTGCACGTAAGGACAAAACCGTAATCAAAGCATAAGGGCAAAATTGTAAAATCATAATTCCACAAGGGCAGAACCATAAATATATAAAATCCAATGGCAAAATGGTAAATAATTAGCAAGGACAGAATCATAATTATAAATAAACAGGGGCAGAACAGTAAATAAATAGCTCAAGGACAAAACTATAATTTTTGAAGCGACAAGAGGCATAACCGTAAATAATCAATAAAGAGGAGGGCAAAACTGTAATTAGGCAAAATCGGAGGGTAGCAGTGGGAGTAAAGCAGGCATGCTCCAGCACTAGCGCGTGGATCCCACGCGCCTGCACTACAGTACGTGTGCAATCCCATGTGCCTTCTTCCTTGCGCCGTTTGCCACCTTTTTTTTTTTTTTTGCCCTGTTTTCCCCGAATTCCTCCATTTTTGTCCTTTTCTCCGTGAAAACATCCATCATTCGGATTTGCTCCAACAAAACCCTTCGAAAACATTTCAACAACAACAAATAATACGAACATGATCGTTCAACGAATCATCATACATAAATCATAATATTTCAATAAACGGAATAATCATGAAATCATAAACCATGCTCTGATATCAACTATTAGAAAAAATTACATGTAATCTTTTGATGCAGAAATTCGAAAACTAGTGATCTTTAATCTTCATTATTTTCACAAATAAAATGAGGACGTACTTTTATCCATAGCGTTACCCTTTTGTTGTGGAAAATCGAAAAACTTGAACTAAATGAAGAAATCCGATTTCTCTCCCTTAACCCACTATTTTTTAATGTATTTAATCGATGGAGGAGAGAATACTGAATTCTTTTCAGTTATTGTTGTTCATGTGGGTGGTGAGAGGACTGGATTCTATTTATACGTTTTATCAACAGGTGTTTTCCATCAAAGCGCCTTTTAACTTCTATAAGAGTCATACCTTTTCAGAAAAGTAGTAACTTCTCTTAAGAATTATACCATTTCGTTTTATTAAAGTTACAACTTCTCGTAACCAATATTTATTTTATATCATTTAAATAATTATTAAATCATATAATAAATCATATTATGTGGACCATAATAATTTCTTACATTCCCTCCACAACACCTCATCTCCTCCATGGACACCAAAAAAGGACAACGTCGGAGGGCCTCCCAACAGCCTGTACAAATTGGTGTCACCTACGGCTTCTTCGTCCCTAGCCATGGAGCTTGAGCCCAACACTCATGGCCACCACAGCCATGGAACTCGATTGTGTTAGATTGCCATGTCCAAATAGCCCATGGATGATTGATTTGCAATCTCGTAGCTGCTATGGCCATGGAGATCAGGCTTGAGCCTAGAGCTCGAGATCTAAGTAGCCATGATTGCTTGAGGATGAGCTTGCATGCACAATTACCAGAGGTGGAGCTTGCTAGCCATGGCAGCCGCAAGCCTTGGCTTGACCTTCGAGACTAGGGTGGCATGAGAAAAATAGGGAAAAAAAGCAAGTGTAGCAGAAGAGAGAAGGCCAAGAGAGATATTGCTTTTTGACAGGTGGGTCTGTGAGCGACACGTATTGCACGGTGAATGGACTAAAAATTTGCGGCCATGACATTAACTAAGAAACCTAATATTTTCTCACAACGGAAGAGGACAAAGAGAGGGAGAAAAGGAGATTTGAAATTTCTGGCCAATGGGACCAATCTAGACAAGTGGAGTGCTACGGCTGAAATGAAAAGCCAATACTACCCAATATTTTCTCATTTTTAGCAATATGGAGCGATGCGAGGATTTTACGCCGCTCCTCAATCGACATCACCCAAATTTGAGAGGTGAATAGTATATTTCGGTCCACGTGTTGAACTTCCAACAGCTACTATAGATGGAAACTAAAAATGGGGAGTTTTTGGATTTTATTTTTTTTGTCTAATGGGGGAGATTTTGGGTTGGAAGCCCTATTTTATGTTCTTTTCTGAGATACTTAAAAGTTTGGATTGGATCTGACTTTACTATTAGATGTAATTTCACTAAATTGACAAGCCATTATCCTAGATCTGTCCCATTAGCATTGTGACTTAGGTATAGGACCCTTTATTCAACGAACTCATAATGGAAGCTGTACTGCGAGCTCCTGCAAGTATAGCGGCTTGTGTTTTGATTATGATTTATCAGTCTTGATAAACACCATCGTAAGGTCATGTCAAAAGCCGATTTTCTCTTTGTGGGCGTTGTAGGATACCGCGTGTGGGAAAAGGGAGTTTGGTGCTGTCTAGTTTGAACGTGAGAAGTGTCCTACAATTTCAAACTTACATCGATTTTGTATTAGCGGCACCCAATTAATTAGGCGTTGAATTTTTGTGGCATTAGTGTTAAGGGTCTCTCTCCCGTTCTTCAGCTTCTTTAAGGTTTCATCAAAGAATCGTAAAAAATTTACCTATATGGACGATGGAAGGTTTGTTGTTTGGTCAAAAAAAGAAAACGATATTGACATAGCACTCATGTGATTTAAGTGAAATAAAAAAATAATATCAATTTGGTTGGAAAATCATTTGACAGAATCTTAATAAAAGGTAAATGTATCACATATGTAAGATTGGAGTTTTTGTGACTTTTATCTTATTTAAAATTGATAATTATTGGAATTTTTTTTGGTAAGGATAATTATTGGATTTGTTTATACATATATCATAGTAAAAATTGCAAAGTAAGCATTTTGATGGCGGACATAACAATATGTCAAATAATGGACAACACTTTTTACATGAAAATAAATAAATTGAAAGATCTTCAGGAGATTGTGTTATAATAATACTAAACACAGTTTGAGTGATAATTGTCCAAAAGTCCTAAATTTATTTAATGGTAGCCAATTTTGTCCTAAATTTTTCAATTTTATCAATTCAATTTTAAACATTTTAACGATTTTTCAATATAGTCCATATGGCCAAGTTTAGCTAGAGACAACTAATGTGACCATCCAATTAGTAGTGACCGTCTTACACAGCATAACCATCACTAATATAGACATTTTTGATATTTTTGATATTTTTGATATTTTTGTATTGTTTTCTTTTCTTTTCTTTATTTTTTCCATTATTCATCTTCCTAAAAGGGCCAGAGGAGGCCAATGGTGCCTCAGCGATGGCCTGCACAAAATAAATAAAAAATGTTACAAAAAGGTAAAAAAAAAATTAAAAATTACAAATATAGAACAATCGATGTCACATCAGCGATTTCCAACCTATATTATCCGAGAGAACTACATTAAAATATCATTGAAAGATTTAGGACTACATTAACTAGATTGAAAATTTCAATAATGAAATGGCACCATACAATAGCTTTATGGCTCTTTTTTATATCATTTTCCTATTTCTTTATTTTAAAAAAAGTAAAAAGTTCTAGGCTTTTCATGATTTTGGCCTTCAAACTATTTCTATATTGTTTACTATTGCTAATTTCCTTTTATTAGGAGACAACAGGTTTTGTCGACTTATTTTAGAAATAAATTTAGTCGAATGATGCATAGAGACTTCTAATTGCAATGATAATTGAATGTATCCATGGGATCCTGAGTAATTCCTAAGCACAAGTTCTTTTTTGACAAATAAATAATCGCATGTCGAAGGCTATAAATTTTTTTTGTCCATAATTGGTGCTCAACAACAACACTATTTAAAGGAAGAAGTATTACCCAAGTACCAAAAGTTGGCACGAGTGAACATATAAATGCCAAAACTTTCAAAATATATACTTAAATGTCACTTTTTTTGAAAATTAAACACTTAAATGCTAACTCCGGTGGGCCTTACAAGAAATTTGACATGGCATTATTTTATTAATAAAGTCGGTCTACATGATTACCAAAAATTGGACGTAGCTCCCTAAAAATCTAACGTGGACGTGGCTTGCCAAAAATCAATGTGGTTCACCGTTAGCACTTAAGGCAGCATGTGGTAGCCATTATGTTTCTGTTTCTGGAATAGAAATCCGTTTGGTAAAAAATTTTACTTTTTTATTTTTGGAACAAATTTCTATTCCAGAAATAGGTTTGGAATATAAATCAAAAACAAAAATTTTTTACTTTTCTATTTCTAGAATAGAAATTAGAAATTGTTTCTCTTTTTTACTTCTCACCCGAAGAAGTTTTTTGCAGTTCGCCACTCACCACCACCACCACCCCCGCCCACCACCGGCCACCGCCACCGCCGCCCCCACCATTGCCACTGGTCGCCGCCACTTAGAAAAGTGAATTTTTTTGATTATCAAACGAATTTCTATTCCAAGAATAGTAATTTTTTGTCGTTACTAAACACGTTTTTTGGCTCAGAAACTCATCTAGAAATAGAAATAAAAAAATCTATTTCTCTTCCAAAAATCAATTTCTGGCCAGAAATGTTATCATTCGCACCCTAAATGTTCATTCTTCTATGATTTTAATACTTAAGTGTACTTTTTTGAAATTTTGGCATTTATGTGTTCACCCATACCAAGTTTTAGCACTTAAGATGTCCTTCACTCTCTATATAAAGAGGGTTAGCAAACTGAAAGATTGCAACAAATTTCACAATGGCTCTTCCTGCTTTGTTCACAAGCTTTGTCCCCTCTTCCATCAGCCATCACCAACCCTCTCTCTTGTTCTTTAGACACCCTCGTTGCGCCACCTCCTTCTCCTCCGGCGCTAAATCGGTGACATGCGCTGTGACAATCGAGAATCCAGAGATCGTGAGGCGTTCAGCCAATTGGAAACCTAATGTGTGGGACTACAAGCTTCTACAGTCACTTAAAGTTGATTGCACGGTAATGATTCCTTTCGGTTCAGCACAATACCCAGGCCTGGCTATGTTATATGGAAAATGTTCACATTTTGGTCCTGAGCTTGTATTCTTTTTCTAATATTGTCCTTGAACTTGTGGAGATTCCCCATTTAATGTCTTGTTCTATGGTTCTGGCAAATTGAAGCTCCTGTGAGTGTCAATGCTAGCTGAAAGTATGTTGCGGAAAACTCGGTATAAGTTTTAAGTTCAAGGACCATGTTGAGAACAAAAAAACAACATGAGTTGATGATCAAATGGGCGCTTTTTTCTACTTTCTTTTCACTTTGATGATATAGAGTCCACAACAACCAAAATGACATAGAAACAGAAAGAAAACTGTATTCTGAATTAGATATAACGATGAATACTTCTTGTTTACTTTTGTGTAGGCTTTATATACTACATTCGAGTTATGTAATATCGGTTCACACATTCATCTACTGTCACTCTATTAAATATAGGACCAACCCCAACAATATACTATAGGAGATACTGAGAAACTTGGTCAAAATGGCATATTCTCAACATATAGGCACGAACGCAACATTGCCTATTCAAACATGTTTGCAACTAAAATGAGAATCGATCTGTTTCAATACGAGAGGCAATATTCAACTCTGCTTATGTATTAATTTTGATTAAGATGTCATTTTTCTGAATTTTTCACATGCTTAGGAGGATAAATATGCCGAGCAAGTCCGAAGGTTGAAGGAAGAAGTTAGGGGCCTATTTGACAAGGAGATGAACCAGGTAGCCAAGCTCGAGTTCATTGATGCGGTTCAAAGACTAGGACTCGGATACCATTTCAAGACAGAGATCAAAAACGTTCTCAGTTCCATCTATAACAATTCCAAAGATGCTCAGCTTTCGGACGATCTCTATGCCACTTCCCTTCGATTCCGGCTACTCAAACAATATGGCTACAACATACAGCAAGGTAGTCGCCACCTGTTACCCTTTTGTGTATGATGTCGATGCATCAAAAGTCACCTTACCGTTCCTTTTGTTGGTTGTATAGATTTGTTTAAAAAATTTATGAACAAGACGGGAACGTTCAACGAATCGCTCAATAAGGATGTGAGGGGGCTTCTTGGTCTTTATGAAGCTTCTTTTCTTGGATTGGAAGGTGAAACCATACTTGATGAAGCTGGGAACTTTGCTTCTAAGCATCTAAAGGATCTAAACCTCAACAAAGTTCCCGCTTTATTAGCAAGCCACGTGAGTCATGCATTAGATATGCCAATCCACTGGAGGCCAAACAGGTTGGAGGCTCGGTGGTTCATGGACATGTACGAGAAACAGCATGACATGATCCCCCCCTTGCTACGATTGGCTAAAATAGACTTCAATTTAGTGCAATCAGTCCACAAGAAGGAAGTTAGCAATATGGCAAGGTATGCGCGAGCACTCTACATATAATTGATAGATGGATTTGACGTGAGGATATAAATTCATGGAAATGCCAAACATATAGGAGCGCATTCAGATCGACTTAGTCGTTGTGTGGTAAATTTCTCAGGTGGTGGGTTGAACTTGGCGCAAACAAGATGACATTCTTCAGAGACAGGCTAGTAGAACACTATTTTTGGAGTTGTGCAATGCTTTTTGAACCTCAATATGCAGCTTTCAGGAAAATGACGACGAAGCTCGTTTGTATGGTGACACTTATCGATGATGTTTATGATATATACGGGACACAAGGAGAACTTGAGCTCTTAACAGATTTCATTGTCCGGTTAGTGTAATATGATTACCATCATCATTTTCCCTTGTTAACTATTATTGGCTAGAGAAAAGATAAGCAATTAATTAGTCTCTGAATGATGCAACGGATAAAACAAATCTTGAGAATTATATGATATATTTTCTCCAATGTATTTTGACATATCACTTTTTAAGTTAATTTTTTTTCCCTATATATAATTTATTGGTTTGGGCAAATAAGTAATGGTAAGGACTAACCTTCAATGTTATTACTAAAAGTGCATCGAGTGTTGGTAAAATTAACAAAATGTTGATATGGTGATGTCTTATCTAGATGGGACATCACAGACATCGACAAGCTTCCTCCAACCATAAGAGATAGTTTCATGGCCTTCTACAACACAACCAATGAAATTGGGTATTGGACGATGCGAGAGCTAGGGATCAATACCATTCCTTACATGCGAAAAGTGGTAATCTTGCCGAATCTTTCCCCTAATAATTTCTAGCCCGTGGGGGGCAACTGACTTTTCTAATTCTAATTTTCGTAATGAAACTTCTATTTAAACATTTGAGAATTTGAAAAAGTACGAGAAAAGAACGTCCCTCGACTTGGTCATTGACACATTTTTTCTAATTTCCATCTTATAGTGGGCGGATGAATGCAAGGCGTACATAAAGGAATTCCATTGGTACAACAAGGGCATTAAACCGACACTAAAGGAGTACATGGACAATGCGGTGGATTCAGTCGGAGGGCTGATTATGCTGTTGGGCTGCTACTTCCTAACCACGGACAAATTGACAGAAGAGGGGCTTGATCATGTGTCGAAAATCCCTAGTGTCATGCATTGTTCTGCCAAGATCATTCGACTCAACAATGATCTCAGTACCTCATCGGTAATTTAGACATTTATCCTTCTCCTTCTATATAATCACTTATGAAGAGAAAGTACATCGTAGATGGATTCGTAATTACGTGCCATTCGTTTTTATATATCTGATACGGATCTTGAGTTTATGTTTGTGAAACATCAATGTCGTCCATGGTCAGCATGAATTGGCACGAGGAGACAACTTCAAGGCGCTGGAATGCTACATGAATGAAACCGGTGACTCGGAAGAGGCCGCGCGAGAACACGTTAGGCATATGTTGCGCGAGACTTGGAAGAGGATGAACAGATACGTGTTTGTGGACTACCCATTTCCTGGATTCGGGCCTTTTCTTGATGCTTGTTTGAACTTCGCACGAGCTTCTCAGTGCTTTTACCAGTATGGAGATGGACATGGCCTTCCCAATAACGAAACCAAGGACCACCTTTTGAGCGCATTATTCGACCCTGTGCCCCTCGATTAGGGATGCATTACTGACAAAGATGTCGCTGTTGTAGAGAGCCCATATACTTCACGCATTATTATTAGCTTTCGGGGGCTCCGGAAGCTCTTAGACATCGAAACTGCTATAATTGAAGCCTTTGACGGGCGATGTACGAGCTCCATAAAATTCGCCGGAGAAACATATGCTATTCCGTGCTTTGAGTTGTGGCTGATAAACGTAATTGATAATAATATTTGTGGTGATTATCTTCACTATTATGCTAAATAAGTCGAATATTTTATATTGGAGATTGGGAAGAAAATGAATATATAAAGAAAAATCGGTCAGCCTTGACCAACGATGAAACAGTGAAATTCGAAACGGTGGAAAGACTCTTTAAGTACACTGTCGAGTTTTAATGTGTTTCCTCTTTGCTTTATTTTTCCAATTGATTTTCTCCATTTTCTTCTTTCAATTTCATGTATATTGGCCTTTATTGGCATCATGTTCTTCTCTTAGAGCTCGTTTGGTTATTTTTGTACACACCCTCTATTTTCAAAAGCGAAAAATTTGTTTTTCACATGAAAATATCATTTGGATGATTATGGATAAAACCAATTATTTCAAAAATCAAAATCAACATTAATCTATTTTCTTGAAAGCAAGACATCTTGCTTTACATGATCAGAAAAGTGATTTTGGTCATCTCTAATCTTTTACTCAAGAAGTTGTATCTTCTTCGCCTTAAGAAAGATGAAAGCTCTCAGTGTCGTCAATATTTTTACAAGGGGTGAAATTACCAATTCTTATGATAGCTGCATACATTACGATTGATTGGAACTTCTCTCATATTATCTCATAAGAACTGTTAGCATCCTTGAAATTTTGTTTGTCTTTCAGTAATTAAAATTTTCTTCCATCTCATAAACACTAATGATATTGTCACGCCCCAAACCCCAAGCACGCGACAACCCCTTCTCTTGGTCGATTGAAAGCGACGTCCCAGGACTCGTCGACGACCATTCATTTTAATCTTTTGTTATGCGCAAGCGGAAGACGAACCATCCCCAGTCCAACAATCAATCAATCAATCAGGGATAGAGGGATGAATAACAAGAACAACCATCACTACTCATTTACACAATTTCTTGGATTAACCAACGGAGGATCGTCTTTTGAATTACAAGCCCGACAAAAGGGGCCGATCCATCCTCTAAGCCAGGCCAAAAAGAAACTAGGCTAATCCAGCTATACAGAATGAACCCTCGGGTTCAACACCACGGTCACTCGGACCCATCGGACTCGACTCCGTCGGGTCGATCACCGGAGAAACGGGGGCAGGATTCTCCACAGCGGGTGCACCATTCTAAAGACCTGAAAAATGTTAACCACGACGGGTTGAGATAAAATCTCAGCGAGTTCTTCCCCTAAGCCCCGGTTAGTACGCCAACTCAACCCGGGGTATCTCTCCAGAACCACCCCTCACTCAACCCGACCACAAACACCCAAAGAATCGCAATCAAACCACGAGACGGTTCAACCAACAATCGAGGTCGGTTCGCATGCAACCTTACCCGATATGCCATACCCTGCACGTTAAATCTCATTCAAAGCAAGCAATGCAACCAACAATCGAATAGTCGGTTCGCATGCAACCTTACCCGGTATGCCATACCTTGCACGTTATAAATCAGCACAATACACGCAATGCACATTGCCGTTAGATGATGCAGTTCATCAATCACATGCGAGTCGCGTCACAAGCGATCTCACCTGGCCATTGCCACCCCTGCACGTTATCAATTCATGCGTGCGTGCCATAAATGATATGATCACCTCATGCATAATCGGAACCAATGATGCCATGTTTTCTCATGCACTCTCGCATCCACACGTGTTCCGATTATTACGCCCCCACAAGGCTACAACTTGGCCAAGGTGCAACGGCGCTACGGCGCCCTTCCTCCGCATGACAGGCGCAACCGTGCCCTTCCGTGCTATTGCTACGGCGCTACGGCGCCCTTCCTCTCCGAGAGACACAACCGTGCCCTTCCATGACCTCGCCGAGTTTCCGATAAATTGGACTGTCACCCTCGGAACTTCGGCCGGGGCAGTAGGTTCAACTTAGTGATCACACAAGCATACCATCACAATCCACTTATTATCTTTGAGCATTAGCCAATGCACACATGCTCGCATAAAACCTCAAATCCTTTCTCATAAAAGCAATCCATTTCCAGTGTCCCTCGGACAAACCATTTTTCCCACATTTCTCATAAAAGCGGTCCATTTTCAGTGTCCTTTGGACAAATCACTTCCTTTCTCATAAAGGCGGTCCATTTCCGGTGTCCCTCGGACAAATCATTTTCTTTCTTTTGTAAAAAATCACACGATTCAAGCGGATGCTTATGCAATGCCACATCCAATTCACTTCATATGATCAATGCACATAAAATTATGCACAATCTCACTTCCGGATGAACAGTATACGTGAACAGTAATCGTGAACAGTAATCCATGAACAGTAATTTCCGAAATTCAATTAATAATAAATTAAATTCAGAAATTAAACAAAACATTGATTAAACACAATTAATCAATCAATTAAGCTAAATATGCTTAATTATCACATAAACCACACATAAGCAACATTTAAGCATAATCAAGCATAATTAAGTAAGATTAAGCTAAGCTAATCTTAATCAACTATCTAACCACATATCTTAGGGCTAATACAACTTAATTAACCCTCCTAAACCAGCATTAACACTAATTAACCCAACCCTAAGCAAGTTTAGGCACTAAATAGGGATTAGGAGCTAAACTCACCCGTTAAGCGGGCCGGCGACACTAGCGCGGCGGCGGCGATGAACCCGACACCGGGGACTTCTCCCACGACACTCCAAGGCGGTCCCGAGACGGAAATCACAGCAAAAGCTTCGCTCACACCCCCAACTTTAAAACAAAGACTGGCAGAGGAGGACGGGGGCGACCGGAGTTGAACGGGCCGGAGCTCCGGCGAGCGGCGGGCCGGCGACCAACGGCACTGGGGTTGAGGGGGAACCACTTGTGGCTGGGATGGGTGGTGGTTTGGCCGGAAATGGAGAGAAACGGAAGAAAAGGCGGAGCTGTGCGAGAGGGCGACGCTGGCGAGGCGGTCCGCAAACAGCCGACTTCCGGCCGCCGTGACGGATCGGACAGCGGCTCCGATCGACGAACGGCCGACTCCATCCATACGGATTCTCTCTCCCGAGCGCACGGTGGATGGCACGCCCGAGATTCCACCGGGAAGGCAACGAACAACTCCAATTTCGGTGAGAGGTCGAAACCGAAACGCGGGAAGGCAAGGGAAGAAGGGGAGAGAGGGGCTGCGATTTTGGAGAAGATGAAGAGAGAGAGAGAGTGAAGTGAAGGTTGAAGGATAAGCCTTATCCAAGCCTATCAAGGCTTGCCCCACTTGCCAAACAATGACCTCATCTTCTCTCTCTTCCTTTTGACTTTTCTTCAAAATATCCAAGGGCATTTTGGTCATTTCCACCTTGCACATTTCCCAATCTGTCCTTGGGATGAAAATGGAGGACGGGCCTAGGAAAAAGGCCGGAAAATGAATAGGAATGGGCTCGGGAATTTATTGGGCTCGAATTGGCTCAGGTTTAGACAATGGGCTAGGAAGGGTAAATGGTCGGTTTGGCCCAACGGGCTCACTTGCTTGCCTCGGGCCTTCCATGGCGGCTGTCCCACCTTGGGCGTGAGGCCCAAACTGTTCTTGCCCGGCCCACGTCCTCGTAGGCTCGTTTCCTCGTTTCCTCGATCCGAAATCCCTTTCTCAAAAACTCAATTCAACCGACACTGTCGACTGTCGAGGAAGCATTGTCCAAAAGTCCACCCCGGACGTTCCCGAAAATTCGAAGTCCAATCTTGGATTCTCCTACCTTGTCAATTTCGCCCAAATTTCATTTTGGTATAATTCGTAGGATCGACAGGGCGGTTTCGAGGATTCACACGTAACCGACTCGTGCCAAACCACGTTCAAGACTTCTCGACACATGGACGTCCTTGACTACATGAAATTGCGAAGGATCGATTCTTATTTCAAAGTACACGATTATCAAGGATCGACATAGGGTCGTTCATGGGTTCGATAATGTAGACGGAATCACCCGTCATCCCATTATTTCTGTCCGCAAATCGACTTCTAGTCGTCCCCGAAATCGGCTCGCTCGACTACGGGATCGTCCTTACGCAAGTCTCACGGTCGAGTCGTTTTCTCAGGTCAAGTTCTTTAGTCGCACGAGTTTTGTCCTCATTAGCCTTTCCCCTCAAGGTCAGTATCTCAGGAGTGATCAGTTCCGAGTGAGATCAACCAACAATGCACTGGCGAAATTAACGTTCAGTCCTCCCTCAGAGGGCTCGAATTTCAGGACGTCACAGATATTGTATCTAATCGAGAGGAGCTATTTTAATGTTTTAAAGGAATGAACGTGCCACTTTGATTAGTGATAACTAATTGATATTTATTGTACCTATATGAATTATGAATGACAAATATCGTGAAGTAATAATACCGATAAAATTATAGCTAGTGACATGACAGACATTAGCAAATAATAATGTTGTCAAATATAATTTATTATTTGGGGAAATCATATATGGTCTTTTTATATTTATTTAAAAACGTTTAACTTAACTAAAAGCATGTTCAATGATTTTATCCCATAATACAAAAATAAAGATAAGTGTAACCAAAAGGTAGCTAAGCAATTTGGTATCGCTGATTTGATCTTCGTTGTGTTTCTTGTTATTATAATTATATTTGATTAGCTTAGTTATGGGAGATGTGTCCTTAACCAGAATTATATTTGATGAAATTTTTGTTTGTCTTCGTATTATAATTCTATTGAGATTGAGAAATCATAATCAAGGTTGCATGGCAAATCATGGATCGCACAAGGTTGCATGGCAAGTGGTTTGCTCACCTAAAAGGGAAGGAGGATTAGGATTGTCCGATTTGAACATATGGAACAAAGTTTTGATAAGCCACATGCTGTGGAGCATTATTAATCGTCCATTCTCCTCCCTTTGGAGCATTTGGTTTCACAGTACAAAATGTAAAGATATCCAAATTATACAGCTCGAAATGAGGGGTAATTTGACTTGGAGTTGGTGATGTCTCCTCAAATTATGACATGATCTAATCTTAGTTATTTCTAGCTCAGGATATTGTTGCCATGATATATATGATGAACTTGAACATAGGGGCCTAGTTGTGGAGTGGTACAACCTAATTTGGAGTAGTGACATTAGCAAACACAATTTTATTGGCTAGCTAATATGCAGAGATTGACTAGTGACAACAAAGATCATAGCACGATGGATGAGCTCAGTGGATATCCGGTGTAACTTTTGTAGAACCGGTAAAGAAAACAAAGCTCATCTATTTTTCCAATGCGAATGGACAGGCAACATTTGGCATGGTATCCTTGCGCAAAATAGGATTAGGTGTTCTTTAGGAGGATAGAATGAGGAACTTCAATGGATGATTGGGGCAACAAAGGGCATAGATTTAGCAGCAAGACTCCTCAAAGTATCTTTCCTAGCAACCATATATTGCATTTGGATGGAGTGCAACTAGAGACAGTTTCAAAACATCAACTGACATCCATATATTTTGACCAGGGTATGTAAAAATGTAAGAGGTAAAGCTTCACTTTACTAAAAAATTAAACCTTCTCAGTCAAATATTATATTGTCTACTATGTGGAGACTTTCCACCTTCAGTTTTTTGAATTATTAGCTCAATTTGTAATGTTGGGAGATGCCTTAAGCTATTGTACTTCATATGCTCTATGATACTTACATTTTCAACCAAAATAAAAATAAAAATCATAACCAAATGACCAGCGGTCCTTCTTGAGTGAACTCCATTCGAAGGATATCCCTTTTCCGTCGGTCATTGCATTTATTTGATTGATCGATAAAATTTTACTTATAACTCTAGTTATGTAGAGAAATCTATTACAAATAGGCAGCGGATACAATAAAAAAAAATGCATCATAACAGTTAACGACCACAAACTACCTATAATTAAATATGAATCACCTAAATTCTAGAATGTAGTTCTAGCAACAATTTCCCACTAAACAATTCATCGATTAAATTAAGGTCTGCAGGTGTTACAAAATAAAAGATATATATCCGCTGGTGAGTTGTTTAAGACCCCTTCTTGTTCCTTCAGACAATCAGTATTTGATGATGATTCTGGAGGTTAATAAATAAAAGCATCAAATTCAGGTCAAAAGCATAATTCTATGTTTTTTGTGGGGGTGTTGCTTGTTAAACATCTTGTATTGGAGAAAGTTTGGTGGGGGTCCATTTTTCATGCGACAGATGCCCCAAAAATTTAAGGGCTCCTATCGATTTTGTTTTAGTGACTTCCTATTAATGAAGGGGGTGTCGAATTTTGGCAGCTTTAACTTAAATTTTGTTGACTAAGGAGCGTCTCTCACGTGGGGTTAGGTCGTTTTCACCGTTGCCTTTTACTGATTTGCAAGAGCTCGTCGCATGTGGAGAGCATATGTTCGTGCCCATCTTTTAATTATTGGTTTTGGACCCAACTACCATATCTAAAGGTAATGATTGTTATATTCTCTTTTTTTTCCTCTTTTTGTGTGGACTCCAACCATCCATTTTGTTTATTTAATCAAAAACCTCCGCAAGATATTTCATAAACAATCTTTTTAACAAGTAATATATGCCAGTGACTTGGTGAAAATGTTTGTAGGTTGTTCTATTGTTCCAATTCCTTTTGGTACTACTAGCCCTTCTTGAATTTTTTTCAAGTGAAGTGACAATTGAACTTTATATGTTTTGTCTTTTCATGAAATGCTGGATTTGCTGCTAGGTTGAATGCAGTCTTATTGTTATAGAACAATTCGCTTGGTCCGTCCACTTGCACTCCAAGGTCAAAAAGTAATGCCTGTATTCACACTATTTCACAAATAATTTTTGCCATGACTCAATTTTCCAATTCAACTGAAGATAATGAGACAATTGATTGTTTCTTTGTTTTCCATGAAATCAAGGACCTTCCCAATTTTATGCAAAAACCAATGATAGATCTTCAAGTCAATGGACAAGTAGCATAATCTATATCATAGTAGGCTATCATTTTCATGTTGTAATCACGAGATAAAAGTATACCAAATCCTATGCAATCCTTTCAAATACTGCGTAACTTTCAATGTTACACATGAGATTGTTTCAGGCTATGCATAAATTGGTTAAGTATTTGAACTGCATAACATATGTCAAGTCTAGTCATTGTGAGATAAATCAACTTCTCGACGAGTCGTTGATATCTTGATGCCTTGTCGTTTTAGCATTTTGCTCACTTGTTATGGCAACTAGTTTGCATCTTGATTATCCTACTTTTGAAATTTCTAAAATGATTTTTTTTCTGATTGAGACAAACCCCTTTCTCGGACTAAGCTATCTTAATCCCAAGAAAATATTTAGAATGTCCCAAATTTTTAATATGGAAAAGCTGAATGTAGATAATCTTTAAATTTTCCAACAACAGAGTCCGCATTTTCCATAATAAGTATGTCATAAACATATATCAACATATAAATTGACAAAGTACGTTTAGTCCAAGACGATAGGACATAATTGACTAAATGAAACATAAAAGAAGACAAGATAACATGTACATGGAGAATCCAAGGAAGGACATAGATGTGTAGATCCTTAGAGTGTCAAAACTTGGCACAAGAGGACACTTAAGTGCCAAAAGTTCGAAAATGTACGGTTAAATGCCAAAATTAGAGCAAAAATGATGAGTTAAGTACCAATGACGAAAAAATTCGGCCAAACTACACACATGTTATTTTCCAATAATTTTATTTGCAAACAAAACAATTTTTTTCAAAAAAATATCCACGCGGCAATTTTAAAAAAAAAAGAAGAAATTGTCCATGTGGCAAAAAAGTCATACTAGAAGAAAAATCTAAAAAAATCAATTTTATTATAAATAAAAAGAAAGGGGAAGGATCGGGCGAGGGCTGCATAGCATTCGCCACCCACCCTCGCTGGCCCACCATTGCTGGAAAAGGCCGACGACAGTGGAACGAGAGTCATCTGGGGTCATCAAGCCTTAGCCAGTGGCCAACAACCCTGGCCAACCTATGGTGAGGGCCTACAAGCCCTTGCCCAAACCTAGGGCAAGGGTCGCGAACCTCCCTCAAATCTAACAAGGGTCACCGGCCCTCACCCAAACTTGAGTTAATAGCAATATTAACGTAACTCAAGTCTCCAAACCCTAGAATCTTGAGTTGCATGTATATCGATGAACTACTCCTAACCCTCGATTAAGTTTTCTAGCCAACCTTAAAAAATGAGGTTAGTGACAACTCCTATATATCATATTAAGTTGTTTAAATACAACTAATATAATGAACCTGTAATGCTATGTACAAATTTTGATTAAGATTCATTGCAGTGTAGTATACCCATTGCTACAATCATGAAGAAGATGAAATGATGCTGTCTATTTGTGGAAGTACCCTCATAAGAGCGACTATGACTAAAGTACTCCTAAACTCATATTTACGCTAGGTCCTTCATGTGTGTGGTGTCAAGATCGAGTCATAATATATTTCTGCTATCATACGATGTATGAAATAAGGAGAGATCAAGTTCTCGATCGATGAACCTCATAATATTAGATACCATTGATGATGTGTCCAAACTATCTCTAATATGATGCGCCTTTTGTGGACTACTGCTATCGCCGTCGAGTATTGATTGCGACATGACCGAGCCTCGCAAAACTATTAGGAGCTCGTCCAAGGACAAGTTGCGCAGGCCCGTGAGCATCAACTTTGTTCTTCGTGACCGATGACCAGTCGCTCTTACATTTTTCATTCAAAAATAAATCTAAAATTCTCGTTTACAACTCCATTTACGAGGCCAGTACATTATCTCGGCTGGAATTCACATGGAAAGGATGACTGGCCAGCCCTGATTTCTTCGGCCATAAAACCACAACTTTTTGAGCCGATGGGAAAGCGTGAAAATCCATTATGTGAACGAAAATGTATGGCTTGACAAGCAATATTTTATTTTATTTTTTATCATCGGCATGGCAAATATCCCCACTTTCCACCGAAAAACGAGGGACAAAAATTACATAGGAATTTGGGTTGCATTGGACAAGGGAGGCTTCTCTATTTTTATTTTTTTTCGGTGACAAGAGAGTCTAAGAAGCATCTCTGTTGGGGATGTTGATGTTGGCGTCCTCGCCGACCCAGTGAGCCCATCTACGTGCCAAATCCCCTGTTTTCGAATGATGTTTTTAGGCGCAATCTCTCAAACTCCCAAACAAACCATGAATTAAAACTCCCAAGTGTGACGACAGTTCGTGGACATACTGACGAGGTCAAATAAAACATAAAATGATTCGACGCTCAAAAGGTAAATATATTCTTATAAATCTTTAAAAGTCTTGCATTTATAGGAGTATCTTTTGATTATTAGGCCAATATCGAGTTTTCTAAGAATAATCTGAACATTGGTAGACGTATACAATAATCCGAATATTGATAAATGTATATATACAAGGTTGTCGCGTACAAAGGATGTGCAATTACTCTTAAGAGCAATTTCTATAATATAAAATTAGGTTTCCGTAATTTAATAATTTATCCATTAATTTAATTGGATATTACTGTCCTTTTAAGAGCCCCTTCTTTTTCATTTTTTTTCCTGAATTCATGTCTAATTTCCTTTAAGGTCTAAATTGGGTTGATATGATGAGAGACATGATAGAGTTCCGGTTCCTTCCAAGTCTTGTAAAGATGCGACACATATTTTCCCTCGCGTGGTTCTTAAAGCTTCCCGCGACCCAGAAACTTCCAAGAAATGGTATGCAAACCATTTCAATTATGTTGAGAAGGAAGGGCATGATAGTGATAGAGAAGAAGGCAGCCCCACAATTTGATTCAATCAAAAAAGTAAACCAGTCAAGTTTTCCATGGAAATTGAATATTCTAATAATCGGGAATGCCCAAACATACTTGAAAATCTATTATTTTTCTTGTGATCTTCTAACCACACATTCTCGATGGATGTGATTGGTTATATTGTGGGTCCTATATAGACCCACTTGATTTAGTGGTTAAAAATCATTGATTTTATGTGTTTTGAACATCTGTACAAGTTTGGTGGAAGATTGCATTTCCACATTCTAAACTTATTATATAAATGTAGATTCATTCTTAATATTTTCAATTAAACGAATGTGATTCTGAACTTTTAATTATAAATGCAATCAAGTCCTCTAGGTCATATTTCACCTGAAAATGCCGTTGTAGTTGTTCAGTCGTTGGTAACCCAATCATCCCATGTGTCTAGCCAATGACATGATGTGCACAATTCTAAAAGAAAGGACACCATTCTTTTTTTTCTTCTTCATTGCCTTTTTATTTTAATCTAATAGCTCCCCTTTCACTAGGGTTCAGCATGTCAAGCATGCTAGTCATAATAAATCTTTAACTCAAGAGGTCAAAAAGCACCTCCAAAGAATGAGCACTAAGCTCGGATACCAAGTGTGATGGTTAACGATATCTTCTAGAGAGGGTGAATAGGTGTTTCCAAAAAACTTGACAAATTATTGAAGAACTATAAGCATCGAGTTTGAAATAAGCATAATGACATATATGAGTAGAGAGTTGATATACACAAGAGTAGGTGATATCAATTAGCGTAGTGTGCTTCTATTAAATAATAATAGATATGAGAAGAAAGAAAGAGAACAATGTATTTAAAGTTCAAATGTGGTTCAGCTTGAATTAAGCCTACATCCACTTTCCTAGACAAACAACCTGCTAGTTAGGTTTCATTAGAAATATTTGAGTAATTACAATATTATATGCCCCTTATACTCAATCATTTCATTCCAAAGCTTATGCTGCTTTTACCTAAATGGACAGATCTCATTATCTCACACTTAAGCACAAACTATGTCATTAATACACTTCTTGAGTGATTGAACTTTTAGTCCACTCAAAAAATAGTATAAGGATGTAAAATCTTCTTTGTTAATGGATTGTTTGTCACTTTTGAACTCGTTGTTTATTTGACATCTGTTAATTTTCTTTTATACTCCTCAATATCCAATCATTTCAATGGATAATCTTTAAGATGATCAATCTCCAAACTATCCATCAAACAATTGTTGAGAAGATCAATTTTGTTGATGAATTTAACCAATCTAAGATTTAGGAGATTTGCTTACCTATACGACAAAATCTTTTGGTTTCCAAAAATAGAGTAGCTCAAACTATTAAAAGTGATCATTTTTCAAATTGTTTCTCAATCAGTCAAAATACCACGCATAATTAGCATTGTTTGCTTAGATATTTCTTGAGATTGATAATCAATCAACTTTAATGATAAATAATTGCACATTGACATCAAAGTAACCCATTAAAAAACCAATTGAACCTGAAATAAAATTAGCAGATGAGAACTTTTTAAATAGTTTCATGAATCAAGCTACTATAAAATCTCCGGTTAGTTTTCCTAGCGCTTGAAATTTGATCTAATTTAGTAGAAGAGCCTGTTGCCGGTGAAGGTTTATCATAGGGGAAAATGCACGTTAAAAGATGACCGTACCGTCAAGCATTACATATCCAGATTTTCGTTTACTAATCACGTCTAGACTAACCTTTGTACCGCCCTTTGAGCATGACAAAGACATATCAACACATTTCTCTGCATTACGGAGCTCTGCCAGTTGTCCCTTAAAAAGTGTACTTTTTGAGGTACGATCCACGTGAAGGGGACAGCTTTGATGTCCACCCTACTGTAATTTCAGGTGTCCAAGCAAGATGGTGTCTCATAGATTGTTCTTTTAAAATATTTTTTTTTGGTGCCATATTATTAAACCTAGCGACGGGAGTTGGATTACATACGCTAAATCTGCAAAATAAAAAAATAAATAAATAATATCATAAAAAATTTTCAAATTAATATATATATGTAATTTATCTTAAAGTAATTTTTTGATCTCCAAAAATTTTAAATTAGCACACCTCTAACAAATTTATTTCAAATGACCATAAACACCTCAAACTAGTATATTTATATAAATTTACCCGAAATAATCATAAAAAAATCTCAAACTGATGTACTTGTGACAAATTTATCCAAAATTAACTTTTTGACAACAAAAAAAATATCAAACTAATATACCAATTAATTATCATGTATCACCCAATTGATTAATTTAATAGTAAAATTTAATGAAAATTAATAGAAAATAAATTCATCACAAATATAGTATTTTGAGATAAATTTATCAAATATGTATTAATTTGAAATTTTTATCATCAAAAAATTAATTTATAATTTTTTATAATATTAATCCATAAGTAAAACATGGTTCCCAAGGGGTCGTACTAACTCGGTCAGTACAACGCTATGCGTGTAGAAACAATAAAGTGACAAAGCTTAGAGAATGGTTCGAGCAAATAAAAAATTGCCCCGAAAGCAGCCTCAAACTTTTGTCACGATCGATGCTCCGCAGCAACGCCTGTATATAAACGATGGTTAGCATACCAAGAGACTGGCAACAAACAAATTTCGCAATGGCTCTTCCAGTTCAGCTCCCAAGCTTCCTCCCCTGCTCGATCCGCCATAATCAACCCTCTCTCTTATCCTTTACACACCTTCGCTCCTCCTCTTCCTCCGCCTCCGCCTCCGCCTCCTCCGGTGCTCAATTCGTGACGTGCGCTTTGAAGATCGAAGATCAGGAGACCGTGAGACGTTCAGCAAATTGGCAACCTAGCGTTTGGGACTATGGCTTTGTGCAGTCGCTCAGCGTTGATTACACGGTAATTATTCTTTTTTTCGGCACGAAACCCAGACTACTTAAGCACTCTGGAAAATATTCACATTTGGTCCTGAATTTGCATTCTTTTCCCAATTTGGTCCTCAAACTTGGAAAAATTCCCTATCAAATTTTTGGGTCTATGATTATGACATTTGAAGCTTGTGTCCATGTCCACGCTAGCTGAAAGTATGATGTGGAAAAAACTCGGTACTATTGTGGATGTTCAATTTGTGAAACTCCAAAAACAATTACTTAAGATAAATTTATGCAAATTTCACTAACATTTTATTCCGTGATGGCATTGATTATTTGAATATTAGACTTATGATTGGCATCGATTAATAGCTCGGCTACACTTTGCTGGTGTTCAAATTTCAAGTTACCACGTTGACATTAAAAAAAAAAAAAAAACATAAGTTCGGTCACCGAAGTGCACTTTTTCCCTATTTTCTATTGACTTCGATGGGATGAGTCCTCAAATCCCAAAACAACACAGAAACAAAAGAAAAACTATACTTTGAATTAGACATATGGATGTATATATTTTGTGTACTTCTGTATATGATTTATATACGAGATTCGAGACATGCAACATCAATATATACATTCATCCGCCGCCGTAGTATCATATACGAGCAACCACAACAATATTCTATAGGAGATATCTTGATAAACCCGGTCAAAATGGCATATTCTCACCAACTTAACAGTGACTTTTCAATTGTGTTCGCAAATACATTGAGAATCGATATGTTTCAATACGACAGGCGATATTCCACTCTGCTTCTGCATTAACTTCGATTAAGATGTCATTTTTCTGAGTTTTTCATGTGCCTAGGAGGATAAATACACGGAGCAAGTCCAAAGGTTGAAGAAAGAAGTCAAGGGTCTATTCGACACGGAGATGAATACAGTGGCCAAGCTCGAGTTCATTGACGTGGTTCAAAGACTAGGACTAGGATACCATTTCGAGACAGAGATCAAGAATGCTCTAAGTTCCATCTATAACAACAGCGAAGATGCTCAACTTTCGGACTATCTCTATGCTGCTTCCCTTCGATTCCGGCTACTTAGACAACATGGATACAAAGTATCGCAAGGTAGTTGCCAACTAGTTAGCCTTTTGTGAATCATGTTGATGCGTCAAATTTACCCTACCATTCTTGTTGCTAAACGTATAGATGTGTTTCAAAAGTTTATGGACAAGATGGGCACATTCAATGAATCGCTCAATAAGGATGTGAAGGGGCTTCTTGGTCTTTATGAAGCATCTTTTCATGGATTGGAAGGTGAAACCATACTTGATGAAGCTTGGAACTTCGCTTCTAAGCATTTGAAGGATCTAAACCTCGACGAAGTTCCCACTAATTTAGCTAGCAACGTGAATCATGCACTAGATACGCCAATCCACTGGAGACCAAACAGGTTGGAGGCTCGGTGGTTCATGGACATGTACGAGACACAGCATGACATGATCCCCTCCTTGCTACGACTGGCTAAAATAGACTTCAATGTAGTGCAGTCAATCCATAGGAAGGAAGTCAGCAATCTGGCAAGGTATACACAGGCACTCTATATTTCATAGGTGCAGTATGGCAAAGTAGGAGTGCATTTTGATTGACATACTCGGCATATGACAATTTTTCAGGTGGTGGGTTGAACTTGGGGCGAACAAGATGACCTTCTCTAGAGATAGACTAGTGGAAAACTATTTTTGGAGCTGTATATTTGTTTTCGAACCTCAATATACAGCTTTTAGAGAATTGAATGCGAGGATCGGTTGTATGGTGACACTTATCGATGACGTTTATGATATATATGGGACGCCGGAAGAGCTTGAGCTCTTAACAGACTTCATTGTCAGGTTTTTGTCTTATCACCACCATCATTATTTTCCCTCAATAACTATTATGGCCGAGAAAAAAAAAGACAGGAAATTTACTAGTCTATGAACGCAATGCCTAGAACCAATTCTAAAAATCAAAAGTTATGAAATAAATTCTTCAATATGGTTTGCACATATCATGTTGCATGTCAGCTTATTTTTCGTCATTCTTCTATTTTTCATCTTTCTTCTGTCATTGATTGGTTAGGGCTAATGAATTAACAGTATGCAATAATTTTCATTGTTGTTACTAAAAAGTGTATTGAGTGGTCGTACAATTTATAAGATTATTGAAATGGTGATAACTTGTCTAGGTGGGACATTACAAACATTGATGAGCTTCCTCCAACAATAAGAGATAGTTTTATGGTCTTGTACAACACGACCAATGAAATTGGGTTTTGGACGATGAGAGAGCGAGGAATCAACCCCATCCCTTACCTGCGGAAAGTGGTAATCTCGACTTGCTAAATCTTTCGACCAATAATTTATAGCCCGTGTCAGATAACTCATTTTTCTACTCCCACCTTTCGTTATGACTCCGTGAAAGTAGGAGAAAAGAACGTCCCTCGACTTGGTCATTGACACACTTTTTGAATTTCAATCCTATAGTGGGCCGATGAATGCATGGCGTACATGAAGGAGGTCAATTGGTATAACAAGGGCATTAAACCAACACTGAAGGAGTACATAGACGTTGCGGTGGATTCGATTGGAGGGTCAATTTCGTTGTTGGGTAGCTACTTCCTAACCACAGACAAATTGACGGTAGAGGGACTTGATTACGTGTCGAAAATTCCAGGCATCCTGCATTCTTCCGCCAAGATCCTCCGATTCAATGATGATCTCAGTACATCATCGGTAACTTATTTTGATAGGTTGTCCTTTCCTTGTAAATATCTCTAACGAGAAATACACATTATCAGAATATTCAGTGATGTGCTGTTCTTTTTTATTTTTCTGATACAAATGTGAAAGCAATCTGAGGACTTATGTTTGTAACCCACCATTTTTGTCCATGTTTAGCATGAATTGGCACGAGGAGACAACGCCAAGGCGCTAGAATGCTACATGAATGAAACTGGCGCTTCGGAAGAGGCCGCACGGGAACATATCAGGCATCTGGTGCGCGAGACCTGGAAGAAGATGAACGGAGAAGTGTTTGAAGACTATCCACTCTCCGGGTTCGGGCCTTTTCTCGGTGCCTGTTTGAACTTTGCACGAGCTTCTCATTGCTTTTATGAGTATGGAGACGGACACGGCCTTCCTGGTCACCACACCAAGGACCATCTTGTGTCGACCATATTCGAATCCGTGCCCCTCGATTAGGGATGCATTACCAACCCAGGCTTTGCTAATGGAGAGAGCCTGTAGTCTTATGGGTTATTGTTCGCTTTTGGGGAGGCTCTGTGAGCTCCAAGATATTGAAACTATTGTAATTTAAGTCCTAGAGGGGTGTTTGTACAACCTTCATAAAATTCGGAAGAGAAGCACACGCTATTCTGTGCTTTGCGTTGTGGCTGTTTACGTAATTAGCCAATGTATTTGTGGTGAGTGATTTCTATTTTATGTAAAGAATATAGCATTTTAGCCATCAAGTCTAACCCGAGCAGATATTGTGCAAAGCTGATTAGGCTTCGTGGACACTTCAAATATAACCCAAACCTAGATCAATTGGATGTTAGGTCCAAAAATGCAACAAAGAAGAGACGCTTCATTGAGGTTGTGGAGCACATTTAATGTTCAAGGTT
The DNA here is from genome assembly GCA_014182735.1 of Corymbia maculata. Lineage (NCBI taxonomy): Eukaryota > Viridiplantae > Streptophyta > Magnoliopsida > Myrtales > Myrtaceae > Corymbia > Corymbia maculata. The sequence goes on along the minus strand of CM024688.1, from coordinate 3,392,460 downwards.
AACTTGGGCACATCTTGTGTACAGCTGATCAAGTGTCCCAAGTATTTTAAATATGACCCAAGTTTAGATGAAACTAATCTTAAATCGAAGTTTGATGCATATCAATCCATTTTTGTCATGCGAGCATCACATGAAACAAAATCGAGTCCAAAACAAGTGAAAATACAGAAATTCAGATTGCTCTACAATTTTATGGGGCTCGATAAAATTATTGAATCACCTTTTTATTTTTCGGAAATTTTTTAGGATAAAGTTCAGAGTGTGTATATCAAAGCTTGTGAAGACATTGGAACCCAGATCAGGATGTATAATTTTATAAAATTCCCAGAACAAAGACATGTCATAAAGGTAAGAGGAAAACATCACATAACAGGGCATACAAGATTCACACAATTAAGGTATGACCCATGGTCAATTGGCCCTAAAATATTTGTTGCATATCAAGCATAGTGTGAGAAATAATTCATGTACAAAAGGTAGTCCATGAATCACAACACACGAATTTCTAAAAATCCTAGAACATGCATTGGTCCGTCAGAAACAGAGCAAATCAGCAGAACACACATGCATATTGGAGATGACTTGCCCTATCTATCGATGTTCAATGAATTTCGAAGTTTAATATGATGTAGGCATGGATGTCTCAAATAAATTTCATTAAGGAATCATTCACACAATTAGCACACGAAAATTCCTAAAAATTCTACAAGGGGTCGGGTTCACCGAAACAGGGGAAGCAATCTAAGCAGGCAAAATTGACAAATTTCAGGTCTGACTTTGTAAAAGTAAAAAGTGGGACATACAAAATGCGAATTGAACAAAAATGGTATCTCAGAAAGCTAAAAAAGTACTTTATGACTTCACAGAAGACATCAAATCCTAATTTTGCACCCAAAAGTTGCAGAAATTCAAGGAAGCATGCAAGGTCAATCAGTCATTGTACAAACAGAGCATGACATGCAAAAATGAGTTGGTAAGCTAACCTATTTATTGCATGAAAATTATGAGATTTAAACATGACTTAGGGTTGAATTTGAGGGACAAAATTGATGAAGACATCTAACCCTAGATCATTGTGCAAAAAAAATCATGGAAATTCATGAATTTAGGTAAGTCAACTAACCTTAGCATTACAGAACATTCCATTAAATTTCAGAACAAGAATGACTACTTCATGCAAAGTTTTCACATAGTGAATGGGCTTCAATTTTACCTACTATATATCATTTTGAATCTTGAAGAGTCTCATACATATGTCTAAAAGACATCATGCATGAATTAGGTCCATAAGAGACTCAGTTGAAGAGATTTCTACATAGACATGCATCAAGGCAAAAATGCAGCAGGACAAGTCACACAATTGCACGAATTACCAATCAAATAACATTATAAAAATCTGAAATTTTTATGCATCTGTTTCAGAAAGTCAGAATTAAAACCCTAGAAGACATCAAAGCTCAATTCTAAGCACAAAAATTCACAAAAATTCGTGAAATAGAACAGGTCGCATTGCAAGGATTAGTTTAGTAATATGGCAGATACTAGAACTAACTTCACACAAGCAAAAATCATAGCAAATGAAGTCTGAGTAGGACTTATAATATACTGTTGGAAAGTTAATCGAACCGTCTATGACTTTCATTAGAAAACCATATTTACAAGCTCATTCCAAGATGTTTATCAAATCAATCATCCCGGCATATGAAAGTGCAGAACAAGGTCATCCAAGCAATTATCCACAATCTAATCATTCTAGCTTATCTAAATCAATCCTATGGCATTCCTAAAGCAGCTGTAGATCACACAGATTAAACTCTAGAGTGAGCTCTAACCCTAATCTCCTATTGAGGCCTCGTTTCATTGAGCTCAAGGTTCGAATGTTGCCTTTTTGTGCGATTCGATCTATTTAAGCTCGATTGAGCGACAATCAAGCCTCCACAGCAGCTTGTGGATGTCGAGGAAGCTCTGAGAGACTTGAGGATCCCCAGAGGAGGGCAAGTGGTGTTGGATCACCGCCGATCAATGACTAAAGGAGGATATGTCATAGAAGAACTTGACAAAGGAAGATCCGAAAAAAGGAGCTCCTCCGGTGACTTTTAGGTGGTGCTCCAACCACCAGGGGCTTCTCGACATGTCGAGGGACATCACCAAAGTGATCAGAATGGCTCAAGGGCTCGTTAGAGGGTCAATCAAGGCTAAGGAAGCCGTCGGACCAACTGCTCAAACTTGATCGAGAGTGGGAATAGGACGAGTAGCTCCGGTGACCTCCTAGGACAGCACTGGTGTCAAAGAGGTCGGAGAGAGACGGAGGAATGCTGGGGGACTAGGATATGGCTGAGTAGTGGCCAGTGTACGGTTCTTAGGCTAGTGAACAGCGATGGTGATTTAGCCAGAGAGAGAGGGAGAGAGAGAGAGAGAGAGAGAGAGTTCATATATGGAAAATGAGCCCCCTTGATTTTTGGAGGGAAAAACCCTTTACAGTGTTCTCATAGGGACCTATTTGCAAATATTTGAAATGCAAGGTCTATTTTGAAAAATCCCAAGGGCAATTTTGCAAATTCATAATTTTATGGGCTGAGGAGGTTGGCCACAAGACAGGCCACTCAACGGTGGTCACTGGTGTTGTTTGGAAAGTGACCGAACCAGACACTTTTCCAACGAGGCCAGTCGAACCGATTCAAGCCAGTGTTGATCGGTTTGGGCTCCTCTTGACTAGTTCAGTCCCTCCTATCTAGATTTAGTCCCTAAGAGGAAATCTTACCTAATTTGGTGGAAAAACAGGCTAATTTGAAAAGAAATGGTCCAATTTCAATGAAATTAGGCCATTTTAACTATGTAAACATATTCCAGTAAATTTCTATTTGCCTAATTACCTAAATAACATGAAAAATGTTGGACCTATGCCATGAGTACATGCAATTGGACTTCATAGTTAAATTTGGATAATTTTGAATAATTTTTACCAAAATATAAAAATTAATTGAAATTCAATTCAATTAATGTTGCAAAACACCTATTGAATTAGTTGCCCTTGTCTAGGATGACCTATTGCATTCAAATTGACCTTGAATTGATGGCATTGCTTTTATGCTAAAATTGAATTGGGATCCAATAATGAAATTGGACCTCAATTCTTGAAATTAGACCTTAGTCTCAAATAGGTCAACTTGAATTTCACTTATAGGAGTTCATTAGCCTAATTTTCTCAGATTCAATAAGTTAAATCCCTAAAATTCAAAGCTTCTCATGTCAATTTTCCAAAAATTGATCTTGAATTTGGACTAAACTCACAAAGATGAGTGGAATGGATGTGTTAGTTTGTAAATCATGAAGAATTGATTCGGATCCCTAATTAGGGATAAAAATGAGAATTCATATTTCTACATGCCCAAGCTCAAAATTGGTCAAATGAGTGAATAGAATGAAAAGAACTAAGCGAAAATAAGAATAAAATGAAAGTAATTTTATTTTTGGTCAATTTTGAATCAAAAACCAAAAAATTCAAAAAATAAGGTTCTTAATCGATTTTTGCAAAATTTTCGATGCCAAAATCAAATTGAGGTTAAAAGAATCTTTTTATGCAAAAATCAATTATTGATTGGGAGTTTGACTTTTGGTCAAAGGGTTTGCTAAAAGTCAACCATTTGACTTCGAGTTCTTGATTGAAATGAATAGAAAATTGCCTAAAAATGATAATCTAAAAGAGAAAAAGCAAATATTGACACTTTTGTTCCAGGAATGGGCCCATCGCAATTGGAGAACCTAATCTCTATTTTTTACCTTTAATGACAAATCGACTAAAAATTAAGTGTCAACATTGGGCTATTATAATTCTTTTTAAGCATGTTGACATCTGAATTTTCTCCCAAATGTCTTTTTTCACAATAGGAATTGACTTTAGCATTTTCGATTTCCTTAAAAATCTGGCCCATTGTAAAAGAATTCACATTAAATTAAATTTCGGCATGCCACATTTAGGAGACACGTCGAATACAACTTCGCATTTGTGGTTTCCTTACTTCTCTACATTATGAGTTATGTTCATTCACATTTCTCTGCAACTTTGTCAGAATTGATCCACGCAATGAAATATCTTTCATCAAAGATTGAGTTTTGATTTTTAATGAATTGGGTTTAGTGGCGATTTAGCGAGGAAGTAATTAACGATGCAACTAGGACAAATGAATCTAGAGTAAAGTAAAATGCAAGTGCAAGAAATTGATAAATTGATAAATTGATAGACTGGAATTGAAAAGATACGTAAGTGCTGATGACTGTGAATCCTTTACAATGATTCAGCATGGCTCTTGTATAATTTATTACAAAGTGCAACCACTTATAAATGGTCCTAAGGAATGCATCCAAGTTGCTAGAATTAGGAATGTAGTCTCTCTCGCATGATCTGCGCCACATCAAAGAATTCACGTTATTTAAGTTCATGTCATGTTCTAGATTTAGTTAGATGTTTAATTTCTCATTCTTAGATTTCAACGTACTTACCTTGATGCATTTCTCACTGGGGATCTTGTCCCTGGGCGTTCTGAGGAGGCCTTGTGTTAGGCTCGGATTGTTTTTTTTTATTTTCCCATTTTCTGTATCTTTATTTATTTTAATATTTATTGTCTTAATTATTTTTGAACATTTATACATGGACATTTAATATTGATGGTTTTTCTTTAAAAAGTCTGGCAAAAATTGCACGAAACAACCATTTTCTATAAAAGAAAAAAGTACCAGTAGTGGGCATTAGCTCATAACCAATTCCTTAAAGGGTTAATACTATGAAAAATCCTAAACTGATATACATGTGATAAATTTATCCCAAACTAATTCTTGAAAAAATTACCAAAAAAGTTATAAACCTATTGCAAATGTGCCAATTCAATTCCAAACTTATTTTTTGGCCAGTTGAATTATAAACCTTTTGCAATCCATTTGGCTAAATTTGGCCAACCGTCGTTGGTGGACATTTTTAATAATATTTTAATTTTTCACATTTTTTTATTATTTATTTTATTTTTCCTCTTTTCTTTCTTTTTTGCCCCCTCTTTTGTGAGTCCTAAAATTCAAACCATTGAGGAATGAATTACTATGAATTTCATCAATGTATTATTAGTTAATCTCACTTGGAATTGACCACTATCGAGATACTAACTCCGAGGGAAAAGGTTAATGAGGAATGAGCATGTGCGACTAAAGAACTCAACCTGGGATAATGAGCCGACCATGGGACTTGCATAAAAACGATCATGTGGTTGCATAGGCCGATGCAAAGAATGATTAGAAGTCGATTCACAAACATGGTATAATGGGATAACCGGTGAATCTATTTACTGTTATCGAGACTACGATCGACCCTGAGTCAATTCCTAGTAATCGTGTACTTTAAAATAAGAATTGATCATTCGTAATTTCATGATTGTCAACATCGTCTAGGTGTCAAGAAAACTTGAATGTGGCTTGAGACTAAGTCAAGCATGAGTTGATAACGCATAAATCCTTGAAGCCGCCTATTTGTTCGAGACATACTAAAACTGCATTTGATCGAAATTGACTATGAATGATAATCCGAATTTGGACGTCGGACTTTTAGGAACATTAGGGATGAACCTTTGGATGATGTTTCCATAATCTTCGAGTTTATTGATAAGCCCGAATTGATGGAAAAAGGGATTAATGGGCCAAAAAGTGGAGCTCACAAGGAAGTGGACCAAGCAAGGCCCAAGTGGGCCTCATGGGCCTCACGCCCAATAGTGGGCAGCCACAAGGTGGGCCCAAGTCAGCCAAGTGGACCCGTTTAGCTCAATTAGCCCACTTAACCCATTTCTAGCCCATTATCTGTTTTGAGCCCAATAATTTGCAGAATCCGTTCCTATTCATTTCTAGCCCATTTCCAAGGCCCGCTTCTTATCTTCAGCCCAAGGATAATTTGGTAAATTGAGCCCAAGGTGAAATGACAAAATGCCCCTCTTGGCATTAATGCATGCAAAACAAAAGAAGAGAAGTCTTTGGCAATGATGAAGGTTTGCATGGGGAATGGATGGAAGTGATGGACATTGAAGTGAGATTAGATGAAAGGATAGAGGGCTTCATCTTCTCTCTCTCTCCTCCTTTTTCCCCCTTCTTGGCCGACCACCCCTCTTTTCTCCTTCTTTTTCCTTTTCTTCCTTTCTTCCATTTTCATTGCTTGTTTAGCTTCCTTGCTAATCGAGCCACCTACAGCAACAACTGAGAGCCCTTGCCCATACCCTCTATCACTGCCGCTCACCGATTTTGGCCGCCGGACCACCCGCCAGCCGTCCAAACCTCCACCGCTCCTGTCCACCTCTATCTCTTCTTACTGTATTGGCTAGAAACACCCAACTATTACTGTTTCTGCCTCACCGCCACCCGAACCAACCACCAGCACCTCACCCTTAGTCGCCTAGAGCCACCGGGCATTGGCCAAGCACTTGTTGGACTACCGGTTAGCCCGGCCAATAGCCGTTCCCCCTGGTCTTGTTCAGTTTTCTGCAGAACCAAAGGAAGCAGCACTTGCAACAGTTGTTTATGTCCCCAGGCCCCCCTACATCAACGTTCTGAGGTTCCCATGCGTAGCCCTCACCGCTACCGTCACGCTCGTGTCTCTAACCCAATTAACACGTGAGTTTATGCTCTAATTCCTCAATTAGTCTGTTAAACTTACTTAGGAGTATATGTTATAGTTAATCTTAGTTAGAAACTTTATTATTATTAACTATGGGTAAGAGAGTTGGTTAGAAAGTGGACCATGGTTAGGTTAATTAACTAAGGTTGACTTATGGTTAGGTTAATTAACTAGAATTGGCCTATGGTTGGGTTAATTAGCTAGGGTTAAGTTAATTAACCAAAGTGGAAGCATGGTTAGGTTAGTTAACTATGGTTAACTTTAATTAAATTGTTAATCATGCTTAGTACTAATTAACGGTGGTTAATTAAGATAATCAAATATTAGTGGGATAATCTTGATTAGTATTATTTTATTAAAAAGAATTTATTTCTTTTTAATTATTATTTATTAAATTCGTAATAATTATTAATTATTTAATATTAATTATTAATTATTTAATATTAATTAATTTAATTTAATTATGAATAGTATTATTTATGTATAATTAAATTGTGGGAATAAGTCAACGAGTTCGTAATTATTAAAGCATGTTGAATTGCTACTTGGATCAATAAAGTATTGATCGCGTGACTTATTAAAATTATCAAGTGCTTGATTATTCCAACAACTATGCCTTGATATATATATATATATCAAGCTTTGCAAGAAATAAATGAGAATGGCACGTTTAATTGATGGGGCATGAAAGTTGGACGGGTTTTGGAATAAAATGTGATCACTTACAATACTTTCCTGTAATTTTTACATGAAAAATATGCAGTAGAATTTTATGTTGAGCATGTGCCAAGTCTACATTGGTTAATACATAGAATTATTTATTTATGGTATGCTCATGTAGTCACGTAAAATATAACCCGTCACTTTGGCAGGAGTTTGGGGGACGAAATCCGACTTGTTGGAAATCCCACCGGAAGTTCGGATGTGGGTCATTGTAGAGGCCGGACCTATGCTCCTTTCAGACGTTGTCGTGCCCAATGGAGCGAGGGGATGCCTAGTAAAGCCAAAAGATATCGGTGGGAGTTCAATTGTACACACTGGCAGAAGTTTGATTATGGCCCTTAAGGGCATTAATAATCAGAACACGCATGAATGCATGGGTGCATGAGAAAGCTAACATTGGTTTTGATTATTGTCACGCCCCGAACCCCGAGCACATGATAACCCCTTACCTTGGTCGATAGAAAGCGACATCCCAGGACTTGTCAATGACCATTTATTTTATCTTTCGTTATGCACAAGTGGAAGAAGAACCATCCCCAATCCAACAAACAATCAAGTAATCAATCAAGGATAGAGGGATGAACAGCAGAAATCTCGACTACTCATTTATACAATTTACAGGATTAACCCACGGAGGATCGTCTTTCGAATTACAAGCCCGACAAAAGAGGCCAATACATCCTCTAAGCCAGGCCAAAAAGAAACTAGACTAATCCAGCTATACAGAATGAACCCTTGGGTTCAGCACCACTGTGACGTCCTGAAATTCGAGCCCTTTGAGGAAGGAATGAATGTTAATTTCGCCAATGCATAGTTGGTTGATCTCACTTGGAACTGATCACTCCTGAGATACTGACCTCGAGGGGAAAGGCAAATGAGGACGGAACTCGCATGACTAAAGAACTTGACCTGGGAAAACGACTCGACCGTAAGACTTGCGTAAGAACGATCCTGTAGTCATGCAGGCCGATTTTAAGGACGACTAGAAGTCGATTCGCGGATAGAAATAATGGGATGACAAGTGATTTCATCTACTATTATCGAACCCACGAACGACCTTATGTCGATCCTTGATAATCGTGTACTTTGAAATAAGAATCTCTCCTTTGCAATTTCATGTCATCAAGGACGTCCATGTGTCGAGAAGTCTTGAACGTGGTTTGGCATGAGTTGGTTACGCGTGAATCCTCGAAGCAGCCTGTTAGTCTGAATTATACCAAAATGACATTTGGGCAAAATTGACAAGGCATGAAAATCCAAGATTGGACTTCAAATTTTCAGGAACGTCTGGGATGGATTTTTGGACAATGCTTCCTTGATAGTCGACAGTGTCGGTTGAGTCGATTTTTGGGAAAGGGATTTTCGAAACGGGGAAACAAGCTTACGAGGACGTGGGCCGGGCAAGAGTAGTGTGGGCCACACACCTAAGGTGGGATGGCCACCGTGGAAGACCGAGACAAACAAATGAGCTCATTGGACTAAACCGAGCATTTACCCTTCCGAGCCCGTTATCTAAACCTGAGCCAATTCGAGCCTATTCCTATTCATTTTCCAGCCTGTTTCCTAGGCCCACCTTTCACTTTCAGCCCAAGGGCACATTAGGAAATGTGCAAAGTGGAAATGACCAAAATATCCTTGGATATTTTGAAGAAAAGTCAAAGGAAGAGAGAGAAGATGATGTCACTTGCTTTGGGGAGTGTAGAAGGCATTTAATAGCATTGAAGGGGTCTTCTAGAAACCCTCACTTCACTCTCTCTCTCCCCTCTTCAGCTCCAAAAATCGCAGCCCCTCTCCTCCCTTGTTTCTCTTCTTCTTGCAATTTTCAGCTTCTGACATTCCACCGAAATCCGAGTTGTTCATGGCCTTTCCGTTGGAATCTCGTCTCGTGCCACCCGCCATCGTGTTTAGAAGAGAATTTCCGTTCAAATAGCATTGGCCGATCGTCAAAAGGAGTTGTTGGTCGACCCGGATGGCGGACGGAAGCCGCCTGTTGTCGGACCGTCACTGTTCCGCCTTTTCCCTATTTTTCTCCCATTCTAGCCAAACCACCGCCCATACCAGCCACAAGTGGTTCCCCCTCGACCCCCAGGTGCCTCTAGTTGCCGACCAGCTTGCCGAAGCTCCGGGCAACCTGTTCAACTCCAGTCAGCCTCTTTCCCCCTAAGCAATGCAGTTTTTTAGAGTTGCAGAGAGAGTTTGATAATTAAGCATGTTTGTCCGAGGGACATCGAAAATGGACCGCTTTTATGAGAAAGGTGGGGAAAATGGTTTTTCCAAGGGACACTGGAAATGGACCGCTTTTGTGAGAAATGATTTGAGGTTTTATATACAAACATGTGTGCATTGGCTAATGCTCAAAGATAATAAGTGGGTTGTAATGGTATGCTTGCATGATCACTAAGTTGAACCCGCTTTATCGAAGATTATGGAAAGGGAAGGCACGGAAGGGCACGGTTGCGCCTCTGCAGAGGAAGGGCGCCATTGCGCCTCGAAGGGCACGAAAGGGCACGGTTGTGCCTTTGCAGAGAAATGGCGCAGTTGTGTCTCGAAGGATACAGAAAGGCACGGTTACGCTTCTGCAGAGGAAGGGCGCCGTAGCGCCTTAGCCTGCACGGAAGGGCATAGTTGCGCCTCTGCGGAAGGGCGCCGTAGCACCATAGCAATAGCACGGAAGGACACGGTTGCGCCTCTGCAGAGGAAGGGCACGGTTGCGCCTCTGCGGAGGAAGGGCACCGCAGTGCCGTTGCACCTCGGCCAAGTTGTAGCCCTGTGAGGCAGTAATAATCGGAACACATGTGGATGCGAGAGTGCATGAGAAAACATGGCATCATTGGTTCCGATTATGCATGAGGTGATCATATCATTTATGGCACGCACGCATGAATTGATAACGTGCCGGGTGTGACAATGGCCAAGTGAGATCGCTTGTGACGCGACTCGCATGTGATTGATGAACTGCGTCATCTAACGGCCATGTACATTGTGTGTATTGTGCCAACTTATAACGTACATGGTATGGCATATCGAGTAAAGTTGTATGCGAACCAACTATTCGATTGTTGGTTGCATTGCTTGCATTGAATGAGGTTTAACGTGTAGGGTATGGCACACCAGGTAAGGTTGCTTGCGAACTGACTTTTGATTGTTGGTTGACCTTGTCTGTGGTTTGACTGCTGATTGCTGGTTGTTTGTGGTTGGGTTGAGTGAGGGGTGGTTCTGGAGAGATACCTCAGGTTGAGTTGGTGTACTAATCGGGGCCTAGGGGAAGAACTCGCTGAGATTTTATCTCAACCCGTGGTGGTTAACCATTTTCAGGTCCTTAGAATGGCGCACTCACAGTGGAGAATCCTGCCCTCGCTTCTCTAGTGATCGACTTGACGGAGTCGAGTCCAATGGGTCCGAGTGACCGTAGTGCTGAACCCGAGGATTCATTTTGTACAGCTGGATTAGCCTAGCCTAATTCCTTTTTAGTTTGGCTTAGAGGATGGATCGGCCCCTATTGTCAGGCTTGTAAATCGGAAAACGATCCTCTGTTGGTTAATCTAGTAAATTATGTAAATGAGTAGTGATGGTTATTTTTACTGTTCATCCATCTATCCCTGATTGATTGATTAATTGATTGATTGTTGGACTGGGGATTGTTCGTCTTCCGCTTGCACATAACGAAAGATTAAAACAAATGGTCATCAACAAGTCCTGGGACGTCGCTTTCTATCGACCAAGAGAAGGGGTTGTCGCGAGCTCGAGAGTCGGGGCGTGACACTAATCATACATGTAAAATTTCAGTATGATTAAGGCAAGACCTTTAATTATAGAAATAATATGATTAAGGCAAGAAATATGGAATTGCTTAACAAGGTCATCTTTTATAATGGATTCTATTGATATTAATAGCTAGGTAGCTGAACTAATGTTTGATTGTGAGCAATGGGAGGAAAAAAATAGGACGAAATGCCTTATACAATTCCCTACCATAAACACTTCGAAAAAAATTGAATCCTAACAATTTATATCCACTAACTTTTTTTGGTGAAAAGAAAATTGTGTTCATTACTCAAAAGCATATATAAAAAGTACAAAATTTTCGTGACAAAACAAATCGAAATAGATCAAGAATATTGAAAAGCAAAGCCAAATCCATAAAACAAGGAAGACTAATAGAGCACTAGCAAATTTTACTACACTTGTTCCACAAGAACAAATCTATCAAACAAAATAATTGACCGTTGATTACTGGATCTCATGTTTTTGTCAGTGATAAGTACATGAAATTTCTTTTCCAATAACACAACATTGCTAGTTGACGGTGTGTGTCTAGGTTTAACTTTCTCTTTACCATCAATGTATGAAAACTGTCATGCCCCAATCCTTGAGCAAGTGATAACCCCTATTCTGTTGCAGTCATTTAAATGCGACATGTAATATATTATTGATGACAGATCAATAGCAAAGCAACCCTCACTCTGCTTTAACTATATACATAATCAGGCACAATTCTATGTAATATCAATAGACAGCAATCAAATTGACGCGTAGGCATTCTCACCTCACATTGGCATATACCTTGCACAATGTAAATTCATACGTGCCATAATTAATACAATCGAGCAATGCATATAATTAGAACACATTTCATATCTCCTCATGCACATTGTAGTCATGTATGTTTCGATTATTATGACCCCTCAAGCCACGGCACAGCCCAAAGGTTGGTGGTCTTTTGACATAACCAAGTATCATTCCACTCCATCAAGCACGACATCATCTAGAACCCCCACTACAGATGGCATTCCTTAAGGAGCATCAGTCCAACCTCAACCATGACTCGACATCTAAACCCCCGTCGGGCATCAACAAATCGGGTATCATCCCCCCAAAGTCCCGATGGAGGACAGGTTCATCTAAATTGACCACATGAGCACCTCAAACTACGCAATCATTTTATTTCTCCATAATTAGCCAATGCAAATGTGGTACGTGCTCTCAATAATAAACAACTGTCATTTTTACATATAAAAATGTAGTAAAATAATCACACATGGTCACGTACATATATTTAACCCATCAAATTTGGCATGCAGTCCTTTTAAAACATCTCGCCTCAAGTCAATCATAAAATTTGACATAAAAACCAGACACCTTGAAGTTTATTAATTATATGTCCATAAAACCTCTTTTAAATATTAACCCGTCAGGTTTCACACAAGGCAATAATTTTTCATAGCAAATCGAACATCCAACAATATGGCACATGTAGAAATTTCACATAAAACTCACGCAAAATTCACATATTAAGTAGTACTTATTGCCCTAATTGTGATAACCTACCAACCCTATCTTGATAACTTATCACCTATTTGGCAATAGCCTATCATTAAATTTCCGATAGCTTATCACTCATTTGGTGATGGCTTATAACTAAATCTTCCAATAACTTATCATTCTTTTGACGATAGCTTATCACCATTTCCAATAGCTTACCGCCTATTTGGCAATAGCTTATCAACTTTTCCTCGATAGCCTATTGCAAAAACTTATCATCCTTTCTAATAGCTTATTGACTAATTTGTCTTTAAATTAATCTAAACATGCTTAACTTAATTAAACTATTATTAATCAAGTTTAATTATAACTAAACTATCCTTAAGCAAGTTTAATAGACTAATCGAGAGATTGGAATGTTAACTCACTAGTTAACGATTCTGGCAACATGGGCACAACGGCGGCGACAAGGGTTATGCACAGCTAAGTCCGGAATGGCAAGGGGTGTGGCGGCAAAGAAGGTTCTCACAGTGGTGGAGATTGAGAGAGGGAGAAGTGGATGGTGGCGTGGCAATAATGGGGCACAGCTCGAGTAGGCGAATGGGCGACATGCAGACGACGATGAGCAATTGTCTGGCATGCCTCAATAAGGGATGGTGTTGGCAGAGTTTGGTGCGGCAACAAGGATGGATGGAGGGGAAAAGAGGAAGAAGAAGAAGAAGAAGAAGAAGAAGAAGAAAGAGAGAACGAGGGAAGGATGGGCAGACGTGCAAGGGAAAAATGAGGGGTAGAGAGAGAGATTTCCCATGCCAACTTCATCATTCTCTTTTGTCTTTCTCTCTCTTTTATCCTCCCTCATTTAATGCAAGAAGGGCATTTTTGTAATTTCACATTTTGGGCATGGAATTCCCATTTTGCCCTTGGGCCATATTCAAGAAATGAGCTTTGGAATTGGGCTTGAACAAATAGAAATGAGCTTGCAAAATTAATGGGCTTGGGCTTATCAATAAGCTTAAAAAGGGTTTGGGCTTGATGGCTTACTTGGCTTGGTGGGCTTAGGTTGGGCCCACATGGCTGAACCCAATGGGCTTGAGGCCCATTAGGCCTTCGTTCGACTCGACTCCTTTTTCGACTCCAAATCTTGGCCCATTAATTCATCTTCCGACATTTTCCTACAAACCGGTAGATTTGAGAATTCATTAGGTGATGTCCAATATTTAGTCTTGATGCTCCTGAAAGTTTGATACTCAAAATCAAATTAAAATTTATGGCTAAATTCAACCAACTACAATTTAATATATTTCAAACTAATAGGCAGTTTTTAGGAGTTACGCATATTTAATCCGTGGTTGAAATGATATTAATCCACGCTTAAGTCTCTTCGATTCATTGATGACCTCGGCTACCATATAATTGCAAGGGATCAATTGCTTGCTTCAAAACACATGATCATTAGGAATTAAGTTAGGGTTGTTAGCAATTCATACAATGGTCATGTGGAATTATCCGCAATCCGATTATATTCCCTTGGCGAACCAACCTATAATCATTCATTGATCGTCTTATATTGGCACAAGATTATCCTTCGTCAATTCTTATAATCGAATCGTCAATCCATGATAAAGTTTTTCAGTCGTGCGTACTTGATCCTTAATAGCCTTTTCCCTTTGGTGAGTATCTCATGAATAACAAATTTAGAATAAATATAACTAACAAGTATTGATAACATAACTATTTCATATATCCCAAAATGAATCAAAATTCAGGACATCACAGAAACAATCAAAATAAGTTCAACAAACACAGATTTAAATGTGGACAAGAAAATCTTTGTGATTCAATGAGATGCCAAAGCTCTTGCAATCATCATTGTGATGGGAGCATGTAACAAAAGTCCAATTTCTTCGCTTGGAGAGATCACCAAGAGAAAGTTCAAGTCTAAGCTTGTTAACATATCCAGCAAAACTCACCATCACTTAAAAGTTTAAGCCAATGAATCATGAGCCAACTAAGATATATTAACTACTCAACATCACATGATGTGGAACTTCTCTAACACAACTCACTACCCACTCGCATATTGCAATATCGATTTAATAAATGCAATATGATCCACACTCCTCCATTGGTTAATCTAGTAAATTATATAAATGAGTCATTAAGGTTTCTGTTATTCATCCATCTATCCCTGTTTAATTGTTTGATTGTCTGTTTGGATTGGGGATGGTTCGTCTTTTGCTTGTGCATAACGAAAGATTAAAATGAATGGTCGTCGACGAGTCCTGGGACGTCGCTTTCAGTTGACCACAGTAAGGGGTTGTCGCGTGCTCAAGGTTCGGGGTGTGACAATATCAAAGTCAATGATTACAGCTTTCAAGCAAGTAGCTATTGTGGTATAGAAATGCAGGCTCGTAAGAATGAAGTTGAGCCAGAAGGATACCTGAATTAAATGAATTTTCAAGACGTCACACCGTTGGAGTTTAAGGTGCGACTAAAGAACTCAACCTGGGAAAATGACTCGACCATAAAACTTGCGTAAGGACAATCCTGTAGTTATGCAGGCCGATTTCAAGGACGACTATAAGTCTATTTGTGGACAGAAATAATGGGACGACAAGTGATTCCGTCTACTATTATTGAACCCACGAATTGCCCTATGTCAATCCTTGATAATCGTGTACTTAGAAATAAGAATCGATCCTTCGCAATTTCATGTAGTCAAGGACGTCCATGTGTCGAGAAGTCTTGAACATGAATTAGCACGAGTCGATTACGCGTGAATCCTCGAAGCCTTTGTCGATCCGAGTAGTACCAAAATGGCATTCGGGCGAAATTGACAAGGCATGAGAATCCAATATTGGACGTTAAATTTTCGAGAACGTCCGAGATGGACTTTTGGACAATGCTTCTTCAACAGTCAACAGTACCGGTTGAGCCGAGTTTTTGAGAAAGGGATTTCGGACCGAGGAAACGAGCCTACGAGGATGTGGGCCAGGCATGATCAGTGTGAACCTCACGCCCAATGTGGGATAGCCGCCATGGAAGGCCCGAGGCAAGCAAGTGAGTTTGTTGGACCAAACCAACCATTTACCCTTCCGAGTCTGTTGTCTAACCTTGAGCCAATTTGAGCCCAACAAATTCCCGAGCCCGTTCCTATTCATTTTCTGGTCCGTTTCCTAGGCCTGCTTTTCACTTTCAGCCCAAGGGCAGATTGGGAAATGTGCAAGGTGGAAATAACCAAAATGCCCTTGGATATTTTGAAGAAAAGTCAAAAGAAGAGAGAGAAGATGATGTCACCTTTCTTGGAAGTTGGGCAAGCTATTTAATGGCCTTAATTGAGGCCTATCTCCAGCACTCATCTCCCTCTCTCTCCTCCTCTTCAGCCCTCAAAACCGCACACCTCTCTCCTTGTTTTCCCTTAGTTCCAGAAATTTCAGCTTCTGATCTCTCACCGAATTTTGAGTTGTTCATTGTCTTCCCGATGGAATCTCGGGTCATGCCACCCACCGTTGTGCTCGGGAGAGAGAATCCGTACGGATGACATCGGCCGTTCGTCGAATGGAGCCGCCAGCCAGTCCATACGGTGGCCGGAAGCCGGCTGCTCGCCGAACCGTCACTGTAGCGACCAGTTCTGCTGTGTTCCACCTTTTGACCCGTTTTCCTCCATTTTTGACCTAACCACCACCCGCACCAGCCACCTACAACTCCCCCTCGACCCCCTGGAGCCTCCGGTCACCGGCCACCAGCTCGCCGAAGCTCCAACCAGCTTGTTTTTGCTCCAACCAGCAACTTCCTCCCATTGCAGTGTTGTCTTTTGAAGTTTGGGATTTGAGTAGAGGTTGTTGTTGCTATGATTTCTGCCCCGGGACCGCCTTAGATCGCTGTGGTAGAGGTCCCCGGGTGTGGGGTTCGTTGTCGCCGTCGCGTCCATGTCTCTGGCTCGCTTAACGGGTGAGTTTAGCTCCTAAACCTTATTTAGTGCCTAAACTAGCTTAGGGTTGGATTAATTAGTGCTAAGGGCTAATTAAAGTGTTTAAAATTAAGTGTATTAGCCCTAAGATAGGTGGTTAGATAGTGGATTAAAATTAGCTTAGCTTAATCTTGCTTATTTATGCTTAATTGTGTGTTTTGTGCTAATTAATCATGTTTTCCCTTAATTACTTGATTAATGTGATTAATTGTTTAATTTATTGATTAAATTATTTCTACATTTAATTAAATAATTATTTAATTTTCGGAATTTATTTATTTAATTGTTTTAATTTTTGAATTTAATTATTTATTTATTAAATTCTGAAATTACTATTCATCCAAAAATTAAATTGTGTAATTTCATGCATATTGATTTTATGGAGTGAATTGAATGTGTAATTGTATGAGCATCCGCTTGAATCGCAAAAAGGGGAAAAAATGGTTTGTCCGAGGGACATCGGAAATAGACCGTTTTTGTGAGAAATGACTTGAAGTTTTATATGCAAGCATGTGTGCATTGACTAATGCTCTAAGATAATAAGTGAATTGTGATGGCATGCTTGTGTGATCACTAAATAGAACATGTTGTCTCGGGAGAGTATCCCTTAACATCTTGTAGAAAATGCCGTCTTGGGAGAATATCCCTTAACGTACGTTGGGCATGCAGTCTCGAAAGAGTATCCATTGACGTTCTTTAAGCATGCGGTCTCGGGAGAGTATCCCTTGATATTATTGGGGCATGCCATCTCGGGAAAATATCCATTGACGTTCTTTAGGTATGTCGTCTTAGAAGAGTATCCCTTGACGTCTTTTGGGTACGGAACGGCACGGTTGCGCCTCAGCGGAGGAAGGGCGCCGTAGCGCCGTTGCACCTCGGCTGTAGCCTTGTGGGGCAGTAATAATCGGAACATGTGTGGATGCAAAGTGCATGAGAAAACATGACATCATTGGTTCCGATTATGCATGAGATGATCACCTCATTATTTATGGCACGTACGCATGAATTGATAACGTGCAAGGTGTGGCAATGGCCAGGTAAGATCGCTTGTGACGCGACTCGTGTGTGATTGGTGGACTGTATCATCTAACGACCATGTGCATTGCGTGTATTGTGTTAATATAACGTGCAGGGTATGACATACCGAGTAAGGATGCTTGCGAACCGACTTATGATCGTTGACTGACCCTACTTGTTATTTTATTGCTGATTGCTGGTTGTTGTGGTTGGGTCATGTGAGGGATGGTTTTGGAGAGATACCCCGGATTTAGTTGGTGTACTAACCGGAGCTTAGAGAAAGGACTCGCTGAGATTTTATCTCAACCCGTCGTGGTTAACCATTTTCAGGCCTTTAAAATGGCACACCCATAGTGGAGAATCCTGCCCCCGCTTCACTAGTTATCGACTTGGTGGAGCCGAGTCCGATGGGTCCGAGCGACCGTGGTACTAAACCCGAGGGTTCATTTTGTATAGCTGGATTAGCCTAGTTTCTTTTTAGCTTGGCTTAAAGGATGGATCGGCCCCTTTTGTTGGCTTGTAATTCAAAATACAATCCTTCGTTGGTTAGTCTAGTAAGTTATATAAATGATTAGTTGAAGTTTCTAATGTTCATCTCTCTATCCATGTTTGATTCTTTGATTGTTTGTTTGGACTGGGAATGGTTAGTCTTCCGCTTGTGTATAATGAAAGATTAAAATGAATGGTCGTCAACGAGTCCTAGAACGTCGCTTTCAATTGACCATGGTAAGAGAGTTGTCGCGTGCTCGAGGTTCGAGGCGTGATAAACAGTCTACGATGCTTGTCTGCATAACTCTTCTAATGACTCTGAGTTGTCTTTAGTCTATCTCCGATAATTTGAACTACATTCAATAATTGCTAAACTAATTTTTGAACTAGCGATTCCCAGTTCTCTGACCTCGTTCCATAAACTAAAATTCCACAAACTTGATCATATTGCGGCTATACCATTTCGAAAAAATCTTATCCCACAAGCACTCTCTTCAATTCATTTCTGCCCCTTTCGACATCCTAAAAGCTTGCCAGGAGTCGCTCCTTGCTCAAGCACTTTGGCCCCAGCGACCACTCCCCACCCTCGTCGGATCAATCGTTATGGGCATCTTCGAACTGTACCATTACTAGCAAAAGTCCCTTTTAGATATACACCATCTCATAGAGCTATTATCCGCTTTGACTTGTCCCATACCAAGCCTCACGGTTTTAACCTCGTCCGAGCACCTCAAAGTACAAAAATTTCTCCAACTCATCAATCCATGAGCTCGTTTCCATAGGGTCACTTATCAACACTTGAAATCTGATTCACTAAATTTCCATCAAACCGCTATCCAAATTCCACAAACCATTGATTTTTCTTTCAACATTCCTTTCACGTCCATTTAATAATCAAACCAATAATTCGCCTCAACCACTTAAAAATTAGTGCAAACCAAATGTCATTTATCGCACTAAAGACTTTCAAATACTTCTTCAAATCCTTTTTGATTGACCATCCATCTGCGGATGGTACACCGTACTATACTACAATTTCGTCCCCAAGGCTGACTGCAAACTTTTCTAGAAAGTTGCCGTAAACTTAGGATCATGGTCAGATGTGATCATCACTGGAACTCCATGAATGTGTACAATATGACATATGTACAACTCTACATACTTATCCAACATGAAATCTTTTCGTACTGCAATGAAGTGAACTGAGTTCATCAACTTGTCAACTACTACCCAAAACGAGTCATTGCCTTACTGACTCTTTGGCAGTCCGATCACAACATCCCTGGTAATGTGTTCCCACTTCCATTCAAGAATCCCAAGAGGTTGCAGCAACCCATTAGGCTTACAATGCTAAGCCTTTACTTGTCGGCATGTTAAGTACTTAGCCATGTGCTTTGCATTGTCCAACTTTATACCATTACACTAGAAGTGCTACTTCAAATTCTGGTATATTTTCATACTGCCAGAATGGATGCTATAGTTACTACGATGAGTTTCCAATAAGATTACTTCCTTAAGCTCTGCATTTTTCGGAACACACAATCGCCCTCAAAATCTCAATGTCCCATCCTTGGACACTTGAAAGTCTGTTTTCCTCTTTGCCTGATCCATCTGCAAGATTTTAAGAATTTCAGAATTGGTCGCTTAGGCACTCTTAATCCTACTTTGCATCTCGAGTTCCACCCTGAGAATGGCTATTAGACTAGCAATATGGCCGACCTCAATTTTAAAATTTGAGTCCCTAACTCCCTCCAAGAGAATCCATTCTCGTACCCTCATCTGTGTAATTGTCGACTTTCGACTGAGCGCATCTACCACTTTGTTCGCTTTCCCCGGATGATATAGAATCTCACAATCATAGTCCTTAAGAAGTTCCATCCATCATCGTTGAACATGAGGCAAAGATGTTCGCCACTAATTCCAAATCATGCGTCGGGTAGTTAAGCTTGTGAGGCCTTAACTATTGGGATGTGTATGCAACCACTTTGCCATGTTGCATTAACACGCAACCCAGTCCTTCATACGACACGTTACTATAGATTTCATACCCACCAAAACCAAATGATATTGTCAAGTAGGTTCGGCAGTCAGTTTACTCTTGAACTCTTGAAAACTACGCTCGCACTTGTCCATCCAATTGAACTTCTCTTCCTTCTTTAACAACCTCATCAATGGCATGTCTATCGCAAAAAATTTCTCTACGAAATGTCTGTAATATCTAGCCAATCAAAATTTCTTGAGATTGTAACATCATGTCAATAGAGATCCCTTCACTTGAAATCACATGACCTAAAAATACCACGCAAAATAACCAAAACTCGCATTTGCTAATTTAGCATACAGCTCATGTTCCCTCAAGGTCTATAGTATTGATCTCAGGTGTTTTTCGTGATCTTTTGGACTCCTCGAGTATACCAGAATATCGTCAATGAACATAATCACAAATTGGTCCAAACATTTTATTGAACACCCAGTTCATCAAGTCCATGAAAGTAATAGGAGCATTCATCAATCCAAAGGGCATTACCATAAATTTGTAATGACTATAGCGTGTCCTAAACGTTGTTTTCGGTATATCCTCCTTTTTGATCCTCAATTGATGATAGCCTATTCTTAGGTCTATCTTGGAAAATACTGAGGCTCCTTGAAGTTGATCGAACAAATCATCAATCCTTGGCAACAAATACTTGCTCTTAATCGTCACTTGATTAAGCTGCAGGTAATCAATTCACAATCTCAACAAACCGTCATTTTTCCTTACAAATAGTACCGACACTTCCCAGGAGACACACTAGGACGAATGAAACCTTTATCCAGTAGCTATTGCATCTGCACCTTCAGTTCTTTCAATTTTTACAAGGCCATCCTATAAGGTGCCTTGGAAATCGGTTCAGTCCTAAGAGTCAACTCAATCACAAACTCAATTTCCTCCAAAGAGAGAAACACAACCATGTACTCTTGTACCACAGCAATATTCTCCACCTTTGATCCTTTCACCATCGTGACTGCCACCAATGCCAAATACCCTTGGCATCCAGATTCTAACAACTGAGTCACCTCAAGTGACAAAATCAGAAGAACGGAGGGTCCTCCTCGATTTCCCACAAACTCAAAACTATCATTCACTACTGAGTTAAACTAAATTGTCCTTCCATGACAATCCACCACAGCTCGTTGCTTGGTAAGCCAATCCATGCCAACTATGACATCAAAGTCATACATTGCTATGGCAATCAAGTCAATGACTTCCTCGTGACATCGAAGAATAGGGGAGATTTCCATGTCTCCTCCCACACACTCGGCAAACTCCCATGGCATTGGGCGTCAGCTTTCCCACATAATTTTTTCTATTAGGTGGGACGGGATTCCTTCTCCCCATCATTGGTCTCTTTCCAAATTGACAACTATCTCTATTGGGCACGAACCGCGAAACAGATGTGGTCACCCTCTCAATCATGTTATTTTCTATCATCAGGGCTCTCTTGTATATCTCATCAAAACTTTTGAAGTTCAAGGACACCAGCTAGGCTTTCAATTCTGGCTTTAAGCCATCTCTGAAACGTCTCGCCCTATCCACAAGGTCCTTTACCAATCTCGGCGCATACTTGGCCAACTCAGTGAACTTCACCTCATACTAATCCACTAACATCCAATTCTGACGAAACTATTGGAATTCTACCATCTTTGACGCTCTTACACTATTTAAGAAGCACTTCTCATTGAAAGCTTCACAAAAGGCACCCCAAATCTGAGACATGCCTTCAGGGAACACTCTTCCTTGAATGGCTTCCCACCAATTAATGACATTACCTTGAAGCTGATAAACTGCCAGTAGCACTCGATCTTCCCCTGAACACCTTAACACTGAAAAAGGTCCTCTCACTATCCTTTATCCAAAGGGTCGTAGCTTCGGGGTTGCCTACGCCACTGAACCTCGGTGGCTTCAGTCTCAGGAATTGCTCTACCAACCTAGGCATCGCTCTCTCACACACCTCTCCTCTTACTAGGGAAACCACAAGGACCACAGCAAAAGCATTTGGCTTGCTGTTCTAAGAGGGTCTCTAGCGCCAGCAGGGTCCCGTCTAACCTAGGATCTATTTGCGCGATACCTCTAACACTGATCTGACCAGACACTACCCTACGCCTAGGGGCTCACTCTACTCAAGATTGCTCATCACTCTGGACTATGAGCAACCCGCCACCACACAAAACCACAAAAGCAATCACAAGCACGTAGTATAAAAGCCATCCCTATCTCACTATCCCAAAAATCTCACGCACCTTATCACTCCAGGTCTCAACCTGGCTTTGATACCAAAACCGACGAGGATGTCACACCCCGAACCCCGAGCACGCGACAACCCCTTACCATTGGTTAATCTAGTAAATTATATAAATGAGTTGTTGAGGTTTCTACATTTCCTGAAAAGTAAACCTAACTTAAGCATAGCAATGTAGAGGGTCTATTTACTTCAAAGCCAAAATAATAAGTTGATTATGCTGTAAAGATCCAGGATGAGAACCATAGTCGTACGACCTTCCAACGCACATTCCATCTATTTGTTTACAGCATAGCGAAGTTATCTCCAATGCGAAGCGAGGTTGTCAACTTTGAAATATGTGAAGTAGCAAATCGACAAGGACTCTAATAATTTGTTACATATCAAACAAAAACGATGCAATCGACATGCACACCTCAAGGAGAAACCATCCTAAGGAAATGTAGCTAAAAAAGCCAAACCAAACTGGGAACAGAACACAAACACTTGGACATAATTAAGAGCACTCTGGCTGTTCAGAGGTATTATTAACTCAATACCTTCATCAGATTTTCAGGCATGAACCCACAAAAAGGTTATCAAAAAGTGCCTGTGAATCTTCTCCATTCATATCTATCAAAGAATTTGATTGCCAAAAATGGAAAACATTGTTGCTTACTCAATTCGCTTAAGGTTTGAACACAAGGGAACAGGTCACGCGTCAAGAAGCTTCCAAGTGCAACGTGCACTTATTCATCATCTTTTCCCACAAAATTTGACCGAATTCTCCGAGCAAAGCCGAGAAATTTCCTCCACATCTAATTTCCCACAACGTCTTATTATAACCTTTCGCAATTTCTTCAAGCTTGACAGGTCAGGCAACTTCTGTAAAGATTCACAAGATTCAATCTGCAATTTTTTCAAAGATTGGGGTAGTTTGCCTTGAATCTCGACCAGATTACCACAGTTTTGTACTAGAAGAATCGTTAGTTCTTTCGAATTGCTTAGATCAGGTAGGATCTGCATTTGTTTAAAGCCAGAAAGCCACAACTCACGTCGATCCATGTTAGCACGTTCAAGAACCTGATTGCATTCTTCTATTTTAACAACTGCCTTACCCATTAAGTGGAACAGATCGGGCAACTCCTGTAACGAAGGACAGGAAGAAATTCTAAGTTCATCCAAAAACCGCGGTAGTTCGCCTTGAATCTCAACCAGATTACCACACACCCGTATTTGAATACTCCTTAGCTTGTTTAACTTGCTTAGATCAGGTAGCATTGCCAACTGTCTGAGCCAATAAATGTCCAAATCTCGTAGGTTCTCCAAACAACCAAGGCCTTGAATCTCTGCAACTGCAGAGTCCCAAATCCGCAGAGATGATAGTTTCCTCAAATTCGATAGATCCATCGAGCAAAGTGAGTTGCAACCATGCACAGTTAAGGAGGATAAACTTGAGGGAAGCCTCGGGAGGTGACGCGGTTGAGGAGGGAGGCTAAGGTACGTCGGCGAGGCCGCCCCCCCAAAAAAGTGCAGATACAGAGACTCCAATTTTCTTAAGTTTCCAATCCACCGTGGTATCGGTTCTTCCAGAAGCCCATTAGATTGCCCAGCAAATTTTATGCGCAATCCCTTTAAGTTAGCGAGATTTGAGAGATCCGGAAATGTGTACACGGTCAACACCCCCAGTTTTAATTCGATAAGGCTTTCAGGAAGCCTCGGTAGGGCATGTATTCTCACCTCTTCCAATCTCAAGATTCTTAGGGATTTATTCACGTAGATGCAATCGCCAATTTCCACATGGAAAGGCTCGCTAAGCTCATACCTACCGGTGATATTTATTTCTTGGAGCTTCTTCAGCGTCCAAAAGACACTGCCTATTTTCCTTATGTGACTTTTATTCATCTTCACTACTTTCAAATTCCTCGACTTTCTGATGGAATTAGGTAGTTCTTTGATACTCGTGGAACTTAAGTCCAACTCAGTCAACGATTCCAAATTCCCGATTATCTCCGGAAGGCTCTCCAAACTCCTGCATCTTCTTAGAGATAGGTATTCGAGACTTCCAAAATCTCCAGCCAGCTCATCTGGTAGCCTCTCAAGATTCACACAATGACTTAAATCTAAGAAAACTAAGCATTTCAATTGACAAATCGATTTATCAATTTCGATTAATGATTCACAGCCTGATAAGATCAAGCGTTCTAAATTTGAATGAGCAGAGAAGTTGGGGGTTCTCTTCAAGTGTCGACAATAGGCCAGATCCAGAACTTTCAAATTCTTAATCACCTATAAAAGAAAAATAATGCCAAGGTTACTTTTGAATCTAATAAGACAAAAGAATAAGTGTTGTCTAGCATATAACATACCTTCATGTGGCTCCATCCCTTCCAATCATGTGTAATTTCACTTCGAGATAGATCAAGGATAATCAAATTCTCCATGGAGAAATTTGCTATCTTGAATTTTGGCCAAATATTATGCAAAGAAAGCCATCGTAATTGTGGAAGGAGATCTAAATTCTTCTGGAAAACATTTGATGGCCATTTGTGCTGAAGAACCATCTTTTTTGCATGAAAATTTCCCTTCAAGTTGTCAACTTCAAGGAATTTTAGATTTGGTAGGCTCTTAAAGTCCTTATATATAAAGCAGTGCTGATCGTCAAACTTGAGATGAAGAGCTTCAACTTCTTCTTTTTCCTGTCCAAAGGAAAAATATTAAAACAAAAAGTTGAAAGGAAACACATTTATTCAAGTTCACTATTTTAAGGGTTTGAGTTGAGTACTATCATCCCTTTAATCTTAAAAGAAAAAAAATATTAGTCGGGTAGGTCATGATGGTACTAGAGAACACAAAAAGCAATTGCCTTTTTTAGGGGGCTAGGACACTAAGAGTACCATAACTTTCATACGGTGCTCACTTTGGTGCTAAAACTTTTTTTCGCTTACTTGAGTGCCACATCGGAGTAAAATTGTTCGGTTAAGTGCCACTTCCGGCCAAAAATTGTTCGTTAAGTGCCAAAATGCATACGTGGAATTTTTTAATGATTTTTCTTTTTTTTTAATAAATTTCGACGCCGACGTGGACTTTTCAGACAAAATGACGCCGTTTCTACTCTTTTTTAAAAAAATTGATTTTTTTTTGTTTTTTTGTTTTTTTTTTTTTTTTTAGGGCCGGCAAGGGCCACCGGTGACCCTCACCGGCCTTAAAGAAAAAAATTCAAAAAATTCAAAAAAATTCAAAAAAAAAATCAAAAAAATTAATAAATATATTAAAATATTGTTCACCGGTGCCACGTCGGCTTTTCGGCGGCCAAGTCGGCTTTTCCGGCGGCCACGTCAGCTTTTCCGGTGGCCACGTCGAATTGGCACTCAAGTGAACGTTTTTAAAAACTTGTGGCACTCAAGTGAGCGAAAAAAAAAGTTTTTTGACCAAAGTGAGCGCCATACGAAAGTTATGGCACTCTAGTGTACTTATCCCCCTTTTTTTGAAAAGAAAATGTCCCAAGTAACTTACAAATGTATTGCACAAGGCATTTTACCTCATGTCTCCTCAGCAGAACCAATCCTTCATTAGAATTCCACACCCACCGTTGCTTCTCTATTTTCATCTCACTTTCTTGACGAACTATTTCTCTTCCAAGGTCTCTGAATTGATCATGCATCCACAATTCATTATGTTTTCCAATCTTTATCAAAGACATGTTCTCCAAAACTTCCAAGGCTTCTTCTGAAAAACGTTCAAATGCATCCCAGTAATTAATCACAATGTCTTTGTGATATCCAATGAAATGACAAGCTATTTCAAGGAATATATACTGCCGCCGCTTATCTAATGCCTCATAACTTATTTTGAGCTTACTCTGAACTTCATCAGGAGGAATACTTTCTAGCTTCTTCAACGTGGCATCCCACATTTCCTTATTTTTGTTGGATAAAAGTGAACCTATGATCTCAAGAGCTAATGGAAGACCTCCAGCAATTTGTATTGCCCTTTTGGATTGGTCAATATAATTGTCTAAAGGAGAATCTCTTCTGAAGGCATGTTTGCTAAAAAGTTGAAGAGATTTATCAGGATCCATGCCTGTAAGCTCAAAGCTCCAATCCACTTCCGGAACATGGAGAACATCTTTCCTTCTTGTTGTAATAATAAGTTTGCTCCCTTCTCCGAACCAATCACGCTTACCTATAAGTGCATCCATATGACCCTTTTCTTCCACATCATCGAGAAGAACGAGGACTCTTTTATTAGACAACCTGTCTTTAATGGTCTTAATCCCTTCATCAATGTTTCGGATGTCCATCCATTTCGTCTTAAGGATGTCTGAGATGAGCTGATGCTGCAAGTTATCAATGCCCTTGAGCTTTGACGTTTCACGGATGTTGGAAAGGAAGCAACAATTTTTGTACTTGTTGGAAAGCTCATTGTAGATTATTTTGGCAATTGTTGTCTTTTCAATGCCACCCATCTCATGAATTCCCACAATCCGCGTTTCACTTGTGCGAGCACCTATCTCTTCCATGATTTTTTCCACATGGTGGTCTACACTAACCAAGTGGTTCGATACCACCAAATAAGCCTTCTTCAACTCATTGAAAACCTTCTGGGTAACTGTTTTTGCGATCACACCTTCTCCCCTAGTGTTTGTTGGAGGTCAAATGGTAATGAGTTAGAAAATTGTGTTGAACCAAACTATGTTCTAACAAGACCAAAGTGAAAATTAGAGACCCCTTCGAAATGCTTTCTGCGAGGATTTACTCCATTGTAAACGAATTAGCATTGGCATATACAGTTAACGAATGACCTTAACTTACAAAGAAAAAAAGGCAGTTTGGAATGAAAAAGGACAAAATTGGGATTGTGCCATTATTTCGTGTGATTTCTACAGTATAATTTCAATAGCATAAAATTCAATTTCAACAAAGCTAACACAAATCTAGAAAAGAAACCACGTGAAACATATCAGTTTTAATGGTACAAGGCACGTCAAATGGAATGATAAAAGCAATTACCTATTGGCCATGCTTGGCAAGTCCCATCCGTCTAGTTCCCCAACTGTAGTGAGAGCAGCCTTCCACTCACGTATAGTCTCTTCGTCATATCGCTTCTTACTTTCATGTGAAAGAAAGGCCTCTCTATAACCCCCAACTTGGTGTCTAACCTCTGAAGGTGCCACATCATAAAAAATGGGCATAATCTTTTGTCCCGTAGTTTTCTGGCACTCAACCATCTGGACTAACTCCTTGAGACACCATATGCTAAAGGCATAACCTTTCGAAAATATAGGTATTGAGATCTTCGATTGATTGATTGCTTGGAGAAGTTTCGGGCCAAATTTTTCCCCCTTGCCGAGCTCTTCATCATCCTTATAGACACGTATTCCCACATCTATCAAGCTAGTGTAAAGGAAATTGGTAAAACCTGTTCGAGTATCTTTTCCTCTGAAGCTCAAGAATACTTCATATTCATATCCTAATGAATTACCCATTCCCTGACCTTTTGTGGCAGTGTGAGTAAAAGAAGCGCTCCCTGCTATTCCATCGTTTTCACAGATGCATTGTTTTTCAGCACTCCCTTCCATTGATTTCCATCAATCTGTTCTTCAAGAAATACTGAAAAGTATATCAGCAACCAGAGATGGAAAATGTTTAGAAGCCTAACTTACAAATGGAGATCTCTGTAGGTCATTAAACTTAGTAGCCTAGATTGGCTAAATATGCAGAGAGTCGTGGGTCAGTGTGCTACAATTGTTTAATAAGAATGATTAATCGCAGCATCACTCCAGCCCATCAAATTTGACAATACACGTGAACATAGGGGTATTAAATCTCATGGGGAGTCTTAAGGAGTTTTAAATCTTATGAGGAGAACGTTAACATAGCCCAGCGCGAAGTTTTCATTTAAAAAAAAAAAAAAAGCTCGCCCTTCTCAAATTTCGAGAACACAAATTATTCCCTAAGGGTTCTCAATCTCAAGAAGAGAACATGAATGTGTTCTCATCTGGCCTGGCACAGTGCAGAGCATTTTTTAAAAAGGAAAGGTTCCACTCTCCTCGGATTTCGACAACATAAATTGTTTCTTCTTATTGTCACTTCTGCAAATATGACCACCACTCTCTCTAGAATGTAATAAAAAAATAATCAGAACTATTCATGTGATGGGATAATTGTAGTTTGAAATCCTACACGTTTCTAAAATTCTGTTAACAAAAAATGGAGTATTGTTTCGTGCATGCTAGATATAAAGAACCAATCATAAACTCGGAAGTATAGCTAGTATGTAAAAATTAACCGACAACTTGTAGTCCGGTCAATTATTAGAAAGTTACCAAAAAAAATAATAGTTTTTTCATCCTCAAACCAAATAATGGGTTACGGTTTTTTCTTTTAGATTTTATAAAAGGGTTTGTATTTTCGCTTGTACATTATGAATGCTTACATACTTTATTACTAGTCTAGATTCATGGTTCCAACTTACAAACAAAATAACTATTTTACCCCTCTAAATCCAAATATGTTGTTAACATTGTTTTGAATTTATGAGTGGCGATGTTCATTTGTAAGTACCATATGAATGAAATCATCTATTTTTACCATATTGAAAATACTCTTGTAACTTACGAACAATCGTTTGCTTTTATAAGTGGATGAGTATTTTTGGTAGTGAACTACGAATTGCTTGTATGCTTTGTTAGTAGTCTTTGTTAAAGATTGTAACTTACAAACAAATGACCATTTTACAAGTATTATGAAACTCGTTACAATTTTATGAGCCGAAATTTTGTTGTTAGTAAGATGCTAATGAAACGGCCGATTTACCTTCTTGAAATAATCTTGCAGCTTACATGTCACACCCTGGATCCTAAAGGGATGGGGGTGACACAATTGTCCTTCCTCCCAAAGGATGTAGCCTTTAATCACCCAAAGGTCTAGCTTTCAAAAATTCCCACGATAACGCTCTCTCTAATGGCCACTAACTGAGGGATCTAAAGAGATTGGGAAAAAGAGGAGCAAGCAATCACAACTCGGTGAGTACATATCTCTTCTAAGCAAATCAAGTAGTCACTGTATGTGTACAACTATAGAGCACTACTAAAAAACTTATAATCTAACACTTTAATATTCAAACTCATGGTATAAAATACATATTGAATTACATGAATTGTTTCTTATCGACACAACTTTGTACAAGTCAGAAATACTCATTTAAATCCACTATCACAATTCAAACATCAATGGTCAAGTCCATTAATTAATCTCTATCAAACACACGTCAATAGTCCATTCCATCAACTAATTTCAAATCAAACTCATATCACATATCAACAGTTTACTCCACCGATCAATCACATAGCACGTCATATTTCAAATCTCTAGCGATAAATCCCACGAAACCATGTTATCGTATAGCACTTAGCCCTTGAGTAGTACAAGACCCTAGAGGTGGCTCCCACGAAGTTATTTTATCGTGTAGCACTTAGTCTTTGACCAACGTATATCAATAATACAAGACCCTAGAAGTGGCTCCCATGAAGTTACATTTTTATGTAGTACTTAGTCATTGATTACAAGGCTCTAGAGGTGACTTCTATGAAGTTACATTACACGTAGCACTTAGCCATTTCCCGGTCCATATTGTCAGAGAAACATCTCCAAGTGATTTTGATGATATCCAAATTATCCTTAGTATAATATTTACTATGACATATGCAGATGTTCATGTCAAGGGACTATGTAATATCCATGGTGTAATCCAGTGGAAGGAAGTTCGCAATAAGTCCTAATATAATTTTTCCTTAAAACAGTATCGATGGACCTAAAGATTAGTTGTTGATGATGTCTGCATCAAGGCTATAAAGATCGAGTCATTAGTGCTGTGGCAACCACATAGTGTTAGCAAACTAGCCGTTGACTTTGGATTCACACGGGAGTAGAATCCAAATGAAACTAGTAATCGAGCTGCTAGATCGTTTGATAGGTCGGTCAAAGACTCTAGCGAAGGGGCAACAATAGTGGCAATTTCTAGGTAGTCTGCAGATGTTCTAGAAAAAGGATTGTATGGGCATTTCTCTCTCCGGACAATAACTCAACGGTAACTCTAAAGGCTCTTTGCTTCTTCAATCCACCTTAAACAAATAGATTGAAGATGGTTATAAAAAAAATGAAATAAAATAAAATAAAAGACCTCCGAAGCCAAATGTTAGAGAGCATTGCATACCAAGATCAAAAGATTAGCTTCTTGTTGTTTACAAAGCAAAACGCTCTCCATTCACTATTTCTCTGAAACTTGTATTCGTGTTGTTTTAGTAATTATGCTAAGATTTAAGTGTACAAGAGTAAGAATAGCAACTGAGTCCTGATAGTATTGTCTTATCCTGTAAAAAAATTGGCACTAGCCATTTGTAACTTATCAACAGATTAGTAGTGAAATCTAGCCCATCTTGCTACTGTTAGTTTGAAGAGTGGACGTAGGCTTGTGGATAAAGCCGAATCACTATAACACTTTGTGTGCTATCATTTTCCAACTCTTTACTTTCACCGACACACATTTGAGTCACAAGCTTTGAAACATCATCTTTAGGTTGTACACATATCACTGTTGATTTCCCCAGCCTTTCATAATTCAATTCTTTCCATAAAACCTATTAAAAATCCATTCCATAAATCAGTTCGCAACATGGTACACATATATGAACTTTCACGACACCTTGCATAACATGTTACTCAAACCATTCTTAAATAAATAAAAATAGTAAATGCCCAATCCGAAGTTATGCATTAGATATACTATGAACATTATTTTTGCCTTTTTACCACATCACAATGTGTATATAATATATCTCATACCTTTCATTTTCAGAATACGAGTTTACAAATTCAAAAAATTGATAACACTACTCACCTGGATATGCACTAACTAAGCAATAAGGCTCATTTGAATCAACGAATTTACAATCTTCTCATATAAGCGAGAAATAACATCAAAACCAAGTAAAACGCTATCTCAATTACGGCACAACTTACTAAGCTTAAACACTAACAAAATAATCTCATACGTCAACAAATCGCTCGCCTAAAGAGATTATTCAAACCTAAACACAACGTGAAACTCGCCCCAAAACCCTATGATCTTGCTCCAACGGACCTGCTACGCCAAAATGATTGCCATCAAACCCCATGGTTCTACAACGCCATAAACCGCCATTTCCATGGAATCCCGAAGCTCCATAACTCAAAAATTGGATTTCGTGGCTCGATTTTTACATAACTTCGAATTTGAACCCTAACCCCGAAAATTATTCCAAGAACTAGGGGTGCGAGCATTTACCTGATCTTGCGCTATGGAGCTGAATCAACTTGATGAGACCCCGCGGCATGAACGAGCCCTCTCTTTTCCCTCTCTTCTTCTTGCCCTCTTTCTTTCCCTTCTTTCTGTTTGTCGGACAAGCTCTCGGTTAAAAGAAGAGCCGAGCGTCATCTTTTCTTTTCCTTTTGTTGACCAGGTCAACTTCATTTTTTCTTTTGTTTTTCTTTTGCTTGTGGACCCCACCTTCATTTGACTTGGTCTAATAGAAGACGAATAGTGGTCTGCTTTTACGAGTGGGCGTGTTTTTCCTCTCGTTTCCTTACAAATTTTTTAACAGTGACGCCGCTTAATGGTTGTAACTTCTGAAAAAAAAAAAGTATTTCATTACCCTGAATTATCAGTAAATTATTAACATCGTTTGGACGTCTATTTGCTGGTAACATACAAACATATCTTGTGCAATTGTATGTATGCAAGACCATTGTGTGTATTTATTTACTAGTAATATTGTGGTTATTTGTAGTGATGGAGCACTCTACTTGTTTATATAGTTTATTCTGAGACACCTATTAGAAGCTCCGAGATGACTAAATATGCCACACAAGAGCCACATTTCTTCCTTGCTTCAAATCCCTGATCTTCTCTCATTGTCACTGCTTTGCTCACTCGCATCCAAAACGCTAACCTAACCCCACGCCCCTCAAAGTTGATGAGCTGACCTCCTCAAAGTTGCTGCCCAGTGCATGAGCGACATGAATGCGCCAGCACCAGCAAGACCTTTAGACCTCGATAGGGTATAGATGTTGATTAAACGAACCGATCGATATTCTGATAAGGGCAACATGGAGGAAGCTCATGGTGGTTGAGCCAAAGAGGAAAAATAAAATCTTGCTAAATCCAGCTGTCTAAAAATGTTCTCATTTCAAAATTCATAAGTTCTCAAATCTTTTTAAATATAAATCTAAACGTGACAAAAAAAAAGGTTAATATTGAAATTATTAACACTGTTGGATCGATGAGTAAAAAAAAGATTCTTGAAAAGTATCATATTTCTTGAATTAAGATCAATAAAAGATCGAATATGTTCATCTATAGCTTTAGCTTTGATTATACTCCATTAAATTCTTGTTTTAGTAAAATGAAACTCCAAAAGTCTGGTCGCAGATTTTTATTTTTATTTTTAAATCAGACTCCTATTGAGCTTCCTCCGTTACAGCTCGAAAGATCGGGGAAGAAGAGAAAACAGGTGGGTTCCCACTGCCTATACACCTACTCTTTTTCGACCAAACAAAAAAATTCCTCTTTTAAAAGGAAAGGAAAGACTTTTCCTACAGATGCGGGCCCTAAGTGTCGCTACCTTTGTCCCTTTGCCACAGAATCTTAAGGTACTAAAGATGAAGATTTTTCCGAATGACTTTTCAAAAGGTCATTGAACCACGAAGAAGCCAAAGGATCGGCTGAATATGCAGACGGAGTCATGGGGCCACTTTGTTGCAAAACTTGGCCAGTAAGGATGCTTCCTCGAAGCATCGGTCTAGCCTGTCAAAGTCGACAAATTATTTATGTTTCTTAACACGGAAAATCACTAGACCGTGGGTGCCGAAATTTCGGGGATGAGAATCTACTTTTGCCTCCAAATCAATGGGCGGATTCATTCGAAATCAAGTCAACAAAAGCAGACGTCGAAACGCCAATGCGATGGCTTGTTTGGACAACCGATAGGCAAATGGAGCCAATGTGGGTATGATGTGATTTTAGTATGGTCTACTTGTCATTGTTATAAGCTTTCAAAATACTAAACCTCCATGATGACAAACTGTCTCTCACAATTTTTAGGGTCCAGGAAGTGATATAATTTGGAGATGCTGTCTTTTGAATAATAAATGGGACGAATTTATATCTATTTTAACCGAAAGAGCTTCCAACTTACTTTGGAACTAAATATACAAAATAAATAAGCTTCAACTTAGGCTCGGTTTGTTTCGTGAGAATGAACATTTTGAAATTTATATTTTAAAAAATGATAATTTGTATTGCTTATAAAAGCGAATAAATTGATGAAAATATTTGACATAAATTTTTAACGATAATGAAAATATTTTTTATTAATTAATTATTTTAAATTATATAAGTGATGATTTTTGGAAAAATATTTTTTAAGTAATTTATTTTTTCAAAATAAATAGAAACTTAATTTTAAGAAATGTGGCATGGATTTTACTCATGCTCTGCTTTTTTTTGCTTTTTCTCTGCGCTTGAGACCTTACACTCCTCCCCCTTCTTTTTAGCATGTCACTTCATCTCCTTTCGGGACGAGAAAGAGTACGAAGTGATGTGATCGTTCACTTCAGATCTCTTCGTCAAACACTTGTCAATTTTATTCCGAAGGGCTTCGCAAAAAAAGAAAACAGAAAATGAAATTGTCCCTTAATCCTTATTTTATTTAACTTGGGATCAGTTTATTTGATGAAAAACCACGTTGGGGAATTTTTTTGCTGTACTAAAACCATTCGATTGATGGAAAACGATTACCACAAACTAAAAATAATAAGCTTAGGACAACGACTTGGCAAGAAGATATTGTTTTCCCTTATGTCTTGCTGCGCGTTGAAGTGATAAAGATGTGCTTCATTAATGCTTAATTTTTCTACCAAAAACATGATATGATTTTGTAATTTCTACCCTAATTTTTCTGTAATCAACGTTATTTTGATGGATTACAAAATAAATGAAGACGATATTGATTCTAGTTTATTAGTCATCCCATGTTACTTTTAACGATACAAGCTACCTTTAATGGATTTCACTTATTACCAATTACAATAAAATCAATTTTTTTCAACTTATTTTCCCATAATCAAAATTTCCTTGTTTACTTTCTTTGAAATTAAGTTTTCTAAAAACATTTTCCCGTGACCAAAAATATGTTCAATGAGACAAACACACTCTAAGAATATATTTTTATTTGATTTTCAATTTTCATAGGATGGTATTTGATCAAAGGAATTCGTAAGATGAAATTACCGATGAATATGAGAATTGAAGATCGATTTATTATCATATTTTGGGAGGGGGGTTGAATGAGGTGAACGAGAGAACAGCCAGTGTTGGATTTTACATAGTGATCTAGTGACATTTTTTTTTCCTTTTTGATTAAATCTCTACGTTTATGGAAGTCTGACTGTGTGGGGCACAAAGTACCAAATAAATGAATCATTGGTGTGATTCCATCTTGAGCAAAGCTGGTTCCTCATGGACTGTGGCAGTCCAAGTCTTCAAAGACTTTGACTTTGCTCTCTCGTGATGTTTCTTTCTTGCACCTACTGGACGCTGTTCTGTCTTATTATTTTATTTTTTTCTCCTTCTGAGAGTGGTAGCTAACGTTAATGCCATGTTAAGATGAGGCACTAGAAGCTTAGGTTTTAGATTGTTGGCGTTCATATCAAAATCATATTGACCAATCTCAAGCAATTCTTAATTTAATGATTGTATTTCCATTCAATGCAGAACTATGTATATGCGCACATTCCATCTCCATTTAGTTAAATTAGATAGTATTGACTTTTTTTATCGATTGATGACATGATTGGCTTAATTATTTTTTAAAAAAAGTTTGTTTTAAATAGATGGTGTTTGCTTGCAAGCATTTTTCTATTCGATTTTGTGGTAACTAAACATTCCATATTTTGCAATAGAAAACAAAATCTCGCTAGATCCAGAGATGTAAAAATGTTCCATTCCACGATTCATAAGTTCTTAAGTCTTTTCAAACATATATTCAAGTGTGACAAAAATAATTTAAGAGCAAAGTTATTAATCATGATGACTCGATGAATTAAAAAGGACTATTGAGAAGTATTAAATGCCTTGAGTAGAGACTAATGAAAAATCAAATGTGTTTTCCAATAGCTCTAGCTTTGATTATAGTTTTAGTAAAACAAAACTCCGAAAGTCTCATTGTAAATTTTTTTAAAATCAAACTCCTTCCTTACGCATCGACATTGAGTTTCCTCTATTAGCTCAAAAGCTCTGGGAAGAAGAGAATATAGGGGGAACCTAAATTCCTCCATTAACTATCAGAGACCTTTGTTCCTTCACCACAGAAATATTAAGGAACCAAAAA
Organism: Corymbia maculata; assembly: GCA_014182735.1. Classification (NCBI taxonomy): domain Eukaryota; kingdom Viridiplantae; phylum Streptophyta; class Magnoliopsida; order Myrtales; family Myrtaceae; genus Corymbia; species Corymbia maculata. Next base: position 3,356,665 of record CM024688.1, on the reverse strand, counting down.
ATGGAAGGATGGGGTGACTATGCAGAGAGAGTCGTGGGCCAGTCTGCTGCAAAATTGGCCAGTAAGGATGGTTCCTCGAAACATCACTCCCGCCCGTCAAAGTTGACAATTATTTTACGAATCCTCATTGGAAAATAATGAAATTGTGATATGAAATCATTTGTGAAATTCTGCTGGCCAAAAAAGTTATCATCTATCGAATGCTGGCCAAAACAATCGTTTATCAATCAATTATCAAAATAATTAACCCACCGGTTTGATGACTAGGAGCATAAAAATTATTTTTTGGAAACCTCAACCGACATTCACGGCAAAACTAATCCGAGAGAATATGAGGAAAATCCCAGAGAAAGCAATTTCTATCCTAAAATCAGCCCTGTTTATCATTAAAATCAAAACCAAAAAAAAAAAAAAAACGAAAAAAGAAAAGGAACTTCCTCGCCGTGAGGGCATTTGTGTAATTTAGCAGCAGAAAAAGACATAATGCAATTGACAGGGGAGAGAGGAGAGGAGAGGAGAGGAGCAGAGGAAAAGGACAGGGGTCGTACTTATGATGGATGGAGCACGTGCTGTCGGTTGTCGGTGGTCAAGTCACGTGGGAGATGGTATTTATGTGCACTGAAGCGGGAGCCAATTAATATGGAAAAATACCAATAGATGAGGAGGACCCTATGGAAAAATTCACCGAATGAGTTGGGTTTTACATGCATCAATGCTCAAAAACTCGGTATAATACTTTGCAAATATGGTTTCACAATTTCTATCCTAGTTTCTTTATAATAGTTGTTATTTTGATGGATTAATGAATAAACAAAAATAATATTGATTCAAGTTTATTTGTCATTCCACGTTACTTTTAATAATACAAGCTGCCCTTAGTGAATTCACTTATTATCAATTATAATAAAATCAATTTTTTACAACTTATTTCCACCATAATCAATTTTTTCTAATTTACCTTTTCTAAAATTAGATTTCCTAGAAATTATTTTCCCGTGACAAAAATGAGATAAACACACCCTAAAAGTTTATTTTTATATAATCTTCAATTTTCTTATGATGGTATTTGATAAGAGGAAGTCATAAGATAAAGTTATCGATGAATATGAGAATTGGAGATCGATTTGTTGTCGTTTGATTTTTTAGGGTGAATGAGAGAATGATGAGTATTAGTGTTGGATTTTGTAGAGAGATCTAGTCACTTTTTTTTAAAATCTTTTTTATTAAATCTCTACGTTTATGGAAGTCTGACTGTGAGGCACAAATTACCAAATAAATGAATCATTGGTGTGATTCCTACTTGGAGCAAAGCTGGTTCATCATGGGCTGTTGGTAGTCCAAGTCTTCGTAGACTTTGACTTTGCCCTTCTAATCTCGCGATGGAGGGGTCAGTCTTCCTGCACCCCTCCCGCATGCTGTTCTTTTATTTGTTTTTTATTTGGAGGGTGGTAGCTAATACAATTTCTATTCTAATGATTGTATGCAAGGTAAAACTCTATGTATACCACCTTTCGCACTTTCCATTTAGTTATATTAGACAGTATTGGCTTTTCTACTAATTGATGACACGATTGACTAGATTATTTAAAGATCAAAGTATTTTTGAATAGATGATGTTTGTTTACGGGTATTTTTCTAAGTTTTTAGATTAATTTCATGATAACTAAATATTCCGTGTTTCACAATAGAAAAAAAGCCACTTCACAGCTGAAATTTCATGACACTAACTCGACAACAACCAACATAAGCTGCATCTATCAAGATCAGCTTCTATCAATCATTCTTTAGCCAACCAAAGTCACGTGTGAAGCATTGGCATGTACAATATCATAAGCTTTCCATAGTCTATCATCCATCATAGATAAACCAAGCATTGCCTCCCCTCCATTGATCTCACATCATCTTTTCTTTGAGAAACAATTCAGACATGGAAAAGAGTTTAGAAGCCCTACTTATCAAATGCTTTTGGCCAAAAAAAATAACAAAAGAATCTTTATCAAATGGTGGCAACTATCAATCAACTATCAAAGCAATTAACCCATTGGGGACCTCAACCGTCATTCACAGCGAAATTGGCCGCTAGAATCTAAGGGAAATGTTGTCAAAAGAGCAAAGTGATAATGAAAAGATATAAAGCAATAAAAGCGACGAAAAAGATGAGGGGGACAATCCTAACGGGGAAAAGAAGACCCCCCAGTGCTTTAGCGTGTGCCTTTGGTATTCCAAGTCTTCGTAGACTTGGGTCAATCATTGGCGCGACTCCTTCACGGAGCAAAGCTGGTTCATCACGGACTGTTGCTAGTCCAAGTCGTCGTAAACTTGGGTCAGTCACTGGTTTAATGCCTTCTTGAGCAAAGCTGGTTCATCACCAACTGTTGGTAGTCCAAGTCTTTGTAGACTTTTCACTTCGCCTTTCTTATCACGGTGATGTTTCAGCCTACTTGCACCGACCATACGCTGTTCATTTATTTTACTTTTTTTCTTTGGAGAGGTAGCTACTGTTAATACCACATTGAAGTGAGATGGTTTGCGTGGGTTTAGATGGTCATATCGAAATCATATCGACCAATCTCATGCAATATTTAATCTAATGATTATATTTTGACACAAGACAAAGCTATGTTCATTCGATATTTTCATACTTTCCATTTAGTTCAATAAGATGGTATTAACTTTTTTATTAATTAATAACATGATTGATTAAACTATTTAAAGATGAAAGTTTTCTGAATAGATGATGTTTGTTTGCAATTATTTTTTTAAGTTTCTAAATCATTTTTGTGATAACTAATTCTATGTTTCCGATAGAAAATAGCTGTTTTGCAAATAAACTTTCACGTTAGTGACTTGACAACAACCAACATAACCTATAGCTATAAATTAGCTTTTGTCAACTGTTCTTTAGCCAACCAAAGCCATTCGTAAAGCGTTGGCCTGTATGATATCATAAGCTTTTCGTGGTCTAAATTATGATCAATTCGATGATGAATAAACAAAGCATTGCCTCCTCTCTATGCATTTCACTTGATCTTTTTTCTGAAAAAGAATTCAGATATGAAGAAAGTTTAGAAGCCCTAATCATCAAATGCTGCTGGCCAAGAAAAAAAAATGAATTGTGATCAAATGGTGGCCGCCAATAAATCGACCATCAAAGTAAACCGTCATTCATGGCGAAACTGCCCGGAAGGATCTAGAGAAAAATCTTGTCAAAAAAGCAAAGTGATAATGAAAAGATATAAAGCAATAAAGCAAAGAAAGAGAAGATAGGGTCATCCTAATGTGGAAAAGGACACCTGCCAATGCTTTAGCATACCTTTGTGTCGCCGGCAAGATTTTTGTCAAAAGAAGCCTGCAAGGAAAAATGAAAAAAAAAAAAAAAAAAAAAAAAAAAACACATGAGGATGCTCATTCCTATTTTGGCCTCTTTTTTTCCCGTGCCACAAGAAATTTCTTTTCATAATTCAATAAATGAAAAATTCGACATTAACATCTTGTTTTACCATCTTCACTCTTATTTTGGCCACAGCCTGATTGCGGACATCCTAGCTTGACACGACCCCTCATTGCAAGGGGCCGTGCTGGGCTTGGGCCCAACATCTGTGTTGGGGCAGCATGGCCCAATTACTGATTTTAGGATAGGGGTTGTTCAATTGTACATTTTAGGAAAAGTAAATTGCAGTTCAAGTCTTTTGCAAACTTTGTTCCAAGCCAAAGACTTTTAAATGTGATGCATGAGTATTATGAGTCAAATTCAGATTTTGAGGGATAAAGAAATTTTCAATGTGCAATTAATGGTTGCATTAAAACCGATAAGTTATGGTATTGGTAATGAACAGAGAATATGCGATGTAAATTAATATAGTAGAATATAAAAGAAGAAAAGAAATAGATATCCTAGAGTTTGGAGTAGAATTGAAAATGTTATTCCTTCATTTTTTTTCCCTTGGTGAGAGAACAATGTTAGTTCATCATTGTCTTGAATGCAGTATCTCTTACTACCAAAAACTTATGTTTTTAGTTTAAGTTCAAGTATTATGTTATCAAAAATAGAGAAAAATAATGGAGCTTATATTGTGAAATTTAGTGATCAAAGGTATTATTCCTCAAAGTTTATAAAAATATTATTTCTCTTTTCTTAGAAGATACTTCTTTTGTTCCTCTCCTTGTTCTTTCTAGTCAACTTTCTTTATAAGCAATAATAAAGTTTTTGCTAGTACTATTAGCAAAAGTGTATCCACATTGCGTGTGTGTGAAAAATTAATAATTAAAAGATTTGGCACAATTTCCTTATTACGAAATATTTAAATTTCAATGAATCAAATGATATTATTCATATAATATGAAGATATTGTATACATGTATATGTTGAAACAAAATTAGAGTTTGAAACTTTTTTGTAAGATTATTTATTACTTATAAGATAGAAAAGATTCAAATTTTAAAGTTGAAATGCATGATAGAATTATTAAGTCATCCATTTGTCTATTGATAGGAATGTTTATATAATAACTAATTGAAGATATTTTGGAGAAAAAAGGATCATGTTTCCTAAAAATTATAAATAATAATATTTAGTGAGCTGAAAAGTTTCAGATATTAACATATGATATAAGTTTTTAACAATAGCCCACCAAATTACACGTGAATTATTTTTCAAGGCAAACATGCATTTAATCAACATAGTATGTACTGAAAATTCACCTAAGATTCACACAACAATTAAGTATTTTTCCGATAACCTATCAATTTAATTATCACTAAAATAATTAATCACAATTAATTATTGCAAGCAATAATTTATTACCACTAGAATTAATTAATCTTTTAATTAGCACAAATCACAATTAAGTTATAATTAATTAACATTAAAGAAGATTAACTAAATTAATCACCATAAAACTTAATTAACTTTAACTAGACACTAAATTTAAATTAGTCCTAAACTAATCTATCCTTAATCAAGATTAATGTACTAATCAAGGATTAGCGCAATAATCCACCGTTTCGCAACAGCGGCAACGCAGGCGCGACGGTGGCAAGGCGAACACACGGACGTTTCCAGCGCGTCGAGGCCATTGGTTGCGGAAATGGGTCTCGGCCAGGAGAGGTTCGGTCAAGGAGGAGCCGTGAGGGAGAGGGACGTAAGGCGGCGGTTCCGGGCAGCTGGACGGATTTAAGAAGTGGCCAGGCGGCTGGGGGTGGCCCTCCGGCGATCCGGCGACAGTCGAGGCTGTCCGACCGGCTGGGTTTCGGCCAAAACAGAGCCGAGTAGGGAGAGAAGGGAAGCGACCGGTTGGTTCGGTCGGGGTTGAGGCGGGTCGCAGCGGCTCACGGGCAGACGGTGGCTGACGACGGTGCTGGGTGACGGTTCCGTCAAAGCAGCAGCAGATCCGGTTCCGGGGAGGGAGGGTGCAGCCGAAATAGGCAAAGGGAGAGAGAAACAGAGGTAGCAGGTCTGGTTCGGGCGGCGCGGGTGGCTCGCCGGCGAGTTCGCCGGCAGACGGACGCGGCACGGCGGCTTGGCTGAACTGCGGCGTCGTCGTCTGGTCGAGCACGGAGGAAACGCAGTAATAGTTGCGGCAAACGGAGGAGGAGGAAGAAAGGAGCGGCTGGCTTCGGGCGCGGTTTGACTGGCGACCAGCGGATGGCGGCCCGCCAGCAGTCCGGCAGCAACCTGGCGAGACGGCTGAGGCTGGTCGGTGGTGGCCGGCGAGGCTGCAACCGAGGCAGAAGCAGCGACGGGGAAGTGCAGCCACGAAGAAGAAGAAGAAGAAGAAGAGGAGGAGGAAGGCAGTGTGCGGTGAAGAGAGGAGAGAGATGGGACCGCCGATGGGGGTGGACTGCAGCCACCCACTCCCATCACGTCTCTCCTTTCTTTTTTAAATTTTGTCTCCTTCCTCGTTAATGAAGGGGGAGAGTAAAATGGTCTTTTCGACCAATATCCTAGGTCCGAAAATAAGAAGCGGGAATGTCTGGTTTAAATTTTTGACTTGTCGATTCTTTTTCTGACGTTCCAAACAAATCGTAAATTTTTAAAATTTATGAGGTAAAAATATAATAATTTAATTCTAATATCCGAAAAGTTCAATAATTGAATTTAGATCAAATAATGGCTAAGTTAAATCAATTGCAATATTAATGTCTCAAATTAACAGGTAGTTTTTATGAGTCACGTGTGCACATGAATTTTTAGCAGCCTCTCTTCTTCGGTTAATATCTCGTGAATAATCGAGCAAGACGTAACTAACGGTATATTGACAAAATATTAATTCATATAATTAAAAAAAAGTCAAAAATTCAAGACGTCACGATTATTTAATTGGCTTTAATAAATATGTGTGAACATGATGTTCCTTGGACTTGAGCAATACAATTTGGAAATCAAATGCTCCATTTGGCTTGATGATGCATACATTTGGCCACACACAATATTTCTTCAGAGATGTAGACTTTGCTTGGAATGTTTTGGATATCCACTATAGAGCTTAGAATGTTTCTCCACAATAGAAAGCTTTTAATGCACTGATGTCCTACTCTGAAAATTAAACTACATAAAGAGAATACAATATTGAAAGGAAATTGTTCACTCGCCATAACCTAAAAAAGTAAAGCATAGCATGATCATGGTGAAAGAAATGGTCCAAAAGATCCTCACGTTGAAAGCAATATACCTATCGGTCTTATTGCCCAAGGGAATCGAGCATGAGCATTAGCTTTGTTTACTCAACTGCATAAACACGGAGAAGAGGCTTCAGATAAAAGAACTTAATGGGGCACGTCATGAGAGCAGAATGTGATGAAATGTACCATTGTACATTTTCTTTGAAGATATACTATAGCCAAGAAATCTCATCTTGTACGTTAATTTTCCCTACTAATTATTCTCTCAGTTATTTGGTCACAACAACCTTTCACCTACTTTATCTCCAGAAAGAAAATCACTCACTAGACATTCTAAGAGTTTGTGATGCGAGGATAGAAAATATGTAAAAAAGAAAAACCTGACAAAATATTCAAAAAAATATATATGAGGAAAAGAATTTGAAAACAAGGTGGCTTGTGATTGATTTACACATGCCACTGAAGCTTATGCCTCGAGATATTCCTTTACCATTATTTATGATGTTGAACAGTGGATTTTCAAGAGTATTATTGTAGAACAAAAGGATATTATTCCTCTTCACTTATTGCCTAATAAAACAGGAGGCAAGCAACGCAAATTGAATGTAGCTCCAAAATGAAAATAAGCCAAAGGTGCAGCACTAATATACCAACAGATAAACTCAAGTTCATGAGGCCGAATCTCCAAGAGCTCTTCAGCCATGATGACAACCATATCACTAATTTACATGAAACAGCCGATCACATAGCAGGACAACAACAATCAAGAAAATAGCTTTGCATAAAGTTCAATTTCAAGTACCCATTCAACTTAGAATACATTTGGTTCAACTTTTGGGAAAAGCTTTCGGGAAATACAAAAGCCTTCAACCTAAAGGGTTTTAGTGAAACGCAAAAATTGTTTGATAAATTGAAATTGAAAAGTGACTTGGGAAATAACTTTTGGAAAACGCTATTTGATAAATATATATTTGGGAAGTCCTACAATGTAACCAATTTAAGTTTTATATTTTAAACTTGTTTAAAATTGGAAAAAACACAATGATAAGTAGCTTTTATATTTTTGCGTTGAGAATAATTAAAGAGAAAATATTAACAAATTTAATTATAAAAAAATCACATGGGAAGTGTCGAAAATAATAGGTCCCTTAGATTTACAAACAATAAAGAAAGAATAATGACCAATGGGCTAAGTTACTGAGAATCTAAAATTAAAATTTATTGTTTACGATATTATATGGAAAGTTTCATCTAAATTTGGCATGTGATAAGAAATATCAAAACAAGTAGACATGTCTTAGCTGCAACATGATAGCACCAAAAGTCATATCTTGTTCATTCTGAATGGACATGTGAGCAGCTCTTTGCCTTATATGACTCCATCAATTTCCCCAACGTCTTAGAGCTTGAAAATAACTATGAGAATGGACTGAACCGCATAACACTTCCTGGAGATTGATTGCAGAGCGAGCACCGCACGAACACAATCATTATGGCAACCAAAATGAGCTTCTGCTCATGTTCAAAGCTTAAGCATGCAAGAAAATTAAAGAGCTCGGACTCTTGAAGAGCAATGGACTTCTTTTGTGAACCTCAGATTGCTGACAAAATCGAGGAATAGATTTAGACTATTCCTCTCATAAACATAAGTACAGTCACAACATCTCAATTCACAAGCCAGTGTATGTATATTGATATACGCCTCATGGATATTCCAAAGAACTTAGAAGAGAAGAAGACAACTAGTAACTGCTGAATACAATGGAAATGAACATTCAAAGCCTAAGATTAATCGTGGGAAAAATGGAAAAGTGTGGAACAACAGACTTTGACTTACATCACATGAAGTAAGAACAACATAATAAGTGAATTCAAGCATCCCATGGTATTCTATTAGCATTGGCAGCTTCTATTAATTCCAGTTCTTCGATGACTTCAGTCTTCGAAGGCCGCTCATTAGGAGTCCTTTGGAGGCATTTTAAAGCAAGCTGTCCTATATGGAATACAGATACTATATATGTAAGGTATAGGCACAATATAGATTTGGTCCCCATTTCCTGTAGGTTGCAACATCATGAGGGACCACTTTCTTCTTAAATAGCCAGTGTTTCTTTTTCGGTTTCTCAGGAATTAGAGCATACGTAGAAAATGAAAAGTTAGGGCCTACATGGTAACGCTCCCGAGAATAATTGTTTCTGTTTTTATGTTCCTAGGAGCGGATTTGGAATATAAATGCGTTTGGTAAATTTTTTGTTCCCGGGAACAAATTTGTTCCTCGGAATAGATTTGGAATAGAATCCAAAAACAAAAAAAGTTGATTCTCGCTCCCGAGAACAATTATGAGAATCAATTTTTTTTCTCTTTTTCTCTCCTCTTTTTTTCCCTTCTCTTTCTTCTTCTTCTTCCTCTTCCTCCTCCCACCCCATCGCCACCCCATTGCCGCCACTAGCGAGCGGCCGGGCGAGGCTCAGCCTCATAGCTCGGCCTCGCCCGGGCGGCGCAAGGTCGGGCGAGCCAAGCCTCGCCCAAGCGGTATGAGGTCGGGCGAGCCAAGCCTCGCCCATATCTAGGGAGGCAAGCCTCGCCCGGTGGCCGGGCGAGGCTCGGCCTCGCAGATCTGGACGAGGCCGAGCCTCGCCCAGCCGCCACCAGCAAGGCTCGGCCTTGCAGATCTGGACGAGGCCGAGCCTCGCCCAGCCACCACCAGCCAGGCTCGAGCCTCGCTGGCCAGTGCGAGGCTCGGCCTCGCCAGGCCAGGGCGAGGCATGGCCTCGCGTTGCCTGTGCAAGGCTCAAGCCTCGCCGGTGGCGGCCGGGTGAGGCCCGGCCTTGTGCTGCCTGGGCGAGGCTCGGCCTCACCCACAGCATGGACTAATCAACTCACAACAAGCTCAATCATGGAGAGTATTACAAGCAGAAGCACAAGATAGAACAATCCGTGATGATGGAAAAAATGATATCCTAAGCAGCATCGAGCTGGTGCCATTCAGTTCGATAGCCACTGCAGTTTTCACATAGATTTGCCAATCAAACTGAATCATGTCCGAGCCCAATCAAAGGCAGCTAAATTGCTAATCAGGTTGAGCTGGACATCAATAGTAGAGATTAGTAGTGAAAGTGAAGGCACCTTGCCAGTGGAGGTGCGGAGAGAGAGGAAGCCGTTGCAATAGACCTTGCGCTTCAGCTTTTGCTTCAGGTGCTTCTTGAAGGTGACATTCCAGCACACGCAGTCTCAGGCACATAGCTCATTTCATCAAACACCAAAATTGCACATGGTCACCAAACACCAGACAGGCAAAACTTAGATGGTTCACACTCACACAAAGCATAATTTAGCACACTAATTACAAACACAATCCAAGAGCAGTTCAGGATTGAAAAAGAAAACCAGAGCACAACATCAATCCGTTCCTAGAACCTGCATTGCCAGCTCAATATGCAAGTGTTGAGTCCATCAAAGAGGAGTCATACTGGATTCTTGAAAGCTCTAACATATTCATCCATGGGATTCTGCTGAGTCTGGATGTTCTGTATAAGGGCAACAAGAATGGTGATGCCAGATTTCTGTCCCTCAAGATTCCATTTGATGCAATGTTCATTTTCCTAATCAAAACTCCAGAGTTATAGCATAAGCTGGCAGACTTGAAATCCATATCCTAGGTGCAAATTCTCCCTCTATACCCAACCTTGATTGAGGATGAGGACCCCTCCAATACCAATTTGTGCGCAGAAGCTCCTCCTGATGCTCATAGAGCTCAACTTGACTAAAATTTATGACATTCTACAATCAAAGACAGTCAGCCACTGTTTCAGATTTTCACTTGGTGATTTGTCCTCTGCAAATGTGAATGATGTCGAGCTGCGTGCAGTTCTGGCATTGGCTCCGGAAATGGATCCCAACTTGCTTTCTCAGTTGAAAGTAGTACGGCGGATTGGAAACCTTTTGGACTTTGTACATGCGAAGAATATGGAAGATATTCTCAAATTGATGCTTGGCTAGAGCAAAGCTCTTCTTTTATGATCACTAGGTTCTATGAAAGGTTCCATGTACATGGAAGAGCCAACACTACTTGATGAAAGTTCTTTGAGGTGGCGAGTAGCATATGAAACATAACCGACTATAGTGGTAGTGGTGTTTTCCTGGAATTGAGTGGCTCTCATGACAGAAACAATGCGGATATTGCTTCTGAATGCACAGTTCTATTACTGAAGGTGGCCGCGAGGGAAGGTGCTCTCTTTTACTTACCAATCTTTTGAAAGTGAGTGCAATTCTCAATTCTCAGCAAAAGGGCGCTCCTTCTCTACTGGTACAGCGAATGCTGCATTCTCTTACTTACTCCTGTGGGTGATGTTTGCTGCACAGAATGATTTTTGTGAAAGATTGCTATGATTGAAGGCATCGTTGCTGAGATAATATATTCTGGTGCTGCTGCTTTAGCCAGTGCTGCCACACTGGTAATCTCAGAATCACGGTGGATCCCTCACTGTGGTTTAATACATGAAAGTTAGATACTTCTCCTCTCCTGAAAGTTAGCCTTAACTAGAAGATGATTTATGTAACCTTGGAGAGGCTAGATAGTTTCTCCTCTCCTGTCACGGATGGAAGTTGTGCGGCACCAACTATTGACATCACTACCCAGTGAAATTCGACTTTCTTCATTTTATGACTTCTCCATAACAATTGCAAATCCCACTAACAAGCACACCTTTCCTGAAAAGTAAACTTAACTTAAGCATAGCAATATAGAGGGTCTGTTTACTTCAAAGCCGCAATAATAAGTTGATTATGCTGTAAAGATCCAGGATGAGAACCATAGTCATATGACCCTCCAACACACATTCCATCTATTTGTTTACAGCATAGCGAAGTTATCTCCAATGCAAAGTGAGGCTGTCAACTTTGAAATAAATGAAGCAGCAAATCGTCAAGGACTCAAATAATTTGTTACATATCAAACAAAAATGATGCAATCGACATGCATACCTCTAGGAGAAACTATCCTAAGGAAATGTAGCTAAAAAAGACAAACCAAGCTTGGAACAGAACACAAATACTTGCACATAATTAAGAGCACTCTGGCTGTTCAGAGGTATTATAATTTCAATACCTTCATCAGATTTTCAGACATGAACCCACAAAAAGGTTATCAAAAAGTGCCTGTGAATCTTCTCCGTTCCATCTGTCAAAGAATTTGATTGCCATAAAAGGAAAACATTGTTGCTTACCTCAATTCGTTTAAGGTTTGAACACAAGGGAACAATTTGTGGTCACGCATCAAGAAGCTTCCAAGTCCAACGTGCACTTATTCATCATCTTATCTCACAAAATTTAACGGAATTCTCTGAGCAAAGCCGAGAAATTTCCTCCACATCTAATTTCCTGCAACGTCTTATTGTAACCTTTCACAATTTCTTCAAGCTTGACAGATCAGGCAACTTCTGTAAAGATTCAATCTTCAATTCTTCCAAAGATTGGGGTAGTTCACCTTGAAGAATTGTTAGTTCCTTCGAATTGCTTAGATCAGGTAGGATCTGCATCTGTTTGAAGCCAGAAAGCCATAACTCATGTCGATTCATGCTAGCACGTTTAAGAAACTGATTGCAACCTTGTATATCAACAACTGTCTTACTCATTAAGTTGAACAGATCGGGCAACTCCTGTAACGAAGGACAGGAAGAAATTCTAAGTTCATCCAAAAACCGCGGTAGTTCGCCTTGAATCTCGACCAGATTGCCACAGTCCTATACTAGAATATACCTCAGCTTGTTTAACTTGCTTAGATTAGGTAGCATCGCCAGCTGTCTGAGCGAATAAAGCATCAAATCTCGTAGGTTCCCAAACAACCAAGGCCTTGAATCTGCAACTGCAGAGCTCCAAATCGAGAGAGACGATAGTTTCCTCAAATTCAATAAATCCATCGAGTAAAGTGAGTGGCAACCAGACACATATAAGGAGGATAAACTCAGGGGAAGCCTCGGGAGGCAACGCGGAGGAGGGAGGCTAAGGTCTGTCGGTGAGGCAGACCCCCAAAGAAAGTGCAGATTCAGAGACTCCAATTTGCTTAAGTTTCTAATCCACCGTGGTATCAGTGTTAGGAATTAAATAAAATAGATTTTGAAGGATACTGGGTCTCTCTCTACACACTTCTTAGCCGCAACTTTGGCAACAAGAAAAGATCAAGGAAGAAATTGAGAAGAATCAGGAGCCATCCAAGGAGAGGAAAATTTTCACTTTGATTCTTTCCACTTTTATTTCCTTTACTTGACTTGAAGGAAAAGGTACAGCTGAAGAGGCGGTAGACTTGGTGGTGGAAAGCCCTATAAATATAAATGTAGTTCATTAGGGTTTTATATGCATAGAGAGTGAGTTTAGCCTAGAAAAGTTAAGCTTGTATTAGTGGCTAGGATTTTTATAAAAGCCTACGCAAGGCCTTTGAAAATTATTGTCTCTCTTTTGTGTCACTCTCCCCACCAAATCCTCGAAAGCTATTTGTTATCCTTTTGGTTCCTACAATTGGTATCAGAGCTAGTATTGGCATCCACCAATTCTGTTCAATTGCAACTTCCAAAGTTGAACGGAAAGAATTTTAACAACTGGCCTGTCTAGATGAAGGTTCTCTTCAAATCCCAAGATTTGTGGAACCTGGTGGAGAATGGCTACACCGAAGTGGCCGATGCTGAAGAATTCAATGCTTTGAAGAAGGAGGAGAAAGATTTGTTGGTGGAGGCCCGAAAAAAAGATCAAAAAGCCCTATATGCAATCTTTCAAGCCGTAGAAGAATCGATATTTGAAAAAATATCGAGTGCGGAGACCGCAAAAGCAGTGTGGGATATTTTACAAAAATCCTACAAAGGTGATGATCGTGTCAGGCGGGTGCGGCTCCAAACACTTCGAGGAGATTTTGAGTCATTACGCATGAATGACTCTGAATCTATCTCGGCTTACTTTGATCGAGTGCAAACCATCGTTAACCAACTGAGGGTTAATGGTGAAAAACTACAAGGTGTACGAATGGTAGAAAAAATCTTGAGGTCTTTGACTCAAAGATTTGACTACGTCGTTGCAGCGATTGAAGAGGGCCAAGATATATCAACCATGACGTTGGAGCGGTTGATGGGTTCGTTATGTTCGCATGAGCAAAGGATGAATCAGAAGTCCATTGGTTCGAATCCCAAGCAAGCATTGCAAAGTCGAGTCACTCACTCAAGTCGAGGAGGCCATCATGGTGTTCGAGGTCGTGGAGGTGCTCGAGGTAGAGGTGGAAATCTGAATTCCTTTGGAAGGTATAAAACACATGACAAATCAAAAGTCAAGTGTTTTAAGTGCAACAAATTCGGACATTACAAATCCGAATGTCGAACAAACATGGGGCATGAGCAATCAGAACATGTACATGTAGTTGATGCAAATGAAAATGCGGTGTTAGTGTGCAAAACGGATGACTTGAGTACCATGGATGCCAAAATATGGTACCTAGATACCAGGTGCAGTAATCACATGTGTGGCCGAAAGGAGCTACTCTCACAGTTAGATGAGATGGTTCGTGGTGAAGTCAACTTTGGGAACAAATCAAAAATTCCGGTGATGGGCAAAGGTAACATTGATATCAAATGAAAAAATGGTACTAATGTTACTATTGCGGATGTTTACTTTGTGCCAGGACTTTGTTGGAATTTGCTAAGTGTTGGACAACTTTTTGAAAAAGGCCATAAAGTTAATATTGAAAATGGAGTTTGCACCATCAGAGGTGTAAACAATAAGTTGATCACAACAGCGCAGAGACAAAGAACCGGATGTTCCCTCTATCTCTTCAAACAAAGACTATTGAGTTTTCAAGCAATAGCGAAAGATGACAAGTGGTTGTGGCATCTTCGGTTCAGTCATCTAAATTTTCGTGGACTAAAATTACTTGTCTAGAAAAAGATGGTGACTGGCATGCCTTTGATCGTTAGTCCAGATAGCCTATGTGAAGGATGTCTTGTTGGAAAACATCATTGAGAATCTTTTCCAGTTGGAAAAGCTAGAAGAGCCAAGTAACCTTTGGAGCTGGTACATATTGACATCTGTGGCCCTGTTGAAGTGGAATCATTCGGACAAAAAAGGTACACACTAATTTTTGTCGATGATTTTACTAGAAAAACATGGATATATTTCTTGAGAGAAAAATCCGAAGCTCTTGGCAAATTTAAAGAATTCAAAGTCTATGTTGAGAAACATAGTGGGTTCAATTTAAAGACGTTAAGGTCGAATAGAGGTGGAGAATTTACTTCCAATGAATTTGACAAATCGTAAAATTCATGGAGTGAAACATCAGTTGACTGCTAGCTATACTCCTCAACAAAATGGTATAGCAGAAAGAAAAAATAGAACAATTTTTGAAATGGCAAGAAGTATGCTAAAGGCTAAAGGTTTACCGAAGAAGTTTTGGGTAGAAGCCGTTGCTTGTGCTGTGTTTATACTAAACAGGTGTCCAACAAGGAGTGTTCTTGGAAGAACTCTAGAAGAGGCTTGGAGCGGCAACAAGCCAGATGTTTCGTTCCTACGAGTATTTGGGTGTGTAGCATATCCCCATATACTAGACGAACGGAGGAAAAAGTTGGACGACAAAAGCCAAAAGTGCATTTTCATCGGCTACGGTGAGGTGACTAAGGGTTATAAGCTGTATAATCCAGTCACAGAAAAAGTAATTATCAGCAGGGATGTTCAATTCTTGAAGATGAAGCTTGGGATTGGAATCAAAAGGTTAACCAGAAAAGTATCTATATTGAAGATGAACCATTGGGGGGAGAGACAAAAAGGTCTTCAACTAAAGATCCATCAACTTCACCTAGAAGTTCGTCTTCTTCACCAACAACAGGTTCAGAACCGTTGATTCGTTGTTCGCAACGATCGCGACAGACGCCAGTTAGATTCAAGGATTATGTGGTCACAAGAGATGATGATAGTGACAATGATGAAATTACTAATGACACAATGGTAAATTTCTGTTTGTTTGCAGAATGTGACCCCATGTCCTATGATGATGCAGCAGTAGATGAGAAGTGGATCCAAGCAATGGATGATGAAATCCACTCCACATCCATTGAAAAGAATGACACATGGACACTAACTTCTTTACCACCTGGTAAGAAGCCCATTGGTGTCAAGTGGGTGTACAAGACAAAGTACAAACCCGACGGTCAGGTGGATCGTTACAAAGCTAGATTGGTCGTGAAAGGCTACAAGCAAAAGCCAGGTATTGATTATTTTGAAGTATTTGCACCAGTAGCTCGAATGGATACTATTCGAATGATGTTAGCACTAGCAGCTCAAAACCGTTGGAGGATCCATTAAATGGATGTGAAATCAGCATTTCTTAATGGTTTCCTTGATGAAGAAGTATATGTGGAGCAACCACAAGGTTATGTGAAGAAAGGGCATGAAAATCAAGTGTACAGGTTGAAGAAAGCTTTATATGGGCTAAAACAAGCACCTCGAGCTTGGTACACGAGGATTGACACATGCCTATTGGAGCATGGTTTTCAAAAGTGCCCATATGATGATACACTATATATCAAGTCAAATACTAATGGTGATCTCATAATTATATGCCTTTATGTTGATGACTTGATATTTATAGGCAACTGTGAAAAGATGTTTGCTGAATTCAGGGAGGCCATGACTAGTTAGTTCAAAATGACAGATTTGGGACCAATGTCCTATTTTCTTGGGCTTGAAGTGAAGCAGACAAATGATGGCATATTTGTATCACAGCAGAAATATGCTAATGATATTTTGAAGCGATTCAATATGGAATCGCTCAAATCAATTCGAACTCCTGTAGTAGAACGGTTGGAGCTGAAGAAAGAAGGAGATGGTAAATTGGTAAATCCCACTTATTTTAAAAGCATCGTTGGTAGTTTAAGATATTTGACTTCCACAAAGCTGGATATTACTTATGGCATGGGAATTATTAGTCAGTTCATGGAGAAACCATACCAATCACATTTGCAGGCAGCTAAAAGAATTCTACGATATGTTAGTGGAACTCGTGATCATGGAATTTTATATTCTTATACTAACAATTTCAGTTTAGTGGGATATACAGATAGTGATTGGGCAGGTGATACTGAAATGCAGAAGAGTACTTCCGGATATGCGTTCTTTCTTGGATCAGGAGTAATTTCTTGGTCCTTGAAAAAATAGCAAATTATTGCACTTTCAACAATTGAAGCAGAATACATAGCAGTGGCTTCAGCAGCATGTCAAGCGATATGGCTTCATAGGATGCTTTATGAGCTAATGCATGAACATAAAGGTCCTACTAAAGTGATATGTGATAACAAGTCAGCGATTGTATTAGCCAAAAATCCTGTGTTTCATGGCGAAGCAAACACATTGACATCGAGGTATCACTATATCCGTGAGCTGGTTAAAGAAGGTAAAATTGAACTTGATTTATGTAGATCCGAAGACCAGGTTGCAGGTATCTTGACAAAACCATTGAAGGTGAATTTCGAGAAATTGAAGATGATGCTTGGTGTTGTTGATTTTCAAAATCAATTTTAAGGGAGGCTGTTAGGAATTAAATAAAATAGATTTTGAAGGATACTGGGTCTCTCTCTCTACACACTTCTTAGCCACAACTTTGGCAACAAGAAAAGATCAAGGAAGAAATCGAGAAGAATCAGGAGCCATCCAAGGAGAGGAAAATTTTCACTTTGATTCTTTCCACTTTTATTTCCTTTACTTTGACTTGAAGGAAAATGTACGGCTGAAGAGGCGGTAGACTTGGCGGTGGAAAGCTCTATAAATGTAGATGTAGTTCATTAGGGTTTTATATGCATAGAGAGTGAGTTTAGCCTAGAAAAGTTAAGCTTGTATTAGTGGTGTGGATTTTTTATAAAAGCCTACGCAAGGCCTTTGAAAATTATTCTCTCTTTTGTGTCATTCTCTCCCCATCAAATCCTCGAAAGCTATTTGTTATCCTTTTGGTTCCTACATCGGTTCTTCCAAAAGCCCATTAGATTGCCAAGCAAAGACCACGGACAATTCCTTTAAGTTAGCGAGATTTGAGAGATTCGGAAATGTGTGCACGGTCAACCGCCACAATTTTAATTCGATAAGGCTTTCAAGAAGTCTCGGTAGGGCGTGTATTCTCACCCTTTCCAATCTCAAGATCCTCAAGGATTCATTCCTGTAGATACAATCGCCAATTTTCACGTGAAAAGGCTTGAAAAATTTATACTTGAGTAAGATTTTTATTTCTTGGAGCTTATGCAACGTCCAAATGGCATCGCCTATTTTGCTTATGTCACTTTGATGCATCTTCACTACTTTCAAATTCTTTAACTTTTTGATGGAATAAGGTAGTTCTTTGATACTCGTGCGACTTAAGTCCAACTTAGTCAACCATTTCAAATTCCCAATTGTCTCCGGAAGCCTCTTCAAACTCCTGCAACCTCTTAGAGATAGGTATTCGAGGCTTTCAAGATCTCCGGCCAGCTTATTTGGCAACCTCTTAAGATTCCGACAATTGCTTAAATCTAAGAAAATCAAGCGTTTCAACTGACAAATTGATTTATCAATTTCGATTAATAATCTACAACCTGATAAGATCAAGCGTTCTAAATTTGAATGAGCAAAGAAATTGGGGGTTCTCTTCAAGTGTTGACAATGGGTCAGATCCAGAACTTTCAAATTCTTAATCACTTGTAAAAGAAAAATAATGCCAAGCTTACTTTTGAATCTAATAAGACAGAAGAATAAGTGTTGTCTAGCATATAACATACCTTCATGTGGCTCCATCCCTTCCAATCATGTGTAATTTTACTTCGAGATAGATCAAGGATAATCATATTCTCCATGGAGAAATTTGCAATCTTAAATTTTGGTGGAATATTACGCAAAGAAAGCCATCGTAATTGTGGAAGGAGATATGAATTCTTCCGGAAAACATTTGATGGCCATTTGTGTTGAAGAACCTTCTTTTCCGCATGAAAATTTTCCTTCAAGTCATCAACTTGAACGAATTTTAGATTTGGTAGGATCTTAAAGTCCCTATATATAAAACGGTGTTGATCGTCAAACTTGAGATGAAGAGCTTCAACTTCTTCTTTTTCTTGCCCAAAGGAAAAAATTTAAAACAAAAAGTTGAAAGGAAACTTAAGTTCACTATTTTATGGGTTTGAATTGAGTACTATCATTCCTTTGATCTTAAAAGAACAAAAATATTAGTCGAGTAGGTCATGATGCTACTAGAGAGCACAAAAAATAATTGCCTTTTTTTGAAAAGAAAATGTCCTAAGTAACTTGGAGATGTATTGCCCAAGGCATTTTACCTCATGTCTCCTCAGCAAATCCAATCCTTCCTTAGGATTCCACACCCAACGTTGCTTCTCTATTTTCATCTCACTTTCTTGACGAACTATTTCTCTTCCGAGGTCTCTGAGTTGATCATGCATCCACAATTTATCATGTTTTCCAATCTTTATCAAATACATGTTCTGCAAAACTTCCAAGATTTCTTCCGAAAAAAGTTCAAAATGCATCCCAATAATTAACCACAATGTCTTTGTGATATCCAATGAAATGACAAGCTATTTCAAGAAATATATATTGCTGCTGCTTATCTAATGCCTCATAACTTATTTTGAGCTTACTTTGAACTTGATCATCAGGAACACTTTCTAGCTTCTTCAATGTGACATCCCATATTTTCTTATTTTTTCCGGATAAAAGTGAACCTATGACCTCAAGAGCTAAAGGGAGACCTCAAGCAATTTGTATCGCCCTTTTGGATTGGTTGATATACTCGTCTAAAGGAGAATCTTTTATGAAGGCTTGTTTGCTAAAAAGTTGAAGAGATTTATCAGGATCCTTGCTTGCAAGCTCAAAGCTTCAGTCCACTTTCGGAACATAGAGAACATCTTTCCTTCTTGTAGTAATAATAAGTTTGCTCCCTTCTCCAAACCAATCACGCTTACCTACAAATGCATCCATATGACCCTTTTCTTCTACATCATCAAGAAGGAGGACTATTTTATTGAGATAAGTACAGCGGGAGTGCCAAAATTTAGCACGGAGTGACACTTAAGTGCCAAAACTTACAAAAGGTACACTTATGTGTCAAAATCGAAGCAAAAGGGATCAGTTAAGTGCCAACGGTAAAAAATTCCGGCCAAATTGCCACGTGTTCATTTTCTAGCGACTTCATTTGCTTGACAGAGCATTTTTTCAAAATAAAAAATCCACGTGACAATTTTTTTAAAAAAAATTGTCCACGTTAGATTTTAAAAAAATTAAGATCAATTTTATTAAAAAAAAAAAAAAAAAAAGAGAAGAAGGGGATCAGTGAGGGCTGTGCAACCCTCACCGCCACCGCTGTCGCCACCCCACCCTCGCTAGGAAGGACCGACGACGGTGGGCGAGGGTCGGCTAGGGTCGCTGGCCCCGGTCGAGGCCTAGCGACCCCGACCGACCCTCGCCCACCGTCGTTGGCCCTTCCTAGCGAGGGTGGGGTGACAACATGGCGGCGGTGGCGAGGGCTACACAGCCCTTGCCGATCCTCTTCTCCTCTTTTTTTTTTTTTTTGATAAATAAAATCGATTTTATAATAATATATTTTTAATTATTTAATTAATAATTTTTAAAATCCACGTCAGCGCAAAAACGACATCATTTTGCGCTGATTTTTTGTCGTTTCAATTTTCGACGAGCCACATAGGCAAAAAAATTAATAAAAAATTGCCACGTAGGATTTTCGATAGGGTTCCGGCGACTTGGCACTTAAGTGATTCATTTTTTTAAAAAATGGCAGTTAAGTGTACCGTTTGTAAGTTTTGATACTTAGGTGTCCCTCTATGCCAAGTTTTGGCACTCCCGCTGTACTTATCTCATATTTTATTAGACAACCTATCTTTAATGGTCTTAGTCCCTTCTTCAATGTTTCGGATGTCCGTCCATTTCATCTTAAGGATGTCTGAGATGAGCCGATGCTACAAGTGCTCAATGCCCTTGAGCTTTGTCGTTTCACGGATGTTGGAAAAGAAGCAACAATCGTCATACTTGTTGGAAAGCTCATTGTAGATTATTTTGGCAATTGTTGTCTTTCCAATACCACCCATCCCATGAATTCCCACAATTTGTGTTTCACTTGTGTGAGCACCTATCTCTTCCATGATTTTTTCCGCATGGTGGTCTACACTAACCAAGTGGTTCGATACCACCAAATAAGCCTTTTTCAACTCATTGAAAACCTTTTGGGTAACTGTTTTTGAGATCTCACCTTCTTCCCTAATGTTTGTTGGAGGTCAAATGGCAATGAGTTAGAAAATTGTGTTAAACCAAACAATGTTCTAACAAGAACAAAGTGAAATCTAGAGACCTATTCGAAACATGTTCTGTGAGGATTTACTCCATTGTAGATGAATTAGCATTGGTACATATGATTAATGAATGACCTATACTAAAAAAAAAGGTTGTTTGGAATAAAAAGGAAAAAATTGGGATTGTACCATTATTTAGTGTGATTTCTACAGTATAATATCAATAGCATAAAATTCAATTTCAACAAGGTTAACACAAATCTGGAAAAGAAATCAATTATGCATCAAGTTTTAGTGGTACAAGGCACATCAAAGGAATGATAGAGGCAGTCACCTGTTGGGCATGCTTTGCAAGTCCCATCCATCTAGTTCCCCCGACTATAGTGAGAGCAGCCTTCCATTCACACATAGTCTCTTCGTCGTATCGCTTCTTTGTTTTGTGTGAAAGAAAGGCCTCTCCATAACACCCAGTTTGGTGTCGAACCTCTGAAGGTGCTAGTTCGTAAAAAATTGGCATAATTTTTTGTCCTCTAGTTTTTTGGCACTTGACCATCTAAGCTAGCTCCTTGAGACACCATGCGCTAGAGGCATAGCCTTTCGAAGTATTGAGATCTTTGATTGATCAATTGCTTGAAGAAGTTCTAGGCCAAAATTTTCGCCCTTGTGGAGCTCTTTGTCATCCTTATAGACGCGGATTCCCACATCTATCATAATAGTGTAAAGGAAATTGGTAAAACCTATTCGAGTGTCTTTTCCTTTGAAGCTCAAAAATACTTCATATTCATATCTTGATGAATCAGCCATTCCTTGACCTTCTGTTGTAGTGTGAATAAAAGAAGGGCTCCTTGCTATTCCATCGTTTTTACAAAGACGTATTTCTGCGCTCCCCTCCATTGATTTCTCTCAATCAATTCTTCAAGAAATGCTAAAAAGTATATCAACAAAAGCAGTGGCAGCCAGAGATGGAAAATGTTCAGAAGCCTGACTTACAAATGGGGATCTCTATAGGTCATTAAACTTAGTAGCCTGGATTGGCTAAATATGCAGAGAGTCGTGGGCCAGTGTGCTACAATTATTTAATAAGAATGATTCATCGCAGCATCACTCCAGCCCATCAAATTTGACAATACACGTGAACATAGGGGTATTAAATCTCATGGGGAGTCTTAAGGAGTTTTAAATCTCATGGGGAGAACGTTAACATAGCCAATGCGAAGTTTTCATTTAAAAAAGAAAAAGAAAAAGAAAAAAGCTCGCTCTTCTCAAATTTCAAGAACACAAATTATTCCCCAAGTGTTCTCAATCTCAAGAAGAGAACGTGAATGTGTTCTTATCTGGCCTGGCACAGTGTAGAGAATTCTTTTTAAAAGGAAAGGTTCCACTCTCCTCGGATTTCGACAACATAGATTGTTTCTTCTTATTGTCACTTCTGCAAATATGACCACCACTCTCTCTAGAATGTATCAAAAAATTAATCAGAACTATTCATGTGATGGGATAATTGTAGTTTGAAATTTTACACGTTTCTAAAATTCTGTTAATAAAAAATGTAGTATTTTTTTGTGCATGCTAGATATAAAGAACCAATCATAAACTTAAAGTATCGCTAGTAAGTAAAAATTAACCAGCAACTTGTGAGTCTGGTCAATTATTAGAAAGTTACCAGAAAAAATAATAGTTTTCATCCTCAAACTAAATAATGGGTTACGGTTTTTTCTTTTAGATTTTATAAAAGGGTTTGTATTTTCGCTTGTACATTATGAATGCTTACATACTTCATTAATAGTCTAGATTCATGGTTCCAACTTACAAACAAAATAACTATTTTATCCCTCCAAATCCAAATATGTTGTTAACATTGTTTTGAATTTATGAGTAGCAATGTTCATTTGTTAGTATCATATGAATGAAATCATCTATTTTTACCAGATTGAAAACACTCTTGTAACTTACGAACAATCGTTTGCTTGTATAAGTGGGTGAGTATTTTTGGTAGTGAACTACAAGTTGCTTGCATGCTTTGTTAGTGGTCTTGGTTAAAGGTTGTAACTTACAAATGAATAACTCTTTTACAAGTATAAATCCTTACCATATTATTAAACTTGTTTCACTTTTATGAGCTGAAATTTTATTGTTAGTAAGATGCCAACGAAACAGCCGATTTTACCTTCTTGAAATAATCTCGCACCTTACGTGTGCACCTTGGATCCTAAAGGGATGGGGTGACATGATTGTCCTTCCTCCTGAAGGATGCAGCCTTTAATCACCCAAAGGTCTAGCTTTCAAATGTTCCCGCGATAATGCTCTCACTCTAATGGCCACTAACTGAGGAATCTGAAAAGATTGGGAAAAAGAGGAGCGAGCAATCACAACTTGATGAGTACATATCTCTTCTAAGCAAATCAAAGTCACTATATATCTAAGTATAGAGCACTATTAAAAAACTTATAATCTAACCCTTTAATATTCAAACTCATATTGAATTACATGAGTTGTTTCTTATCGACACAACTTTGTACAAGTTAGAAATACTCATATAAATCCACTATCACAATTCAAACATCAATGGTCAAGTTCATTGATTAATCTCTATCAAACACACGTCAATAGTCTATTCCATTAACTAATCTCAAATTAAACCTATACCACATATCAACGGTCTATTCCACTGATTAATCACATAGCATGTCATATTTCAAATCTCTAGAGGTAAATCCCACAAAACCATGTTATCGTATAACACTTAGCCCTTGAGTAGTATAAGACTCTAAAAGTGGCTCCCACGAAGTTACATTATCGTATAGCATTCAGTCTTTGACCAATGTATATCAATAGGCATAAGTACAGCCCGAGTGCCAAAACTTGGCACAAGAGGACACTTAAGTGCCAAAAGTTACAAAAGATACACTTAAGTGCCAAAATCAGAGAAAAAATAATCAGTTAAGTGCCAACGGCAAGAAAATCCGGCCAAAATGCCGACATGACACTTTTCCGGCAAATTAGAGTCGAAACGGTGTCATTTTGGATGTTGACATGGCAAATAAGCCCAAAATGAATTCTATATGGCATTCCAGGGTTCTGTATGTCTATATCAATAATTCAAGACCCTAGAAGTGGCTCCCATAAAATTACATTTTTGTGTAGCACTTAGTCATTGATTACAAGGCTCTAAAGGTGACTTTTACAAAGTTACATTATCGCGTAGTACTTAGTCATTTACCCATCCATATTGTCAAAGAAACATCTCCAAGTGATTTTGATGATGTCCAAACTATCCTTAGTATAATATTGATATATGCAGATGTTTGTGTCAAGGGACTATGTAATATCCATGGCGTACTCTAGTGGAAGGAAGTTCACAATAAGTCCTAATATAGTTTTTCCTTAAACAGTATTAGTGGATCTAAAGATTAGTTGTTGATGATGTCTGCGTCAAGGCTGTAAAGATTGAGTCGTTGGTGTTGTGGCAACTAGATAGGTTCAGCAAACTAGCCTTTGTGGCTTTGGATTCACATAACGGTAGAATCCAGATGAAATTAGTAATCAAGCTGCTAGATTGTTTGATAGGTCCGTCAAATACTCTAGCGAAGGGACAACAATAGTGGCTATTTCTAGGTAGTCTGCAGATGTTCTAGAAAAAGGATTGTACGAGCATTTCTATCTCCGGATAGCAACTCAACGATAGCTCTAAACGCTCTTTGCTTCTCCAATCAACCTTGAATGAATAGATTGAAGATGGTTGTAAAAGAGAAAACCTCAGAAGCCAAATGTTAGAGAGCACTACATACCAAGATCAAAAGATTAGCTTCTTGTTGTTTACAAAGCAAAATGCTCTCCATTCACTATTTCTCGGAAACTTGTATTCGTGTTATTTTAGTAATTATGCCAAGATTTAAGTGTACAAGAGTAAGAACAGCAATTGAGTCATGATAGTATTGTCTCTCATGTAAAAGAATTAGTGCTAGCAATTTGTAACTTATCAACAAATTACTAGTAGAATCTAGCCCGTCTTGTGACTGTTATTCTGAAGATTGGACGTAGGTTTATGGATAAAGCTGAATCATTATAACACGTTGTGTGCTATCGTTTTCCAACTCTTTACTCTCACCAACACACATTTGCTTCACAAGCTTTGAAACATCATCTTTAGGTTGTACACATATCACCGTTGATTTCCCTGGCCTTTCACAATTCAATTCTTTCCACAAAACCAATTAAAAATCTATTTCAAAAATCAGTTTGCAATGTGGTACACATATATGAACTTTCACGACACATTGCATAACACGTTACTCAAACCATTCTAAAATAAATAAAAATGGTAAATGCCCAATCCGAAGTTATGCATTAAATATACTATGAACATTGCTTTTGCCTTTTTACTACATCACAATGTGTACATAATATATCTCATACCTTTCATTTTTATAAATTCAAAAAATTGATAACACCACAGCTGGATATGCACTAACCAAGCAATAAGGCTCATTTGAATCAACGAATTTACAATATTATCATATAAGCGAGAAATAACATCAAAACCGAGTAAAACGCTATCTCAATTATGGAATAGCTTACTAAGCTTAAACGCTAACAAAATAATTCCATACGTCAACAAATCGCTCGCTCGAAGAGATTATTCAAAACTAAACGCAACGTGAAACTCCCCCAAAAACCATAAAATCTCTCTCCAACTGAGCCGTTGCGCCAAAATGACTGCCGTCAAACCCAACGGCTCTACAATGCCATAAACTGCCATTTCCATGGAATCCCGAAGCTCCATAACTCAAAAATTGGATTCCGTGGCTAGATTTACATAACTTCAAATTTTAACCCTAACCTCGAAAATTATTCCAAGAACAAGGGGTGCGAGCATTTACCTGAACTTGCGCTATGGAGCTGAATCAACTTGATGAGACCCCGCGGCATGAACGAGCCCTCTCTTTTCCCTCTCTTCTTCTTGCCCTCCTTCTTTCCCTTCTTTCTGTTTGTCGGACAAGCTCTCGGTTAAAAGAAGAGCCGAGCGTCCTCTTTCTTTTCCTTTTGTTGACCAGGTCAACTTCATTTTTTACTTTTGTTTTTCTTTTGCTTGTGGACCCCACCTTCATTTGACTTGGTCTTATAGAAGACGAATAGTGGTCTGCTTTTACGAGTGGGTGTGTTTTTCCTCTCGTTTCCTTACAATTTTTTTAACAGTGACGCCGGTTAATGGTTGTAACTTCTGAAAAAAAAAAGTATTTCATTACCCTGAATTATTAGTAAATTATTAACATAGTTTGGACGTCTATTTGCCGGTAACATACAAACATATCTTGTGCAATTGTATGTATGCAAGACCGTTGTGTGTATTTATTTACTAGTAATATTGTGGTTATTTGTAGTGATGGAGCGCTCTACTTGTTTATATAGTTTATTCTGAGACACCTATTAGAAGCTCCGAGATGACTAAATATGCCACATAAGAGCCACATTTCTTCCTTGCTTCGAATCCCTGATCTTCCCTCGTTGTCACTGCTTTGCTCACCCGCATCCAAAACGCTAACCTAACCACACGCCCCTCAAAGTTGATGAGCTGACCTCCTCAAAGTTGCTGCCCAGTGCATGAGCGGTGTGAATGCGCCAGCACCAGCAAGACCTTTAGACCTCAATAGGGAATAGATGTTGATTAAACGAACCGATCGATATTTTGATAAGGACAACATGGAGGAAGCACAAGGTGGTGGAGCCAAAGAGGAAAAATAAAATCTCGCTAAATTCAGATGTCTAAAAAGGTTCTCATTTCAAAATTTAGAAGTAAGAGGTGGGCGGCTAAAATGGGGAAGAGAGAGAGAGGAGAGAGATGGAAGTGATGGAGTCTTCTCTCATTAAGGCTCATCAATGCTTGCCCCATCCCTATGCAATAACATCATCTTCTCTCTCTTCTTTTGTCTCTTTCCCAATAATGTCTAGAGGGGCAAAATGGTCTTTTCCACCTTTGCACAATTACAACTTTGTCCTTGGGCTGAGATGATGAGCAGGCCTAAGAAACGAGCTAGGAAATAAATAGGAAAGGGCTCGAAAATTGGTTGGGCTCAAAATGACTCAAGGTTAAACAATTGGCTAGTGAGAGTCAAGTAGGCTAATTGGGTCCAATGGGCTCAATGGCTAACTTGGGCCCATCATGGTGGCCGCCCCTCCTTGGGCGTGAGGTGCACTTGGGTCTTGCCTGGCCCACTTCCTCGTGGGCTCGATTTCTTAGTCCGTAAATTCATTTTCCAATGATTCGCGCTTACTAGCAATGTCGAAGGTTAAAAAAGCATTGTCCAAAAGTTCATCTCAGACATTCCGAAAATCCGTCGTCCAATATTGGATTTTCATGCATCGTCAATTTCGATCGAATTCATTTTGGTGCGTCTCGGACTAACAAGCGGCTCCAAGGATTTACGCATAACTAACTTGTGCTTGACTCAATATCAAACTACATTCAAGTTTTCTCGACCCATTGACGTCCTTGACTAACATGAAATTGAGAAGGATGATTCTTATTTCAAAATACACGATTACCGAGAATTGACATAGGGCCAATTGCGGTCTCCATAATAGTAAACAGATTCACCTATCGTCCCATTATACCTTGTCCACAAATTAACTTCTAGTCATCCCTAAAACCAGCCTATAACCACAGGATCGTCCTTACACAAGTTTCACGGTCAAGTCATTTTCCTAGGTCAAGTTCTTTAGTCGCACGAGTTTTGTCCTCATTAGCATTCTCCTCAAGGTTAGTATCTCGGGAGTGATCAATTCTAAGTGAGATTAACCAACAATGCATTGACAAAATTTACATTCATTTATCCCTCAAAGGGTTCGAACTTCAAGACGTCACATAACCTAACCATAATCAAACCTTGGTTAATTAACCCAACTTAGTTAATTAACCTTAACCTTGGTCATCTTTCTAACCAGCCCTCTCAACCTTAGTTAGCCATAATTAAACCCCTAACTAAGATTAACCATAACTAAACTACTCCTAAACAAGTTTAATAGACTAATCGAAGGATTAGAGCATAAACTCACTCGATTGTCGGGTCGGAGACACGGGCGCGGCGGCGGCGGCAGGGGCTACGCATGAGGACCTTGAATACGTCAACTCAAGGTGGTCCTGGGGTGGAAACAGTAGTTGAAAGTGCTGGTCCCTTTTGTTTTATAGGAAATCGGACTGAACCAAGGGAAACCATTGATGGCTGAGCTGATCGGCAGTCCAGCAAGTTGTTGGTTGACATCTGACGGCTCCGGGTAGCTAAGGAGAGGTGTTAGTGGCTGGTCCGGGTGGCGGTGAGGCGAAAACAGTTGCTACTAGGCATTTCCAACTGATGCAGCAACTAGAAATGGGGGCGGACAGAGGAGCGGCGCTAGTCTGGACGGCCAACGGGCTATCCGACAACCAAGACCAGCGAGTGGCAATGACTGGGGGTACGGAAAAAGGCTCCCAGTCACTGCTACAAGTGGCTCAGGCAACAATAAAGTTAAACCAACAATGGAAATGGAAGAATTGAAGGAAAAGAAGAAGAAGGAGAAGAAGAAGAAGAAGAAGGGAGAAAGAGAAGGGGTGGTTGGCCAACAAGGGGGAAGGAGAAGGAGGAGAGAGAGAATATGAAGCTCTTCAATGCCCTTCAATTCCTCATGCAAAAAGCCATCATTAGCCAAGACTTTTTCTTCCTCTTTTGTCTTCTATCCTTTAATGCCAAGAGGGGCACTTTAGTCTTTTCCACCTTGGGCATAATTACCAAACTGCTCATGGGCTGAAGATGAAGAGCAGGCCTAAGAAACGGGCTAGGAATGAATAGGAATGGGCTCGGGAATTTGTTAGGTTCAAATTGGGCTCAAAATGGATAATGGGCTAGAATTGGTTCAAGTAGGCTAATTGGGCTCAATGGACCCACGTGGCTAACTTGGGCTCACATTTGTGGCCGCCCCTCCTTGGGCGTGAGGCCCAATTAGGTCTTGCCCGGCCCAATTCCTTGTGGGCTCAACTTTCCGACTTGTTAATTCATTTTTCCAATAATTCAGGCTTATCGATAATTTCGCAGGTTACAAAAACATCATCCAAAGGTTCATCTCTAACGTTTCTAAAAATTCGATGTCCAATATCGGATTAACATATATAGTCAATTTCGATTGAATGCAATTTTAGTATGTCTCGGACTAACAGGTGGCTCTAAGAATTTACGCATAATCGATTCGTGCTTGACTAAGCATCAAACCACGTTCAAGTTTTCTTGATGTGTGGACAGCCTTGACTATCATAAAATTGTGAATGATCAATTATTATTTCAAAGTACACAATTATTGAGAATTGAATTAGGGCCATTTGCAGTCTCGATAATAGTAAACAGATTCACCCATTATCCCATTATGCTTTGTCCGCGAATCAACTTTTAGTCACTCCTTGAACGGGCTTGTATAATCACAGAATCATCCTTACGTAGGTCTTATGGCCGAGTCATTATCCCAAGTCAAGTTCTTTAGTCGCACACATTCAATCCTCATTAGTTTTTCCCCTTAGGGTCAGTGTATCGGGAGTGATTAGTTCTGAGTGAAATTAATTAATAATGCATTGACAAAATTCACGGTCATACATTCCTCAAAAGGCTTGAATTTCAGGACGTCACAGTTAGGTACAGAAAGGGCGTTAATAACAATATTAACATAACACAAATCTCCAAACCCTAGAATCTTTAGTTGCATGTATATCGATCAACTACTCCTAACCTCGAGTAAGTTTTCTAGCCAACCTTAAAAAATGAGATTAGTGGCAACTCCTATATATCATATTAGGTTGTTTAAATACAACTAATAAAATGAACCTGTAATGCTGGGTGCAAATCTTGATTAAGATTCATTGCGGTTTAGTATACCCGTTGCTACGATCACGAAGAAGCCGAAATGATGCTATCTATTTGTGGAAGTACCCTCATAAGAGCGACCGTGACAAAAGTACTCCTAAACTCATATTTACGCTCGGTCCTTCATGTGCGTAGTGTCAAGATCGAGTCATAATACATTTCCGCTATGATACGATGTATGAGTTTGGAAGAGTTCATGTTCTCGATCGATGAACCTCATAGGACTGGATACCATTGATGATGTGTCCGAATTGTCTCTAGTATCATGCGCCTTGTGAGGACTACTACTTGAACCGGCTTGTATAACCACATGATCATCCTTACGTAGGTCTTATGGCCGAGTCGTTATCCCAAGTCAAGTTCTTTAGTCACACGCATTCAATCCTCATTAGCCTTTCTCCTTAGGGTCAATGTATCGGGAGTGATTAGTTCCAAATGAGATTAATTAATAATGCATTGACAAAATTCACAGTCATACATTCCTCAAAAGGCTCGAATTTCAGGACGTCACAGTTAGGTACAAAAAGGGCATTAATAGCAATATTAACATAACTCAAGTCTCCAAACCCTAGAATCTTTAGTTGCATGTATATTGATCAACTACTCCTAACCTCGAGTAAGTTTTCTAGCCAACCTTAAAAAATGAGATTAGTGGCAACTCCTATATATCATATTAGGTTGTTTAAATACAACTAATAAAATGAACCTGTAATGCTGGGTACAAATCTTGATTAAGATTCACTGCGGTTTAGTATACCCGTTGCTACAATCACGAAGAAGCCAAAATGATGCTATCTATTTGTGGAAGTACCCTCATAAGAGTGACTGTGAAAAAAGTACTCCTAAACTCATATATACGCTCGGTCCTTCGTGTGCGTAGTGTCAAGATCGAGTCATAATACATTTCCGCTATGATACGATGTATGAGTTTGGGAGAGTTCTGTAAGAAATTATTGTGGCCCACATGATATGATTTATTATATGGTTTAATAATTATTGAAAAGCTATAAAATAAACATTGGTTTCTGAAGAGGTGCGACTCTTATAGAAATTAAAAGGCGCTTTGATGGAAGGCACCTGTTGAAAGAACGTATAAATAGAGTCCGGTCCTCTCTCCACCCACATGAACAACAATAACTGAAAAGAATTCAGTATTCTCTCCTCCATCGATAGAATGCATAAAAGAATAGTGGGTTAAGGGAGAGAAATCGGATTTCTTCATTTAGTTCGAGTTCTTCGGTTTTCCGCAACGAAAGGGTAACGCTATGGATAAAGGTACGTTCTCATCTATTTGTGAAAATCATGAAGATCAAAGATCACCGGTTTTGGAATTTCCGCATCAAAGAACTATATGTATTTTTCTAATAGTTGGTATCAAAGCGTGGTTTATGATCTCATGATTTTTCCATTTATAGAAATATTATAATTTATGTAATGATGATTCGTTGAACGATCATGTTCGTATTATTTGTTGTTGTTGAAATGTTTACGGAGGGTTTTGTCGGAGCAAATCCGAATGATGGGTGTTTTCACGGAGAAAGGACAAAAATGGCGGAATTCGGAGAAACAGGGCAAAAAAAAAAGAAGGGGCAAACAGCGCAAGGAAGAAGGCGCGTGGGATCACGCGCGTCTTTGCGGTGCGGCGCGTGGTCTCCACGTGCCAATGGTGCGTGCAGGCGCGTGGATCCACGCGCCCAGCGCTACGGGCCAGCGTCTGGCACGTGCACTACACGCGCCAGAGGGCAACTGCCCGCGCGTGCAATGCACGCCCTCGCGCGGCTATAAAGGCACATGCAATGTACACGCCCGCAGGGCAGTCAAGACGCGTGCACTGCACACGCCTTTTGCTTTCCGTGCCAAATGCCTCCGAATTTCCCTAATTATAGTTTTGCCCTCTCCTATTGATGGTTATTTACGGTTATGCCCTTGCCGCATGAAAATGAAATTACAGTTTCGTCCCTGTACTATTTATTTACTATTCTGCTCCTGTTTATTTATAATTACGATTCTGCCATTGCTGATTATTTACCATTTTGCCCCTGGATTTATATATTTATGATTATGTCCTTATGGAATTATGTTTTTATGATTTTGCCCTTATGCTTTGATTACGGTTTTGTCCTTACGTGCAATTTGGTAAATATTTGTATTTTACAATATTGAAAATTCATATTATGAATGGTTTGTTAGTCACCAAAGTGGCCAAACCTTGAAGTTTTTTTTTTGAATTTTTGATATTGTAAATTGTTTTATTCAATTATCCATGATTAATTGATGCTATATATGAAATTGATATGTTTCATATCATTATTGGTGTTATGGGTATATTGAAGTTCATTTATTATAAGAACTTAGGGATTAACCCAAAGGTTAATTATTTTCTTATAATTCATAAACATGATAGTTGGTAATTAATATGACTTGTTAAATTTGTTTGCATATCCAAAGATAGCAAATAAATTTTAATAAGATATATTTACAATTACCAAATAAAAGTTATTAGCATCATTATGATTTATGTATATTTGTATATCATAGGATCGCCCAAAGGAGAACTATGATGTGCATGTGTAATTTAGTTTGAATTTGATTAGGTATATTTTCAAAGCATTAATGTATGAGTATTTTCTTGCATATTTGCAGTATCTGTACCTGTTTCACTTCATTCGCATGCTTCGTCTGTTCCCTTATTCAATGGGATGAATTTTCCTGATTGGAGTGAACAAGTCCAGTTTCACTTAGGTGTCTTGGATCTTGATTTAGCGCCTCAAGTTGAGAAACCAGCTACTATTACTGATAAAAGTAGCGATGATGAAAAGTCTTTCCATAAAGCTTGGGAAAGATCGAACAGACTAAGCTTAATGTTCATGCGAATGACAGTTGCAAACAACTTAAAGACTTCTCTTCCCAAGACTAATAATGCTAAGGAATTTATGAAATTTGTGGAAGAGCGTTCTCAAACTGCTGATAAGTCACTTGCTGGTACATTGATGAGCACACTGACTACCATGAAGTATGATGGTTCACGTACCATGCATGAACATGTACTTGAGATGATGAATTTAGCAGCAAAGTTAAGGACTTTAGGAATAAACGTGGATGAGTACTTTTTAGTACAGTTTATACTTAATTCCTTACCTCATGAGCAATATGGGCCATTTCAAATGAATTACAACACTATAAAGGATAAGTGGAATGTGAATGAATTGGCCAGTATGCTTGTTCAAGAGGAAACAAGGATTAAGAATCAAAAGGCTCATTCTGTTCATCTCTCAAGTCATCAAGAAGCTCAAAGGAATTCCAAAAGGAAAGGTGGAAGGAGCAAGAAGAAAGGATTACACGTCCTGAATGATTCTTCAAAGGCTTCTCAAATCCACAAGAAGGAATACAATCTTATTAAGTGTCATTTTTGCAACAAAATTGGACATTTGAAGAAAGATTGTCTGAAACGTAAGGCTTGGTTCGAAAAAAAAGGTAAGCCTTGTACTTTAGTATGTTTTGAATCAAACTTTACTGAAGTTCCTCATAATACTTGGTGGATTGATTACGGTGCCACCACTCATGTGTCAAATACGATGCAGGGATTTCTTATGATCCAAACCATAAAGCCAAATGAAAGTTATGTGATTACGGGGAATAGAAACAAAGCTCCAGTTGAAGGCATTGGCACTTACTGTTTGATCTTAGATACTGGGCATTATTTGGATTTGTTTCGAACCCTTTATGTACCTACATTTTCTAGCAATTTAGTTTCTTTGCCAAGACTTGATGTAGTGGGATTTTATTGTAAGTTTGGTTTTGGATCTTTCAGTTTATTTAAGAGTGATACTCTTATTGGAACTGGAACTTTATGTGATGGTCTCTACAAATTTAAACTTGATAATTCTTTTGTTGAGACATTAATGACCTTGCATCACAATGTTGGCACTAAACGAAGTTTGGTGAATGAGAATTCTGCTTACTTGTGGCATAAACGTTTGGGTCATATATCCAAGGAAAGAATGCAAAGATTAGTAAAGAATGAAATTCTTCCAAATTTGGATTTTACTGACCTTGGAGTGTGTATTGATTGTATTAAAGGTAAACAAACAAAGCACACTAAGAAAGGTGCTACAAGAAGTACAGAGCTTCTTGAAATTATACATACTGATATATGTGGTCTCTTTGATGTTCAATCTTTTGGTAAGGAAAGTTATTTTATCACATTTATTGATGATTTTTCACGTTATGGCTACATTTATCTATTGCATGACAAGTCTCAATCAGTGAATGCACTTGAAGTGTATATTAAAGAGGTTGAGAGGCAATTAGATAAAAATGTGAAAATAGTAAGGTCCGATAGAGGTGGTGAATATTATGGAAAGTATGATGAATCGGGACAATGTCCAGGTCCATTTGCTAAATTCCTTGAAAGACATGGCATTTGTGCTCAATACACAATGCCGGGAACACCACAACAAAATAGTGTAGCAGAAAGGCGTAATCGTACTTTAATGGAAATGGCTAGGAGTATGATGAGTCATTCATCATTACCCTTATCTTTGTGGATGTATGCTTTTAAGACTTCTATGTATTTATTAAACAGGGTTCCTAGTAAGGCAGTTCCAAAGACTCCCTTTGAACGTGGACGGAAGGAAACCTAGTTTACGACACTGCATGTTTGGGGTTGTCAAGCAGAAGTAAGAATTTACAATTCACATGAAAGGAAATTGGATTCAAGAACGATCAGTGGTTATTTCATTGGTTATGCAGAGAAATCCAAGTGGTATAAATTTTACTGTTCTAATCATAGTACAAGAATTGTTGAATCTGGAAATGCTAGGTTCATTGATAATGGTGACATCAGTGGGAGTGAAAGAGTGCGTGATGCTTGCATTCAAGAAGTAAGGGTAGAAATTCCTATACCCAAAGCTTCTAAAGTTGTTTTTCCTGATATTATAGTTCAACCTTACAATAATCGAGAACGACAAATTAATGAACAAATACTCCATAATAGAGATGTCAATATTGAACCTCCAATAACCGAGTCACAAGAAATAGCATTAAGAAGATCTCAAAGAAAAAGGAGGTCGGCTATTTCTGATGACTATATGGTTTATCTACAAGAGTCAGAAATTGACTTAGGAATTGGAAATGATCCAGGTTCATTTTCCCAAGCCATGAAATGTGAAGATTCTAATGAATGGTTTAATGCCATGGAAGAAGAGTTAAAATCCATACATCAAAATCAAGTCTGGGATCTTGTTGAATTGCCTAAAGGATGTAAAAAGGTTGGGTGTAAATGGGTCTTTAAGACCAAGCGCGACTCAAAAGGCAATATTGAACAACATAAAGCCAGACTTGTTGCAAAGGGTTTTACACAAAAAGAAGGCATTGACTATAAAGAGACATTTTCACCAGTCTCTAAGAAGGACTCACTTAGAATCATTATGGCTTTGGTGGCTCATTATGACTTGGAGTTACACCAAATGGATGTAAAAACCGTCTTTCTTAATGGAAATTTAGAAGAAGAGGTTTATATGGACCAACCCAAAGGCTTTTCAATTAAAGGAAATGAACACATGGTATGTAAATTAAAGAAGTCAATATATGGACTTAAATAAGCTTCCCGACAATGGTATCTTAAGTTTAATGATACCATAACTTCATTTGGATTTAAGGAAAACATCGTTGATCGGTGTATATATATGAAGATCGGTGGGAGCAAGTTTATTTTTCTGGTGCTGTATGTTGATGACATTTTGCTTGCTACTAATGATCTTGGTTTGTTACATGAAACCAAGAAGTTTCTCTCTAAGAATTTTGAAATGAAGGATATGGGAGAGGCAACGTATGTAATAGGAATAGAAATATTCCGTGATAGATCACAAGGATTGTTAGGGTTATCTCAAAAAGCCTACATTGAGAAAATTTTAGAGAGATTCAATATGAGTAAATGTTCAGCAGGAATAGTTCCAATTCAGAAATGTGACAAATTTAGCCTTATACAATGTCCGAAAAGTGAATTGGAACGAGAACAAATGCAAAATATTCCTTATGCATCTATTGTGGGGAGCTTGATGTATGCACAAACTTGCACTAGACCAGACATCGTTTTTTGTCGGAATGTGGGCGGGTATCAAAGTAATCCTGGAATGGATCATTGGAAAGCTGCAAACAAAGTTCTTAGATACTTGCAAGGAACGAAGAATCATATGCTCACTTATAGAAGATCCAATCATCTCGAGGTGATTGGATATTCAAATTCAAACTTAGCCGGATGTGCTGATACAAGAAAATCAATATTTGGTTACTTGTTTCTTCTGGCTGGAGGGGCAATTTCATGGAAGAGTACGAAGCAGTCAGTTATTGCTGCATCCACTATGGAGGCTGAATTTGTGGCATGCTTTGAGGCCACTATTCATGGATTATGGCTGCGGAATTTTATTTCAGGGCTTGTGATCGTCGACAGTATTGCCAAGCCGCTGAAAATTTATTGTGATAACTCTACAGCAGTTTTCTTCTATAAGAACGACAAGTATTATAAGGGTGCTAAGTATATGGAGATCAAATACTTGTCTGTTAAAGAAGAAGTTCAGAAACAAAGAGTGTCGATTGAGCACATTAACACCAATCTTATGATTGCAGATCCCTTAACAAAAGGATTGCCGCCCAAAACATTTAATGAGCATGTTGAAAAGATGGGCATTATTGGACGTCATTAGTGTTTGTATTATGATTGTATTAAGTTTATGTATTTGACACTCTGAGCTCATTTATGTGTTTATGATATTTCCTGTTTTCTATTTTGTATACATTATGGAAATAGATGAATGTTAAACAGGATAGTCTCTAAAGAGACATTATAATTGGACTATTACTGTACTTCTCATTTATGGATCATGTTAAGTAGACAGCTATAGTTGTAGTACATAGAAGGGACTATGTCGATTAATGACATACAACCGCTATGACTCGCATTAGTTTTCTTTACTTAATTATGATTATTATGTGAATGCCAATTTAATGAAAATTTTATAGCATAATGTTATTGTGCACATTACAGTCTTTATTAAACCATAAAAGGAAGATCATATGGGCCAAGTGGGAGAATGTAAGAAATTATTGTGGCCCACATGATATGATTTATTATATGGTTTAATAATTATTGAAGAGCTATAAAATAAATATTGGTTTCTGAAGAGGTGCGACTTTTATAGAAATTAAAAGGCGCTTTGATGGAAAGCACCTGTTGAAAGAACGTATAAATAGAGTCCGGTCCTCTCTCCACCCACATGAACAACAATAATCGAAAAGAATTCGTATTCTCTCCTCCATCGATAGAATGCATAAAAGAAGAGTGGGTTAAGGGAGAGAAATCGGATTTTTTCATTTAGTTCGAGTTCTTCGGTTTTCCGCAACAAAAGGGTAACGCTATGGATAAAGGTACGTTCTCATCTATTTGTGAAAATCATGAAGATAAAAAATCACTGGTTTTGGAATTTTCGCATCAAAAAACTATATGTATTTTTTTAATAAGTTCATGTTCTCGATCAATGAACCTCATAGGACTGGATACCATTGATGATGGGTCAGAATTGTCTCTAGTATCATGCGCCTTGTGAGGACTACTACTTGAATAAATATCTCTAAATCTCGTTCTTCCTCACACCGACTGTAGTCGAGTACGGATTGCGACATGACCGAGCCTCACAAAACTATTAGGAGCTCGTCCAAGGACAAATTGCGCAGGCCCGTGAGCACCAACTTTGTTCTTCGTGACCGATGACCATTCACTCTTACTTTTTTTATTCAAAAATAAATCTAAATTCTCGTTTACAACTCCATTTACGAGTTCAGTACATTATCTCGGCTGGAATTCGCGTGGAAAGGATGGACTGGCCAGCCCATCATGACACCGATTTCTTCGGCCATGAAACCACAGCCTTTTGAGCCGATGGGAATGGGAAGGCGTGAAAATCTATTATGTGAACGAAAATGTATGGCTTGACAAGCAATATTTTATTTTCTTTTTTGTCATTGGCATAGCAAATATGCCCACTTTCCACCAAAAAACGAGGGACAAAAATTACATAGGAATTTGGGTTGCATAGGACAGGGGAGGCTTTTCTATTTTATTTTTTTTCCGGTGACAAGAGAGGCTATGAAGCATCTCTGTTGGGGATGTTCATGTTGGTGTCCTCGCCAACCCAGTGGGCCTATCTACGTGCCAAATCCCCTGTTTTCGAATGATGTTCTTAGGCACAATCTCTCAAACTCCCAAACAATGCATCCAAAGTAACCATGAATTAAAACTCCCAAATGTGACGACGGTTGTCGACATACTGACGAGTTCAAATAAAACATAAAAAGATTCAACGCTCAAAAGGTAAATATATTCTTATAAATCTTAAAAAGTCTTGCATTTATAGGAGAATCTTTTGATTATTAGATCAATATCGAGTTTTCTAAGAATAATCTGAACATTGATAGACGTATACAATTATCCCAATATTGATAAATGTATACATACAAGGTTGTCACATACAAAGGATGTGCAATTACTCTTAAGAGCAATTTCTATAATATAAAATTAGGTTTTTATAATTTAATAATTTATCCATTAATTTAATTGGATATTACTGTCCTTTTAAGAGCCCCTTCTTTTTCATTTTTTTTCCTGAATTCATGTCTAATTTCCTTTAAGGTCTAAATTGAGTTGATATGATGAGAGACATGATAAGAGTTCCAATTCCTTCCAAGTATTGTAAAGATGCGACACATATTTTCCCTCACGCGTGGTTCTTAAAGCATCCCGCGACCTAGAAACTTCCAAGAAATGGTATGCAAACCATTTCAATTATGTTGAGAAGGAAGGGCGTGATAGTGATAGAGAAGAAGGCAGCCCCACAATTTGATTCAATCAAAAAAAGTAAACCAGTCAAGTTTTCCATGGAAATTGAATATTCTAATAATCGGGAATGCCCAAACATACTTGAAAATCAATTATTTTTCTTGTGATCTTCTAATCACACACTCTCGATGGATGTGATTGGTTATATTGTGGGTCCTATATAGACCCACTTGATTTAGTGGTTAAAAATCATTGATTTTATGTGTTTTGAACATCTGTACAAGTTTGGTGGAAGATTGCATTTCCACATTCTAAACTTATTATATAAATGTAAATTCATTCTTAATATTTTCAATTAAACGAACGTGATTCTAAACTTTTAATTATAAACGCAATCAAGTCCTCTAGGTCATATTTCACCTGAAAATGCCGTTGTAGTTGTTCAGTCGTTGGTAACCCAATCATCCCATGTGTCTAGCCAATGACACGATGTGCACAATTCTAAAAGAAAGGACACCATTCTTTTTTCTTCTTCATTGCCTTTTTATTTTAATCTAATAGCTTCCCCTTTCACTAGGATTCAGCATGTCAAGCATGCTAGTCATAATAAATCTTTAACTCAAGAGGTCAAAAAGCACCTCCAAAGAATGAGCACTAAGCTCGGATACCAAGTGTGATGGTTAACGATATCTTGTAGAGAGGGTGAATAGGTGTTTCCAAAAAACTTGACAAATTATTGAAGAATTATAAGCATCAAGTTTGAAATAAGCATAATGACATATATGAGTAGAGAGTTGATATACACAAGAGTAGGTGATATCAATTAGCGTAGTGTGCTTCTATTAAACAATAATAGATATGAGAAGAAAGAAAGAGAACAATGTATTTAAAGTTCAAATGTGGTTCAGCTTGAATTAAGCCTACATCCACTCTCCTAGACAAACAACCTACTAGTTAGGTTTCATTAGAAATATTTGAGTAATTACAATATTATATGCCCCTTATACTAATATTTGAGTAATTACAATATTATATGCCCCTTATACTCAATCATTTCATTCCAAAGCTGATGCTGCTTTTACCTAAATGGACAGATCTCATTATCTCACACTTAAGCACAAACTATGTCATTAATACACTTCTTGAGTGATTGAACTCTTAGTCCACTCAAAAAATAGTATAAGGATGTAAAATCTTCTTTGTTAATGGATTGTTTGTCACTTTTGAACTCGTTGTTTTTTTGACATCTGTTAATTTTCTTTTATACTCCTCAATATTCAATCATTTCAATGGATAATCTTTAAGATGATCAATCTCCAAACTATCCATCAAACAATTGTTGAGAAGATCAATTTTGTTGATGAAGTTAACCAATCTAAGATTTAGGAGATTTGCTTACCTATACGATGAAATCTTTTGGTTTCCAAAAATAGAGTAGCTCAAACTATTAAAAGTGATCATTTTTCAAATTGTTTCTCAATCAGTCAAAATACCGTGCATAATTAGCATTGTTTGCTTAGATATTTCTTGAGATTGATAATCAATCAACTTTAATGATAAATAATTGCACATTGACATCAAAGTAACCCATTAAAAAACCAATTGAACCTGAAATAAAATTAGCAGATGAGAACTTTTTAAATAGTTTCATGAATCGAGCTACTATAAAATCTCCGGTTAGTTTTCCTAGTGCTTGAAATTTGATCTAATTTAGTAGAAGAGACTGTTGCCGGGGAAGGTTTATCATATGGGAAAATGCACGTTAAAAGATGACCGTACCTTCATGCATTAGATATCCAGATTATGGTTTACTAATCACGTCTTGACTAACCTTTGTACCGCCCTTTGAGCATGACAAAGACATATCAACACATTTCTCTGCATTACGGAGCTCTGCCGGTTGTCCCTTAAAAAGTGTACCTTTTGAGGTACGATCCACGTGAAGGGGACAGCTTTGATGTCCACCCTACTGTAATTTCAGGTGTCCAAGCAAGGTGGTGTCTCATAGATTGTTCTTTTAAAATATATATATATATATATATATTTTGGTGCCATATTATTAAACCTAGCGACGGGAGTTGGATTACATATGCTAAATCTGCAAAAATAATTAATTAATTAATTAATTGATTAATATCATAAAAAAATTCAAATTAATATATATGTAATTTATTTTAAAGTAATTTTTTGATCTCCAAAAATTTTAAATTAGTACACATCTGACAAATTTATTTCAAACGACCATAAACATCTCAAACTAGTACATTTATATAAATTTACCCAAAATAATCATAAAAAAAAATCACAAACTTATATACTTATGATAAATTTATTCAAAATTAAAATTAAATTTTTGACCAAAAAAATCAAACTAGTTTACCAATTAAGCTGTCATGTATTACCAAGTTGATTAATTTGATAGTAAAATTTAATGGAAAGTAATAAAAAATAAATTTATCACAAGTATAGTAGTTTGTGATAAATTTATAAAGATGTATCAATTTGAGATTTTTTATAATAAAAAAATTAATTTATAATTTTTTATAATATTAATCCATAAGTAAAACATGGTTCCCAAGGGGTCCTACTAACTTGGTCATATAACGCTATGCGTGTAGAAACAATAAAGTGCAAAGCTTAGAGAATGGCTCGAGCAAATTAAAAAATTGCCCCGAAAGTAGCCTTAAACTTTTTTCATGATTGATGCTCCGCAGCAACGCCTATATATAAACGATGGTTAGCATACTAAGGGCATGCATGGTAAATTTTGATTATGTTCCCGAGAATAACCGATTCTATTCTTTTGTTCTTAGGAGTGGATTTAGAACAGAAATGCGTTTAATAAATTTTTTGTTCTCGGGAACAAATTTGTTCCAAGAAATAGATTTGAAGTAGAATCTATAATATAAAAAAAAAAAAAATTGCTTCTCACCCCGGAAATAACTTCAAGAATCAGTTTTTTTCCCTTTCTTTCTTTTCTCTTTCTCTTTCCTTTTCTTTTCCTCCTTCAACTTACTGCCGCCCCATCGTCGCCCACCAGCCACCGCTAGCAAGTGGCTAAGCGAGGTCCGATGAGCTCGGCTTTGCAGATCTGGGCGAGGCCAAGCCTCACCGGGCCATCGGCGAGGGTTGACCTCGTCCAGGTGGCGTGAGGTTGACCTCACCCCGGCCCGGCGAGGCCGAGCCTCCCGATGGCTAGGCGAGGAGAGCCTCACCCGGATCCGTGAGGCCAAGCTTGCCGGTGGCCAGGCAAGCCTCCAGCGAGCTCACCGGACCTCGCCTTGGCTCGGTGAGGCTCCAATGAGCTCATCGGGCCTTGCCTAGCCAGTAGTCAACCACCGCCGACAGTGGTGACCAGCCACAATGGGGAAAGGAAAAAGAAAAAAGAAAAATATATTTAAATCATTAAAAAATTAAAATAAAATATTTTGGATTAGAAATTTTAAGGATTTATCAAACGCA
Organism: Corymbia maculata; assembly: GCA_014182735.1. Taxonomy (NCBI): domain Eukaryota; kingdom Viridiplantae; phylum Streptophyta; class Magnoliopsida; order Myrtales; family Myrtaceae; genus Corymbia; species Corymbia maculata. The sequence continues at coordinate 3,314,561 of CM024688.1, read as the reverse complement.
TTTCTATCTCGAGGATAAAAATTTTGGATAATTACCAAACGCTTTCAAATGCTCAAAAATTATTCCCAAGAATAGAATAAAAAAGAATAATTTCTTAGTAGAAATTATTTCCGGAAACAAAAGTGTTACCATGCGCACCTTAAGAGATTGGCAACAAATTTCGCAATGGCTCTTCCAGTTCAGTTCCCAAGCTTCCTCCCCTGCTCGATCTGCCATAATCAACCCTCTCTCTTATCCTTTACACACCTTCGCTCCTCCTCTTCCTCCACCTCCGCCTCCTCTGGTGCTCAATTCGTGACATGCGCTTTGAAGATTGAAGATCAAGGAGACTCTGAGACGTTCAGCAAATTGGCAACCTAGCGTTTGGGACTATGGCTTTGTGCAGTCGCTCAGCGTTGATTACACGGTAATTATTCTTTTTTTCGGCACGAAACCCAGACTACTTAAGCACTCTGGAAAATATTCACATTTGGTCCTGAATTTGCATTCTTTTCCCAATTTGGTCCTCAAACTTGCAAAAATTCCCTATCAAATTTTTGGGTCTATGATTATGACAATTTGAAGCTTGTGTCCATGTCGACACTAGCTGAAAGTACGATGTGGAAAAAACTCGGTACTATTGTGGATGTTCAATTCATGAAACTCCGAAAACAATAACTTAAGATAAATTTATGCAAATTTCACTAACATTTTATTCTGTGATGGCACTGATTATTTGAATATTAGACTTCTGTTTGGCATCGATTAATAGCTCGGCTACACTTTGCTGTGTTCAAATTTCAAGTTACCACGTTGACATAAAAAAAAAAAAAACACATAAGTTCGGTCACCAAAGTGCACTTTTTCCCTATTTTCTATTGACTTCGATGGGATGAGTCCACAAATCCCAAAACAACACAGAAACAAAAGAAAAACTATACTTTGAATTAGACATATGGATGTATATATTTTGTGTACTTCTGTATATGATTTATATACGAGATTCGAGACATGCAACATCAATATATACATTCCTCCGCCGCCATAGTATCATATACGAGCAACCACAACAATATTCTATAGGAGATATCGATAAACCCGGTCAAAATGGCATATTCTCACCAGCTTAACAGTGACTTTTCAATTGTGTTCGCAAATACATTGAGAATCGATCTGTTTCAATACGACAGGCGATATTCCACTCTGCTTCTGCATTAACTTCGATTAAGATGTCATTTTTCTGAGTTTTTCATGTGCCTAGGAGGATAAATACACGGAGCAAGTCCAAAGGTTGAAGAAAGAAGTCAAGGGTCTATTCGACACGGAGATGAATACAGTGGCCAAGCTCGAGTTCATTGACGTGGTTCAAAGACTAGGACTAGGATACCATTTCGAGACAGAGATCAAGAATACTCTAAGTTCCATCTATAACAACAGTGAAGATGCTCAACTTTCGGACTATCTCTATGTTGCTTCCCTTCGATTCCAGCTACTTAGACAACATGGATACAAAGTATCGAAAGGTAGTTGCCAACTAGTTAGCCTTTTGTGAATCATGTTGATGCGTCAAATTTACCCTACCATTCTTGTTGCTAAATGTATAGATGTGTTTCAAAAGTTTATGGACAAGATGGGCACATTCAATGAATCGCTCAATAAGGATTTGAAGGGGCTTCTTGGTCTTTATGAAGCATCTTTTCATGGATTGGAAGGTGAAACCATACTTGATGAAGCTTGGAACTTCGCTTCTAAGCATTTGAAGGATCTAAACCTCGACGAAGTTCTCACTAATTTAGCTAGCAACGTGAATCATGCACTAGATATGCCAATCCACTGGAGGCCAAACAGGTTGGAGGCTCGGTGGTTCATGGACATGTACGAGACACAGCATGACATGATCCCCTCCTTGCTACGATTGGCTAAAATAGACTTCAATGTAGTGCAGTCAATCCATAGGAAGGAAGTCAGCAATCTAGCAAGGTATACACAGGCACTCTATATTTCATAGGTGCAGTATGGCAAAGTAGGAGTGCATTTTGATTGACATACTCAGCATATGACAATTTTTCAGGTGGTGGGTTGAACTTGGGGCGAACAAGATGACCTTCTCTAGAGATAGACTAGTGGAAAACTATTTTTGGAGCTGTATATTTGTTTTCGAACCTCAATATACAGCTTTTAGAGAATTGAATGCAAGGATCGGTTGTATGGTGACACTTATCGATGACGTTTATGATATATATGGGACGCCGGAAGAGCTTGAGCTCTTAACAGACTTCATTGTCAGGTTTTTGTCTTATCACCACCATCATTATTTTCCCTCATAACTATTATGGCCGAGAAAAAAAAGACAGGGAATTTATTAGTCTATGAACGCTATGCCTAGAACCAATCCTGAAAATCATATGTTATGAAATAAATTCTTCAATATGGTTTGCACATATCATGTTGCATGTCAACTTATTTTTCGTCATTCTTCTATTTTTCATCTTTCTATTGTCATTGATTGGTTAGGGCTAATGAATTAACAGTATGCAATAATTTTCATTGTTGTTACTAAAAAGTGTATTGAGTAGTCGTACAATTTATAAGATTATTGAAATGGTGATAACTTGTCTAGGTGGGACATTACAAACATTGATGAGCTTCCTCCAACAATAAGAGATAGTTTTATGGTCTTGTACAACACGACCAATGAAATTGGGTTTTGGACGATGAGAGAGCGAGGAATCAACCCCATCCCTTACCTGCGGAAAGTGGTAATCTCGACTTGCTAAAATCTTTCAACCAATAATTTATAGCCCGTGTCAGATAACTCATTTTTCTACTCCCACCTTTCGTTATGACTCCGTGAAAGTAGGAGAAAAGAACGTCCCTCGACTTGGTCATTGACACACTTTTTGAATTTCAATCCTATAGTGGGCCGATGAATGCATGGCGTACATGAAGGAGGTCAATTGGTATAACAAGGGCATTAAACCAACACTGAAGGAGTACATAGACGTTGCGGTGGATTCGATTGGAGGGTCAATTTCGTTGTTGGGTAGCTACTTCCTAACCACAGACAAATTGACGGTAGAGGGACTTGATTACGTGTCGAAAATTCCAGGCATCCTGCACTCTTCCGCCAAGATCCTCCGATTCAATGATGATCTCAGTACATCATCGGTAACTTATTTTGATAGGTTGTCCTTTCCTTGTAAATATCTCTAACGAGAAATGCACATTATCAGAATATTCAGTGATGTGCTGTTCTTTTTTATTTTTCTGATACAAATGTGAAAGCAATCTGAGGACTTATGTTTGTAACCCACCATTTATGTCCATGTTTAGCATGAATTGGCACGAGGAGACAACGCCAAGGCGCTAGAATGCTACATGAATGAAACTGGCGCTTCGGAAGAGGCCGCACGGGAACATATCAGGCATCTGGTGCGCGAGACCTGGAAGAAGATGAACGGAGAAGTGTTTGAAGACTATCCACTCTCCGGGTTCGGGCCTTTTCTCGGTGCCTGTTTGAACTTGGCACGAGCTTCTCATTGCTTTTATGGGTATGGAGACGGACACGGCCTTCCTGGTCACCACACCAAGGACCATCTTGTGTCGACCATATTCGAATCCGTGCCCCTCGATTAGGGATGCATTACCAACCCAGGCTTTGCTAATGGAGAGAGCCTGTAGTCTTACGGGTTATTGTTCGCTTTTGGGGTGGCTCTGTGAGCTCCAAGATATTGAAACTATTGTAATTTAAGTCCTAGAGGGGTGTTTGTACAACCTTCATAAAATTCGGAAGAGAAGCACACGCTATTCTGTGCTTTGCGTTGTGGCTGTTTACGTAATTAGCCTATGTATTGGTGGTGATTGATTTCTATTTTATGGAAAGAATATAGCATTTTAGCCATCAAGTCTAACCCGAGCAGATATTGTGCAAAGCTGATTAGGCTTCGTGGACACTTTAAATATAACCCAAACCTAGATCAATTGGATGTTAGGTCCAAAAATGCAAGAGACGCTTCATTGAGGTTATGGAGCGCATTTAATGTTCAAGGTTAACTTGGGCACATCTTGTGTACAGATGATCAAGCGTCCCAGGTATTTTAAATACGACCCAAGTTTAGATGAAACTAATCTTAAATCGAAGTTTGATGCATACCAAGCCATTTTTGTCATGCGAGCATCACATGAAACAAAATCGAGTTCAAAACAAGTGAATACAGAAATTCAGATTGCTCTACAATTTGATGGGGCTTGATAAAATTATTGAATCACCTTTTTATTTTTCGGAAATTTTTTAGGACAAAGTTCAGAGTGTGTATATCAAAGCTTGTGAAGACATTGGAACCCAGATCAGGATGTATAATTTTATAAAATTCCCAGAACAAAGACATGTCATAAAGGTAAGAGGAAAACATCACATAACAGGGCATACAAGATTCACACAATTAAGGTATGACCCATGGTCAATTGACCCTAAAATATTTGTTGCATATCAAGCATAGTGTGAGAAATAATTCATGTACAAAAGGTAGTCCATGAATCGCAACACATGAATTTCTAAAAATCCTAGAACATGCATTGGTCAGTCAGAAACAGAGCAAATCAGCAGAACAAACATGCATATTGGAGATGACTTGCCCTATCTATCGATGTCCATTGAATTTCAAAGTTTAATGTGATGTAGGAATGGATGTCTCAAACAATTTTCATTAAGGAATCATTCACACAATTAGCACACAAAAATTCCTAAAAATTCTACAAGGGGTCGGGTTCACTGATACATGGGAAGCAATCTAAGCAGGCTAAATTGACAGATTTCAGGTCTAACTTTGTAAAAGTAAAAAGTGGGGCATACAATATGCGAATTGAACAAAACTGGTATCTTAGAAAGCTACGGATGTGCTTTGTGACTTCACAAAAGACATCAAATCCCAACTTTGCACCCAAAAGTTGCAGAAATTCAAGGAAATATGCAAGGTCAATCAGCCATTTTACAAACAGAGCATGACATATATAAATGAGTTGGTAAGCTAACCTATTTAATGCATGAAAATTATGAGATTTTAACATGACATAGGCCTAAATGTGAGGGACAAAACTGATGAAGACATCTAACCCTAGATCATTGTGCAAAAAATCATGGAAATTCATGAATTCAGATAAGTCAACTAACCTCAGCATTACAGAACATTCCATTAAATTTCAGAATAGGAATGACTGCTTCATGCAAAGTTTTCACATAGAAACGGGCTTCAATTTGAGCATACTATATGTCATTTTGAAGCTTGAAGAGTCTCCTACATATGTCTAAAAGACATCATGCATGAATTAAGTCCATAAGAGACTCAATTGAAGAGATTTCTACAGAGACATGCATCAAGGCAAAAATGTAGCAGGACAAGTCACACAATCGCACAAATTTTACCAAACAAATAACATGATAAAATCTGAAATTTTCATGCATCTATTTCAAAAGTCAGGATTAAAACCCTAGAAGACATCAAAGCTCAATTCTAAGCAAAAAAATTTCACAAAAATTCGTGAAATAGAACAGGTCTCATGGCGAGGATTAGTGCAGTAATATGGAAAATTCTGGAACTAACTTCACACAAGCAAAAACCATAGCAAATGAAGTTTGATTAGGATGTATAATATACTGTTGGAAAGCTAATTGAACCGTCTATGACTTTCATCAGAAAACCGCATTTACAAGCTCATTCCAAGACATTTATCAAATCAGTCATCCTGGCATACCAAAGTGCAGAACAAGGTCATCCAAGCATTAATCCACAATCTAATCATTCTAGCCTATCTAAATCAATCCTATGGCAGTCCTAACATCCTAAAGCAGCTATAAATCACACAGATTAAACTCTAGAGCGAACTCTAACCCTGATCTCCTTTCGAGACCTCGCTTCATCGAGCTCAAGGTTCGAATGTTGCCTTTTTGCGCAATTTGATCTATTTAAGCTCGATTGAGCAACGATCAAGCCTCTACAGCAGCTTGTGGACATTGAGGAAGCTCTGAGAGACTTGAGGATCCCCAGAGGAGGGCCAAGTGGTGTTGGATCACCGCTTATCAACGACTGAAGGAGGATATGTCACAATATGTCACAAGAGAACTTGACGGAGGAAGATCAGAAGAAAGGAGCTCCTCCGATGACTTTTAGGTGGTGCTCCGACCACCAAGGGCTGCTTGACATGTTGAGGGACATCGTGAAGTGATCAGAATGGCTCAGGGGCTCGCTGCAGGGCCAATTGAGGCTAAGTAAGCCGGCGGACCAACTGCTGGTTTGAAGATCGGGCTTCAAACCCAATTGAGAGTAGCACTGGACGATGAGCTCCGTTGACCTCCTAGGATGGCGTTGGCATCGAGGAGGTCGGAGAGAGATTGAGGAACGCTTGGGGACTAGGCGATGGCTAAGCAGGGGTCAGCACACAGTTCTTAGGCCAATGAACGGCGATGGCAATTTAGGAAGGAAGAGAGAGAGAGTGAACAACGGTGGCGGTTTGGGCAAGAAGAGAGAGAGAGAGTTTAGGTCTGGAAAATGAGCCTCCTTGATTTTTGGAGGGAAACACCCATTACCGGGTTATCATAGGGACCTATTAGCAAATATTCGAAACGGGTCTATTTTGAAAAATCCTGAGGGCAATTTTGCAAATTCAGAATTTTATGGGCTGAGGAGGTCGGCCACAAGACGGGCCACTCAACGGTGGTCGCCGGCTGCCAAGAACCCACTAGAAAATTGTCTAGAAAGTGACCAAACCAAACACTTTTCCAAAGAGGCTATTCAAACCGATTCAAGCCGGTCCTGACCGGTTTGGCCTCCTCTTGACTAGTTTGGTCCCTCCTATCTGAAATTTTATGCAATTTAGTCCCTGAGAGGAAATCTTACCTAATTTGGTAGAAAATGGGCTAATTTGAAAAGAAATGGTCCAATTTCGATGAAATTAGGCCAATTTAACTATGTAAACATATTCCGATAAATTTCCATTGGCCTAATAACGTAAGTAACATGAAAAATATTGGACCTATGCCATGAGTACATGCAATTGGACTTCCTAGTTAAATTTGGACAATTTTGTATAATTTTTTACCAAAAAATGCAAATTAATTGAAATTCAATTCAATTCAATTAATGTTGCACAACACCTATTGAATTAATTGCCTATCCCTAAAATGACCTATTGTATTCAAATTGACCTTGAATTGATGGCACTGCTTTTATGCTAAAATTGAATTGGGATCCAATAATGAAATTGGACCTCAATTCTTGAAATTAGACCTTAGTCTCAAATGGGTCAACTTGAATTTCACTTATAGGAGTTCATTAGCCTTATTTTCTTAGATTCAATGAGTTAAATCCCTAAAATTGAAAGGTTCTCAAGTCAATTTTCCAAAATTGATCTCGAATTCAGACTAAACTCACAAAGATGAGTGGAATGGATATGTCTGTAAATCATGAAGAATTGATTCGAACCCTCTAATTAGGGCTAAAAATGAGAATTCATATTCTACATGCCCAACCTTAAAATTGGTCAAACGGGTGAATAGGTAATGACCTATAGATTAAATGTTGTAAAAAAAACTAAGCGAAAATATGAATAGAATGAAAATAATTTTATTGTTGGTTGATTTTGAACCTAAAACTAAAAATTCAAAAAAAAAAAAAAAAAAAGGTTTTTAATCGATTTTCACAAAATTTTTGATGTCAAAATCAAATTGATGTTAAAAAGAATCTTTTTATGCAAAAAGTCAAATTTTGACACGGGGATTTGACTTTTGATCAAAGGGTTTGCGAAAAGTCAACCGTTTGACTTTTCGGATTTTCGATTGAAATGATTAGAAAATTGTCTAAAAATAACAATCTAAAACAGAAAAAGTGAATATTGACACTTTTGTTCAAGAAATGGGCCAGTCACGATTGGAAAACATAATCTCTATTTTTTTTTTTTTATTTCTATGCAACTTTGTCAAAATTGGTCCACACAATGATCTTTCATCAAAGGTTGAGTTTTGATTTTTAATGAATCGGGTTTAGTGGTGATTCGGCCAGGAAGTAAGTAACGATGCAACAGGGTCAAATGAATCTAGAGTAAAGTAGCAAGTGCAAGAAATTGATAAGTTGATAGACTGGAATTGAAAAAATAAGCGAGTGTTGATGATGGTGAATCCTTTACAATGATTCAGCATGGCTCTTATGTAATTCCAAAGTGCAACCACTTATAAATGGTCCTGAGGAATGCATGCAAGTCGCTAGAATTAGGGATGTAGTCTCTCTCGCACGATCTGCGCCTCATCAAAGAATTCACGTTATTTAAGTTCATGTCATGTTCTAGATTTAGCTAGAATTCGTGTTTAATTTCTCATCATTAGATTTCAACGCACTTACCTCCATGCATTTCTCACTGGGGATCTTGTCCCAGGGCATTCTAAGGAGGCCCTGTGTTAGTGTCGGATTGCTTTATTTATTTTCCCATTTTCATTATCTTTATTTATTTTAACATTTATTCTTTTATTCTTTTCTTTTTCTTTTCTTTTTCTTCGTTTAGCTTCTTTTCCTGCAGTAGCAGGTGAGGCTTGTCAGCCACTGGGCTAGGGCCACGAAGCCCTTACCCTGCCTGACCCACCCTCACTGACGACTTCGCCTAGATCTGAGCGAGACTAGCCTTGCTACGGGCGAATGCGGCCTCATGGGCAGCTGGTGAAGAAAGTGAGAGCAGAACATTCCCACATTGGAAGAAAGCGAGAGTAGAACGAGGGAATTCGACCCCAAGACGAGAATCGAGCCGGAATCGAGCCCCGAAGCAGGGACGGGAGCAGAATTGTGATCGCAGGCAGAACCGAAATGGGAGGAGGTGGTGCTCTGGAACAAATCCAAGCAAGCGACGCAATTTTGGCAAAACGGAAAAACCCACACGCGTCCACCTACCTGCGAGTCCTTCGAGAACGGTTCGAGAAATCGAGGCGAGGAGCGAAAGATTATGGAAGAGAGAGGAAGGGAGAGAGAGATTCGAGGGGATGGAATGTAATGGAGGAGATCGAGAGAGCTCGTGGTGCTAGCCGAGAAAAGGAGGAAGAAGACAGGGACGACACCATGCACAATCGGGGGGACTTCCTCCTTCGAAAGGCCGGTGAGGCTGCCTTCGCCAGCCCTGGGCAAGGCTACCTTTGCCCACAGCAAGGCCATGGCAAGGATGGCCTCGCCTAGATCTAGGCAAAGCCACCTCGCCCATGGCCCCTAGGCCTCACCGCCTCGCCCGTGGACCCTAGGCCTCACCCACATCTAGTCGAAGCTGCCGGTGAAGGTCATGGCCCTTGTCAAAGTGGCCAGCAAGCTCGCCGGCCGCTGCAGGAAAAGAAGCCAAAGGAGGAAGACGAGGAAAAATAAAAATAAAAATAATTGAAAAAATAAAATATTTATTTAAAAATTGTCACGTCAATGTCAGTCAAACAACTGATGCCAGCATCTATGTTAATGAATTCAATTTACACAATTACAAAAAGTTTAAGACTAAATTAACATAATTACAATAGGTTTAAGATTTTTTTAATAATTTCCCTGTTAGTTTCATGGTTCTCCGGATAGCAAAAGTAGTTGCTCTTTCAACAGTTGAAGCAGAGTACATGGCTCTTGGAAGTTGTTGGGCGCAAATCATATGGATAAAATAAAATAGCAGCAAAGTGATTTTGGAATTGCAAATTCCAATGTTGCTATTAAGCTAGTGTTATTAATTTGACAAAGAATCTCATACTGTATTCTAGAGTAAAGCATATAAAAATCAAGCATCACTTTATTAGTGATCATATGCAAAATGGTGATGTTAATATTCAGTATGTTAATTTAATGCATCAATTAGCTAACATAATTACTAAACCTTTAGAAAAGAATTCCTTGATTATATTCTAAGCGAACATGATATTACTAATTTTTTTGCTTTAGTTGGATATAAGCGGAAAAGCGGTTATATCTAAAGCTAGGTGTAAGTGTCGTGCTTGACAAATTTTCAAATAAGGAGGAAATCAAGGACACATTCTCATTATATATATGCAAAATATTGTGCAAATATACTTGATTGTATGTGCAAATTATATTTTGATTTTCTTCTTCCAATCAACTTAATTGCCAAAAACAATTTCCAAAAACTGCATTTCACAGTTTTGTCAAAAACCCCTGAAATTTAGGCGAAATTTCTTATTTCCAAAAGTTTCAAATTTATTTCTTCGACTACACACGGCTTCCTCTTTCACTGTACTCTTCCCTAAACAACAAACTGTCGCCCTTCTTTTTCAAACCTTCAAGCTTGAAGCTTTTCCCCTCTTTCACAAATCGAACTCCTGAACTCCATGGCACCCAAATCTGCACTACCAAAGTCTACAAACATCATCCACAAGGCATACGCTGAAAGTGGTAGATCGCTGTGAAAGTTCAGTGATCGTTTTTGGGGTACCAAAAGGTCCCAGCCATATAGACATGATGGACAAGAGCGAAACTCAGAGCAATGAGACTCCATTCATCGAGTGACCAGGGCAAAGAACTTTATCAAGTACAAAACGCACTTCGGCAAGTCAATAGACCAACAATTCATCTTCAATCCCTTATTGACACTTAAATTACTCGTTATTACTAACTTAGGACATGTGCACTGCCCTAATCATCAATCTTGTCAAAGCTTGTCGGGTTATAATGCTCCAAATTTGAAGATGATTAATAATCTTCTGGGATTTGATTTAATGTTTATCACTTTCCAAGAAGGAAATGCCCCAAAGACGAGGCGCCTTTCTTGGGCTGATGTGTACATGTATGACCTTTGGCCACCACCAGGATTGTGATTTTCTAGGGAAACCTGCTAATGAAAATATTTTTGGGCTGCCCTTTAGCATGAGATCATCTTTATCACAAATAATTTATCTCATAAGTGAAATTATAACAATAATAAAAAATAAAAAAAGAAATCAGCTACCTAGAAAGACCCAAGATTAGTGGTAAAATTCTTTGGCCTAAAACCATTTCAAGAAAAGTGATAGATCAAGATTGGGATTGTATGGACCTAACCCTAATTCTTTAATTTTATTATTTCTGTGTTAAACAAAGGAAAAATAAAAACAGGGCTTCATTGGACCTATTCACCCGTGGAAAATACGTAATTAAATATTAGTTTTCTTTTTCATTTTCCTGGTCTATCAAGTTGGTGGCAAAGGGAAAAAAAAAATCCTAAGCGATGTTTGGCACGTTGGTGCGGCCTGGTCTACCCTGTGATTTCATGGTGACTTCAGCGTGGAAAGATCTGGCAATTTTGAACCCTCGCTCGAACTTTAGTCCCTTATTTTTTATTAATCATGAGATTCTGTTGACTTAACGTGACTTCCTCAGTTTCTCGGGACCAACGAGGGGTAGTGCGGATATATTTACTTCTCATCCAGCGTCCACGCCTTTCAGCTTGAATTTCTCTGAAAATATGAAGGCAAAACTTTGGTGAAAATCCAGCTAACCTCGCAATTTTTATGGACGAAAAGTTTTCATTTCTTCCACATGCGTATGTGTTGTCTCGCTGTCGGTCAATTTATTTTTAGGGGTTTTTTATGCCCAACCCGAACCCCGCACCGCCTGTCCGGGGGTTCCCATTCTCGTAACGGTCGGTCCGGTTCCGTTTCAAAGTGGGAACCAGACCGGGCCACCACACACGACCGCCCCTTCAATTCTCATCTCAAATTCCCAACTTCCTATTCCTACAAGTTAGGGGTGAGCACATTGGACCGCCCGAACCGAGAATTCAAACTAGACCTCGATTCCATAAAAATGGAACCGGATTAGACCAACAATTTTCTATTTAAAATAAATTTCTTAAATTTCTTTAAAAATGCAATAAACCCTAAAATAATAATATTTATAGTATTTTTTTTATTTGTTTTGGCTAAGTGGTCGGCGGTGTCCTAGTACCATCCGGTCCGGTCCAATTCCTTTCCGGTTCCCGATTCCACTTGGAACCAAACCGGATCATACTATGTTGTTTTAAATAAAAACAGCATTTTTAACTTACAGCTATCCATCGTTTAAAGCCTAAAACGTTCCTCCGGCTGCGACGCTCCCTAGTCCCTCGACTTGAAATTGTCATCGCTTGGATTATGTAATAATTTTATTGATTTGATCTTTTAATATGTGCTCCAAACAATACTCGCGTGTAGGTAAAAATAGAATCGGTTGATGAACATGCCCGATGATCTATCAATGGAACATCAAATTAGTTCATGAAATAGATTATCCTTATGACCCAAAAAAGGAAATAGATGATTATCAGCAATCCAAAGGTATCTGCCTGGAAGATGGATGTAAAGATCTTCCTTCTGTATGAGTACGGTAGATTGCTGAAATTTTTTGATGGAGTTGAGGTCCTTTTTAATGTCTATAAAATTTAGGGAAAATAACTCGGATGATTCATGAATTTTGACCTAATATGTAATATCGTCTTTGAATTTTTAATTCATTCAACTGAATTTTTAATTTGTTCTCCCTCAACTTTTAGTATATACTCAATCTAGTCCCTAGATAATTTAAAAACGTCTAAACATTCTGTTAATTCAAATCAACGAAAATTGCTGATTTAGTTTGTAATCCAATACGTTTTAATAATGGAAAGAAAAATGTTACAAGTGATATATCCACTTAAGATATTTAACTCAAATTAGCATATAATAATACTTTATTTGTTTAATTTATTCAATTTGGAAAGGTGATCTATCCATGTTAGTTAATAAGGAATATTATTATATCCTGATTTGAGTTGAATATCTCACATGGATAACGTTATCTTTTTTTGTCCATTATTCAATCTTACCAAATGTGAAGCCAGATTAGCAAATTTCATTAATTTGAATTAATTTCATTAATTTGAATTAATGATAATATTTCATATTTTCATATATTTCAAAAACTAAATTAAATATATAATAAAAGTTCGACAATCAAATTAAATAAATTAAAAGTTATTACAAAAATATTCTGGAATTACAAAAATACCCATATAAATTCAGCCAGTCGGTACTTTCTTTTCCCGCTCCTTCTTCGTTCTCATCCTCCATCGTCCTTTGCCGTGTATTTCCCTTTTCTTTCCTTCCAAATTGGAAAGAGAAAGATTGATAAGAGTCATCAGATATGCCAATTGATTCACCTTCTTATTCCCATACCTTCCTAATTTAACACACGCTTATGAACCAAAATCCCAGAACTATCACAACAAGAAAAGTCGAAAAGCAGACCTTTCTTCCTTCCTTGTTTCTCAGGTGGGTGTTCCTAATCTTGTTCTTGAATCTTAATATAGCCCTTGATCAATCCCTTTTTTCTTGTGTCCGAAGAAGTTATGGTATCGAGATTTTGCATGGACCTTTTGAATTTGCTTTCGTTAGATGATATTCAGGTCGTGAGCCGGATTCCTTGAGTCATGACGTCCTCGGCAGTGTTGGATTTTGAAAGCGATCGATCACCAACATCGGAGTCAGAAGACGTCGACTCGTCGGCCCCCCAGAGCAGCGGATCGTTGTTGCAAACCACCTTCCTTTGCAAGCTCATCAGGACAAGCAGACAGGGAAGTGGAGCTTCGAGTGGGACAGAGACTGCTTGGTGTTTCAGCTCAAGGATGGGCTGAGACCTGACATTGTGTACATAGGGTCTTTGAAGGCTGACATTGACATTGCCGATCAAGAAGAGGTCTCACACTTGCTGTTCGAGAAATTCCAGTGCGTACCAACATTCTTGTCTCCGGATATGCAGAACAAGTTCTACCATGGCTTTTGCAAGCACTATCTCTGGCCTCTGTTTCACCACATGTTGCCCATGTCGCCAAGCCAGGGGGCTCAGTTCTGCCGTCAGCAATGGCATGCTTATGTTTCTGCGAACAAGGTTTTCGCCGACAAGATCATGGAGGTGATCAACCCAGAAGAGGATTATGTCTGGATACATGATTATCACCTCATGGTATTGCCTACTTTTCTGAGGAAGAAATTCCATAAAATCAAGATTGGGTTTTCCTTGCACAGCCCCTTTCCACCTTCGGAGATTTATAGGACAATTCCAGTGCGCGATGAGATCTTGAAGGCCCTGATGAACTGCGATTTGATTGGGTTCTACACATTTGATTACGCACAGCATTTCTTGTCATGCTGTAGTAGAATGTTGGGGCTCAATTACAAGTCAAAAAGAGGGTACATTAAGTTGGACTACAACGGTAGAATTGTGAGAGTCAAGATTTTGCCAGGTGGGATTCACATGGGTCAATTTCAATCTGTTTTGTCCCTGGAATCAACGATTAAGAGGGTTAAAGAATTGAAGGAGCAGTATAAGGGGAGAACTATGATATTGGGCGTGGACGATTTGGACATGTTCAAAGGTGTTGATTTGAAATTCTTGGCGATGGGGCAACTCCTGGAGGTACAACCTGAATTGAGGGGCAGGGTGGTTTTGGTTCAGATCACTAATCCAGCTAGGAGTAGTGGAAAAGACGTGCAAGCGGTTCAGAAAGAGACTGATCTTGTTGCCAACGAGATCAACAGAAAGTATGGCAAACCCGGGTACGAGCCAATTGTCTACATCAAAGGACCGGTCACAACACAAGAAAAAGCTGCCTATTATTCGATTGCTGAATGTGTAGTGGTGAATGCTATTAGAGATGGTATGAATGTTGTGCCTTATAAGTACACTGTATGCAGACAGGGCACACCTGCTTTGGACAAGGCATTGGAGACTGATGAGTGTTCCTCTCCCAGAAAGAGCATGATAATTGTGTCGGAGTTTGTAGGATGCTCCCGGTCATTGAGTGGGGCCATCCGCGTCAATCCGTGGAACATAGATTCTGTCGCAGATGCTATGAACTCAGCAGTCACAATCTCCAACTTGGAAAAGCATCTGCGCCACGACAAGCATTACAAGTACATAAGCTCCCATGACGTCGTATACTGGGCTCAGAGTTTTGACCAGGACCTTGAGAGGGCTTGTAGTGAGAATTATCCAAAGAGTTGTTGCGGTTTGGGGTTTGGTTTGGGCTTTAGGGTCGTCGCTTTAGGCCCCGACTTCAGGAAACTCCTGGTAGATCCTGTCGCCTCTGCTTATCGCAACACAACCAACCGGTTGATTTTATTGGACTATGATGGGACTCTGTTGCCAAAAGCTTCCATAGACAAAAGGCCTAGCAGTGAGGTGATTTCAGTGCTGAATCACCTATGCAGAGATCCAGACAACGTTGTTTTCATTGTGAGTGGAAGAGGTAAGGATTCTCTAGGAGAGTGGTTTTCGCCCTGTGAAAAGTTGGGTATTGCAGCAGAGCATGGTTATTTTAAAAGGTAATGCTTTTGATATTTGCTTAACTATTGGTTAAGATTGGGGGTGATTGATTTGGTTGGCCGATGCTTAAGTTGTTGCGGTTACTTTGTAGGTGGACTGGAGACTCAAATTGGGAACTATGCAGATTGACAATGCATTTTGATTGGAAAAGGATAGCTGAACCTGTAATGGAGCAGTACATGAAGACAACAGATGGCTCATTCATAGAGACTAAGGAGAGCGCATTGGTTTGGCACCATCAAGACACCGATCCCCACTTCGGGTCATTCCAGGCGAAGGAGCTCCTTGATCACCTGGAGAGTGTGCTCACAAATGAGCCAGTGGTCGTCAAAAGAGGTCAGCACATCATTGAAGTGAAACCACAGGTATGATCTGTGACAGCTTCAGTTGTTCATAGAGAATTGGAACTTTCTTGCATCTTTTTTGGGCAAACTTGTTCATTATCTGGAATTAGAAACATCTGTTGTGTATAGTTAAAAACTTATTGGTGTGGCAACATCAGTCCAACTATACATAATTAGTCTGTAGTTTAGATGATGACTTCTAGTAGAAAGATTTGCTCAATTCCTTGGTTAATCACAGGGCGTAAACAAAGGCACAGTGGTTGAAAATCTGGTGTCAGCCATGCAGAGCAGAGGGACATCACTCGACTTCTTGCTGTGCATCGGAGATGACCTCTCAGATGAGGATATGTTTGAGACTATTGATCGCTCAGTTTCGAATCCCTCCTTGCCATCTACAGCAGAAGTTTTCACATGTACCATTGGGCAGAAGCCAAGCATGGCCAAGTACTATCTCGATGACACTTCCAAAGTAATCAGTTTGCTTCAGGGCCTCGCAGCCGCCACATCACATCCAAAACTCAGATGTTTTCAATCTTCATGAGAAGATGCTTCTTGGACTTCAGGATGAAATGAAAGATTGAGCAGGAGATAATGATACAGGGTAAAGTGTAGTTGCTGTATTAAATTTTTTTAGGGGAGGGTGAGCATTTGTTTAGAAATAGTAGGAAAAGTACATTACTTTCACAGTTTCATCTGTTATAACCACAGATAAGTTTTACAAATATTGATAAGTGATTCATATTATATCATGAGTTTCTCTCTCACGCCAGAATTTGTAGAATCCATTGTGGAAATGGAGAAAGCAACATGATTACCATGTTAAATGCAAGCATGAAATTGAACGGAAAGTAAAAGGAGTTTATAGGCACGTTTCCGTCCATTGTTAAAGCAAGTCATATCCAGTTGAAGCCATGACTCGAAAGATCCTGGCATGGTGTTGAATTGTTGAATTGTGGAGTGGAAACTAAAACAGATTCTGGTTTAATTAAGAGGGTAATTTTGGACTACTCTGAAACAGATGTTTAGCTTCAACAGTCAAAAGAGAATTGGCTTCAGTGATATTTCGGAAAGAATGATCTTCAAATTTGGTGGAAACTGATTGGCAATCAGTGATTGCCGAACGTTGTTGATTCATGGGATGAGTCTAACATAACCAATCGCTTGGGCCATCCATTTCACAATCCTGAGGCCTGCTGTAGGTCCAGTTCTCTCCCATGCACCATCTACACAACACAGGCTTTTGGCCCCACCACTTAAGTGAAGGTATCGCACCATGTTTTATTTATTTAGGATTTGGAAAAAACTACCAAAAATCCTAAATTATGCTTATTATGACATATTTACTCCAAACTCTTTTTTATAACAGAAAAAGTCTCAAACGTATACTCATGTGACAAATCTATTCAAATTATTCTTTATAACACCAATGTGTTGCATGGATACACGTTAGAGTTTTTTACGTTACAAAAAAAAAGTTTAGAATAAATATATTACATCAATATAAGTTTGAGATAAATATATCACATAAATATAAGTTTGAAATTTTCTATTTCACAAAAAGAGTTAAGCATAAATATGTCATGGTATGTGTAATTTAGGATTTTTGGTTACTTTTTTTATCATTCTTTCGTTTCGAGGGCACTATCCTTTGTGTCATGTGATTTTGATTGCTTGGTTTCTATTGATTGAAGTCGTCCATCGTTTCTAACATAGTCATAGAGTTAATTCTTTACAGCTTGACCGTATTTCAATGGCCAATGGGAATACGAAGTTAAAAGAATCGAGACTATGGCAGAAAAATGGATTAGCGAGGAATGTCTCTTGAACCTTGACTGTACAACTTCTAAAATTTCACGCACGTATATGGAAAAAGTTGTCTCAGATTCAATTTGCAATGAGAAAAGCCTTTCTTAATGACAATTTTTAAAAGTAATGCCCATGCCTCCACTATTTATGAGTATTCTTTAAGGAAAATATACATTTCAAGTGCTAAAAAAGGAAATTGAACAGGTGGTGCGAGAGCATTCAAGTGCTAATAAAGGAAATTGAAAGTATCCATTCTAGTGCTAATTAGATCTCTTTTTTATTAGGAGTTAATCAAACTCTCTCTTGCTCACAGCTTCCATTAACAATTGATTCTTTTTATCAAGAAAAGAGGTTCTCAAGATCATGCTGAATTACTTAATTTAGAATGTTCAACTCATGATGCGAACCCTTCTCGTTCAGAAAATTCAACTCCTCGCGGGGTGTCTTCTCGGATGGAATCTCGTCCTCCCGAAGTAGAAAACGCAGACAACGACGCATCATCTATGGCTCCTGATCCCCGGACTAGGTCAGCTTATACGGGATTATCCGGTGCATCAACCAGATAAGACATGCCAAGCATATCTAAAACATGGAAAATTATAAAATAAAAAAAAATTCATAAATGTATTGCATTTGTACAAATTCAGTCGTAAAACTTTTAAAGAATTTACAATATAGTCCATACAACCAAATTTAATTGGGAATTGCTGATGTAGACATCAACTGTCTTACGTAATAAGTGCTAATGTGGACAATTTTTTTGAATTTTTTATTAGCTTTTTCCCTTTTCTCTTTTCCGTCTCTTTTTTTTTTTCAATGTGGGATAGGATCGCTGGCAAGGGTCATGGCGTTCGCCTAAATCCAAGCAAGGCTGCCTAGCCATAGCTTCATATGGGTTTGGACAAGGCAGCTTCCCTCACGACCATAATGGCCTTGCCAAGATATGGGCAAGGCTAGCCTCAACAGTTGCAGGCAAGGCCAAGTGAGCAAAGCCCTTGCCCAATGTCACCAGCCATAATGAAGAAAACAAAAGGAAAAGAAGGGGGAGAAGTGCATTATCAGTGCCTTAAATTGTGTACGGTGCTCACTTTAATGCCACAACCTTCGCCGCCGGTTCACTTACGTGCCAAAATCGAAAAAAAATAATCATTTAAGTGCCAAATTTTTTGAAAAATAAATTTTCAATGTCAATGAAAATTTGGCACTAAAAAACATATTTTTCAAAAATTTTGGCATTAAAAAAATCATTTTCAAAAATCTCGGCACCGAAAAATCATTTTTCAAAAAATTTGGCACTTAAGTGATCCGCGAAAAATTTGTTAAACAATGTCATTCAACATCCCCGTATTCTCGGCAAGCCACATCAACTAAAAATACTAACAAAAAAAAATTTGCTTAGGATTTTCAACTAAGCATTGGCGATGGCACTTAAGTAATCATTTTTTTCCAATTTTGACACTTAAGCGCGCCAGTGAAAAGTTGTGGCATTAAGCGCGCCAGTGAAAAGTTGTGGCATTAGAGTGAACGAAGAATTAGAGTACTCACCAACCAACAATGCCTCCTTTTTATCTTCCGTGCTTTCTATGACAAGCCATCGGAACGCGGCGCACAAAGAACTAATATAGTTGATGGATTTTGCTGTGGGAAGAACATGCGTGGGGAATGGAATGTTTGCTAACTTTGTTCATGAGTGAGTATCAATGTACTTATTTCATCTCTTGTCTAGAGCTCATCGATTTCAATCAAAATTGGTTGTGTCTAGGGGTGAGCATTGGTCCAGAGACCTTGAACTGACCCTAGACTAGTCCAACTTTGCTTGTCCTAATCCAGTTCCCAAAGGGATTGGGTCAATTCTTGATCTTAGGACTCCTGAACTTTGCATTGTGCAAGTTGATCTTTGATCTTAAAAGTTTAAGATTAGTCCAACTTGGACCTACCCTATATATATATGTAATATGTTATATATAATATTATTTTATCTATTCTAAAGTCTATAACCTTAACTTAAGGTTAACGAATTGTCCTCCTCCAGCATTCTCCTGTCCTCTTCTTTTTTATATTTGAGAAGCGGTACTTCCTTAGTAATGGTAGATTTCTTTAGTAATTCAGAGGATACTAGGTAGGGGTGTTCACTTCTCTGGTTGAAAGAAAAAAGTAATGTGTAGATAATTATGTTCCTCAAACTTTCTTGCTCTGTTGTGACAAAGCTTTTTAGAGTTTTGCTTTGAAATTCTCTCTGAACTGTAGAATTGTCATGCTGAGTATTACATGAAGGTGCATGGTTTAAGCTCGTGCTGCTTTTGGCCTTTTATGTTTTTCACTTTACTTTTTCTTTCCTTTCCAAGATAGAAATACATGAAACAGTGCCAATTGGGCTCTGTGACACTAAATGCTTTCACCTTTCATTGTGTTCATAATCTTCCGTGGGAAGCATGTGGCATTTCAAAGTACCTCTATAGCCTAGCTGTATTCTATTTTATTGGTGGACTAATTTATTAACCTGAATGATATGCAAACACCTAAACTTTGAAATGTATTTAAAACAGACAATCCCTTGAAGAATCATTTAACCATCTTCAATCCTCCTGGGAGTCCACACGCACACTACTTCATCCCTCTCTAGGCATCCTAACACCCAGGGCATTGTCGTCACAAGGACCAACGACATTCACTATATACCCAATCCATGGTGCAGCAATTCACTAATTCATTTTTAAAATGTCAATCACGGTGCTAATGCTTGGGAACAACTCATTACCGTCCTTTATTCATTTATAAATCACAGAAATGATGCAAAACGATTAGTCGGCTATACAATTCAAAAGACAAGTTACAAAAGGAGTTTATCCAAAACCGACACAATATGCCCTGTTCCGCATGCAAATATTGTCCTAGTAAATGAACTCCAAAAATTACGAAATTTTAATCTAAGGTAGTCAAGACATAGAGTAATATTTTCCGTGAGAACTCGAAGTCCATTTCGGCCTGTACGTTTCTTGATAATTTTATGAATCCGGACCAGGAATGGTAGCAAAATCCAAAACGTATCAGGACGAAAGGGGAAGTGTTTTATGGGGCCAGTGAGCTCAGAAAATTCTGAAATTTTTATATGTTGTAGCTTTTGTTGTAACCTACGACTTTTGTGAAGAATACTTGTTTAAATTTCTAGTCTAAAATTCTGTAGAAAATAGAAACCGGGTAAAGGTCAGTTTTGCTTCCGAGAAACATATTTGTGAACCCGGTCGTTTTTCAAATATATTTTTGTCACAGGACATCCGAAAAATTTGAAATTCAAGTATGTTATAGAACAAGATAATACACACGATTTTTGTGAAGAAATTTTTATGGAGTTCATTTTGTATAAATCAGTATAAAATCGGTAAAATCACAGGTACAAAGAAATTCAAATCTGAGAATATAGTCGTCCCCAAGTTTTGTCCACGATTCGTGTCATTCGATTTCAAACGTGCATAAACCTCAACAGCCAGTATATCCACAACACATTTAAGAGTTCCACAAACCATAAATCCAACATCAAAAACTATGCATGTCATCTGAAATTTCCAATTAATAACGAACGACTATGAAATCAACTAAAACGATGAAAGTCTGAGGAAATCATCCTCGCCGAGTAACGATCAACCTATATAGCATAGATGGGAAGACAGTTCACATGCCTCGAGAGTGGGGTGGCACAAACGACAGGCTGGCTGGGGGCGTGTTCTCCTGCGGAGTTGATCGGCTTGCTGCGGGTCGCGCGCAGGGTTAAACAGAGAGGGAGGGTGAGGTCGTAGCAGGTGAGGAAGGAAATAAGCAGACTAAAGGAGTTGCTGGTCTCATATTTGGCCGACTTTCCTCTTCCCCCACCGCTTGCATGGGCTCAGTCAACAATTTGGCGCCACATTTACCCAAATTCGTGGCAGTCCCAGATGAAGACAGACAAATGTCAGCGTGGCTTTGCATGGTTAATTCCTATATTTATTTCTTTCACCGTGCACGGGCGTGGTCGAAATTTTGAAAGCCACGTTTACTCCAGCTCCTGTCAATCGCAGGAGAAGCGGCGGGTGGGCTTGGGCTGAAAGCTTTGGCTTCAATTGGGGAGCTTACCCTTGCCATAGTCAGCGGCCCATTGAGGCGCCAATTGAAGAAGACTTGGCTAGGCCGAGTGGCGTGGCTTGGGACGCGTCTAATGGCGCCGAGGTGGCGGGCTGGCTGGTGCGGCTGAGGCGTCGCGGATGGGGACTAAGCGATGGCATTATGGTGGCACGGCAAGGGCGCAACATGAGGGGTCATTGTGTCAGGTTGCAAACATTGAGTTTCATATGTTCTCGATCATTGAACTCGCTCAATATGTCTTTATTTTCACTTGGAGCTCAAATTTGATTGACTTAAGCACTTGCTGGCTTCAGTTATTGGATGAGTCATTGTACAACATGCCTTTACTTATCGTCGATTGACCGGCTAAATACTCGAGGTTGCACGGTTCTATTGCACAAAGACTTGGGTGTCACGGCAACCCTCACCTATGATTGACAAGGGCCTTAATGCTCTATTGAGCCTTGCCTATGGCCAATGGTCGGCGATGGCCAAGTACCAGCAACATGCCAAAGGGAAAAAAAGGAAAAAAAATAAAAATGAAAGAAATTATATATGTTAGAGCCGGCCACACTACATAGGATGGCTAGCCGCTGGCTAAAGTCCACGATAGTGATTTTTTGGCCAAAATTGGCTGGAACAAATCACCAAAAGATTTTGGATTATTTTGGCACAATTGAATGATTTATGACTAATTTGATAAGTTATCAAAAATTTTAAGACTATATTAACATAATTAAAAGGTATCATGCAATAAGTTATGACTTTTTAAATAATTACATGAATATATATTCCATTGCCTCATTTTATTTGCTTTAAAACTGACAAAACATATGATTATTATGTGCTAATTTAAACGTTAAAGCAAAGTGTTGCGTATGATTGTTCTTATTCTTTCAAAAATTATTTATTGCCTTATTGCAATAACTCTATCTGTGCGGTGCCCATCCATTGAAAGTTTTATGCACACAACCCCTCGACATGTCATATCATGTCTTACTTTGAAACTCTCTTTTAATAGATTGTATTTACTGTAGTTGTGCTCTTTAGCATGGGTCAATTCCCTAAAAAAACTTCCAAACTTTAGGTCTAATCTCAAATCTACCATAAATTTTTTTTTGTCTTAGACAAAAACTCAAACTTTAGGGCAATTGACAAATATGTCCCAAACTTTTTCTTAGCAAAAACCTCAAAATTTTGGTTAAGTCTCAAATTTGCCCCAAACTTTTTCTTAGAAAAAACCTCAAAATTTAGGTTAAGTCCCAAATTAGCCCCAAACTTTTTTTTTGTCTCAAAAGATCCCCGAATTTTGTTTTGTCTAAAAAAAATGCCAACTGTTAATCTATTTTCAAATCTACCATGTGATCATGTCCCAACTTAATGTGACATTTCCACATTGATAATAAATACACATCAACAATGCGACATGGAAAATTATTTTCAAAATAAAACCATTATATGATATAAAAATTAAGGATGACTAATTGCAACTTTTGGGTGGAGGGCTAATGGGGGCAAATTTAGGACTTAAGTAAAGGTTTATGATTTTCTTTTTGACAAAAAAAATTAGGATAGATTTGGGATTAGACTTAAGTCTGGGATTTTTTCTAGGACCAAAGAATAGCTTAGGGTAGATTTGTGACTAAAGCTAAAGTTTAGGGTTTTTTTTAAAGACAAAAATATTTAGGGCAAATTTGAGATTACACCTAAAATTTAGGAATTTTTTAGACAAAAAAAGTTTGGGCAGAATTGGGATAAAACATAAAGTTTAGGATTTTTTAGGGAAGTAGCACCTTCATCATAATGTAGGAAAATAAATAAACTTTGGATTTTCATTTAAACAATAGGAACATTTACCTTTTTGGGTTGATATAACGTATCTACAAAAGAAATATTTCTACATCTATATTTATTTGGTAATAATTTCTCAACATAAGATACTCCAAACAAACCCATGCGACACGCGGATCGTTATACTAGTTCCGATCGAAACCCTAACTCGAATCGCATGATCTTTGATTCTACGATTATTACGTGGTTAGTATGAATTTTTAGTCGATTGTTAGAGGCCGACTTGGTGGTCCCACTCTTGCTTAATTTTGATTACACAAAAAGAGATGAGGTGGGCCATTGAATAGCAATGGCTTACTGTTGAAGCTTCTGAGTATTCTGAGAGCACTTGCCTCTCCATTAATGCCTTGGTATGGCCTTGTGATAAGCTATTGTTGGGTGGATGTATTGATGATGGTTCAAACTTTGAGGGCACTAGAAAATAACGAAAATTCAAAAAAAAAAAAAAAAAAGTGGGAGAAGAAAGAAGGAAAGTAGGGAAATCTTCAAGTGCAAGTCAAGACAGCTCTCAATCATATGCTTTAATAAAAAGAAAAGAAAAGAAAAGAAAGATGCTTGATGTTCTTAATCATTTACACATGATATAATGCAATTTAAATCCACGCAAAACGATGCAAACTCTTTCTTAAGGAGTTGTTTGAAAGGTTGATACTCAGCGTGCTAAATAACTAGAGATGAGATTTATTTTCTTTATTGTAAGAAAATTGTCTTTGCTGCAATTTTCACTAAGTGGACTGTCACTTAGATGCCACCCAAGCAATTGAAGATTTTTTTTTTCTCTAGTGAGGATGCCCTATTATGTAACATTTTAACTTGTTATCCCATTCGCACCCGTTGTTGGTTAGAGAATTTTTTTCTTCCCTTTTAACTTGTGAACATGCTCAAAATTTACGTCTCTAAGTTCTAACAAAACAATTTAAGAATTTATTCAGATCTATGACGGTCACTTATGGTGCATTTGGCAACGTTCCGATTTTTCTATTTTTTTGATATTTTATTCCCTATAATAGAAGGGTGTTCAAAATAAATTTAATATAAATGAGTTTATAAGTATAAAAATGTGTTCTAGTAGATTGTTTAGAATAGAAATGAAAATTTAGAAAAAGTAGTTTTTGTTTGGAAACAATGCCGCATGGAGGTAAAAGGCCCACGGGTCGTGAACTTTGTCATTACTCATGACCGCCACCGATGGCCACCATTCACTTGGCAACTGACAATCGACGACCTAACCGCCTACTGTCAATCGCCAGGTCACCAATTACAAGGTCGCCCATTTGCCGATCACCGTCACCATTAAAAAAAAAAAAAAAAAAAAATTTGTCGGTATTAAATGCATTACTATTTTTTTCAATTTTGAAAATCATAATTTTTTGTAGTTAATAAATGTTTTATTTTACTTAGAAATTGTTCCAATGAGTAAAAATAGAAAAAAACTATTTCTAAAAAAACATTATTCCCAAGAATAGAAATATTAACAAACACACCATTATATGCCACCCAAACAATTGGAGAAGTTTTTTTTTTTTTTGTCATGATTTAAGAGACAATCACCCTTCCAACTAGGGTACTTACCTCATTTTATACCATGAATTTTGTCAACAAAAATAGTACTAATTTTAACAAGTTTTAATTGCAATTCAGCAATTGTTGAAAATTTTTAACAACATCAATAACTCTTCCTATAAAGTATTCCTTAGAAGATCCTTATCATTTTTCTTTCAATAGGACTGAATCTTATCGATTCCATGTAGAAATATTCTCTAACATAAAAACGACATTAAGAACTTTCTAATTGTGATTGAGTTTCAGCAGGACAAAATTCTTAGTTTAAATTATATTTGCCCAAGTCCATTAGCACCAATGCAATCACCATACCAATATTTTATTGCATTGGAAAAAAAGAGAAAATTATTCAAAAAGTTCTAAATTTATTGTACTTTTATCAATTCGGTTATAAACTTTTTACTTTTATTAACTAAGTCATGAACATTTTTATTTTTCTCCAATTGAGTAACATTAGTCCGAAATGTTCATGTCAGCAATTTCTAGACAAACTTAATCGGATGAATTCAATTAGTAAAATGTGAAAAGTGCAATGTTCATTTGATAAAGTTGAAAACTTTAGTACTAATGGATTTATAATTTTTTGGATAATTTTCTTTTGAAAAAGATCATTTCAAAATCAAATCCAAAAGTTCCTCTAGCAAATTCCATCACAATGTCAATGCTAATGAGAATGATTGCTATGAAATCGACTTATCAGAGGTAAAATCACTACGTAATGGTGGTAGATTTTGAGCATTCAGTCTTTGGTCCTCCGATGTCTATCGAGGCAGACAAGTAATAACTCATCTTCGAAATAAACACGAGCAAGGTGAAACGAGGGAGCGGGGAGCGGGGGACAGCTCACGGCATCACGTGACAGCAGCAGACAAAAATTCATTCTTTATTTTGCTTGCCCTCTCTGCCGACCAAAAGTTAAGACATAAAAAAAGAAAAAGAAAAAGAAAAAGAAAAAAAGGAAAACATGTCCTCGAATTTTCAAAATTCAAATCCGCGCAGGAACCGGCACTGTCTCGTCTCCTGCAGAATGATGGAACAGTACTTGTTTAATGGCGATGACTTCAAGGAAAATATAGAAGAGTTCCGAAACGACTAAGAAAAATTATAATATTTCTTATATAAAAAAATGAATGATTTAAAATTTAAAATTTTAGAAATAAATGTTTTTAATATTGAGTGAATAAAAATATCTTCATTGTCCCTAAAAATATTTAGACATAATTTATTATTAATAATAAAAATAATTTTTATCAATTAATTATCTCGAAATAGTAGAAAATATTTAGAGCTGATTCATTATTGATAATAAAATTATTTTTCCATTAATTAATTATTATCATTCCGTGCAAAAAACGGAATCTTTTCAAAATTACAAACTTTCCCTAAATTTAATTCACCCAAGTCGATCTCATTTTATTAATGTGAGTCTCATCATTTTTCTTTTACTACGAGGGATCTATTTATCTATATCAAGTCAAATAAGTAATAAATCTTGGGAGAACAATAAATTTGGCAAAAACCGATCTACAAAATTTATCTATTAAAAGTCGTGGAGAATTGTAAATAAATATTCAAACAAATGAGCTAAATTCAATATCCAATAAGGGACTGCCACCTCATTTAGAGAATTATTATTGTGTACTAGTCTAGTTAATTCAGCATTTCCGAAATTCGTTATGGGATTGCTGTCTTGCAAAGTAAAACGAAGTACGTCACTCCCACAGAACGCATTACAGCACAGGACAGTTCCCCTAATCGACGACAAAACGAATGATCACATTGGCCAACGTGCGGATTAGCTTTCATAAGATGATCTTTGGCACGAGAGCTAACGTGAGATCAGAGGCTGTTGACAAGACAGAACCGCTCCGAAGCTGTCGTTTGATGGTGAATTCACGTGGTTTTGCTGCATAGACATGTGTCTGCAGAGGCCTAGGTGCTCCACTGAAGCGACTCTGTTTTAGCATCATTGCTCTGGAGGAAAAGAGAAGCCGCAGCCGCTTCTCCTTCTGAGTTCTCTGACCCGGCTTTTCAGATTTCTTGGAAAAGATGATGCCCTTCAACAAAGAAGAAAGCTTATTTAGGTGGGTTCTCTCTGTCTCTTTCTCTCTGCTCCATACACACAGACATTCATTATTTTGGTTTATGATTGCGGTTCTACAGTACCAAAGAAACTAGAGGAAAGGAGGAGGGCTTGAGGACAGTGGAGTGCCTCAGAGGAAGACTCCTTGCGGAGAGGCAGGCTTCCAGATTCTCCAGAGAGCGAGCTCAGCTCATGGCCAACAAGGTCTCCTCTTCGTGCTTTCTTTTGCTTTTGCTTTTCCCTTTCTTGTTCCTTATTTTCACCGAGTTTAAAGTAGACACTGCTCGAGACTTGTCGGGTTTGTTCTTTATCCCCTCAATTTTCAATTTTTCTTCGACTTTTGCAGTTGGTAGAACTGGAGAACCAGCTGAGAGAAGAGACCAGATTGAGGGCGAAAACAGAGAAGAAGCTCAAGCTCCTAAAGAAGAAGCTTGAGACCCTGCTAATCTCATCCGCATTGTCCGAATCAGCGCAATCCGGCTTCTGCGAAACCAGCATCGCCTCCTCGGATTCGTCCTCCACAGTCACAATCGCCTCCGAAGCCAAAACTACTGAAGAAGCAGAAGTAGAATCCAAGTCTCATTTTGAGAAAAAAGATGCATCACCCTATCAGGAGCTTAATTCTCTTGAAAAAGCTCTCGCCGGAGATGAGCGTGATTCCGACGCCGGAGATTTTTCCTCTGAGAAATCGGGCCCTGCATCTTGCCATAGGTAACCATTCGACTCGATTGAAGCGGCAATTTTTTATTATTTTTTCACTTGAGTGCGTCATTTGATATATTGTTAATCTGGGTTTTGCTTGCCTCGATCAAAGGTAGTTCCTTTTTTAACCGCCATCTTCTTTTTCCAGCCACACAAGCGCGAGGGATTCGGCGGCGACGGAGAACGAGAACAGTTTCGATGGTGATGATCAGGTGGACGATTCGTTAGCATTAGTTCCAGTCACCTTGCCTGAAGCAGCAGAACCGGCGAGCAAAGAGCTGGATGCCAAGATGATGATAACGAGCGCGAGCGTCAGAGAAGTGCTCGATGCACTGAGGCACGCCAGAGAGAGTATCCAGAGATCGATGGAAGAGAGGCGGAGCTGCATGATCAGAGTCGGCCCACCTCCTCGAGCTGCCCAGCTCTGTTGAGCGATTGCCATGATGGTTCGGATGGAGAAAGAGGACCCTCGCTTGCTGACAGTCTCTGCTTTTTTCTCTTTTCCTTTTGGAGCTTTCTTGAGGTGGAGGGAAATGTCAGTGCAGTGATTTTTCATTGCTTTTCAGAGGATGCACGCCAGTCATGGTGTGTGTTTTGTCAGATGTTCTCAGTGGGGAGCTAACGGAGGTGAAGAAAAGAAATTTACATCGCAATGTCCTCCGGGGTTGTCTTGTGCAATACGAACCGTTTATCTAGACATAATTCACAAAAAAAATGGAACCTAAGATGTAAAGAGTTTGAACTTACGAAGTTATGATCATGCTGGAGAGGAAACAGGGCCACTGGGGGATGGTGGCGTGCCAACCCTCTTCACCTGAACCTCATCGGGCCTGGCGAGGGCAGTCGACCCTTCTCTGGCATTGATGCATGAGAAGGCTGCGCTCGATGCGACCCCAGCTGCCCCCAATGCGACCGCGGCAAAGATGCTGAGGGGTGGCAGCATTGCCATTGTGGCCTCTGCCCCCATCCTTTCTTGTTCTTTTGTCCTCAATTCTTCTTTTTTTACCTTTAATTGCATCTTCAATGTCGTGATTAATACTTTTATAAACTTTTTTGATATGGTATATCATAGCACGATATGAATTCATGTTCAAGGATAGAAAAAATTGCATGGCAAAGTCGTATGGGATTGGAAAAATCATTGGAATTGCCATGCAGGATTCTTCGTTTACTTATAAAACCAATTAGCGAATGAAAAGAATTGGAGACGTCAAAGTAAAATGCTAATTTGCTTACAGGGCGGCATAACTCTTCATCGTACAATCATCATTGAAAGACCCATTTTACAAAGGCGTTAGGCTTGACATCCTTCACTAACTAAGTGGGATTTTCTATTATGATGATACTCAGTACAACTTGCTTGTATTCTACGCCAAATCGAGTATGATGCTTTTTAGAATGGTTCAACGTTGTACCAATGTTCTGTCGTACTCAATGCTAGTTGTCTCGCTTTTTAGCATTATAGGACTTTTTGCCTTGGAATGTTCGGGATAGTTAAAAAAAAACCCAAGAAGGACAAAACAATCACATATCAACTTGGCAGGGTTTGGTTGATTAAACCTACGTTCGTAAGGAGAACAATCAAAGATTTTTGAAATAATAAATATTAAAATTACGCTCGAATTTGCACAAAATCTCAAAGTGTTTCTTAGACCTAATTTCACTTCAATGTCTCTCAGTGGGATCCTAACAATCTCTCGCTAAGAACACAAGTGGAGAAAACCTAAATATTGTCTTTGATGGCCAGGAAGGTAGGTTACATAGCAGTTGAAGTCGGTGCACGCGTCATGATCCGTGCAATCAACACATGGCCAATAGCCTGGCCATTCTAAGCCAGTGGTTGGTAGCCCGGGCGCCCGCCTGGCCAGAGCCTCCAGCTTCTTAACAACACCACCGCAAGGTACGATCCGAACCCGCAATTGCCGGAACCTTTCCCGAACCCATTTTCTGTTTTTCATGACTTAACTCGGACAGCTGCAACACAATAGTCACGCCAAACAGACAGAGAGGGAGACCGAAATCAATATACTTTTTAAAGGGGATTTCCATGTTCAACTCACCAAAACTAGAGTCTCATTGCATGGTAAGTTTTCATCCGGCTTGAAATGGCGACACGCAACCATGTCAGTTGAATGCGTAGGACATGATGACAGACAGCATGTGAAGTGGGGTTAGGAGTTCTCCTTTTTGGTACCACGACCAGGGCCCAGGGGCTTGGACAGTTGCACTTTTTCTCTTGGCCTAGCACCTATGATTGTCCCTGATTTTGACTGGACACTGCATTGTGAGTTTTCCGTTTAGCTGAATAAAGCACAGCAATCGGACTAAGAGTGCACGTTTTGTTCAAGTGATTTCCATGAACTGGCTTCTTGTTCTCTCAATCTCACCATTTGAAGCACTGTCGCATGGTCAAACATCCTTCTTGTTGCTGGCAAGTTCAAGTGGAATTGAATAATTAATGACATATTGGTGTAGATAACAAGGAAAATTGTTCGTCTCTTTATGTTTTTCGTTCAAACTTGAGTACAATCCTAAATGCACCGTACCAATATAGAGGAGGTATGACTGTCGAGGTGTGTGAAAATTGGACTAGGTACCACCTAACTAGTAAACCCTCTCCCCCCAAAAAAATTAGTAGAATATGATACTTTCTCAATGATCATGTGCAGCACCACATGGACGACGCTCTTAATTTCACTTTAGATAGTCAATTTTCATGCTCACCAATACTTTGAAAGGATCTAGATACATGGATCTTTCTAGCATTGCAAGGAACCTCTGGAAAGCAATTTGTTGAATATCCTATAAGGAAACTAAAATGATACATGCAGGTAAATCTAAGTGCTTCACCTTGATTGCGCATATTGCAATTTATCATACATGCAAGACTCTCAATAAGTTACAAAAAGATAATCATCATTTGCATTTTCATCCATTACCAAGATAGTTTTCACAGCTTTCTATTCCGAAATAATCTTTTTTATCAGGATGTCTATAAGAACAATTTTCACGTTTCAGGCTTGTCTGGCAAACTGCTTCTGCATAAAAGTTTTCACAGCACTCCTTATCCACCTGCTTCAGCAAAGTCTTGATGCAGACCTCCTCTTACAGACATAGTTTCTCTAGTCTCTTCATCAGATTCATTTTATTTTATTTTCATGGCAATAAGATAAATTATGCAATGACAAATAATGTGATGAATCACCGGCATATTCCCAAAGACCTTGTGTTGTTAAATCTGTCTGTCTATATGGAGTTAAATGCAGCCCATCTCATGTTTCCTTGCAAGATAGGATAAACGCAGCACTACTTTCAGAGCACCAAAAGCCAAAGAAATCAGTTCATGCTTGCCTTTCTTTTATCTGATGAAATAATTAACAAAAAGAATTTTGACTCTTCTGAGCTCAATAGGTCTGGAAGGATCTGATGTGAAGAGTCCACATTGGGAAACTCGTTGATGAGTAAACCTTCATAAATTACTTTGCACCCTTTAGCAGGAAAACCCATCCTTTTTTGATGGAGCTGCACTTTTGTTTTGATCGTCCAAGAACTATATGACAGGATCACATTCGGACGGGTTCATGAGATATAAGTTCACTATCGGTTGGGCAAAGTTATTCGGATAGTCTAATCAAACTCATGCTTATTGAAGCTTAATTTGTTAAAATTTGGTTAGCAAAAGAGAACGTCTAGATAATGGGAGAATCATATTCAGCCGTTTAGGAATGGGAAATGTGCTGAAGTCTGAGCAGTTTATGGCTGAAGCGTTTCTGAAAAAATGGAATATTTTCATTGATTTAGAACTTCTTGATTTGGTTGTCTCTTGTTGTGGCTGATGTGAATGAATCTCCGGTTCATTGCCAGTGAGCCAACGTTAAGCAAGAGTTTCTCTATATTGAAACGACAAGTTTGTCTGTATAAAGGTGAAAACTGGCCTATATAGGATGTTTATAGACAAATTTTGAACTCAAAAGGAGCATTGAAGTATCTGTTCTTCACAGATTTGTATAAATGTCGTTGATAGAATTAAGGTCAAAATTTTTAACATGTTCATCTCATTCAACCTATACTTATTATTTACAGGTCAAAATATAAGAGCGTTATTCAATTTCCTAGGAACCCTCTCCAACACCTAATTGAACTTCCTGTCATCTACCTTCATCTAGAGAACACTCTCATATTCAGAGAGAGCATTGAAGAAACTGCAAACTGAAAGTAGAGAAAATAAAGTACTGATTGGTGGGCAAATTACAGGTCATTGATCTTGGATGAAATGCAGGGGAAATGCTACCACGTTGTCTTGACCACCACACTTTTAGACTCAATAAATAAGATAATTCTTAATTTATAAAACTGGTCTATTCTCTAAAATCCAGACAAACAAAAGAGTCATTAGGCAATGAGGAAATTCAATCGGAGAAAACTGTCTAGAAAAAGAAAGGGCAAGAAGAAGAATTTTGTGTACAAGTCTAGTGTGCGAAAAAGATAGTCTCCCATTTCCTATGGATTAACAGCATCTTGTCTCAGAAAAAAGAAGAGAGTGTACTCAAACAGTCATACTTCAAATAAGCAAGAATTGCCCATGAATGTTTTGGGTCTTATTTGCTTTTCAAAGGCATGAAACTCAAAATCTCAGCCCCTTCATTTAGGGTATTCTAAGTGCCTTGGTAACACCATTAACATCGAAAGGACAAACTGAAATGCACAAAACAAGAGAGAACAACAATGTCAGACTTTGTAATATAATCCTTAAAAATATAATTTTCCTGTATCAGAATATAGAATTTTATCAGATCTCTCGCCTGACAGTAATCTGAAAGATTTTCTGCCAAGGAGCACCAGACGAAGAAAAATAAAAACCCCCTTATCCAATTGCTCTTTTGATCTCTGACCCTGGACCAGCAAACTCTGTCAGTTTCTTGATCTTATGTGCTTGGACAGCTAAGTGTCTTCCTGAAAGATGGCAAAATACAGAGGCTGAAACAAACTCAACCCAGATTCAAGGTACATTGCAACAGCAACCTACTCCAGCTCTGAACCAAAATAAAAACTATTGCCTTCTTGTCTGAGGGAGACAATTCTTCAGTTTGTCTAGCCCATACCCTTTTGGTTTTACTTGAAATCCTGCCGGTATAAACGAGTATCAGGTTGATGGGCTATATAAGTTCAGGAGTTGCCGGTGTTTCATGGCTTCAAGCATAGGAAGTGTATTGAAACTTGCTTGTGAATCTCGCATGCGCTAATCAACTTTGTATTGAACTGTTTTATCCAAGGAAATGGTCCGCTCGTGTTGGAGACCGTCTTTTGAAGGACCAGAAAGCCATAAGCACGGGGAACTTGGAGGGAGATTTGATGGGTTGATGTGGAGCAAAAGCTTAGGGAATCATGCCCACGGAGAATACTCCATGGCGGTTATTCAGGCCAACAATTTGTTGGAGGATCAAAGCCAGCTCGAATCAGGACAGCTGAGTTTCACTGATTCCGGGCCCTTTGGTACATTTGTTGGCATCTATGATGGCCATGGCGGGTCTGAGGCTTCACGGTTTATCCGTGACAATCTGTTCTGCAACATGAAGAGTATGTCTCACCTTGCTTGAGAACTTTCTGCCCCTTGTAGATTCACTAAGGAATTTCCTGGTCTAGAGTCACGCATAATCACTTCATTTGTGATCACTTGAAATCAGAGATAAAATTCTTGTTGCTTGCTTGTAGGCGGTAGTCATCATAGCATTTTAATCATGCTTGGATCAAGTTCTTGTTACGCATATCTAATTTTTTGGTCCTTATCACGGCTACTACTGAATCAGTAGTACTGATAGATAAAACTAATTTCTGATGCAGAATTGGTGTCTGAGCATCAAGAGGTCAGTGCAAATGTCGTTAAGAAGGCTTTCTCAGCAACCGAAGAGGGTTTTCTCTCTAATGTAAGGAAACACTGGCATAGCAAACCACACATTGCGGCAGCCGGATCGTGTTGTCTAGTTGGCGTCATAAGCAATGGGACTCTAATTGTCGGAAATGCTGGCGATTCCCGTGCAGTACTAGGGAGAGCAGTGAAGAACTCCAAAAGAATAACACCCATCCAATTATCAGAAGAGCACAATGTGAATATCGAGTCCGTGAGAGAGGAAGTCCGATCCCTACATCCCCACGATCAACAGATCGTGTCGCTCAAACATAGAGTTTGGCGTGTGAAGGGACTCATACAGGTAATACTCTTGCCCTACTGAATTTTACCTGTTCTTGGTGCACTTAACTGGACCCTGCTTAATGAATTCTAGTTCTAGGGAAGAATTTTTCCACATAAAATGGGCTGGTTATGATCTGGTTTTGCTCTGCAGGTCTCAAGATCTATTGGAGATGCATACCTGAAAGGGACAGAATTCAATAGAGAGCCTCTGCCTTACAAGTACAGACTGCCTGAGCCATTTCTCAAGCCAATCTTGAGTGCAGAGCCATCGGTATCGGTACACCAACTCCAGCCTGAAGACCACTTCCTCATTTTCGCATCCGATGGTCTTTGGGAGCATTTGAGCAATCAAGATGCCGTCGACATTGTCAAGAACTACCCTCACAAGGTGCGATCCATACGTTCCTATCCTATTCTTGAAACTTTATGAAATCCAGAAGTATGTTTACACAAGGGCATCTACTCGGAGTGCACGCGTATGTTGCTTGCTGATAATAGAACTATTGTTTATTCCGCAAGCGCTAGCATTATAAAGCACTAAAGGCAGCATGTCGGAACTAAATTTACATGTCTTACTATTTGAAGTAGGGGATTGCAAGGAGGCTGATTGAAGCGGCACTGAAAGAAGCAGCGAAGAAGAGGGAAATGAGGTACTCGGACATGAAAAAGATCGAGAGCGGAGTGAGGAGGCACTTCCACGATGACATAAGCGTCATCGTTCTGTTTCTAGATCCAGGATTAGCCAGTGCTAAGAGCTCATTACAACGGTCCGTGTCAATACAAGGAGCAGGATGGGTCTCTGCTCCTGCCGCTGGCTCCTAGGACACAGCAAACGGCCGGGACCTATCCCTTGCCAACCTGTTTCACCATTCACTTACCTAATGATGGGTTGGGACCAATTCCCGAATCTAACACCTTAGTCATGCAAGTTAGTATGATTGGAAAAGAGAAGCAGCATTGAACCCCCAACCCCAAAAAATTAGACAAAAACAGAGAAAGAAAGAGCATGAGTATTTATCGCTGTTGCTTGATCGATATCCTTCCGATGACTATCTGTGGGAGAAATCCCCAGGATTTGTTGACAAACGACTCTAGATCTGCTTAATGAATGTCCATAGGGGTCGTCTATTGACAAATGTAACTAAAGACCGTATCCGATTTCCTCAGCAAGTTCCAATTACTCGATAAATTAAGCTCCAGCATTGAAATTTGAAAATCAGCACCATCACTTGATTTGATGTAAAAAGTCAACTTCAAGTTGATTTTATACGAAGGAAAGGGCAATGCCGAGTGGGGGCATAAACCAATACATATGCCTCCTGGTTCCCTGGCGTCTTCAAACCCAATGCCTTGAAGCTATGTCACTACTCGGCACCTCGAGACTACTGGGACTCTCTTGCCCAGCATTCGGTTGCCACCACAAAGTGTCGCTTCGGAGGAAAAGAAAAACTCACCAGTCATGAGTATCACTTTCCGAACATACTATCGAGCACGATTTACCATTTATTTTCATTCGGCTAAAGATACCAACTTCCATTTCCAGAGCTTCCTAAAATGGTTTCTGACTTTCATCAAATCAACTGAGAAGCGGACAAGAAAAACTGTCCGAAACAGATTTCCTAATTCAGACCCCCATAAGCAACACAAAGCATTCATCAGCTGTCGTTTCATTTCCACTGCCAATACAGACTGTCGTCTAGAGGTGGGAAAAAACGTATGGGAAGAGATTGCCATGTGACCAACGGACTACTAGTGTCTACAGAAAGGAGTCTAATGATGTCTTAGGACACGATGCCTGGTCATAAGAGGAGACCCAGGACAGCAACCATAAGGAGGAGACCATAAAAAACAATATCCAACAATTTACTCCAATACAAAACGAATATCACGGTAAAATTACAATAACTATCATTTTAATTCACCGCTAAAGAAGAGAAGTCTCATAACTCAAAACATCATTACATGCCAAATTATCCCCAGTCAAATGGACAATCCTACCTAACAGACTGCAACCCACCAAGCGAAGCCCTGCAGAAATCGAGAAACCTCCTCCACATGCTGACTTTTCTTGAAGAAACATATAAGTATATCAGAAATTCCAATTTCACAGCCAAGATTAACAGATTCCATTTCTTTGTGTCACATATGCCTGTCCACTTTTTAAGATGTTCCACTCAAGTTTTGCAAAAAATACTAGATTCAATTCAATTCCAACCCAATCTGCAATGTGTCTAACTATCAAGAGAGACTGATGATGACTCTCAACAACCAAGAAATGTTTTATACCTTTTAGAGATGCATTGTAGATTATTTGTCCCTGGTAAAATCCATCAGATCTCATGAGCATTCATTGCACGAACTGCATGATATGAAGCAACAAAATACCCCCCATGACGTACTAACATGGACTACAGAACTCAAAACCCACTAAAATACATGCTATCCTCATTCAGGGAATTTTAGTAGTCCAGACTGAATCTGTTTCAAAATCACAAATTCTAAAATAAAATGCACACATCACATCTTAATAACTACAGCATTTCCAGATACTTAACAGCAAGTCAAGGAGAAATAAACATGCGGCAACAAGCAATGACGCACACATCTGAATTGACAGCTAACATCAATTGCCATCATCCCTTCATCAGCAAATAACATATCAATCTACTAAGTCAGCAAATGCCAAAAGATACCCCACTAAGGAATACTCCATCCAAAATGTCTATGATGAAACTCATTCAAGTCAATAAAAAGAAAAAAAAATCAT
This sequence comes from Corymbia maculata, assembly GCA_014182735.1. NCBI lineage: Eukaryota > Viridiplantae > Streptophyta > Magnoliopsida > Myrtales > Myrtaceae > Corymbia > Corymbia maculata. Next base: position 3,277,849 of record CM024688.1, on the reverse strand, counting down.
GACCACACAAAACACACATTCCAACACATAATGCTGATTACTGAGGCTGTATAGGAATTTCTGATAATCTTTATAAGATTAAGATTGGTTAGCACGTGGACGGAGGTTTCATCCTTGAGGTGCCACAAGGTGAATTCAAGACCAATTCAGACGAAGATCTCCTGCTCTAAAATCCTGTTGAATGTCCTGTTGCAGCTACTCAACTAAGCATGACTTTGGATCTGAATATTCATGCGTCAGAAACAAGCACGGCTTCATAGACTGCTGGTAGATAAAAGTAAGTTAGACCACTATACCTGCAAATTAACAAAAAAAATACACAAGTATAAGTACTGTTACATCTATTGATTAATGGACAGCAAACCCATGATTAAGGAGGTGCTAGCAGAAAAAGTAACAATAACTGCCACAGAAAATTAAAACACAAAACTTACTATGCAAAGGAAAAAATAAAAAAGAAAGAAAATGTAAAGAAGTGCTCCTCAAGACCCCTCACTGGCCTTGCCAGCAATTGCTTCCTTGCCATTCACATGTGACAGAGACCCCAATGGAGGATTTGAAAACCTGGCAAGATAAATTCCAGTTAGATTATAACATCGAAGGCACAATAAACAACTTTCCATTGACATTTTGGACCAAAATACTCTTATGGGGCACAAATTGAAGAAGATCAATGATAAGGATGAACATAGGAGAAAACTAGCACGGATAAGAACCTGATTGCCCTTGCTTTCCTCTTTTCTTCCTCCTCAGGATCAACTTTTGGGCCTGATGTGAACCTGGCAAGCCGAGCTTTCTTTTTTGCCTCCTCATCAGCATCAGCAGGTGCAGCAAGGACACCAAACCTGAAAAAAAAAAATGAGCACAAGGTATACATTTTTGAGTGAAGAGTCACCAGTTATTGAAAAAGTAAAAGCATACCTCTCTGCCCTAGCCTTTCTCTTTAACTCCTCCGACTTAGTCAGTTCTTCAGATTTGTTTGGACCAGATTTAGTGCCAAACCTACAGTAAAGAGAATCCAGAATTGCAACAATCAAAGAAGGAAAAAGGGTAGAAAAGGGGATGAAATTGCAACCCTTTGAAAAGTTCTATTGACAGCAAAGATCAGCAGAATGGCTAAACTAATGTAAATAATTCTAGCCATGTCACTTTTCTCTTTCCATTGGTGTCGCGAATCAAGTCCACTATGCCTAGGAACCATAATGTATGATGGGCATAGGCAGAGGATTCAATCTTCAATAGAGATTAACTTTTCCCATTATATTAAACTCTGAAAGTTGAAATACATTTGGTCACATCACTAAAATATCAAACACCTATATGTTTATCTAATGCCCCAATGCTTTCACTCCTTGGCACAGCAAATACAAAAACAAACAACATTGATTAGATCAACTACTACTGCATTAACCAGATACACCACCTAATAGCAAACCATAAATTTACCCAAGAGACAGAAGGGAGTCACGGGGGGATAAAGGGAAGGAGAGGCAGATGAAAGACAATCTCAATGTCACCATGATGTTCAGCAGAAAACAGTTTTCCAGTGTGGGTAAGATGATTATTGGTCCTTCACTAGGATTTCCCAAACAAAATTTGTCTGAGAAGTGCTTAGTGGAGATTTGGCGCATGCAATGGTTTTTGCACCTTCCTATTGCGACAACTACCATGAATGTCCACAGGTTGGCCCAGAAATTTCCAAAGGCCACCCGAACTGAAAGAACACCACAACTATGAGTGCCAAACATGAGGTTCCGGCAACCAATTCAATTATGCATGAGGACGTCAACAAGTCACACTCCAGCAGTAATTAGCATTAGCTCAGAGAGTAGATTACAAGAAACATCCACAAGACGGCAATCGACACACTAGAAACACGCGATAAAAGAGTCAGAGATGCCCAGATTTCAGAAAAATTGACCATATCCCAACAGCCAAGCACCACGACCAGAAAGCTCAAGTAGACTATTATGCCAGACGAGAAAGGATTACTGAAGAGAGTTCTCTAAAACTAACTGCCCAGTGCTTCGAGGTTAACCTCTTCCCATTACTGCTACCCACCAATTTCAAAGCAGCAACAACATACACATATTTAAAAAGAAAAAAATGAAAACCCTAACAATCCCTAAAAGCTCCGTACCAAATACGACGAAGAAAAAAGAGAACATCAACACGAACTCGCAAACCTTTCAGCACGAGAGTTGCGCTTCTCCTGCTCGGAGAGCTGCACCGGCATGCCGAACCTCTCCGCTCGGCGGATCTTCTTCTGGACATCGTCGGCCAGCTCGCCGCCCTTGCCCGCCTGCGAGTCCGCGGGAGGAGCGTCGGCGTCGGCGGCCTTCACTTCGCCGTCCTCCTCCTTGCCGGGCCCATCCACGATGTCGCCAGGGACGGACGACGGCGGGGGGAGGTCGGAGCCGTTGGCCGGCTGCTCCGATCGGGCGCCCGGCGAGGGGTCGGCGGAATCTAGGGTTTCGACGGGGTGGTTGTCCACCTCCTCCTCCTGGGGGATCTTCTCGTTCAGGTTTATGACGGTCTTGCTCGCCATTGCCGCGAAGTAGAGAGAGAAAGGGAGAGCGGAAGAGAGAGAGGGAGAGGGAGAGAGACAGAGACAGAGAGAGAATGGAGAGAGGATGAAGGAGGCGGTGTTGGCTTTTCTCCCTTTCTTCTTTTCTTCCGTCCGGAGCTTCTAGGCGATGCGAAGATATTTTTCTGGGTTTCGGAGGGTACGCGGCGTGGCAAGATAGCGTAATTAAGGCGAGTGACTAGGGCTAAATCGGTAAAATTGGGCGGGACGATGGGCCCGTGGGCCCTCAAGAATACGAAAAAGCCACCATCGGAAAGCCCAATTGAGATTTGATTCGATTAGTTTATTGGTTCTCTTCATTTTGCCCGATATCTTTTATGAATTGATCGAATATTTGAAGTGTGACGTCGAGTTACCTTCTCTCTAACTTTTGTTACTCAATTTTTTCTTGCTTTTTTCTTTGAATCTTTTATTTGCCTACCCTTTCTAGATTTATAGTTTTCTAATCGTCTTTTGTAATTTTCTCCCCCTTCTTACATTCGTCCTTCGATACTTTACATTAGAGATAGACCAATCTTCAGTTAATTTTATTATGTTTATGATGTGTTTGGACACGTTTGGTTGTGCATATCAACATGCCATTTGTGTCAACACATCACATATGAAAGTGTTTAAGGAAGTCTGTATGCACTTGTGTGCGTTATAAGCTAGAGTTATTTTCTTAAATGTGCTAAGAGTGTTATATGGTAACTCGGCGTAAATATGTTGTGCTTAGGTTTTGAAATTACAACAAGATTTATAAATGTTTCTTATTCAAGCGAGACTTAATTTGACATGATCTGATTATGATACATATACATAAATTGTTGGTCCAAGTATGATTCGCTCACAAATATATCCTAAAAGTGTTGACTGGGGTCCCTTGAGAAAAATGCATTCTGTTTTTTTTTCTTTTTTTCTAATTGGTCATATTTATCACTCTTACTGGTAAATTTTTACCATACCTCTTTGTAGGGCATGGGAGTCGAAATCTACACCTGAAACTAAATTATCCCCACTAAGGTGAGGATTCGAACTCCTCATCTGTCCCTTCCCATATGGGAAAAGTGACAACTGGGCCCAAGACAAATTGCAGTGATTAAGTAACTTCTTTTGAAAAGCTTTTAAAAATGCTCGATGTATCCTTGGGGGTGAGCTTTTGGAAAAAGATTTGCACACCATAGAGCTGACATCAAATCTTTAATTCCCTTTACTTAATTACTAAGTTACTTGCCCTTCTTTAAACTTTATACTTGAAAATGAATTTCGAAGAAATTATAACATAAAATTTGCTATGATAACCCATCATTGTGATCCCTCGGTCAAAATTGAATTTCTTAGGGTAGAAATGGAACCCGCAATGATCAATGACCGAACCGAAAGTATTGGAGTGCACGGCTATTGGGACGATCCAAATCACACACGGCTAATCATATTGCGATTTTTAAAAACTTTATAGAAGGGCTTCATCATTTAGCGCCTTGACATTGCAATTTTTTTTTCCCTATTGATGCAGCAACTTTCCCAGTGTAGTGAACCACCAAAGGGAAAACTAAAGGATTACTAAATCCAAATGCTTAAGTGCGGACTTTTTCAGTCTATATAGATCGCGACTTTCAAGATTTTAGTTTAATTAACTTAATATGCAACTTTGTTTATTCAAGAGTCACCACTAATCAGTTATTGGTAGGTCGATTAAACACTTTACTTTAATGATCTAGAGATTCATGAATATGGAGACTTAATTATGCTAGGTAAATCTAATGACATTTTGGTATTTTTTTCTCTCTTTAATTTAAAAATATTTTGCAGACTGTTTTAGTCAATTTTAATTTAAGCCACTAACGTGCCAGAGGAAATTACATGGGTGCGCAAACAAGAATTTAACAGCCACTAATCAAAGCAGTTAATAAATTACTAGAGGTAAGACATACCTTAAGGAAGCAAAAGCCCATTAATTGCAATGTATCAAAAGTTCTACATGATATCAACTAAAAAGTGCGTGCATGTACTAAACATGATTTTGTACATAAGATGATATCTAATCCTTTTTTAAATATTTTTTTATAAAAATTAAACTAAATATATTTTCGATCTCCGTTTAACATGCATGAATTAATAGCCTAATGACATGTGACATAAATTATCAATACGTAACATAATTTTGATGATGGGCAAAAGAATTTATGTGAGCCAAACAAAATGGCATGGAACATGATGACGTGGCAATTATACAACTAATTCTATATGATATGCATGCCACTAAAAAAAAAAAAGCCGCAAAAATACTAAATTGTGTTCATTGTAATACTTTTATCTATTTTTGTAACATAAAAACCCCAAACTATACTCATTGAGACACATTTACTATAAATTTTTTTATGACATAAAAAATTTCAAATCTGTATCTATATGATACATTTACCCTCCATTAAAGTTTTGTAAGATATTTTTCAGTCAAAACAACCTCATTAAGCCACTTGGAACTTTTTGGTGTCCACGTAGGTGGATTTTTAAAAGTGCTCTTTGATGGAATCTTGATGGAGCCAAGTTTGGGATTTTTTATGTCATAGAAAAAAGTTTAGGATAATTGTGTCTGAATGGGTATAATTTGGGTTTTGGTGGCATTTTCCCTATTTTTTATGATTTTATTTTAGATTAAATTAAAAAATAACTAAAATATGTGATGACTAATTTAAATTATGAAATAATTTAGATTAAATCATATTCTAAATTAGGTATGATAATCAATTACACGGTTCCTAGTTATGTGGTTCTAACTAGGAAACTAATATGGATGCAATTTATCATCACATGCAATACAACAATACTTTTGTATTTTTCATAATTTGATAGATTTACTAAATTATGGCATACAATAGTCAAGCCCCACATAATCAAATATTCACCGTGACCAAAAATACGAAACAAAAGATAGTCGGGGATGCGAACTTAGGCCTCAAAGAACGAAACCTTGATTCATATGCACGACTCACCAAAGGAAATTTCCTGATTGGGCTGTGCCTAAAATCTCAAATCAAATCATGTTAGAATTGAATAGCTACATTAAGGCAATCGAATAATTGAATCAAGCAAACTTAGGAAATTACCCAAATTGGATTACCGACTCAAACAAAGACTAATAATGAGGGGGTCAAAAGGAAAATTTATGGTGGCAGTAGTCGGCGAGGAATGGAATGAGGCAGAAACAATGATTGGGATTGTGAGCATCACCAGAGCATCTCTAGATCTTTGATGTGGTGGCAGTAGCCGGCGAGGAATGGAATGAGGCAAAAACAATGATTGGGATTGTGAGCATCACCAGAGCATCTCTAAATCTTTGATGTTCTCCTCTTTTTTCTTTGCAGAATATCACATGCATGCAAAAGAGTGACACGATACTCTACATTCCAACTTGCAAGAGACTCGTCTCTCTCTGCAATGAGAGTTTCTTCCCTACCATCTGTGGTGGCTTCCCAAAAATCCAAACCCTAATTTCTTCTTCCCCAAAGTCCTGAGAATCAAGAATGGCTAATATACATCCCATTACCCACCATCCATTCCCTCCTTAATCCAGAACTCAAACACTCCTTCCACACACATCCAAATCCCTACTCACATAACCCAAATACCCATATTCTTCCCAGCAACCACCATCCACACAACTCGCACATTTCTTCTCTTTTTCTTACGAATACCAACAAGCCCAGTATTTTGGGTTCCTGTTAAGAAGGAGGTGATGCCCCTACTAGCTGGTCTCTCGTTTCCCGAAGCTGGGCAATACCACCATAGCTCGCTGAAGGCCTCAAGATGGAGGCAGTAGACAAGGAAAATGTGCGGGTAGCTGCACTCTGCAAAAGGTTAGGTACACTATGGTCCAACCAAGCCGTTATTGAAGTGGATGATGTAATTTCTGCAGAAAAGGTTAGGGAATGTCAGCAAACCCTAATCGGGCAATTGTATCAAAACCCCAAAGTTAATTTCCAAGCATTCCAGACTACAATGAGAAGGGTTTGGAAGATGGAAAGTGTGGAAATTAATATGCTAGCACCAGGCTTGTTTGCTTTTAGGTTTGCTTCAAAAATGGACAAAGAAAGAGTTATGTCAATGAGCCCCTGGTCTTTTGCAAGTCACCTACTATTGCTAAAACCCTGGGAACCGAATACTCCACCTGCATGTTATACATTCGACACTTGCAGTTTTTGGGTCCATATCCATGGACTACCTACAGAATGGATTGTTGAGGAGGTAGTAGAACGTGTCGTAGGAGAGATAGGGCAAGTAACAGAAGTGAAAATAGAGGCTAAGGGCTATATGCCATACATGATAGGTAAAGCCAAGGTTATTGTGGATATGCTAAAACCATTGAAACCAGGGGCTCTTTTTAGCAACAAAGGAAAAAAAATATGGCTAGATTTTCGATACGAGCGCTTGCCACATTATTGTTATTCTTGTGGTAAGTTGGGGCATTATGCTCAGCACTGTCTGGACATCCCATATCAAGAAGAGAAGTTTATAAACAAGAAAGACATGTTGTTTGGCTCCTGGATGAAGGCAGAAGCGAATGAATCTAGCCCTTTTTGGGACATTTTTTATAGTAAGACAGTGGAGGAATTGCTAGAAGAGGGAGATGATAATCAAGAATTACCAGTTAACACAGGGGAGATGGTCCTATATGTCCAGCATAGCGAAGATAGATTATCCCAGCAGAAAGAAATGGGAAAATGCAAAGAAGTAGCCATTGAGGAGATGACATGGACTAAAACAGATTGCATTCAGGAAAAACTTGACCTGGGCTACAGCTTTAGCCCACTCTCTCATAATACTTGGAAGGGAGTTGGCTCAGTAGGGGACAAGCATGGAAGGGGACCTAAACTACCAGGTCAAAAAAAGCAAAAACGCTACTCACCCTATGAATCCCAAGGGTCGAGTAAGCAAACTCTTGATGAAACCAATCTGATGGAAACTCCCATCCTTACTGTAGAAGAACCCAGTAGTTGGGCATTGGTGGCTTGCCCTAATAAGCCACCGGGTTCAAAATGAAGCTTATCAGCTGGAATTGTCAGGGGCTGGGCAACCCCCTGACAATTCAAGCTATTCGAGCCCTTGTGGCTCAAGAAAGGCCCACAATTCTCTTTTTAATGGAGACTAAAAATAAGGAGGAAGTTTGCAAGAGGCTACAACGTCGTTTAAAATTTCAGCACAGCTTTATAGTAAATCCAAGAGGAATTGCAGGAGGACTGGCCGTTTTCTAGAGTGACCAGGTTTCAATTACAATAAGGGCTAGTAATATGAACTATATCAATTTAACATGCAGCTACGGGGAGACATCGCAACATATGCATGTTTCTCTAGTCCATGCACCTAATGATTTTCAGGAAAGGTTGAGAGTTTGGGCTGAACTAAGCACTTCTCGAGGGCCACAAAATGAGCCTTGGGTATGTGTAGGTGATTTCAATGAAGTGCTTTATGTATGGGAAAAGGTAGGTAAAAGACTAGCTGAGAACTACTAGATGAAAGCTTTTCAGGAATTTCTAGATGCCTGTAGCCTTATGGATATTGAAAGTAAGGGTTGTGCCTTTACATGGGCGAACAACAGAGCAGGGGATGAGTTTGTAAAGGAGAAACTGGACTGAGCACTATGTACTATGGACTGGAGAGTGGAATTCCCAACAGCTGAAGTATTTGCCTTACCTGCAGTAGGCTCAGATCATAGCCCACTACTCCTGGATTTATACCCTCAAGTGGAAAAACGGAGAAAAGATTTCAAGTTTGAAGCTTTATTGGTTAGAGAATGAGGAGTTCGAGCAGGTAGTGCGGGACTCGTGGCACACACCAGGGGAAAACAACAAAGAACTGACCAGCAAACTCAAAAATGTTGTTGGGCAACTTACTAAGTGGAGCAAGAAGAAATTTTCAAATGCGCGTAAGGGAATTGACGCTCTAAAGGGTGAGTTGCAGTACTAGACAAACAATACGGGGCATCCACATGACACGGACCGAGTTCGGTGGCTTAAGGGTGAAATTGAACGTCTATGGAGACAAGAGGAAATTTACTGGGGGATGAGATCACGCATTCAATGGCTACGATGGGGGGACAAAAATATAAAGTTCTTTCATGCTACAGTGGTACAAAGGAGGCAAAGGAACAAAATTACTATGCTGAAAAATCCAAATGACGAGTGGATTAGAGCCTCGGACTAGATTAAACAAATGACCGTCGAGTACTTTAAAGACTTATACAAGTCAGTAGGGGAACGAAATTTTCAGCCTGTTCTAGACCAGATTCCAAGTGTGGTGCCGGAAGAAATGAATTGTGCCCTCATTAGAGAAGTCACAATGGAGGAAATTAAACATGCTACCTTCCAGTTGGGAGCTTTAAAGGCCCTAGGGCCTGACGGGTTGAATGGATAGTTTTTTCAGCACCAATGGAGTGACATCAGCCAAGCGATATATGAAGAAATTTGTAAATTCTGGGTAATAGGGAGTCTCAATTCAGAACTGAATAAAACCCTCATTACTCTCATTCCAAAGGTTCCAAATCCAGAAAATGTAGATCAATTTAGATCCATCAGCTTATGCAACTTTGCTTATAAGATTATTGCGAAAGTATTGGCAAATAGGCTGAAAAAATGGATGCCCCAGTTAATCACTATGGAACAAAGTGCCTTTGTACAGGGTAGACAAATACAAGACAACATTCTAATTGTACAAGAGGTACTTCATTAGTTAAGAACTCGGAAGAGGCACATAAAATTCCAGGTTATTTTAAAACTTGACATATGAAAGGCCTATGACCGGGTAGAATGGGATTTCTTGAAGGCTTGCATGCTACAAATGGGTTTCAGTGAAGTCTGGGTAGATCGGAGTATGCAGTGTGTATCAACCGTGACTTTTAGTATCAAAATCAATGGCCAACCACAACCCTTTTTTACCCTTTCAAGAGGCTTACGCCAAGGTGACCCACTATCTCCCTATATTTTCATTATAGTTGCAAATGTCTTATCTCACTTGATTCACAAAGCAGTGGAAGATGACAGCATTAAAGGGATTCAGTTAAATAGGACTTGCCCCATACTCTCATCTAATGTTTGCGGATGACTTAATCTTGTTTATGGATGGAAAAGTCTCTGAAGGCCAGAATTTTGCAGCTGTCTTAAACCAGTACTGTTTTGCATCGGGACAAGCTATTAACTTAAACAAGTCTGGTATTTTCTTTAGCAGAGACTGTCCTCAAGCTTTGAAACAAAATTTAGCGACTGAAATGAGAGTGGCTGAAATAAACAAAACAGGAAAGTACCTAGGACTCCCTTCAGACTAGGGTGGCACTAAAAATGAGATGTTTGCCTGGATTCTAGCAAGAGTGAATGCAAAATTGGAAGGCTGGAAAGAGAAGTTGATGTCTAGAGCGGGGAAGGAGATCTTAATTAAAGCAGTGGTGCAAGCAATTCCTCAGTTTGTAATGACTGTTTTCAAAATACCCTTGTCTATCTGTCGTGCAATTGAGAAAAAATAGCAGATTTTTTGTGGAAAAACAGCGAGCAAGATGGGAGATTTTAAAAACTCGAAAAGATGCAGGAGGCTTGGGGTTTAGAGACATTATCTCATTTAATGAAGCCATGCTTGGCAAGTAGGCATGGAGACTGATCCAGCAACCTGAATCCCTATGGAGCAAGCTCTTTTGGGGCCTATACTATCCACACAGTCAGTTTCAACAAGCTGGCAAAGGCAATAAACCATCTTGGGGATGGCAAAGGCTAATAGCAGGGCAAAATTCTCTCAAGCCACACCTACGATGGATTATCGGTGACGGGAAAAAGGTAAACATCCGACAAGATCAGTGGTTACCTAAAGGTGTCATTGGAGGGCCAACTAACAAGGATGATCCTATCATGGTGGCAGAATTGATCGATGAAACACAAACAAAATGGAAAGAGCATAATATCAAGGGCACTTTTGATCAGCACACAGTAGAGCAAATTATGTCTATCCCTATAAGTCAGGCCATGCAGAGAGATCACCTAGTCTGGACACCCACCAAAACAGGCCACTATACAGTTAAAAGCGCCTACCACACCAGCCGTGAAAAACAGAACACAAGCAATCAGAGCAAGGTATCTTCATCTTTCCAGAACCCGAAAGCACTATGGAAACGAATTTGGCAAGCCAACACTCAACCAAAACTCAAATTCTTTCTTTGGCAACTCTGTCAAAATGCCCTATCGACACGCTCAAACTTAAATCGACGGCATATAATACTTGAAGACAAGTGCGCCTTGTGTCGCCGCTACCCCGAATCAAGCGAGCACCTCTTCTTGCAATGTCCCTGGACGAAATTAATATGGGAAAGCTCAGAATTCCAGATCCACTGTGATTTTCGACACATCACCCGCATAGAAGCATGGATTGCATAGTTTACTCACACTTTTATCTCTTTTGAACAGCTCACCCTTATTTTGTGGCAGATATGCCGCACGTGGAACGACTTCATCTTCCGAAAAATCCCACCGAACCCTCAGTGCATCATCGACACAGTAAAGGCGCAGAATCAATGCATCAGCACATGGGTAAACAACAATACTAGTAGATCAGCCCAGAAAACTAGTGGATTAGCCCATAAACAAAACTCACCTTTTTGTTGGCGGCCTCCTCAACGCGGCGTCTTCAAATGGAACACGGATGGGTCGTTCGTCGGAGCAACCGGAGAAGCAGCAATAGCTGGAGTGTGTCGAGACCACTCAGGGATGGTGATCGACGGTTTCGCGAGCTCGGTGCATGTGGATTTGGCCGTCCAAGCTGAAGTTCTTGTTGTGCTTCAAACCCTAAGAAGAACGAAGGAAACATGAGTTGAGGGTTGTCAATCTGAGCTGATAATTGAAACTGATCTGCTGGAGATTATTGAACTGATAAGCACACCTACAGATCAAGTCCGCTGGGATGTTCGCGCACTTATCAGCGAAGCCCAAGCCCACCTACAGCACCTACAAGCCACAAAAATAGCCCATTGCAAAAGAGAGGCCAACAAAATAATAGATTGGGTAGTTAAGGCCCAACGAGACCGCACTTTACCGACTAATTGGGTCCGTTATCCTCCAACTAGTCTTATGGATTTATTATGTTCCGATATTTTCAGTCAAAATGTTTAGACTTTTACTCAATGAATGACATGAATTTTCTGACCAAAAAAAAAAAAAAAGAATATCACATGCACACATCACATCTCCTCTCAGCTCAAGATACACTTAATCTAAACCATTTAGTAATCTTCTTCTTCCAAAATCTTGCCTAGTCAAGGTTTTTGAGTCCATCCATATGTCAGGTCAATAATGCCTTGCCATTTAAATAAGGCAATCTTTTCAATTATTGACACATAAATTTTGATGACCCATTTAATCATTAATTATATAAAAGAATTAGGGATTGAACCCAACCCTTAAATAAAAATATTAATTAAGAGCATTTTGGTTAAGCCCATATAACATTGCATTAGAGTAAATGGATGGGTTTAAGGAGATTATAAGCTTAATTAAATTAATTGGACTAAGCTTGTGGAGATTGAAATTTGGCCAAGCCAAATATTCCTTGAATGCATCAAATTTATAGCTTGGGGATATTGGGTTGCAAAATTGATTTATAAAAAGTAAACTTGGAGAACAATTAAACTTGATATTATCATATTTTAAATCATAATAGATAATAGGAAAGTTTCCTATATTAAAGATAAGGTATATCTCTTTAGCTGCGTTTTGCAATTACGATGGATATGATAAAATTTATCTTATCTTGCATTTGGTGCCTACTCAAGACATAATTCTAACAAAAAAAAAAAAGACATGATAAAGTTAGATACAAGAGAGATAAAAGGTTGGATACAATTATCTCATTGGGGAGGTGAAATAAATGTGGATAGGATTTATGTATCTATAATAGGAAAGTTATTGTTCTCGAATAACAAAATTTTTAAATTAACAAAATTGAAATTATATTTCAATATAAATAATATTTAAACTATAATATAAGACATTCAAAATAAAAAATAAAATTTTAATTTTTTAAGTTAATCTTATTTTTATTTATATATTCAACTTTAATTATATCTTATAATATAAATTCAATATATAAATATAACCATATATTTATTTTTATTACATATTTTAGGTTTTTTTATTTAGGTATATTAGTGCATTCTACTATCTAATAGAATTTTATTAGAGAATGATGAAGGGGAAAAAAAGAAAATAATTACAAAACAAGGACAAATAAAATAAAAAAAAGCAAATAAAAATAAATTACGTAATAGTGTCGTGTGAGATTTTTACTTTTTTCATTTGTGAAATTTTAGGTTCATTTATACTGATATGTCGTTTATACTAAAAATGTACATGACATGATATGAATATATCAAACTTTAATATTGCGATTTACCAAATAATGGATAAGATATAATAAAATCCCTAGATATCGTATTATATCATATCCAATCCTATTATGATTAGAAATATAGACGACCAAACATAGCCTTAGAACGCAAGATAAGAAAATGAGGGATTTTGATCTTAAAAAAAAACCATAGACTTACATCTATAAATATGTATTTTGGAGATTCACAAAAGTGTTGACAATACACAATAGGAAAAAAAAATAAAAATGCAAGAGAGCATGAAAAGACGCATAGCGCGTAGTTTCACAAAATCGATAAGTAATTCGTTTACAGTCAAATCCTGCTCAAATTTCATCGGAGTACGGTAAGACATTGTTCTTGAGTTTTTCTGGTGGGATCAATGAGAAGATACCTCAAAGTATATCTTTGAAAGAGCAAACCGAATTAGTAGGACTTGTGGATCCAGACTAAAGAGCTCGATTTGTGGTCTCGCGAAAGTGGTATGTGGTCATTCTCTAAGTCGGAATGCAACGAATTTCGAGAAGACCTCGATGACACCTAGTTCTTCAACTACACCAAAGGGAAAGATAAACGTTCAGAGAATGATTTATATCATTGATCGATAAAATATGATGATAATCTTTGCTATTAAGTTCGGGAAAAAAGCAATTAAAAAGTAAGTGACGAACCTAAAAAATCATGGGAGAAGAAGAGACAAGAGGATTGATTAACAATTTTGTTTGGATGATAGCAAGAGCAAAGAAATTAAAAAAATGTAACATAAGATATATCCTAAGAAAGGTAATACTCAAACCCCTAAAAAGCTCTCCATATTTGGAAAGATTAAATTTATATAAAAAATGAATAGACCAATTCCTCAAAATATTTTTCCCAATCACTCGTGATTATTTTTAAAAAATGAGTGTGATTTTTAGTTTTCTTTATCTTTCTTCCAAAATTTTCTCGAGTACTCTAGAATATTCTTAGGATGCATTTAGTAACATTTCTATTTCTGGGAACAGTTTCTTTTAAGAAATAGTTCTTTTCAATTATTCCCTGGAACAATTTCTGAGTAAAATAGGGCATTTGGTAATTACAAAAATTTCTTATTCTCAGAATAAAAAAAGAATAGAAATTCGTTTGGTATCGACAAATTTTTTTTATTTCTTTCTTCCCCGACAGTGGTGGAGACTGGCGGGCTGGGGCGGCGACTGACGGTGATGGGGTGCGGATGGCGATCGGGGTAGTGGCCGGCCACCGCCCGGTTGTTGTCCACACCCTATTGCCACCGATCGCCGCCGCTAGTTGCAGGTTGTCACCCCCGCCATCGCTAGTAGCCGTCACCGACCCCGCCGGTCACCGGTTGCTGGGTGAAGGATGGAGGCGATTGGCAGTTGGCCGATGGCCAGTGGCAAGCTGTTGGGGGCGATTGGCGATAGGTGGCGAAGATCGGCGACCCGCGGCCGGTAGCCGGTGACCGTCGGCCGGCGATGGTGGCGGCAGGCGGCGGGCGGCGGTAGGCGGTAGGCGCGCAGCGGCTTGTTATATAAGCGGTGAGTAGTCCTCAAGAAATAGTTTCTAGAAATGGTTCTCATGAATAAGAAGCTAATTTTTTCTACTTTTCATTTTTACTTCAAATCTATTCCTAGAAACAACTTTCTATTCTCGGGAATAGAAAAATCAGTTAGCATTACCAAACGCATTTATGTTCTTTTTCTATTCCAGGGAACAAAATAACAAAAAAATAGAGAAATAGAATGGTTAACAAACGGAGCCTTAAAGGCAATCTAAAATAAAAATAAAAATTCTCTATCGTAAAATGTGAAATAAACATTTATTCAAGAAACTTTTTATCAATTTTCACTATCTAATAGATGACATATTCTGTAAATACGGAGGTTTCTTTCCATCACCATAAAGAAATCCAAGATTTGTGTCTACAATTTTAGGCTGATATGGAAAGAAATCCTGAAGGCACACTCAAGCGAGAGGAGGCTGATGATCAGGCCTACAACTTTAGACTGACATTGAAAGAAACCCTAAAGGCACACGCGAGTGAGCGTACACTGCTGGTCAAGCCTACTATTTCAAGCTGATATTGAAAGAAATCCTGAAGGCACACTCGGGTGAGGAAAGGTTGATTGATGATCAGGCCTACAATTTTAAGCGCACACTGATATGGAAAAAAATCTTGAAGCCACACACGGGTGAGGGTGGTCAAGCCCACAATATCAGGCTGATATCGAAAGAAATCCTGAAGACGCACCCCGGTGAAGGGAGCGCTAACGATCCGGCTTACAATATTAGGCTAATATAGAAAGATATCCTGAAGGCTCACACGGGTGAGCCCACCTCGACCATCCAGACAAATCTGACGAAGATCATCGCGTCAGCATTCTCGTTTCGTCACACTTGAACGCCATTCTCGTTCGCATTGAGATCGACACTGATACACACAAGCACAAACATCTCACTCATTCTTTCCAGAAGCTACGCTAATGGCTCCTCTGTAAGAATCTCTAGCTCTTGCGTTTTCGCTCTCTGGCCTGGGAAATTCAAGCCGCTGTTCTTTTTTCACGATCCCTTGCTTGATATTTTTTGTTTCGGTTCTGTTGCAGTACCGTGGTTGAGAACTTGCCTCCTCCGTTGAACTCCAGTGCCTAGCTACCTCGTCTTTTCGATGGAACAACGAGGTTCGATTCTTCCTTTTTCCTTTAAGCGTTGTTCGAATTGATTCAGTGTGTGTGATCACTGTTTAAATTGGTAAACAAGAGATTGTGTTATATGGTCTCCTTATGCTTGTATTCTCTGAATTTTCTAAAGGTTGTACATTTCTTACATATGTGCATGTGCTCAGCGCGTCTGGATCTCGAGGAACTATAATTTGAGTTCATATTGTGTGATCCTGTGCAATTTAACAAAATCATGCGCAATTTGTCTTTTTATATGTCCTTTAGTTCATTTTTATTTGGTTCGTAATTAGTTCCTGAATAGGGATTATATTTGTGAGTTGCAGGGACTGCAGGACAAGATTAAGTTAGTTCCTCTTCATCTTCTAGACAGGCCTGCTTGGTACAAGGAGAAAGTCTGCCCTGTGAATAAGGTGATTCTTCTTGCTCTTGTTTTAGTACCCGTCATGTGTTTTCAGATTGGTACCTCAGATTCTCCACTTGACACGGATTGTCAAAGGCCTATTCGGTTTAATTTAAGATTCCAAGCAATTGCCACAAAATTCCGGATTTTAAAGATTGGCTCCCTGTGCTACTAGTTTTCATGTATTCCGAAACCAAGCGTGGCTCAATTGTAATGTTTTTTCCAAAAGTTTCAACTCTTGATGTTAGCTGATTTTAGTTTATAGGAACTAAATTGGCTCCTGAGTTGGTTTATTGGGCTCAATTATTTTAGTTGATTTGATGGGTACGTTTTGCTTTTCTCCTGCGGTAACTTATGATTAGGTCCCGGCGTTGGAGCACGACGGGAAAATCATTGGAGAGAGCCTAGACCTCATCAAATACATGGACAACAACTTTGAAGGCCCTTCTCTTTCCCTGAGGTGAGCACTGGACAGCAAATGTGTATTTCTTTCTGGCACATAACAACATGACTAAGTGGCCCGTTCCTTGTAACGTAGGATCCTGAAAAAAGAAGTCTGGTGAAGAGCTGTGGTCTTATGTTGATGAATTCTTGAAGATAGTCTACACTTCATTCAAGGGAGAACGACCGAAAGAATCTGGTAAGTCCTCTAAACACTTTCTTTGATGATAGGTACCTCCATTACCATAAGTGAACTTCATCTTCTGCCTCAGGTTCTGCTTTCGATCATTTGGAGAGTGCTCTTGGCAGACTTGAGGATGGACTATTCTTTCATTCTTCATTTGACAATTCAGTCCTTTGATGATAGGTACCTCCATTACCATAAGTGAACTTCATCTTCTGCCTCAGGTTCTGCTTTCGATCATTTGGAGAGTGCTCTTGGCAGACTTGAGGATGGGGTAGGTTGGCATTCTTGCATTTGATAAGGAGCTATTCAGTTGATTTTCTTTTTCTAGATAGGTTAAACAAGAGATCCATTGATCGAAGCAATCCAAATGATGTGCGAACCAATCTCGGAGAAAGAAATTTTTCCTGATATGTGGCTATCAAGATGTCATTCTATTTGTGCTTGACCATTATTTAGGTTCTAATTTTGTGATTTCAGGTGGACATCGCCTACATCCCTTTTGTCGAAAGATTTCAAATCTTCTTATCTGAAGGGTGGAAGCATGACATCACTGGTGGCAGACCGAAGCTAGCAGCATGGATTGAGGTATGGGAAGTAATCTAGTCTATGGCCAATGCTTGTTTTAACTTCATTTCTTTTCCATTTTGGGCAAATTTCTTTCTTCCCATGAACAAAAAGAAAGCTAAATTCCAAGATTGATTCTGAGTAAAGTGGTGAATCAGTGCTAACAATTTCAGGATAGTGTCTAGAGCAAAACTTTGGCCTTGTAGAACCATTGTAGCGTGGGAGCATGTCTCTGGGGAGATCATAGCCTGCGGAGAGGCAATCGCTATCTGAAGTCATGAAACATGCTTAGCGGGGTTTTCATGAATAGTCTCCATAGTTTTCTTGTAGAACCATATATAGATTGAGAGTCTCCTCATTCTCCACCGACCTTCAAATCATTCACTTGTTGTGGTGTCTATATTTTCTACGCAAATGCGTCCTCTCTCGAGAGGAAAACGTGATTAAGTTACCTTTAGAGACCAATTAGTTTTACAGACAACCTTGGAATCTAGTGTGCTTTTACTATTTGGACAATTGCAAGTCATATTGTTACTAGTTGTAGATTCAGCAGCTCCGTTTTCAATGTTAAAATTATATCTCGAATTTGAGCCCGTGTCAATCGAGTATTATACACGCATAATATTTTAACAATGAGAAAGCACGTCCCTGGAGCATTTAATAAACAACGGCCGTGATCGGATCCAAAAGATTTTATCGGCAAAATATATGCTACACATGTTGACGTGGAGATAAAAGCCATCATCTGCCCATTTGTTGACTTTTGCACACCTTGCTCACTTTTGCCTTCTGAAGAGTTGAACTCCCAAAGTTCAACAATATTAAATGCATCCCCTTTTCGTGCCTATAAAAAATGGAGGGCGCCACTTCTTGGTTCAGAGTTTTTTTATTATTATCCTTTGCTAATGAATGAAGGAGGGAAGGCAGAAGCTATGCGGATTGTTTGTAGGTGCATGGTGAGCATGCAGACATTAATTGCATGAAGGGGCAAGCGGCTTCAGAAGGTGGCAGCCTTCTGACAAATTGAGAAGTTCACGTTTCTTTCTTCTCTTCCCATGCTCCTATAACAGGAGGAGGACTTCGGAGGCCGTCGGTAGAGAGCTCCAGAAAGAGAGAGCAAGAAGAGCGCAAAATTGAACTCATGGAAGCTCTTGACAGAATCATTGTAATTACATCAGGGTATTTTAGTCAGTTAAATTCTTATTAGTAGAATTTGTTTAATTTCTTGAGTGAGAATTTCACTGAAAATTGTGAGGGGCTAAACACTGTGTGAATTATTAGGTGTAGTTGAAGGTTGGAAAACACTATTTGAGTGTTTGAGTATTCGAGTGGGTGTAATCTCCATTATATCGCTTGATATTTTATAGTGGAATTCCATGCTGCTCTCCCCGTGGATGTATGTTCCGATATTCGGATTGAACTATGTAAATCCGGTGTCTGATTTCCTTTCTTTCTTTCCGATTAATTTTATCTGATTCGCTCAGTCAATATCCTGCGTGAAATTTCAACACTCAAAACCATATTATGCATTGATATTTCCTTTTGCTTCATCCTATGCAGGAATTGAACAAGATCAATGCTTACAAGCAGACCAAGATTGATCCTATAGTACTTGTTGAACACTATAAGAAGTGCTTCACTGTAGTGCTTCTAACCCAGACTCAAACTCGATGTCACAAACTTTTCTGAACAACTTTCTTTCTTCTCTCGGTGCCAGTTAGTTTGTTTCTTGTCGCTAAATCAGTTTTTTTTATTCAAATGCAGGCTCAGCAGTAAATGGAGTCATGACCATGCTAAGGCTAGTTGTGTTGTGTATCCACTCTAATGCAGCGATGCTTCTTTTACAGCTTGGAAATGTAATCGGGATAGTACTTGAAATTTCACAATAAAAACAGTTCATTTTCGAATCCTTTGCGTTACGTTCTATCTTCATATTGATGTTTCTTTTTCTTTGGAGGCTCGTCATCCTCTTCTTCTGGGGGGTTTAGACAGAATTCGCTCTGGCAGTATAGATTCCTAAAGCAATGACCTATATGAGGATCTTTAAAGTAGACAAGAGTATGCCCCAGAGTTGTAAGCGTCTATTTTGAGCCTTTTTCCTTCACTTTCATCTTCTAGAATGTACAAATGTATCATCAAAATGGTAGGAAAAATAGAGGATAAGGGTTTTCTTCCTCTTCCTTTGAATGATCAAATTTAATAACCACACTATCGTCCCTCTTCTTCGTGAATTTGGACTCTAAAGACTCGATAGGCCAAATATTCTCATGAATCTTTTCATAGTTAAGTCACTCGGGTATCTAAAAGAAGCTTAACTAACTCCAAGCGATGAATCTGCCTTGGCCCATGGACGCATGGAATTGTAATCACTAAAACGATAAGAGCAGCCCTTAGGTGAAGAGTTAGGACAACAGATTCTAGAGTTTGGGAAGCTCCAATAATTTGCAACTAGACCTTCAAAGTAGTAAACAAACAGGGGTCTGCAAGAGCCATGTTCAAGTTAGGGAACAGTTTTACAATTGCAGTTCTAGCATTGAAATTGGTCTCGACTATCCTAATATGGGCGTGTTGGTAGTCTAAGAACCAAGTATCGAGGAGTGTCATGCGGGCTATTACTGAGAGACCTTTTCAACCATGAAAGGTGCATATATCCTTGTTGTAGTCATTTTTAAAGAAATTCAAGAGGAATGTGAGGATTGACAAAGTGTTTCGGTTGAGTAGTGGGTATGGGGTGCTGGTCAAAGTGGGTTGACTGAACGTGTTCCTTGAAGTACTTGGAGTATGGTGGATACATTTTTAATGGATTGGTGAAAAATAAGTGGGCTTAGAAAGACAAAATATTGATTTGCAAGAGGGAGATGAGTGTTGGAGATCTTCTCACTCTTCATTGAGGGAAGAAACTTTATAAAGAAAATCAATCTTTTGAGGAATTAGATTTACAGAAAGGAACGGAAGAGACTAGAATAATAGGGGCATTGATACATACAAAAGTAGTATTTTGTGGAAGTTCAGACATGATGGAATGAATCTTTCTCTTAGTATTAATGCATTATAAGTGATGCGGGAGTATCGAGTTCTATCGATCAATGCTCAAGTTCATCCCTGAACTCATCAATTGATCTAATTAGTTTGTTAGTTTCTTTCATTTTGCCAACATCTTCTATAATTGACTGAATTGAGTTGCCTTCTCTCTAACCTTCTTTACTCACTATTCTTTGAATCTTTTATTTACCTATCCTTTCTAAATTCAAAATTTCTCTTGTATTTTCTCCACATTCTTCCGTCCATTTTCGTTGCTTTACACCAGAGATAGATTTGTTTTCTATTAATTTTATTATGATTATGACATGTTTAGACACATTTAATTGTAAAGATCAAACATGCTATTTGTGTCAACATATCGCATTTAAAATTATTTAAGTAAGTCTATACATGTCTGAACACACTTTTACACATTTATATGCTAGAATTTTATCTTAGACTTGCTAAGCATGTCATATGGGATAACCTGCAGTAAATATGTTGTGCTTGGGTTTCAAAATTAGGACAAGATAAATAAATGCTTCCTATTCAAGCTAGACTTAATTTGATACGACTTTATCAGGATACATATACACTAATTGTCGGTCCAAGTATGATTTGATCACTAATATGTCAAAGAAGGTTGAGTGGGGTTGCTTAAGAAAAGTGTCTTCCTTTGAGAGCCTTCTAAAAGTGTTGTTGTATCCCTAGGGTAAGCTTTTACAAAAAGATTTGCACACCTTAGGGATAACATCAAATCTGCAAGTCCCCTTTCACTAATCACTAATTTGCTTGCCCTTGTTCAAACTTTAAACTTGAAAATGAATTTCAAGGAAATTATAACATAAAATTCATCATGATAACCCATCATCGCTATCTCTTACTTAAATCTGCATTTCTGAAGGAAGAAATTGAATCCACAACCATTGATACTGGAGTAGAAAGTATGAGAATGCCAAGTTATTAGGACAATTCAATCCTACATAACTAATCGTACTGTGGTCATCACCTTAACATCGCTTTTTTTTTTTTTCAATTTGAAGGAATGGTCTCGTGCAAAGTGGCAAGCCATTGTTGACCTAATATATGGGTTGACTTAACAACCTAGGCCAGGCAAAGATTTTGGAAGAAGATGACAAAGTGGCCTAGATTGAGTTACCTTGAGCTGAGAGAAGACATGGTGTGTGGATGTGACAGTATGCAAAGAAAAACGGAGAAGAAAACCGATTAGAAAGTGATAGGGAAAAAATAACGTTCAGAGACTGATTTATATAATTGACCGGCCAAATTTATTAATTATCTTTAACACTAAGTTTGGATAGTGTGAATAAAAAAGAAAAGAACGTACATAGACAATTATGATAGGAAAAAGAGAAAGTAGGACTACTAATGATTGTCTCTCTAGTGAGGACGTTTGGCCTGACTGCATTTTTTATTTTTATGTGATGGTGTCCGCATGCTTTGTATCCCTTATTCCAAGTTGAATATTTTTCTTATGTTTGTGTTTTATGTCTCAGAGTTTAAACGAAGCAATTTAAGAAATTATTTAAATTCAAAAAAGAAAAGAACGGACATAGACAATTATGATAGGAAAAAGGGAAATGAGAATTGACTTATAATTTTGTTTAGATATTAGCGAGAGTAAAGTAAGGGAACATACTTAATAGGCAGAAGAACAATATAAGTGCCAAAATTTGGTACAGGAAATACTTACTTCCGAAAAATACACTTAAGTGCAATTTTTTATTATTTAAAATTGGGATATTTCAATGTCAACTTCGGTGAAAAGCCCCAAAAATCCTATGTGACACTTTTTTTAATAATTTAAATCATCTATGTGACTTGTCAAAGAGTTGAGTTAGTTTAAACTCACCAAAAACGGCTTTGTTTTGCTTTGGATATTACAAAAAAAATAAAAATAAAATAGAGGGGATTGTAGAACTAGCGAGGTTGTGCAAGCCCTCGTGGATTCTTGCTATCCTTTTTTTTTTTGGTTTTTCTAATCTTAGGGTACTTGGTCAATGAAAGAATAATTTTTTTAAAAATCAAACTTTAATTATTTTAATTATTTAAAAAAATTTTTTTATTATTATTTTCTTTCTTTTACTTGTCTTCTCTTATTTTCTCTTTTCTTCCTTTTTCTTTCTCCTTCTTCCTTTGCTGCTGGTTGTGTGTCTTGGTGATGGCTGACAACTCGACGACTAACCATAATGCAAGTTGGCAAGCAAAGGCTCGACCTATTTAGGCAAGCCTCAAGTGGGTGAGGCCGTTGAGCCTAGGGCTTGCTAGATCCAAGCATGCTCACGGCTTGATTGAGGCCAACAAGCTCAAGCTTGCCTATGGCCATTGCCAGCTAGTCATGGTGAAAGAAGTGGAAAAGAAAAATGAAAGAAAAGAAAAAAAAATAAAAAGATAAGAAAAAAAGAGAAAATAAAGAAATTAAAAATTCAAAAAAAATCAAATTTATTAAAAATTTTAATTTTTTTGGCTGAAATAAAACCATGAGATTGGAAATCATTTTCCAATGATGTCCAAGCATCAGAAGACATCTTCAACCATAAATCATCAAATAAAGGAAAAGTCATTGTAATTCTAAAAATACATTATTCATTATCATTAAGATTTTTCCAAAATAAATGCATTCTAAAGAATTTTAAATTTTCGAATTATCAAGGGTGTGTCTGACTTTTGATAATTTTGATAATTCCAATTTAGGATGTCATTTATCATATGATGACTTATTAGGACAAGCGACCAAAATTCAATCAGCAAGGCCATATTTTCGGACATTTCCATCTCGGACGAACCGTTACCTCTTCACGGGCACATACAGAGTTCGCTTTTTCCTTGTGCACCTCCACCGCCACTAACCACGCAAATCTGACGGAAACGATGACGTCATAACTCTCCGTTTCGTCACCGCTCGCGACATCGTTACGTCATCTCCCTTCCCCACGCTCCTCCCTCTAAAATAGCTTCGCTTGGGGGCCATTCCCGTTCACATTGATTGACATCGACAGTGACCCACACAAGCACTGACATCTCGCATCTTTCTTCTCCAGGAACTACGTACTCCGATGGCTTCTCCGTAAGAATCTCTCGCGATCTTGCGTTTTCGCTCTTTTCTGCGAAATTCGAGTCATTGTTTCTGTTTTTTGACGATCCTTTCTGGGTTTTTTGTTTCGATTCCGTCGCAGTGCTGCCGTAGAGAACTTGCCTCCTTCGTTGAGCTCCGGCGCCGAGCAACCTCCTCTCTTCGATGGAACAACGAAGTTCGATTCTTTTTTCTTTTC
Organism: Corymbia maculata; assembly: GCA_014182735.1. Classification (NCBI taxonomy): domain Eukaryota; kingdom Viridiplantae; phylum Streptophyta; class Magnoliopsida; order Myrtales; family Myrtaceae; genus Corymbia; species Corymbia maculata. Next base: position 3,254,303 of record CM024688.1, on the reverse strand, counting down.
TTTCTTTTTTTTTGGGTCCTTGAGCGTCGTTCGAGCTGACTCTTGTGATTACTGATTAAATTGTTAAACAAGGGATTGTCGCATTGTCTGATTATGTCTGTATTCTCCGAATTGTCTGAAGGTTGTACACCTGTTACACATGCCCATTTGCTCAGCGCGTCTGGATCACGAGGAACTATAAGGTGGCTTGATTCATTGCGATCATGTGAAATTTAACAAGAATGAAGCGAGATTTGTCTTTTAATGTCATTTAGTTGATTTTGATTGGGGCCGTGATTAGTTTCTGAAATGCGATTGTATTTCTGAGATGCAGGGACTGCAGGACAAGATTAAATTAATTCCTCTTAATCTTCAAGACAGGCCCGCTTGGTACAAGGAGAAAGTCTACCCCATGAATAAGGTGATTCTTCTTTTGCTTGTCTTTTTGCCTGTGGCCGGCTGTTTTAGTTCTTTCTGTGCATTTCAAGTTAGATTCCCAGATTCTCCGCTGGACACTGATTGTCAAAGCCCAAATTGAATTAATTTAGGATTCCAAGCAATTGCAGCTGGATTCTGGATTTTAGCGATTGGCTCCTTGTGTTACTAGTTTTCATGTATTCCAAAACCAAGCGTGGCTCAATTGTGATTTTTATTCTAGAAAGTTTAGACTCTTAAGGGTTGCTGATTTTAGTTTATAGGAACTCAATTGGGCTTTTTGACCTTTAAATTAAATGAAAAGGTTAAGTTTTAGCGATTGTTGATTTGATGGGTACATTCTGCTTTTCTCCTGCTGTGACTTATGATTAGGTACCGGCGTTGGAGCACAACGGGGAAATCATTGGAGAGAGCCTAGACCTTGTCAAATATGTGGACAGCAACTTTGAAGGGCCTTCTCTTTTCCCTGATGTGAGCACTGGAGAGCAAATTTGCTTTTCTTTTTTCTGTGGCTTGCATGTAACAAGATAATAAGCGGCCTCACTTTGTTACGTAGGATCCTGAAAAGAAGAAGTTGGGTGAGGAACTGTGGTCTTATGTTGATGAATTCATAAAGACAGTCTTCATTTCATTCAAGGGAGAAGGACCAAAAGAATGTGGTAAGTCTTCTAAGCACTTTCTTTGATGATAGGCATCTCCATTACCATTAGTTAACTTCATTTTCTGCATCAGGTTCTGCTTTTGATCATTTGGAGAGTGCTCTTGGCAAATTTGAGGATGGACCATTCTTTCTCGGCCAATTCAGTGGGGTATGTTGGCATTCTTGCATTCCATAACGGGCACTTCAGTGGTTCTTCTTTTTCTAGATAGGTTAAACTAGAGATCTGTTGATCCATGCAATCCATATGATGTGCGAACCACTCGTAGAGAAAGAAATATTTGCCTGACATGTGGCTATCAAGATGTAATTCTTTTTGTGGTTGACTATTATATAGGGTCTAATTTTGTGATTTCAGGTGGACATTGCCTACATCCCATTTGTTGAGAGATTCCAAATCTTCTTATCTGAAGCATTTAAGTATGACATCACTGCTGGCAGACCTAAGCTAGCAGCATGGATTGAGGTATGGGAAGGAATCTAGTGTCTGGCCAATGCTTGTTTTAAGTTTCATTTCTTTTTCATTTTGGACCAAAATTCTTTCTTCCCCCGAACAAAAGAATGCTAAATTTAAAGATTGATTCTGAGTAAAATAGTCAATCAATGCTAATAGTGTCAGGATAGTGTCTAGAGCTAAACCTTGGCCTTGTCGAACCATTGTAGCATGGAAGCATGTCTCTGGGGAGATTATAACCTGCAGTGAGGTGATCGTTATTTGAAGTCATCAAACATGCTTAGTGGGATTTTCATTGATAGTCTTCGTAGTTTTCTTGTAGAGGCCATATATAGAATGAGAGAGTCCTCATTCTCTTTGGACCTTCAAATCATTCACTGGTTGTGGGGATTATATTTTTACGTAAATGGATCCTCTCTTGAGGGGAAAACATGAATAAGTTTCCTTTAGAATTAGTTTTACAGACAACCTAGCGTGCTTATACTACTTGGACAAGGAAGGTCATATTGTTACAAGTTGCCGATTCAGCAGCTCTGCTCAATTTCATCTTGCTCAAAACCATATTATGCATTGATATTTCCTTTTACGTCATTCCATGCAGGAAATGAACAAGATCGATGCATACAAGCCGACCAAGACTGATCCTAAAGAACTCGTTGAATTCTACAAGAAGCGGTTCACTGTAATGCTTCTAACCTAGACTTGAACTCATGTCACGATTTTTCGGAACAACTTTCTTTCCTCTCTCAGCACCAATGAGTTCGTTTCTAGTCGCTAATCAGTTCTTTCTTCAAATGCAGGCTCAGCAGTAAATGGGGTCATGACCATGCTAGGCTATGTATGAAGGGAAAGCACGTCCTTAATAAAACCCCTGAATTCTTGCCTTGAAATAATGTAAAAATATAACCATTTTAATGGCAATTCTTGAGATGTTGGATTGGATGCTATGTTTTATGCGTTTGCTTGAAGTATGTATGATTTGATGAGTAAATGAATTATTGGTGATCATGTGTGAATATTTCATTATATTTTTGCATGCAAAAGCTATAGCAATTTATTGTACAAGCATTAAACACTCTTGCATTGGCTAATGAAGAAAGATAAAAATTGACTTTGAGTAGTTGATGCACTCATGTGGTTACCTAAATGGTTATGTTCTTGTATGACTATGGGGGATGATGCTCAATATTTATCGGATGTTCAACAAGGGTTTGGATGCCGAGTCGCGGTTAAGGCCAAGCCGATACTCCTAATGGAATATCGTCTTTGGGTGAGGCTAAGATGATGTCTTGCCTGATGGAGCAAGATGATGCCCAATCATGTTAGAAGACTGCTAACACGAGTGTTAACCGTGACCTTGAATGGTCATAATAATCAGGATACATATGGATGTATTGTGTATGGAATTGATAATTATTGTATATCATGGATTATTGATTAATTATGTGCCGAGGCGATGTGAGAATACTTGCATGGTTTAGTGGTTGTGTTCATGGTTTCAAGGAGGGTTGCAATACCGATGCAGATTTATAGTTATAGAGAGGCAAAGGCCTAGCTATCAATTTGCCATCGACAATGGAGTTGCACGTTTGGGGACGTATTCAAGGTGAAGAATCATCCTAAACGAGGCTTAGAAAGTTTTATTTATTGGGATTTTCTTACCCATTATTGTTTCAATATTTTCCAAGCCCTTAGTTATGGCATCCCGCTTCTTTCGTTTTGGGCTTTCGGTGGCCTCTAAGTTGTTTGTGACGGAGTTCGTAGTTGAAGGGTGCGAGGTTCTCTTCCAAAAGTACATCACTATGGTGTGGGTTGACAAGGGGTTAGACAAGCTAGCTCCTTACTACTATGTGGTATGGTTCATACGGCTTGATGGGGATCTCTTGGATCCTTTTTGAGGGCTCAAGAGGTAGCGCCTTGGTCTAGTATGGGGAAAATCACTATTTGTGGTCACCCTCGTATATATTAAATTTCCTATGTGTGTTGCTAATATAAATGATATGTGTTTGTTATGTTTTTCCTAGCTATCTCTATTGTTGTCGCTGAAATGGAGATGTCATGCTTCTACTTGTGTTTAATCATAAGATAAAATGAAAGGGTCGGCGGTGCATCCTACAACTAAAAGACCATTGCAAAGGGGTGGGGGGTCGTAGGCTTGATGGGATCAAGCATGACAATATTTTAGTGAAAAAGCTCATAAAATCGAGGAAGAATTATTCTATTTATGATTGTTAGAATATTTAAAATAATAAATAACGTATTCATTTAATAGCTTAAGCCTTCAGAATAGTCAGTAGTGATTCCATCAAATTTCACATAGTATTAAAGCTAGAAGTTTTGAGTTTGAATATTTTTAGGCCCAATTTACCTCCCTAATTAAATTCCATGCTTAGTATTAGGCCAAAAAGAGAGAGACTAAACTAAGTGTGAGAAGGAGTGTATATTTAAAATAATAAAACATGCATTCGTCTAACAACTTAAGCTTTTAGAGCAATGGATAGTGGTTTCATCAAATTTTCACAATGAAAAAGTGTTTTATGTCATTGTAAGAACTCTTGATTATTAGAGTCATTATTTGAAGCCTAAACAATTTGTTCTCCATTTTGATCATGAGGCTTGAAGTATAAGCTATAAAAGATATTTTATGAAAAAGAACAACATTCATCACAAGCTTAACTCGAGACATGCCAAATGGGTAGTGTTTCTTTAATCTTTTTTTTCTTTATCTCAAAGTATAAACCTCACAAAGCTAATGTTTTAGCATTTGCCTGATTGAGAATATACTTGATGCTTGCTATTTTGGATTCCATAATCCTTGGTTCCAATCGATGAAAGAACTCTATGTTGGTGGTCCTAGTTTCTCAACCATCATTGATATGTAAACATAAAGTTCAAGGTGCTTATTCCATTCATGATGGGTTTTTCTTTAAGGGAAATTGATTATGTGTGCCAACGAGTTCTTTAGAGAGCTACTAATTAGAGAAGCACATGGTGGAAGAATAGCAAACCACTTTAGAATTAACAAAACTCTTGAAATCCTTCAAGAGTATTTTTATTGGCCGAAGATGTATGAAGATGTACATAACCTTGTTTCTCGATGTGCAACATGTCAAATGGCAAATAGTCATTCCATGAAGGACTCTATACTCACCTTCCAGTATCAATATAGCCTTGGGAAGACATAAGTATGGAATTTATTGTGGGACTCCCAAGAATGCATATTGGTAAAGATGCCATGATGGTGGTCATTGATCAATTCTAAAATATGGCACATTTTATTCCTTGTCACGAGACGCCGATGCTTCTTATGTTATTAATTTATATTTCAAGGAGATTATTCATTTGCATAGGGTTTCTAAAGCCATCGTGTTCCAACTTTATGAGTTATTTTTGGAGGACCCTATGGAGGCAACTTGGCACTAAACCCCTATTTAACACAACTTGTCATCATCTCATTGATAGTCAAACTGAATTAATCAATCACACCATCACTACTCCTCTTCAAAGTATGGTGAGTAATACTTAAATGATTGGGATTTAAAGCTTTCGCATGTTAAATTTGCTTAAAATCGATCACCAAGTTAAACTATTGGTTGATCTCCTTTTGAAGTTGTGTACAGAATAAACCCTCTTACAACTATAGACATTATATTTATTCTATCCAACTCACAAGTCAACCATGATGCTAAAGAGAGAGCCAAAATTATGAAGAATCTTCATAACTAGATTCGATCCAAGATGAAGAAGACAAATGAGCCTTGCAAACAGAAAGCAAATAAGCATTGGAGGAAGACTCAATTTCAACATGATGGTCTTATGTGATTACATTTGAGAAAAAAGAGATTTCCAAATGATAAGCTTATGCCTAGAGCTAATGACCCCTTTAAAGTTCTCAAGCAAATCGGTGATAGTGTGAACAAAGTTGATCTCCCTAAAGAATATGGAGTCAAGTCAATTTTAAATGTAGGACAGCCCTTTCTCCATATATTGAAGATGAAGAACTACTAGATTTGAGGGCAAATCTCAAGCAACCTAGAGAGTCTGATGCAGGAGAATTGGAGATTGACCAACTTTAAATTTTGATTCATTTTTCGTCGATTGAACCAAACCATTCCTTATTTATGTAGCCAAAGACCAATCTCAGCTACAACTTAATAAGTTGTATTCAAGGTTGAAGTTGTTTATTATGTGGAGAGATTATCAATTTCATGGGCATCAACCAATCACCTCATTACCGATTTACAAGCTTGTTGTCAATTCCAAGGCTATTATTCAATTATCTTACAACCAAAGGCTATTCTAGTCGATTTCTAGGAAAAATTTCAAATAAAGGCTCAAAGTAATGCTATTTTCTCAAAAGATGGATTGAAGTAGACGTTGTGTCCAATAAGGACTTGGAGTGGTCAAATTTGTCTCAAATAAGGACCTCATCTCGCCGGCTGATGAAATGTGATTTTTTCAGTGATCAAAACATGGGTATTTTTGTTAAAAAAAAAGCAAATGAAAAATATTAGCCCAAAAATTTAGAAGAACAATAAGTTACAATTTTTCTTCTTTTCTTCCCATCTTCTCCATTACCTTCGGAGATCACTCATGATCTTCGACACCATATGCACAACCTCGTTCACCATCGCCATTGGATCTTTTTAGATACTTCTTGATCGGCGTCGGATTCACTGCCAGATCTCTTGAAGTAGCTTATAGGGAAAAGGTTGTTGAAGTGCAATCAACTCCTTTAACCTCCTCAACAGCTTCATGCACGAGACCCTCACCTACCTTTCTCAATCTTCAAGGATGTGGCAAATGGCCAAAGCAGAGACCTTCGCGTTCCGGGCGAAGATCAACTAGCTCCTAAGCTTGATTAGCAACACTTTCTACAACAATGAGCTCTTTCGTGAACTTATTTGCAACTGATCTCATGTATGTTTCTTTGCTTCCTTTTATTTATTTGCTAGTGCTTGTCCGTGATTGTACTTGTGCCCTATATTGCATTGAGTTCACATAGTGAATTTGACACCTGGTGGGGAACGAGTTTCAAGGTTAAAAGATTAGTATAAAGTCATGTTGAAAAGTCGATGGCTTGTAGATTGGTCAATTTTACAATTGTTTTGAATTGCTGCATTGACTTAGGAAGAATTAGTTAATTATAGTGGAAGTCCGTAATATTCAGTCATAGACCAAGACACAGTTGTCCTTTGCATTTTCAAGCTCTTGAACGAATGTCTGACTTGGTGTATAGCTATCAATTGGTGCTTTGGCTCTTTGTTTTAAGTAGATCTTGTGAATAACCTAGGATTGCGAGGTCTAGGACCAAGGAATTCATGAAATCATTGCAAGCCGGTGCTGATGTTAGCATGACTTGACAATTTGGTTTGGGTTTTACTCAGCTTACCTCATGGTTGAGAAAAAAGTTGTGACCATGAAGCACAATGACAACCAACGATACATCTGGGAATCGTAGGCTAGAGGTTCCTTCCTTGTCATAAGGGACATCAATGGAGAGCAACTTGGCAAAGGAACCAAGGTCACTATTCCCCAAGAAGGACGGGGTAGGATTGCTTCCAATCTCTAATTGGATTATGCAACATTTGTGTACTTTCAACAGAGTCTAGTATACCCATTGAATTTACAAACATACTGGACTCAATTGGTCACTTATCATAGTTGTTGATGTTTGGCTTTTTGTTGATAGTTGGAGTACTTGTAGGAGAGGAAAATCAAGGATCTTGTGAAGAAGCATTTCAAATTCATTAGTTACCCCATTTATGAATATGTTATGGGGCAATTGAAGGAATATGATGGGAAGAAGCTGGTCTTAGCCAAGAAAGAGGGATTGAAACTTGACAATGAGATCGAAGAAGAGAAGAAAAAGAAGTCCTTTGAGAACTTGTGCAAGACCATTAAGGACAATTTCGGGGACAAGGTGGAAAAGGTTGTTGTCTCTAACAGAATTGCGGTCTCACCTTGTTGCCTAGTGACTGGAGAGTATGGTTAGAGGCAAACATAAAAAGAATCGTTAGGGCTTAGGCTCTCAAGGACAAATGCATGGGCTCCTACATGTCTAGCAAGAAGACTATGGAGATTAACCTTGACAATGGAATCATGGAGGAGTTCAAGAAGAGAGCTGAGGCTGATAAGAATGGCAAGTTGATGAAGAGACTATTCACTAAAAATGTCATAAATCAAGATGTATCTTTCGAATTGGAGAAGTGATAGGCTACTCTCCATAACTAAATTATAGAATGCCGACAATCTCGTAGCCCCACAATGGACGCTTTTGGTTTGTTGGCCATGAGTGTGCAAGCGACTGGCAATTTGCCACGGGCAAGGACTAACTAATTCTGTTTGTGTCTCCCTACTCAAATTACACGACATTGTTGGGTTGATCATTGTAAGGGTGCACTCCACCACAATTTGAGCATCTATCTCAGAAGTTGAAAGTAATCTCTTTTCAAACAATTCAATTAACAAAGGTAAAAACAAAATCATATTCCAACAGAAGGCACAAATTTCATAAAACTCAATAGTATCACTAATTGTCATAACAAAAAAGAAGAAGTATGAAAGTAGTTTAATTACAAATCATATTCAAAACCACCATTGAGGGTCTACAACAATAAAAGAGAATTTTAGGTAAATCAGAAACGATATAGTATGGATCTTCATCGATAAATACCCCGGACCAGAAACAAATAAAATACTCAAATGTGTCTATGTGAGTTGTGTGTACCGCGTGCACATGTGGCATATAATCAAAATTTGGGCTTGTAATTAAAAGGACTACATAAATGGTATAGCTATGCATACAGTCAAATTGAGATGTTTAAAGCCAAGAGACAATTTTGCAAATAATTAGTCCTCCAGGATAAGAAGCTCGAGAGATAGACCAGTTAGGGCGAGGATATTGCATATACACCATAATTTGTTTATGTTATTCTCAATTAAGTTATTTCCTAGTTAACTCGGAATTGTTGATACCTTAAATTTTATTCACCTCCAATTTATTCCATGCTCCATAAACCTTGACTTGCTTCACACATTCACTCTTTAACCTTGACAATTTAGCCGTTTCTCACTAAATCTTAAAGATATTATTGTTCATATAAAACTTTTGTCTAATTATCAATTAGAACTCTAGTTCCAAGAAATACAAGCATTACATATTGCTAACAAAGCCATAACTCCTAGTTGAGGAACCAATAAAAGAGGTCTCGAAATTAGGGAGAGCAAAAGAGCACATGCTGTTTCAACGTCTATAAGACTCCTATAATAAGACTCATATTTTTCAGTTTCTACACATGATCATAGGTACTGCGTTCAGAGACACTGCCAATAAAACTACATACTTGAGTGAAATTGGATAAAATTACATATAAAGATAAATATGGTACTTGTTAGTATAAAATACTAATGAATTAAACTACCAACATAAGAGTATTCGATTACAGGATGCAAAGACCACTAGTTCAGTGAGAGAATGCATAAATATGAAATGAGAGAGTGGATGAGTCAATATGCAGCAATTGTAAAGAAAGGAAGAAGATGGGAACATACAAACAATGGGAAAGGCTGGTGAGGGTCGTGAGCATGAAGGTGTTGAGGAGGTTGAAGGAGAGCCAGTTGTACTTCAGCAACCTTTTCAAGGAAGCTACTTGGAGAGATCTAGCGGTGAATCTAATGCTAGTCAAGAAGTATTTGAAGAGACCCAACGGTGACAATGAACAAGGTCACGCATATGGCATCGAGGTCATGGATGATCTTTGAAGGTGATGAAGAAGATGGCAAGAAAAGAAAAAAAGTAATTTGTTGTTTTTTTGAATTTTAGGGCTTATATTTTTCTATTCGTATATTTTTTTTTGACAAAATACCCATGTTCCAATCATCCGAAAAATCACATTTGGCGGCCAATTATGTGAGGTCCTTATTGGAGATAGTTTTAGTCACTTCATGTCCTTATTTGACACAAGGTCCCCTTCGGACCCATCTTTTGAGAAAATAGCCAAACTTCGAGCTCTTTTGTGAAAATTTCCTTGATTTCTATCGTTGTTTAATGACTTTTTACAATGACTATTCAGCTTCCAAGATTGGTGCAAGGATTTAAAGAGTCCTATTAGGTTTCAAGGCATCCAATAATTAGTCACATGCATTTAGGTCTCTTAAACGACTAATTTTTTTGAGTCTTTATTGTGGTATTACTTTAAGAGTTGTAATTAGGTGAATGCCCCCAAGAGTCTATTCGATTTTAGGGAATTTGAAGAGTCTTCTCATTTATTTAGCCTCTTTTGTTTAGTTTCTTTATAATTAAAGTTGCAATCTCCATTGTAGAAGATGATAATTTGAGTATATAAATATATGAGATTGTCCTTTGTGTTAGCACTTCTTAGTTTCTTCATCCTTAAGGAGTGGATTACTCCTTAGTGGTTGTTGACACTTGATCTTTAGCCAACACGTTGTTAAAGGTAAAACCTGAGATTATGATTTTCGATTGCTACATAACCCATTTCTCAATCAAAAAGAATCTTTTTCACATTTTCTTGCATTGGCCCTTCATTTTCACCTCATATCCTTTTCATTTTCATCATAATCTCAAAAGGTCAAAATGTTGACTTTTGAGTGCTAATTGTCCAGTTAATCCAGTATAATCCTGTAGAATAGGATATTCTGAAGGCTGGAACATACTTATATTCTGAAGAACTAGTGGAGGGAATAATGAGCACAATTAGACTGTGGAAGTTCTTAAAGATGGCGGGTTAGACTTCACAAAGTTGTGCTGACTCTATTTTTTAGTATGGATGTTTCCTTACCGGTTTGAGATTGGGTTTGTCCCTTTTTTATTTGAATGATCAAATTTAATTAACACGCTATCATCCTTCTTCTCAAGGCTGGATAGACCTAACATTGTGGTGGAGCTTCTCATAGTTAATCACTCAAGTACCTAAAAGAAGCTAAAATAACTCTAAGAGAGGAATTTGCCTTGGCAAATGGATGCAAAAAGTCATTATCCACTAAAACAAAGAGAGCATCCTCTACTCTTGGAAGAGTTAGATCAAGAGCATGATCCTTGGTGAAAAGTTACTACAACAAAGGGTAAAGTCTAGCGAGATCTATTAATTGCAACTGGACCATCAAAACAGTGAGCTAATAGGGGTCTGAAAGAGCCATGTTGAAGTTGGGGAACAATTTTACATAGTTCTAGCATTGAGAGTGGTCTTGACAGTCCCAATACAGACATATTGGTAGTCGAGGAATCGAGTATTGATTAGTGTCATGTAGGCTAGTACTAAGAGACCTTTTCATGTGACTATCCCAATACATTTGTGTCTTTACTAAGGAACCGAGTATATCCTTGTTGTAGCCAATTATGAAGAAATTCAAGAGGAATCTGTAGAGAGACAAAGTGTTCTTGTTGAGTAGTTGGCAAGAGATGTTGGTTAAAGCAGGTTTGACTAGATGTATTCCTCGAAGACCTTTGGAGTATGGTGGATACATTTTTTTAATGGATGAGTCAAAAAAAAGTGGGCTTAGGAAAGACAGATTATCCTTTTACAAGGAGATGAGTATTGAAAATCTCTCACCTTCGTTGAGGTAACAAACTTCATAAAGATAATCAATCTTGGATGAATTAGATTTATGGAAAGGAACAAGAAATTCTAGGTAACAACAACGTTGATAAATCCAATAGTAGTGTTTTCTATAGGTTCAAGTATGACGGAATGCTTCTTCCTCTTAGTACTAATGCGTTATAAGGCATAGAATTTTAATCTTAGCCCAATTTAGGTAAAGCTAGCTATGATACCATGAGAAGTCTATAGTATAAAGTATAAATTATTGGTTGTCAAAGATAATTATGCTATTTCATAACACACGGGCCTTCCTTGGCCTTTCAAAGAGACTGCCTTTTAGTATCTAGAAACCATTAATCTATATCATAAGGTTCCCTAGCCTTAGAAGTTTTTTGTTCAAAAAGAGTCATAAGGGGGTAAGTGAAGTGCATACTCGTGAAATCAATGCTTATCCTATTGAACTGATAGTGTAAATTTAAGTTACTAATGACATCGGACTTCAAGAAAGAGAGGGCAGTGTTTAGAAAGCCATAGTGAGTAATGATCTTGGGATTTTTTTCAAACTTCAATCTCATTCAACTTCTTGGAGAAGTCACCCTTATATAGATGGAGCCAATAGTATTAGAGACTTTTGCTAAATGGACAAGCACCTGAAAGATGGTTTTCAGGATAATAATACATAGTACTGGAGTAAAAAATGACCACACAAGCATCTGCAAGTTGCTTTTACATAACTGAAAAGACAATAATAAAAGTGCTTGGGCAAAATGTGATGGCCCTTATGTGACTCAGTGCAATAATGCAGCTTACAGCGTTTAAGACAGGTCCTTGTTGAAAGGTTCGCTTTGAGAAAGGAGGTTGGGGTCTCGATCTCCATCGTCTGAGCTGGGACCATGGGGGGGTTTTGGACTAGTGTAGCCCAATTGTAGAGACAATTATAGGTGTGCCATCCATCCTATTACTTCCAGCTTTGCCCAATCTAGTCCGCTAACATTCCTATTACCGTCTGTCCTGCCAATTGCAGGAGTTAGGTCCATAGCTACTAGCACCTCATTCTCTGTGAGGATTGATTCTTGATTGTAGCTAGTTATTCAAATTCATAAGTCTGAAATTATGATCATAATCTCCCGGGTTTTGGGAAAGTGGTTCTCCCTTGAGATCCTGAGGGGATTGAATGGAATACTTTGTTGCAAAAGCTAAGTTCTTTTAAGGTTCACAATATATGAATCCTTTAACACTATAAAGTAAAAATTATAACCCCACAACGCGAAAGTCTAGATAAGTTTGAAGTGAAGAAAAAAAATAAATACATATATTATATAAATATATAATCTCTCAAGAAATCTATACTAAAATGTGATTAGAAACGAACATAATTTGTCATATTCCCAAGTTTCTCTCGGATTTGGAATGGAGACTATAGGTTTCGGATGCTGAGGTTCTAACTCTGCCGAGCATCTGGAGAAAGTCTGCGCACTATCTCTTGCAATGGGCGCTGGTCCCGCAAAACACACACAAGATATTCCTCAGGATGGACTTTTTTCGGGAGTCCTCTCATGCTCAAGTTAGATTATGATAATGGAAAGTAGTAAAATTTGGGCTTTATAACCAAAGTTGCAGGACATTTATTTAAAATGAACTGAGTTCTACTCATATACTCGTCCTTTGAAGTGCTGCTCAAATTAATAATCTCAGGTATTCAAGGCGCGCCAAGCCTAGTCAGACCGGACCATTGTGCTCGATCGTGGATGTTCAAGTAGTTCGAATGTGGTCGAACATTTCCATGGGTCACGTTCGGACAAGGGTGAACGTTGTAATCGTTTCTCAGCTTTTGGTTAGGTCAATCTTCCGGAAAGGGGGTCTGACATTTCCAAGGGTCACGTTCAGACGAGGGTAAACGTTGTAATCGTTTCTTGGCTTTTCATTAGGTCAGTCTTCTAGACGAGCTTCGGCCTTGATGGATCACTATATTTATCTTATCGGTCATATATTGATATGTGGTTCTGAGCCCGATTCATTTCGGTTAGCACTAAAATGTAAAAATTGAGAAAATATATATGTGAAAATTATTCAGTTAAGAGTTTGATTAAATATGTAAATGACGACTAAGCAGTGTGTAAGTTGATTCAATGTTCAAGTTACGTTTAGCCCCTAGGACGGTTCTAATTGCGCAAGAATAACAAAAAGATACACTCTAGAGTAAAGTCGAGATATAACCGAATCGAGTTGATATAATATCAAGCCGGAGATTGACTTGACTATGATTGATTCTCAAAAACTCGACTCAAGCAATTTTTCGAGCTTGACCTAGATAGACTATCTCAAAATTCGACCTCGACCTAATCATAATTCAATTACTAATGTGACACAAGCTTGAACTTGATAAGCTCAATTTTTTTTTTTTTGCAGTCATGTTACCAAGCAACATTAAGCAGTATTTGAAATTCATTTATCGTTTTTTACAATTAACGAACATTTATAGTTTGATAGACAGAGAAGCTATGTTTAGACTTGCGGACCCATCTTGCTTGAACAATAGCGAGTTCGAGCTCAGCCAGCAAGATGCTTAAATAAATCGACCTCGATTCGAAATCATACGAATTAATCAGCACTCGTCGTACCCGATCTTATCATGAGTACTCACTTTAGGTATGCTTTATAACTTTAGCCATACTTTATCTTTAGGTCAGAACTTCTGGCCATGCCCTTCAAGCACCATATTTCCAGACTTTTCCATCTCGGGCGGACCTACCAGAACCTTAGGGGACATGCAAAATTCACATTCTCCATCTACTAGAAAAATTTGATAAAGCAATCATGTAATTACTCTCGCTTTATCACTGCTTTATTCGTTTCACAGAAAATAATTTTTAAAAAAATAATTTTTGAATTTTCAGACATTTGCTTCACGTCAAATAAACAAGTTAGAGAAAATTTTTCTATCATTGAAAAAAAGTCTTCTACAATAAGAATTTTTTGTTTGTTTTTCAATTATGAGAAAATATTTTCTTTTCTCACTCTCTCTTATATCACACTCATGCTAGCCTCCACTTCTTTCTTTTAAAAAATAAAATTTTTAATTATATATATATATATTCCTTTCTTGCCGATTTAGCAAGCCTTAAGCTTGTTGGTCTTGAGCATTGCTAGATCGGCAAGCCTTTTGAGGCCAACGAGCTCAAGCTCACCTTTGGCCGGCCATCGCCATAGCCGGCAATTGATTAAAGAAGGAGGAGGAAAATAATGAATAAAAAGAAAAAATGAAAATTAATAATTAAAATTAATTAAAATTAAATATAAAAAATAAAAAATTATTTAAATGAGAGTACAGAGGGAAATCAAATCGAAATTTTCATACCAAATGGCAAAATATATTTTTAATTCATTTTCAAGTTCCATCCAACACTAGAAAATATAATCATTTTCTTAGATAATGGCTTCTTCCACATTTTTCATGAAATGAATAGGGCTTGTGTTACAATTTTCATACGACATTCACTTGAGTGTCACAATTTTTTTCAATCACAAAAATTCCATAACTTTAAAAAAAAAAAAAAACTTGCTTGACTGCTAGGTCACTTAAGTGCGCCAAAAATATAAAAAAAATATTCACTTAATGCTTGAAACTCAATGTGACATAACATTTGTGGTGAACTTTCAAAAAAGATATGATACCCAAATGATTGATCAAAAAGTTACGTGGCATTCAAATAATCATGGAAAAAAAGTTATGGGACAAGCACATATAAATTATTACTTAAATAGTCGCAAAAAATTTAGAGCAAATACCACAAAAAATCCTAAATTATGCCTTATGACAATTTTACTCTGAATTTTTTTTTTATGCTATCAAAAACCCCAAACTATGCAACTTATGACAATTTTACTCTTAATTTTTTTGTGCTCCATAAAAAACCCCAAACTATGCCATTTGTGACAATTTTACTTTGAATTTTTTTTTTTGCTATTAAAAATCTCAAATCATGTCACTTGTGACAAATTTATCCAAAACTTTTTGACTAATGGGCATTTTCGTCCTTTTCTATTTTGTATTTTGTATTTTTCTATTTTTTTCTCTTAATAAAGGGAAGCTAGCAAGGCCACCCTCGCCAACATTGGAGTCGGGCGAGGCTCCGATGGCCCTTGGCCAACGTCAGTGTAGGTAGCCAAATCTAGTGAGGGCCGCCCTTACCAGCATTAGGCGAGGGTCACCCTTGCTCGATTTGGCTTGGGCGGCCCTCACCCTTGCCCTCACTAGATTTGATGAGGGTGGTCCTTGCTTGGGTCGGGCGAGGCTTAGCTAGCCCTCGTCGCCCTTGCCGGATCTGGCGAGGGTGACCTTCGCCTAAGTAGGGCGAGGGCGACCCTCGTTAGCGAGACTTAGGTGGCCCTCGTCGGTGTTGGGTGAGGGCTGCCGGAACCTTGCCCGACTCCAATGCTGGTGAGGGCGGCTTTGTCGACTTCCTTCTGTCAGGAGAAAAAAGAGAGAGAAAATGATGAAAATGCCCTTCAGCCCAAAAAGATTTTGGGGTAAATTTGTTCTAAGTCGTATAGTTTAGGATTTTTGTTGTCACAAAAAAATTTCGAAGTAAAGTTGTCACAAGTGATATAGTTTAAGGTAAAATTATCAAAAATATAGTTTGAGATTTTTGGTAGCATTTGTGTAAAATTTTATTATATTAACGTAAACGCCGTACAACCTCAACGGTAGTCCATTAGCCACGTCACTACCTCAACCCGTCAACACACTCCTCCGCACTTGGACGCTATTCTCGTTCACATTGAAATCGATTTTCTCTCCAGGAACTACCGTACACCAATGGCTCCTCCGTAAGAATCTCTCGCGATCTTGCGTTTTCGCTGTCTTTCCTGCGAAATTCGAGCTTTGTTCTTGTGTGCCGACCCCTTGCTTGGTCTTTTGTTTCAATTCTGTGGCAGTGCCGTGGTTGAGAACTTGCCTCCTCCGTTGAACTCCAGCGCCGGGCAACCTCCCCTTTTCGATGGAACGACGAGGTTCGATCCTTCTTCTTTTTTCCTTCAAACGTCGCTCGTGTTGATCCAGTGTGATTACTGATGAGATCGGTAAACGAGAGGTTGTATTATGGGTCTGAGATGTTTGTATTCTCCGAATTTTCTGAAGGTTGTACACCTCTTACGCATGCCCATTTGCTCATCGCGTTTGGATCACGAGGAACTATAAGGTGAGTTCATTTTCTGTGATCATGTGCAATTCGTCCTTTTTATATGTCCTTAAGTTAATTTTGATTCGGTTCGTGATTATTTTCTGAATTGGGATTACATTTGCGAGTTGCAGGGACTGCAGGACAAGATTAAGCTAGTTCCTCTTAATCTTCAAGACAGGCCTGCTTGGTACAAGGAGAAAGTCTACCCCGTGAATAAGGTGATTCTTCTTTCGCTTGTCTTTTGTGCCCGTCGCCAGTTGTTTAATTCTTCATGTGTGGACACTGATTGTCATAGCCCAGATTGGTTTAATTCAGAGTTCCAAGAGAGTGCCCGCAGGATTCCAGATTTTATAAGTCGGCTCCTTGTGTTATTAGTTTTCATGAATTCCAAAACCAAGCGTAGCTCGATTTTATCTTATGTTTATTATAGAAAATTTCGACTCTTACGGTAGCTGATGTTAACTTGAGAAAATCAATGGGCTCCTTAATTGGTTTATTTGGCCATTTTGAACTTTTAATCAAATGAAAAGGGTGAGTTTTAGCCATTGTTTATTTGATGGGTACATTTCGCCTTTTTTCTGTTATAACTTATGATTAGGTTCCGGCCTTGGAGCATAATGGGAAAATCATTGGAGAGAGCCTAGACCTCATCAATTACCTGGACAGCAACTTTGAAGGGCCTTCTCTTTTCCCTGAGGTGAGCACTGGATGGCAAACGTGCATTTCTTGTTTCTGTGGCTTGTTCATAACCAAGTGGCTGCTCTTTGATGAGTAGGATCCTGAAAAGAGGAAGTTCGGTGAGGAACTGTGGTCTTACGTTGATGAATTCGTGAACTTGGTCTTCACTTCATTCAAGGGAGAGGGACCGAAAGAATGCGGTAAGTCCTCTTAGCGCTTTTTTCTTATGACAGATCTCGTTACCATAAGTGAACTCTGTCTTCCGCATTAGCTCCTGCTTTTGACCACTTGGAGAATGCTCTTGGCAAATTTGAGGATGGACCATTCTTTCTTGGACAATTCAGTGGGGTATGTTGGCATTCTCGTATTTGTTAAGGGGCGCATTATTGGTTTTTCTCTTTCTAGTTTGGTTAAACAATAGATCCATTGATCGATGAAATCCGTATGATGTGCAAACCTGTCTTGGTGCGAGAAATTTCACCTGATACGTGATTATCGGTATGTACTTCTTTCTGTGGTTGCCTATTATTTGGGGTCTAAATTGGTGATTTCAGGTGGACATTGCCTACATCCCCTTAGTTGAAAGATTCTCAAGTTACTTATCTGAAGTATGGAAATATGACATCATTGCTGGCAGACCTAAGCTAGCAGCATGGATTGAGGTACAGGAAGGAATCTAGTCTCTGGCCAATGCTTAATTTAAGCATCATTTCTCTTCCATTTTGGACAAAACTCTTTCTTCCCACAAACAAAAGACAACTAAATTTCAAGATTGATTCTGAGGGAAATGGCGAAATGATGATAAACAGTTTCTGGATAGTGTCCAGGCTAAACTTTGGCTTTGTTGAACTATCATAGCATGGGAGCATGTCTATGGGGAGATCTTAACCTGCCATGAGAGAGTCATATATAGAATGAGAGACAGTCTCCACCAACCTTCAGATCATTCACTGGTTGCGTTGACCATATTTTCTATGTAAATGCATCCTCTCTTGAAAAGAAAACATGATTTACCTGTAGAGACCAATCAATTTTACAGACAAACCTTTTGATCAAGTGTGCTTATACTACTTGGGCATTGTCGAGTCATATCTTTATGTGTTACAAATTCAGGAGCTCTGCGTGATTTTATCCTCGCTCAAGACCATGTCATGCGTTGATCTTTCCTTCTACTTTATCTCCTGCAGGAAATGGACAAGGTCGATTGTTACAAGCAGACAAAGAATCTGTTGCGTACTAAAGAATTTGTTGAATACTGGAAGGCGCGCTTTGGGGTAATGATTCTAACCCAGACTCAAACTTGACGTCACAATCTTTTCTGAACAACATTCTTTCCCCTCTTGGCCCCAATGAGTTTGTTTCCAGTCACTAATCAGTCTTTCCCTCGAATGCAGGCTCGGCAGTAGATGGGGTCATGGCCATGGTATTGCTCTATACGAAATGAATAAAGGGGAGTAAAGAATAGGATGGAATGGCTTCATAGTTAATACCCCTTCTTTGGATGTTTCGCTGAGGCTAGTTGTGTTGTGTATCCGTTCTAGATGCAGCGGTGCCTCTTTTACAGCTTGAATTCGGTATCGTTTGTTGCTTGAAATTTCATAAATAAAAAGGGTTCCATCTTCGAATCCTGTGTGTTACGTTCTGTCTTCATGAAAGCTGCGGGACCATTCTGGTCGCATCAGTTCTAATAGTACACAAACACAGGGAGGAACAAACGCCGATCCATAAAAACATTATTTTTTTGGGCAAAGGAAATTTCTTTTGAGAGGCAATAACTACTCGTTTGGCGATGCTCATCTGAGCGACTTTATTACATAATTGCGCGCTTAACTACACAATTCAGTTAACTGAGTTGGTCGTGGGATTGATGGTTGGCACAATTTATAATTAAAATTATTCAACATGCATAATTGTCGAAGGCATTTATCAAATATTAGTGCCTATCCCAAATGCCAAGCACAAATTTGCGCCAGGTGTCCCATGAAGCACTCTTTTTATCTCATTTGGATCTAGGGCTTGGCTTAGATATGCTCGACTTTTCCTGATCCAAGGTCGAGTGAGGTTGGCGACGGCAGTAGCTGGTTGGCACGGGCGTCGGCAGTCGCCATTGACGCCTTGCTCGGGTGTTGCGGAGGGCGGGAATGGAAAGAGCGGCGAGAGAGTGGTTGTTCTTGGGTGGTTGGCTTTGGGAATGGAGGTGGGCCGTGGAGCCAGCGAGCGAAGGTTGGCATTTTAGACATGTTCTAATAGATCTGTTCTCTTTTGCAATAGAAAAGGACTGGACAGGCAGATTTTGGGTAGTTCTCAGAACTTAAAATTTGAAATCAGTGAATACCAGTCCGGTTCCTGATTAAAGTGTGGATCCACCAAATAGGATCGATTTTGTTTTAATCTTTATTATTCCAAATTTCCATAATCCTAATTCCCATTCTTTTCTCATTTAGATGTAGTCACACACACTCATCACTCACGCCTCTCACTCTCATTTCTCTCAGTTTTTATTTATGTAGCTCTCGTGCCTACCTCACGACTCGATGCCTCTCAAACTTGGCTCTTAATGGTCATTATGTAGCTTTGTTCATGGAGATGATGACTAAGCTTTTTATGAGCTTCTTCTATTAACATCACTCGTTAATAATTTAGACTATGCAACAACATTTATAGTCTTGCAGGGAATAGAAAAAAAAACAAATTAAAACAAATATGATCAGTTCTTAGGTGGGTTTAGGACTAGGTGGGTCAATTCCTAGTTCCATAAACTAAGAACTGGTCCTTTTAGTTCAAATCTCGACTCCCAAGTGCAAACCAGTCCACCTTAGAACTGATTACCCTTAGAAGGGTAAAATGGATTTTTTAATATTTTAAATGTCTATTTCTTGCACGTGCCCACACATTTGCTAATATTGGTTATGTGAACCAATTTAGAAAATTGAAGCTAAAAATATATTTGGAATTATCTCCATCTTTTCTTTCTACTTTTTTTGAAATCTTTTGGGTCATGCACTTTTATTTATAATTTTTGTAAGGGCGACAACTCTCTCTCTCCTGGGTGCGCACTTGTTTGTTTGTACATGGGACATGCTAGCTATAACAAGTTCTATCACCGTCATTAAGGTGGTCAGTTTCACGGTAGTTAGGAATCTATACCCTATCCTATTAAAACGGGTTCCAAATTTTTAGACCCTATCCTACTTGCTTGGAATCGATTCTAGACCCCACCCTATTTTTTTTTTTTTTTTTCGGTTCAATTCCACGATCTACCTAACAATCTATGTTATTTTTTTGTTCCTTTTTTACGTTTATTTTTTACAGCAAAATCATATAATATTATGAGTTACAAAACGATTTAAAGTAAAAAAGTAAACAATAGAAATCCCTATCCATAAAAAATAACAATCCTTAAGATGAATATGTACATGTATACTCATAAACGATAACAAGTTCAAACACATAATATAAAAATGTAAATTATAATAACTCCATTCCCAATTCAGCCATAAAAATTTATGGAAAGAGGAAAGATTAGCAATGAGTTCTAAAGAATGACAAAGGATAAAGGATGAAAGAGTGATAAGATTAAAATTTAGGGGAAAAAGAAATTAAGATCTTGACTATAAAACTAGATCCAAAACTGATTCCAAAACAGGGTGGTTTGGTCCGGTTTTCAGGTGGGTATTCATTTGGAATTTATTCTCGGATAAGTTATAACCGGTTCCAAAAATTTGGATCCTAAGTGCAAGCATTTTTCTTGTTAAAAATTTAAAAAAATAGAAAAAGTAATAAAAAATCTCAAATTTTGGTCCCAATAAGAACTAGTTTCCGAACTAGATTTTTTGAGCGAAAAAAAGTTTTTGATCTAGTTCTTGAGTAGAACCAATTTGATTGTATGCCCCAAAAATAAGTCATGAAAAGTCGACAATCTGAAAAAGGGATCATGAAGAGTGCTCGAAATCATACTTAGTGCAATCAACTCCTAGTCTCGCTGGGCGTGCCATCATGAAATATCAATCCAATGTTTGATCAAATCACCTGCAAGGTATATAAAAAATGACAAAATTTGAAACAATAAATACAGGTTACCAACACTCTTAAATGTTGAACATCCCAGTTCTAATTTTTGATTGAAATACTAACTTGAATATTAACTGAAAACATAATATTCTTTGTCCATTTTACATGATATTTGAGTCTTATCCTTCAATTGATGCTCATCGTCAGAGCATGCAATTAATGAGTATGAAAAGCTTTTTATCGAGCTATTCAGGCTCCATGTATGACTAAATCCACTTAATTTTGACAAGAGAGACATAATTCCCCTTGTTCAATTGAAATTTAAAGTGATAGGCCTTTTTTCTTTCTTTCTTTCTGGAGTTTGATTAAGATATCCAATTTTTTTCTTTCTAATTTTAAAGTGGGTATTACAATGAGAACTGTCGGAAAGAGAAATTTTCAAGAAATTTATTTCTTTCTATTTTGTCGAGCAAATTTATGGATTAATTGTCAACTAAAACCTAGAAAATTTTGAACATAAGCAACTTTTTAACACTATCCAATATTATAAACTTTTCTTCTTGTTGCACTTATTAAAAAAAAAAAGCTTTTGTTTTTGTTGTACATATTAGCCCTTAAGGAATGAGCAACTGAAACCAAAAAAGGTCATCTTTAAAGATTTGCAAAAATATAATCACAATTATATAATGCATTTCAAAAACTTAAAAGATGGAATTTACTCGACCAAAGATGTGTGCGTAAAATAAGAAAAGATTTTAAACCATAGTTAAATTTCATTTATTAGGGATTGCAAAAATTTAATATCGTTCATGAAGTGTATTATTTTTAATACTCCTATAATTTCTGACATGCCCTATCTAAAATTTTATCATCAACGGTAGAAAAAGTTCACTAATTCTTTGATTTAATAGTGATTCCTGCTTTTTTAGGCTAATCAAATAACAAGTTCACCATAAAATTGAGTTAAGAATAAATAATTTCAATGAGAGCAATCATGAAGATGAGACTAATTTTCACTTTTTAAATAGAAATAAGTTTAAATGTGAATGAAAGCTAATATAAACTTACTGAATTGAAAGAAACTCTGCAAATATGGAGACCAACAAACGTGATTTTGTCTCTTTAATGAAAATAAGGTAGATTTAGTCATGTAAGAGATAGAAATAACCCCACCCAAATTTTTTTTTGCATGATTAGGGTTGAGATCATGCTTTTGCATGTAAGAGAAATTAAAGTTGAAAAAATCGCTAATTCTTTAATTTAATAATGATTCCAACCAAAAAAAAAAAAAAAAAAAACCTGCTTTTGCATGATTAGGGTTGAAATCATGCTTAATTTGGTGCCGGGTTTGCTTTTCCAACGTCTTGAATGCCACCAAAAAGAAATTAAGATTGATTATACAAATTTCAAAAGGTTCAGACTTGATTGCGCTTATTTTCCAAATGTCTGGGACTTTATCACAATTCTCCGAATTTTATAATCATTTAGAATTGTGAAATACTTTCATCTATCACCTATTTTACGCAGTATGCACACCTCATGGTAGTGTAATAGTAAGGAGAAAGTTGTGCAAATGAAATGGCAAGATGCAGAAATGTAAATGTGAAGAAATCATAGATAATAGAGACAACGGTGGTCCTTGCAACTTTTATCTAACGTTCTATTTGTTAATAAAAAATGAACGATTTGAAAAATATTTTCTTAAAAATGATAACTTGTATCACTTAGAAAAACGAATGAATGAAATTTATCTTTGTTGTGATGAAATTGTTTAGACATAAATAATTATCAATAATGAAAATATTTTTCATGACTAATTATTTTAAGGAATTATTTATTTTAAAATATATTCTAAATCATTCATTTTATACGAAATAAACGAAACCCAATGTTCAAGGTTATTTCTAATATTTTATATATTTAATGCTATCTTTGAACTTTTGAAGTTTAGCTCGAACAATTATTATGTTAAATTAACACCCCATGTCTCATGTTGGCCGGAAGAGGTCTCATGAAGTGAGTCATAATTAAGACCCCTCCAAGCGGGCTACACAAGTCCAAAGCCATAGAAAGTATTTATGATCTTAGGATTTTCACAGACACTTATCCAATTCAATGTCTTGGAGAAGTTACCCTTATATAGATGGAGCCCGGGGAATAATAGGCTTTTGCTACACATACAAGCATCTAAAAGATAGTTTTCAGGATAATAATACAAAGTACTGTAGTAAAGACATGACCACAAAAATATCTTCAAGTTGCTTTTGCATAACTGAAAGCCAATAATATAAGGGCTTTGGCAAAAAGTAAAGGCCCTTATATGACACGGTGCAATGATACAAATAACAATGTTTAAGACAAATCCTTGTTGAAAGTTTCACAATGAGAACAAAGGTTGGGGTCTCGATTTCCATCATTTGAGCTGGAATCGGCAAAGGGTTTAGGATCAGTGTAGCCCAATTTTAGAGACAATTCTAGCTTTGCCCAATCTGGTTCTGTTACATTCCTATTGCCATTTGTCTTGCCGATTGCAAGAGTTAGGTCTATTGCTACTAGCAGCAGATTCTCTATAGGGACTGATTCTTGGCTGTGGTCAATTATTCAAATTCCGAAGTCCAAAATTATGTCCATAATCCCAAGGGATCCTGATAGGATTGCACGGAATGTTTTGTTAAGATGGTCAACTTTGTTGCAAAAGCTAAGTTCTATTAAGGTTGATAATATACGAATCCTTTGACACTATAAAGTAAAAATTATAACCCCACAATGCGAAAATCTATAGACAAGTTTAAAATGAAGAAAAAAGAAATATATACATTATATCAATATATAATCTCTCAAAAACTCTATACTAGAATGTGGTTAAAAATGAACATCAATCGTCATATTCCCAAGTTTCACTCTGATTTGGAATGGATTCTATAGGGTCCGGATGCTGAGGCTCTTACTCTGCTGAGCGACTAGACAAGTCTGCTCACTATCTCTTGCAATGGGCACTAGTCCCGCAAAACACACACAATAAGGTCCTCATGATGGACTTTTTCGAGAGTCCTCTGGTGCTCAAGTTAGATTATGATGATGGAAACTGGTAAAATTTAGGCTTTATCACCAAAATTGCATGGCATTATTAGGATTGAACTTCGAATGCCGCTCAAGTTACAGTCTATGGTATTTTAGGCACATTGAGCTTAGTCTGATCGGACTATCGTGCTCGATGGTGGATGTTCAAGTACTTCAGACGTGATCTGACATTTCCGATGGCCACATTCGGGCAAGGGTGAATGCTGCAATCGTTTCTCAACTTTTGGTTAGGGCGGTCTTCTGGATGGGCTTGGGTCTTGATGGATCATACCGAGCCCGTTTCATATCAGTTTGCACTAAAATGTAAAAATTGAGAAAATGTATACGTGAAAATTACTGACTTAAGCGTTCGATTAAATATGTGAGTTACTAAGTAGTTTACTGTTCCAACACCCCCCCAAAAAAAAAAATAGCGTGTACTGTAAATCGAGTTGATAAAACGTTCAAATTACATTTAGTCCTCAGGTCAGTTTGAATGCACTAGAGTAATAGAAAGATATACTCTAAAATAAAGGTATGTTCTAGCCAAATCAAGTTGATACAACGACAAGTTGAAGCTCTCCTCGACTAACATACTTGATTTGCGAAAACTTGGCTTGGGCATCAATCAAGCTTGACCTAGATAGGTCATCAAAACATTTGAGCTTGATCTGTTCGCAATCAAATTACTAATGTGACCCGAGCTCAAATCTTATAAGTTCAAATGTTTTCCTCTACAATCATGTTATATGACTACATTATATAGTATTTGGAACTCACTTATCAATTTCTATAATTAATGATCATTTTTACTTTGATACACATAGAGGCTTTGTTTAGACTTGCGGACCATTGAGCTGAAAATAGTGAGCTCGAGCTTGGCTCAACAAAATGTTTGAGTAGCTCGACCTCAATTCGAAATCATACAACTCGATAAGTAATGGTCATACTCGATCTTATTACAAGTACATATTTTAGGAGGAGTGATCGGTTTCTTGATGGTCTGATTCCTGCCCAAGAGCCGAGAACCAAACTAGAGGGGCTAGTTTCCAAGTTAGCCAATGGAGCGGGTGGCATGTCCAGTTTTTTTTTTTTTTCATTTATTGTAATGTTCAATATGAAAGATGCCCTAAAAAATCGCCAAGAATCAGCCAATTTGATAGAGTCTGATCCAAATTGTTCCGGTTCAAACGGTTCTTTTGGTCGCTCTTGCCCATGAGCCGTACTTCATCTGTTTTGTCAGAACCTTAGGGCGCACATGTTAACCATTTTATTTCTATTTCTGGAATAGGAATCCGTTTGGTAAAAAAAATTACTTTTTTATTTCTGGAACAAATTTTTATTCCAGAAATAACTTTGGAATAGAAATTAAAAACAAAAAGTTTTGAGTTTTCTATTTCTGAAATAGAAATTATAAATTGTTTCTCTCTTTCTTTACTTCTCACTTGAAGATATTTCTTACCGTTCGCGGCTCACCACCACCACGCCCACCACCGGCGATCACCGGTCACCGGCCACTAGCCGCCGGCCGGTTGCCACCGGCGACCCTCCCATTACTACCGCCACTTGAAAAAGTGAAATTTTTTGTGATTATCAAACGAATTTTTTATCGTTATCAAACACCTTTTTTTTTTACTCATAAATTCATCTAGGAATAAAAATAAAAAAATCTATTTCTCTTTTAGAAATTAATTCCTAGTTAGAAATGTTATCATTCGCACTCTTAGTCATTTTTTCTAGCCATACTTTGCAAGCACTGTATCTCCAGGCTTTTTCATCCGGAGCGAACCCGATGGAACTTTACGGGGACATAGAAAATTCGCTTTTACGAAGCGATTACGTACGTAATCACTCTCACTTCGTCAGCGCTCGTGACACCTCAACCTCGAGACTTCGACACACTCCTCCCTCTTAAATAGCTCCGCACTTGCACGCCATAAGTGAACACTTCACCGAAAGAATGCGGTAAGTCCTGTAAGCGCTTTTTTTCTTATGACAGGTATCTCTTGCCATAAGTGAACTCTGTCTTCCGCATCAGCTTCTGCCTTCGACCTTTTGGAGAATGCTCTTGGCAAATTTGAGGATGGACCTTTCTTTCTCGGACGATTCAGTGGGCTATGTTGGCATTCCCATATTTGATAAATCAATGCTTTTTCTCTTTCTAGATTGGTTAAACAATAGGTCCGTTGATTGATGAGATCCATATGATGTGCAGACCTATCTTGCCACAAGAAATTTTGCCTAATATGTGATTATCGGGAAAATAACCAAAAAAGTCCTAAAGTCTATTGCAATTGTGCCAATTCAGTCATAAACCTTTTTTCTTTACTGATTCGGTCCATAAATCTTTTGTGATTGTGCCAATTTAGTTCATCTAGCCAAATTTGGCTAGCTAGTGCTAACGTGGACTCTGGTCGGCGCTGGTGACAATATTTTAATTATTTTTCGAATTTATTATCATTTTTTAATTTTACTTTTTTTCCTTTACTTTTTTGTCTCTTCCTCCCTTGCCCTCCCCCCTCGGCCGGTGGTAGTGGTCGGCCAGTTCCAACGAGGCTTGTCGGTCACTGCGCAAGGGCCACGAAGCCCTCGCTGGCGGCCGGCAAGGGTCACGGCCCCCGTTCGATTGCCCACCCTTGTCGGTGGCCATGCCTAGACCTAGGGGAGGCCTAGGGACCATGGCAAGGCCGCTCGCGAGGGTGGGGAGTTGAACGGGGGCCGCAACCCTCGCTGGCAGCCTCACCCAGACTTAGGGGAGGCCTAGGGGCCGCGGCGAGGTGGCTTCGCCTAGATTTGGGCGAGGCCAGCCTTGCCATGGCCTGGCTACGGGTCAAGGCGGCCTTGCCCATGGCTAGCAAGGCCATGGCTGGCTTGGGCAAAGGTTGCTATTGCCTTGCCAGCCACGGGCGAGGCCACCTTCGCCCGCGGCTAGGCCATGGTGAGTCTAGCCTTGCCACAGCCCCCAGGCCTCGCCCTTGGTCTGGGCGAGGCCGTCGGTGAGGGTGGCCTCGCCAGTCACGGGCGAGGTCGCCTTTGCCCGTAGCTTGGCCATGGCAAGGCTAGCCTCGTCTAGATCTAGGTGAAGCCGCCTAGTTGCCGCCCCTAGGCCTCGCCCTGGTCTGGGCGAGGCCGCCGGCAAGGGCGACCGGTTTGATGAGGGCCACGACCCTTGTTGGTCATCGGTGAGGGCTTCGCGGCCCTTGCGTAGTGGCCGGCAAGTCTCGTTGGAGCTGGCCAGCCACTGCCATTGGGGGGAGGGCAAGGGAGAAAGAGACAAAAAAGAAAAGGAAAAAAAATAGAAAAAAAAAAAAATAATTAAAAAATAATTAAAATATTATTAAAATATTGTCGCCAACACCGGCTGTGTCCACGTCGCGCCGCCGGCCAAATTTTATTTGGATGGACTAAATTGGGACAATCGCAAAAGGTTTAGAACTGAATTTGGTAAAAAAAATAGGTTTAGGATTAAATTGACACAACTGTAATAAGTTTATGACTTTTTTGGTAATTTTTCCTGTGATTATCGAAATGTACTTTTTATGGTTGACTATTATTTAGGGTCTAATTTGGTGATTTTAGGTGGACATTGCTTACATCCCCTTTGTTGAAAGATTCTAGAGTTACTTATCTGAAGTATGGAAATATGACATCACTGCTGGCAGACCTAAACTAGCAGCATGGATTGAGGTACAGGAAGGAAATCTAGTCTCTGGCCAATGCTTGATGTAAGCATAATTTCTCTTCCGTTTCGAACAAAACTCCTTCCCACGAACAAGCGACAACCAAATTCCAAGATTGATTCTTAGTGAAATGGTGAATCGATGGTAAACAGTTTCTGGATAGTGTCCAGGCTAAATTTTGGCATGGGTGAACTATTATAGCATGGGAGGATGTCTATGGGGAGATCCTAACCTGCCATGAGAGAGTCAAATATAGAATGAGAGTCAGTCTCCATCACATCGTTCACTGGTTGCAGTGACCATATTTTCTATGCAAATGCATCGTCTCTTGAAAGGAAAACATGATTTACCTATAGAGACCAAGCAGTTTTACAGACTAAACCTTTTGATCAAGTGTGTTTATACTACTTGGGCAAGTCAAGTCATACCTTTATGAGTTACAAATTCAGCAGCCCTGCTCGATTTTATCCTTGCTCGAGACCATATCATGCGTTGATCTTTCTTTTTACTTCATCCCGGGCTGAAAATGGACGAGGTTGACGCTTACAAGCAGACAAAGACTGATCCTAAAGAATTTGTTGAGTACTGCAAGGTGCGCTTCGGGGTAATGCTTCCAACCCAGACTCAAACTTGATGTCATGGTCTTTTCTGAACAACATTCTTTCCCCTCTCGGCCCGGCGAGCTTGTTTCCAATTACTAATCCGTTTTTTCTTCGAATACAGGCTCAGCAGTAGATGGAGTCATGACCGTGGAATTGCTCTATACGAAGGGAATAAGAGGAGTAAAGAAAAGAGTGGAATGGCTCCATGGTTGTTATACCCGTTCTTTTGATGTTTCTAGAAGCTAGTTGTGTTGTGTATCTGGAAGCAGTAGTTGTGTTGCTGCTCTAGATGCAGCGATGCCTCTTTACAGCTTGAAATTAGTATAATGACGTTACTATAAATTTCATAAATAAATAAATAAAAGTTGATTTTTGAATCCTTATATGTCTGATGTTACTATGAATTTCATAAATAAAAAAAGTCGATTGTCCTTACACGTGGCATTTGCCATTACTTTTAATATTCAAATCAAGAATTTAGAATTGGGATATGATATGACCCAGGAGGATGATTAAGTCACAATTGAAAAATTAGGTATAACCAATTTCTTTGACTACAAACATAGAAAGGGTCAAACGGCAATCCACGAGGACATTACTTTCTGTGCATGAGGAAAATTTCCTCGTGGATTGACATTTACATCTGGTATGCCCGTCGCGACATCACTACCTCAGCCCGTCATCTATCTCTAATTGGAACTAGATCCGCTTAAATAATAATATGCGTTTGACATTTTATTTTTTCGGACATTTACATCTGCAACTTTCCAGGGAGAGGTTACAAAGTCGCTTTCTCCATCCATTCACCCAAGCAGACAACTCCTTGCGCTCACCCAAGCAGACCAATCTCTGACCAAAAACCGAGGAACCAGACAAACTACGACGTCATCACTCTCCGTTCCGTCACTGCTCGCGACATCACTGCCTTAGCCCGCCGCCGCACTCCTCCCTCTTAAATAGCTTCGCGCTTGGAGGCCATTCTCATTCCCATCGACGCCGACCCGCACAAACACAGACATCTCGCAGATTTCCTCTCCAAGAACTACGTACGCTAATGGCTACTCCGTAAGAATCTCTGGCGACCTTGCGCTTTCGCTCTGGTTCTTGCGAGATTCGAGCCGTTGTTTCTGTTTTTTGACGATCCCTTTCTGGGTTATTTCGTTTCGATTCTGTCGCAGTGCCGCGATAGAGAACTTGCCTCCTCCGTTGAGCTCCGGCGCCGAGCAACCTCCTCTCTTCGATGGAACAACGAAGTTCGATTCTTTTTTTCATTTCTTTTTTTTCGGTCCTTGAGCTTCGTTCGAGTTGACTCTGCGTGGTCACTGATTAAATTGTTAAACAAGGGATTGTCGTATTGTCTGATTATGTCTGTATACTCCGAATTGTCTGAAGGTTGTACACCTGTTACACATGCCCATTTGCGCAGCGCGTCTGGATCACGAGGAACTGTAAGGTGGGTTCATTCATTGCGATCATGTGAAATTTAACAAGAATGAAGCGAGATTTGTCTTTTAATGTCATTTAGTTGATTTTGATTGGGGCCGTGATTAGTTTCTGAAATGCGATTGTATTTCCGAGATGCAGGGACTGCAGGACAAGATTAAATTAATTCCTCTTAATCTTCAAGACAGGCCCGCTTGGTACAAGGAGAAAGTCTACCCCGTGAATAAGGTGATTCTTCTTTTGCTTGTCTTTTTGCATGTGGCCGGCTCTTTTAGTTCTTTCTGTGCATTTCAAGTTAGTTTCCCAGATTCTCCGCTGGACATTGATTGTCAAAGCCCAAATTGAATTAATTTAGGATTCCAAGCAATTGCCGCTGGATTCTGGATTTTAGCGATTGGCTCCTTGTGTTACTAGTTTTCATATATTCCAAAACCAAGCGTGGCTCAATTGTGATTTTTATTCTAGAAGGTTTAGACTCTTAAGGGTAGCTGATTTTAGTTTATAGGAACTAAATTGGCCTTTTTGACCTTTAAATTAAATGAAAAGGGTAAGTTTTAGCGATTGTTGATTTGATGGTTACATTCTGCTTTTCTCCTGCTGTGACTTATGATTAGGTACCGGCGTTGGAGCACAACGGGAAAATCATTGGAGAGAGCCTAGACCTTATCATATATGTGGACAGCAACTTTGAAGGGCCTTCTCTTTTCCCTGATGTGAGCACTGGATAGCAAATTTGCATTTCTTTTTTTTGTGGCTTGCACATAACAAGATAATAAGCGGCCTCACTTTGTTACGTAGGATCCTGAAAAGAAGAAGTTGGGTGAGGAACTGTGGTCTTATGTTGATGTATTCACAAACACAGTCTTCACTTCATTCAGGGGAGAAGGACCAAAAGAATGTGGTAAATCTTCTAAGCACTTTCTTTGATGATAGGCATCTCCATTACCATTAGTGAACTTCATTTTCTGCATCAGGTTCTACTTTTGATCATTTGGAGAGTGCTCTTGGCAAATTTGAGGATGGACCATTCTTTCTTGGCCAATTCAGCGGGGTATGTTGGCATTCTCGCATTTCATAAGGGGCTCTTCAGTGGTTCTTTTTCTAGATAGGTTAAACAAGAGATCTGCTGATCCATGCAATCCATATGATGTGTGAACCACTCGTGGAGAAAGAAATATTTGCCTGATATGCTGCTATCAAGATGTAATTCTTTTTGTGGTTGACTGTTATATAGGGTCTAATTTTGTGATTTCAGGTGGACATTGCCTACATCCCATTTGTTGAGAGATTCCAAATCTTCTTATCTGAAGCATTTAAGTATGACATCACTGCTGGCAGACCTAAGCTAGCAGCATGGATTGAGGTATGGGAAGGAATCTAGTCTGTGGCCAATGCTTGTTTTAATTTTCATTTCTTTTCCATTTTGGACAGAATTCTTTCTTCCCACGAACAAAAGAATGCTAAATTTAAAGATTGATTCTGAGTAAAATGGTGAATCAATACTAATCAATACTAATAGTTTCACGATAGTGTCTAGAGCTAAACCTTGGCCTTGTTGAACCATTGTAGCATGGGAGCATGTCTCTGGGGAGATTATAACCTGCGGTGAGGCGATCATTATTTGAAGTCATCAAACATGCTTAGTGGGATTTTCATTGATAGTCTTCATAGTTTTCTTGTAGAGTCAAATATAGAATGAGAGAGTCCTCATTCTCTTCGGACCTTCAAATCATTCACTGGTTGTGGGGATTATATTTTCAACGTAAATCGATACTCTCTTGAGGGGAAAACATGAGTTAACTTTAGAGTTTAGTTTTACAGACAACCTAGTGTGCTTATACTACTTGGACAAGGAAGGTCATGTTGTTATGAGTTGCCGATTCAGCAGCTCTGCTCAATTTCATCTTGTTCAAAACAATATTATGCATTGATATTTCCTTTTATGTCATCCCATGCAGGAAATGAACAAGATCGACACATACAAGCCGACCAAGACTGATCCTAAAGAACTTGTTGAATTCTACACGAAGCGGTTCATTGTAATGCTTCTAACCTAGACTTAAAACTCTTGCCACGATTTTTCTGAACAACTTTCCTTCCTCTCTCAGCACCAGTGAGTTTGTTTCTAGTTGCTAATCAGTTTTTTCTTCAAATGCAGGCTCAGCAGTAAATGGGGTCATGACCATGCTAGGCTATGTATGAAGGGAATAAGGGGAGCAAGAAAAGAGTTGAATGGCTCGATAGTTGATATACCTTCTTTTGATGTTTCTTTGAGGTTAGTTGTGTAGTGAATCTGCTCTAGATGCAGCGATGCCCCTTTTACAGCTGGAAAATGTTTTGGGTATCACTTGAAATTTCACAAATAAAACAGTTCCATCTTCGAATCCTTTGTGTTACGGTCTATCTTCACATTGATGTTTCTTTGGCTTTTCCCTGGCTTCTTCTCATCAAAGCTGCTAGACTATCTTGGCTATTCCTGATGTTCGCGCATCTTGAGGTTTATTGACTTAGATAGAAGAAGCTGTTCATTGAAGAAACAAGAAGACGACGCTGTTGTTATAATAGAATTGTTAAAAGTACTGAAATATCAAAAGTGTTTAATTTGGGTTTTGGCATTTTTCTGAGAGAAGGGGTGCTTAGAGCAACTATAATTATTGCCCTCCAAATGAGATTATAGTTCATTCTTTTCTGTTTTAGCTTTTCTTTCTTAAAGAAAGTAATCAGACTTCGCTGGGTATATATCTAACCTTGTCCACACGCGTGGCATTTGCTGTTACTCTGAATATTCAATTTAGAATTTAGAATTGGACAAACGGTACAAGACAACATCAATATATTTTACCACAAATACAGAAAAAGGACGAATGCCAGTGCATAATGACGTCATTTTCCAGGCGTTGGAAAATTTCTTGAGCACCCGACGCCTTGTTAGTTGAGATGTTATATATTGGTCGCCCATATTTTAGTGGTGGCGATACCTCATTAGTTGAGATGAGTTCTAACTAGTGACTACTAAAGAATATTTACTCACCCGTGCATATTGGTGAGCTATATGATAATTGCGCATCATGAGATTTGTATGTTTGATGTGGGAGTATTGGGCTTTATCGATCAACTCTCAATTTGATTCATTTTTTGTTGATCAAACCAACCCACTCCTTATTTGGGTAGGCAAAGACCAATTTTGACTACAGCTTAAAATTTGTATTTAAGGTTGAAGTTGTCAATTGTGTAGAGAGGTTATTAATTTCATGGGTGTTAATCAATTACCTCATTACCAATTCAAAGCTTGTTGGCGATTATAAGGCTACTAATTGATTACCTAACAATTGGAGGCTATTCTAGTCAACTTCTATCGCTATTTGATGACTTTCTATGATGAATATTTAGGTCCAAGACTAATACACAAATTTAGAGAATCTTATAAGGTTTCGGTGTATCTAGTAATTAGTTGTATGTATTTAGATCTCTTAGTTCACAGCTTTTTATGAGTCTTTATCGTGGTGTTACTTTTAAGAGTCATAATTAGGTGAATTCCCCCAAGAGCCTATTCAGTTTTAGGGAATTCGAAGATTCTTTTCTTTTGTTTAGTTTTTTATAAATAGAGGTGTAATCTCTGTTATAGAAGACAACAATTTGAGTATATGAATATATGAGATTTTCCTCCATGTGAGAAAATATCTTTGTAGAATGGATTACTCCTATCCTAGTTTCTTTATCATTGGATAATGGATTACCCCTTAATGCTTAGCCAAGAAGCTCTTTATCGTTGACTGGTGGTTCATTTTATAGGCCTTGGTGATGAACTTCTTTTATCTCGAAATCCTTTATCCTTTGTAGTTAGTTTGTCTTTTAAGTTCCAATGATGAACTTTGTCAATCTCGAAATCTATCCTTTGTTGGTGTTTAATCCTTTTTGCCTTGGTGGGGATCATATTTATATCTTGCATTTACATTAACCCATTGACATCCATCCCCGTACACTTTAATATATACATGCTTCCATTAACATCACTCAAAAGAACACTTGCTCACCACCACAGCTACATTAGATTGGTATCGGAGCTCAAGGTTGAACTCATTTTGAGCGATTTCTTATGTTACCTCATCTCATATTTTCGTTTAAAAGAAGGATGATTTGGTTCCAAGAGACTTGACTTTATAACAAGCACACAATGAAAGGCATGACCGTGCTATAATAGAGCTTCAACAACAAATGGAGGGAGTCATCAACCTCTTGAAAAAATAGGTGAGGCGAGAGCCACCATCGATGTGCCTTGTTAATCAACCATGCCATGATGATCTAGATCCTCGCCAAAATTCCGGTGATGAATTTAGCAACATTGGAGGTAACTCTAGTAATTTGGATTACCAAGTTTGAAGGAGAATAAAAAGGTGTGAGGAGAATGATGGTGAAGTAAAAGTAGAGGTGCCAGAATTTGAGGGAAACCTCAAATCATACGACTTTATTGATTGCCTACATTATTCCCGGTGAGTATTTGACTTTCACTCATACACACACGAAAAGTATTCAAGTTAAAGAAATATGCATCAATTTAGTTGGAAAAATTGAAAACCAGAGAGTTTGTGATGGAAACAACTCAATCAAATCTTGGAAAAAGCTCAAGAAACTTTTAAAGAAGAGATTCATGTATGACAACTACAAGCAAGACCTATCTATAAAAAATTATTTCCCTCCAACAGCATGGAACAAGAGTTGAATAATACATTAAGGAGTTTGAACAACTTCTTAAGAGGTGAGATATTTGAAAAATGATGGAGCAGACCATTGCTCATTTTCTTGATGGATTGAATAGAGAAATTATCGATTTGGTTGAACATATTAGTCTTTCGAAGATGTTTGCAAACTTTCCATGAAAGTTGAGAAACAACTGAAGTGTGGCAAGTGTTTGTTGACCAAATCCTTGACAAAGGGGACATCCTTCTTTAAGGGTGCTTCTTTTAGCAAGGTTGAGAGTAGGTCAAAGAAAGATAAAGGCAAAGAGAAAGCCACAAAGCCCGTTAGGGAACTCCCCAAAAAGATTGATGGTGAAAGTGTTTGAAAATATTTTTAGTACCAAGGTTATGTGCACTTTCAAGCCAATTATCCTAATTGAAGAGTTACATATCTTCAAGAAATTGAGAAGATCAACACGGCATTTCAAGAAGCTATGTAAGACGTCAACTAGATTGAGTTTGAATCTAAGGAGGAAGATGAAAATGTCAAGTACCCAAATGAAGGAGAACTACTTGTTTTCAAGAGAACATTGCACTTTACAAAAACTTCAATGACGGATGAGCAAAGAAAGAATATTTTCCAAACCTGTTGCATTGTTAAAGGGAAGGTGTATTAATAGTGGAAGTTGCACTAACGTGGAGTCAATGACTCCAATTGACAAGTTGAATCATCCTAGTTCCAAACACTCCTAATTGCATAAGTTGTAGTGATTTAACATAGGGATCGATTTTCAAGTAATATCAAGCCTTGATTGATCTCTAGTGGCCACCCTTCCCACATGGGAAGGGGGAGGTGAAGGGTTCGTATCCCTACATTCTTAAAGAGGGTTAGGATGTTGACAATTTAATTTCAAATATGGGTTTCAACTCCAATACCTTGCAAGGATGCAAAGTAAGTTTGAGAGTGAGAGTGAGAATGAGAGTTAGAGTAGGACTAACCAAAAAAATAAGCCTTGATTGCGTTTTCAATTGGGAAAAACTACCAATATTAGGTTCTATGTGATATCATTCTCATGGATGCATGCATTTGTTATTGGGAAGGCACTTACAATTTGATAGGAAGTTGTCCATTATAGACAGAAAAACACTTACTTGTTTCACAAAGAGCAAAAACTTATCACTCTTGCACCTATAAGCCAATCCATGATCAATAAAATTCAGCCCAAGGAGGGAAACACTAGTAAGGAAAATATGTATTTTAATGGAAGACATCCTTCAAGACCAAAGAAGATTTTTATGAGTAGCTAGTTATGCCTTCTTGATTTTCACTAGGAGTTCAAGAGCGAGTGCCATGCAAGTGGAGTTGGCATCGGCGTTGTTCTCACCCAAATTTAGAAGCCTTTAGTACTTTTTGTGACATCCTCAATTCAACCCCTATTTAAGAAGCATGATTAAGGCTCGAGATTTTGGAATTAATGACAATTATGAGAACACTATTCTAGGATGACATTCAAGTTGACAATGATGGGTCACTAATTATCGAAAAAATGGAAACGGGCTGCGAAAGAGGAACGACGAGGACCGGAACCCATAGGCAGGCCCAATGGGCCTCATGCCCAAGGAGGACGCCCATGGGGCCCTAGGAGGACAATTCAAGCCCATTAAGACCAATTGAGCCCATATTTGATTTTTGGCAAGTTTGTACATTAAATTGGCCCATGTACATGAATAGTATTTTATATTATATTTTGCCTCAACCCTTAAAATGCCCCTTCTAGAAGCTTAGTTAGTGGAATGAGATAAAAATGGAGTCTAGTTGAGGGCAACTAGGCGCCATTTGTACTAGACTCCATTTGTGGGGAAGGAAGAAGTCATTTAGTTGGCTAGTTTAGTCCAATTCAAAGGAGAAACATGTACTTGAAGTTGCCATAAATGAAGAGTTGACGGAGGATTTGACGAGGAAGAAGACAAGCGAGAATGCTTGCCTAGGAGGAATTTGAGGGAAGTTAGTCTTGGACATTCAATGCTTGCAACAATGGAAAAGACTTCAAGAGAGGAAAATCTCACCTTTAGTCTCTCATTTCCTCTTTCTCACTCAACTATCTCAAGTTCTCTCTCCCTCACCCTCTCCATTCGGCCACCACCTTCACTGCCCCTCTCTCCCTCTTATTTTCTCTCTTGCCACCATCCATTCTGTCACCCAGCTGCCACCATCGCCGTCCTGCTATCTCACTGCTATGCCAAGCCGTTGTGTCCCTCCGTCACCGAGCCACCACTAAACCACCAAGTCACCACCATCACCATTGCCTCCACTCCACCAAAGCGCCTCTCCCTCTACAAATCGTCATGTGAGTCGCCATCCACTTTGCCGTTCATTTTGCCGCTCACCACTCTAGTCATCTCATTGTGCTGCCACCGCCACCATTAATTTTTCCCTAGAAAGGTAAGTATTCTTCCTAATCTTTGATTAGGACAATAATTACACTTATGATTAGAATTAGATTATGGTTAGTGATAGTTATGTTAAGTTAATGAGTGGTTTATGTGATAAGTTATCATGATGGGTTATCAAAAAAGTTGATAAGTTATCACAATAAGTTATCGAAAAAAGTGATAAGTTATTACAATAAGCTATAGGAAAAATATGATAAGTTATTGCGGTAAGCTATTAGAAACAAGTGATAAGTTATCGTTATATGCAATAAGTACTTGTGATGTGTGTTTTTCATTAGAGATAAATGGTAAGCTTATGCTTGAACTATGTGCTTTAAAGCATGTATTGCCTTGACAACTGGTTATGCAATAAAACCCTTGAATTCTTGCCTTAAAATAATGTAAATATAAGCGTTTTAATGGAAATTCTTGACATGTTGGGATTGGATGCTATGTTTTATGCGTTTGCATGGTTAAGGGAGGGTTGATATTGAAGTATGTATGATTTGGTGAGTAAATGAATTCTTGTTGATCATGTGTGAATATTTCATTGCATTTTGCATGCAAAAGTTGCAACAATTTATTGTATGAGCATTAAACACTCTTACATCGGCTAATGAGGAAGACAAAAATTGACTTGAATGATTGATGTGCTCATGTGGTCACCTACATGGTTCAGTTCCCATATGACTATGGGGGATGATACTCAGTATTT
This sequence comes from Corymbia maculata, assembly GCA_014182735.1. NCBI lineage: Eukaryota > Viridiplantae > Streptophyta > Magnoliopsida > Myrtales > Myrtaceae > Corymbia > Corymbia maculata. The sequence goes on along the minus strand of CM024688.1, from coordinate 3,216,733 downwards.
ATCGAATGCCTGGCGAGAGCTTAGATGCCGAGTCATGGTTGAGGCCAAGCCAATACTCTTAATGGATTACCATCTTTAGGGAAGGCTAAGATGATGCCTTGCTTGATGGGGCGAGACGATGCTCGATAATGTCGGAAGACTGCCGACGATAGTGTTGACTGTGACCCTGAGCAGTCGTAATAATCTGGACACATATGGATGCATTGTGCATGGAGTTGATAATTATTATGTACCATGGATTATTAATTGCATTTACCACATGATTGTTGCAGCATGGCTTCATGTGGAATTTAATAATGTGAATTTTTACGTACCAAGGTGAGGTGAAAATGCTTGCACGGTCTAGTGGTTGTGCTCATGATTTTAAAGAGAGTTGCGGTACTGATGTAGATTTATAGTTATGGAGAGGCAAATGCCTAGATATCGATCTGCCATCGACATTGGGGTTGCACATTTGAGATTGTATCCGAGGTGAAAAATCCTCCTAAACAAGGCTTAGAATGTTTTATGTATTGGGATTTTCTTACTTCTTGTTTCAATATTTTACAGGCCCTTAGTTATGGTGTCCCACTTCTTTCGTTTTTGGTTTTCTGTGGCCTTTAAGTTGTTTGTGACAAAGTTCGTAGTTGAAGGGTGCAAGGCCGTCTTCCATAAGTACACCGCTACGGTATGGGTTGACAAGGGGCTAGACCAGCTAGCTCCCCACTACTATGTAATATGGTTTTATACGAGTCAATGGGGATCTCTTGTGTCCTTTTTGAGGGCTTGAGGGGTAGCACCTCAGCCTAGTATGGGGAAAATCATTGTTTGTGGTGGCCCTCATATATATTAAATTTTCAATGTGTGTTGTTAATGTAAATGATATGTGTTGTTGTTATGTTTTTCCTAGTTATCTCTATTTTTGGTGTTGAAATGGAGATGTTATGCTTTCGCTTGTGTTTAATCATAAGATAAATGAAAATGTTGGCAATGCATCCTGGGACGTTACAACTAAAAGACCATTGCAAAGGAGTGTCATGGGCTCAACGGGGTCAGGCATGACAATATTTCAATGAAAAGCTCATAAAATGGAGGAAGAATTATTCCATTTGTGACTGTTAGAATATTTAAAATAATAAATAATGCACTCATCTAATAGTTTAAGTTTTTAGAATAGTCAGTAGTTGTTCTATCAAATTTCACATGGTATCAAAGCTAGAAGTCCTAAGTTTGAATTTTTCTAGGCCCAAGTATTAGGCCAAAAAAGAAGAAGACCAAACTAAGTATGAGAATGAGTGTATATTTAAAATAATGAAATACGTCTTCATCTAATAGCTTAAGTTTTTAGAACAATTGATAGTGGTCCCATCAAATTCTCACAATGAAAAGGAGTTTAATGTCATTGTAAGAACTCTCGTTACTATGGTCATTATTTGAAGCCTAAATAGTTTGTTTTCCATTTTGACCATGAGGCTTGAAGTATAGGCTATAAAAGATATTTTATGAAAGATAACAACATTCAACACAAGCTTAACTCGAGACACACCAAATGGGTAGTGTTTCTTTAATCTTTTTCCTTTATCTCAAAGTATAAACCTCGCAAAGCTAATGTTTTAGCATATGCCTTATTGAGAATATATTCGATGCTTGCTATTTTAAATTCCATAATTTTTGGTTTCCAATCGATGAAAGAACTCTATGTTGGTGGTCCCAATTTCTCAACCATCATTGGCATACAAACATAAAGTTCAAGGCGCTTATTCATGATGGGTTTTTCTTTAAGGGAAATCGATTATGTGTGCCAATGAGTTCCTTCAAAGAGCTATGATTAGAGAAGCACATGGCAGAAGAATAGCAAACCACTTTAGAATTAACATAATTCTTAAAATCCTTCAAGAGTATTTTTATTGGCTGAAGATGTATGAAGATGTACATAACCTTGTTTCTCGATGTGCAACATGTCAAATGGCAAAGAGTCATCCCGTAAACCCTATACTCACCTTCCGATATCAATATAGCCTTGGGAAGATGTAAGTACGGAATTTATTGTGGGACTCCCAATAATGCAAATGGGTAAAGATGCCATGAGGGTGGTTGTTGATCAATTCCAAAAAATGACACATTTTATTCCTTGTCACAAGACGTCAATGCTTCTTACATTATTAATTTATATTTCAAGGAGATTATTCATTTGCATAGGGTTCCTAAAGCCATCGTGTTCCAAGTTTATGAGTTATTTTTGGAGGACCCTATGGAGGAAGCTTAGCACTAAACCCTTATTCAGCACAACTTGTCATCTTCATATCGATAGTCAAACTGAATTAACCAATCACACCATCACTACTCCTCTTCAAAGTATGGTGAGTAAGACTTGAAGGATTGTGATTTAAAGTTTGCGCATGCTAAATTTGCTTAAAATTGATCACCAAGTTACACTATTGGTCGATCTCCTTTTGAAGTTGTGTACAAAATAAACCCTCTTACACCTATCGAAATGATACCCATTCTATCCAACTCACAAGTCAACTATGATGCTGAAGAGAGAGTCAAAATTATGAAGAATCTTCATAACTAGATTTGATCCAAGATGGAGAAGACAAATGAGTCTTGCAAATAGAAAGCAAATAAGCATTGGAAGAAGACTCAATTTCAACACGATGATCTTGTGTGATTACACTTGAGAAAAGAGAGATTTCCAAATGATAAGCTTATGCCTAGAGCTAATGACCCCTTTAAAGTTCTCAAGCAAATTGGTGATAATGTGTACAAAGTTGATCTCCCTAAAGAATATGGAGTCAAGACAATTTTAAATGTAGGAAATCTTTCTCCATATATTGAAGATGAAGAACTACTAGATTTGAGGGCAAATCTCAAGCAACCTAGGGAATTTGATGCGGGAGTATTGGGCTATATTGACCAACTCTCAAATTAAATTCATTTTTCGTCGATTGAACCAAACCACTCCTTATTTATGTAGCCAAAGACCAATCTTGGCTACAACTTAATAAGTTGTATTCAAGGTTGAAGTTGTCGATTTTGTGGTGAGATTATCAATTTCATGGGCATCAACCAATTACCTTGTTACCAATTTACAAGCTTGTTGTCAATTCCAAGGCTACTATTCGATTACCTTACAACTGAAGGCTATTCTAGTTGATTTCTAGGGAAAATTTCAAATAAGGGCTCAAAGTGATGCTATTTTCTCAAAAGATGGACTGAAGTAGATGTTGTGTCAAATAAGGACTTGGAGTGGCCAAATTTGTCTCAAATAGGGACCTCATCTTGCTAGTCAGTGATATGTGATTTTTTTAGTGATCAAAACATGGGTATTTTTGTCAAAAAAATACAAATAGAAAAATATAAGCCCAAAAATTTAGAAAAACAACAAATTACTCTTTTCCTTCTTTTCTTCCCATCTTCTTTGTTACCTTCGGAGATCATCCATGACCTCCAACACCATATGCACAACCTTGTTCACCATTGCCATCGAATCTTTTAAGATACTTCTTGATTAGGGTTGGATTCACTACCAAATCTCTCCAAGTAGTGTTTGGGGAAAAAGGTTGTTGAAGTGTGATTGGCTCTCCTTCAACCTCCTCAACACCTTCACACAAAAGACCCTCACTAGCCTTTCTCAATCTTCAAGGATGCGGCAAATGGCCAAAGTAGAGACCTTTGCATTCTAGGTAGAGATCAACTAGCTCCTAAGCTTGATTAGCAACACCTTCTACAACAACGAGTCTTTGGCGAACTTATCTACAACTGATCGGATGTATGTTTCTTTGCTTCCTTCTGTTTATTTACTAGTGCTTGTCCGTGATTGTACTTGTGCCCTAAATTGTTTTGAGTTCACTTAGTGAATTTGACATCTGGTGTGGAGCGAGTTTCAAGGTTCAAGGATTAATATAAAGTCATGTTGAAAGTCGATAACTTGTAGATTAGTTAATTTTACTATCATTTTGAATTACTTGCATTGACTTAGGAATAATTAGTTAGTTATAATGGAAGTCCGTAATATTCAGTCATAGACCAAGACACAGTCGTCCCTTGCATCTTCAAGCTCTTGCACGAATGTCTGACTTGGTGTATAGCTGTCAACTAGTGCTTTGGGTCTTTGTTTTAAGCAGATCTTGTGAATAACCTAGGACCGCAAGGTCTAGGACCAAGGAATTCATGAAATCATTGCAAGCTGGTGCTAATGTTAGCATGATTGGACAATTTGGTTTGGGCTTTACTCAGCTTACCTCATGGTTGAGAAAGTTGTTGTGACCATGAAGCACAATGACGACCAGCATTGCATCTAGGAATCGTAGGCTAGAGGTTCGTTCCCTGTCATAAGGGACATCGGTGGAGAGCAACTTGGCAAAGGAACCAAAGTCACTGTTCCCCAAGAAGGATAAGGTAGGATTGTTTCAAATCTCCAATTGGATTATGTAGCATTTGTGTACTTTCAACAAAAGTCTAGTCTACTCGTTGAATTTACAAACGTATTGGACTCAACTGGTCACAGATCATAGTTGTTGATGTTTGGCTTTTTGTTGATGGTTGGAGTACTTGTAGGAGAGGAAAATTAAGGATCTTGTGAAGAAGCATTTCGAATTCATCAATTACCCCATTTATGAATATGTTATGGGGCAATTGAAGAAATATGATGGGAAGAAGCTAGTCTCAGCCAAGAAGGAGGGATTGAAACTTGACGATGAGACCGAAGAAGAGAAGAAAAATAAGTCCTTTGAGAACTTGTGCAAGACCATTAAGGACATTTTCGGGGACAAGGTGGAAAAGGTTGTTGTCTCCGACAGAATTGCGGTCTCACCTTGTTGCCCGGTGACTGGAGAGTATGGTTAGAGGCAAACATAAAAAAGAATCGTGAGGGCTTAGGTCCTCAGGGACAAATGCATGGACTCCTACATGTCTAGCAAGAAGACTATGGAGATTAACCTTGATAATGGAATCATGGAGGAGTTCAGGAAGAGAGCTGAGGCTAATAAGAATGACAAGTTGATGAAGGAATATTCACTAAAAGTGTCATAAATCAAGATGTATCTTTCGGATTGGAGAAGTGATAGGCTACTCTCCATAACTAAATTATAGAATGCCGACAATCCCCACAATGGACGCTTTTGGTTTGCTGGTCACAGGTGTGCAAGCGATTGGCAATTAGCCACAAGCAAGGACTAACTAATCTCTCTACTAAAATTACATGACATTGTTGGGTTGATCATTGTGAGGGTGTGCTCCACCACCATATGAGCATCTATCTCATAAGTTGAAAGCAATATCTTTTGAAACAATTCAATTAACATAGGTAAAAACAAAATCGTATGCCAACAGAAGGCATGCATTTCTCAAAACCCAATAGTATCATTAATTGTCCCAACCAAAAAAAACAAGTACAAAAGTAGTTTAACTACAAATCATATTCAAAATCACCATTGAAGGTCTTCAACAATAAAAGAGAATTTTAGGTAAATCAGAAATGGATATAGTATGGATCTTCATCGATAAATACCCTAGACCAGAAACAAACAAAACTCAAATGTGTCTATGGGAGTTGTATGTACCGCGTGCACATGTGGCATATAATCAAAATTTGGGCTTGTAATTAAAAGGGCCACATAAATGGTATAGTTATGCATACAACCAGATCGAGATGTTTAAAGCCAAGAGACAATTTTGCAAGTAATTAGTCCTCCAAGATAAGAAGCTGAGAGATAGACAAGTTAGGGTGAGAAAATTGCTAATACACCAATATATTGTTTTTGTTATTCTCAATTCGGTTATTTCCTAGTTAACTCAGAATTGCTTATACCTTATATTATATTTGCCTCGAATTTATTCCACACGCCATAAACCTTGATCCGCTTCACACATTCACTCTTTAACCTTGACAATTTAGCTGTTTCTCACTAAATCTTAAAGATATTATAGTTCATATAAAAATTTTATCTAATTATCAATTAGAACTCTAGTTCCAAGAAATACAAGCATCACATATTGCTAACAAAGCCATAACTCTTGGTTGAGGAACCAATAAAAGAGGTCCCAAAATCTGGAAGAGCAGAAGAGCACATACTGTTTCAACGTCTATAAGACTCCTATAATAAGACCCATACTTTTCAGTTTCTGCACATGATCACAAGTACTGCATTTAGAGACACTGCCAATAAAACTGCATACTTGAGCGAAATCAGATAACACTACATACAAAGATAAATATGGTACTTGTTATTATAAACTGCAAATGAATGAAACTACCAACATAAGAGTATTTGGTTACACATTAAGGATGCAAAGACAACTAGTTCAGCAAGATAATGCATAATTATGAAGAAAGAGAGAGTGGGTGAGTAAGTACGCAGCAATTGTAAAGAAAGAAAGAAGATGAAAACATGCAAACACTGGGAAAGGTTGGTGAGGGTCGCGTGTACAAAGGTGTGGAGGAGGTCGAAGGAGAGCCAGTTACACATCAACAACCATTTCAAGGAAGCTACCTGGAGAGATATGGCGATGAATCTAATGTTGGTCAAGAAGTATTTGAAGATACCGGTGGTGATGGTGAATGAGGTCGTGTGTATGGCGTCGGAGGTCATGGTTGATTTTTGAAGGTAACGAAGAAGATGGCAAGAAAAGTAGAGAAAAAGTAACTTCTTGTTTTTTCCCGAATTTTAGGGCTTATATTTTTCTAGTCATATATTTTTTTGACAAAAATACCCATGTTTCTATCACCTGAAAAATCACATTTTGCCGGCTGATTAGGTGGGGTCCTTATTTAAGACAGTTTTTGCCACTCCAAGTTTCACGTACAAACCCTTGGAGTGCCAAAACTTGGTATAGGGGGACACTTAAGTGTCAAATGTTTGGAAATGTACACTTAAGTACCAAAATTGGAGCAAAAATGATCAGTTAAGTGCCAACGGCGAAAAAATCCAGTCAAACTATCACGTGTCCATTTTCCGGCGATTTTATTTGCTGACAGAGCATTCTTTTCAAAATAAAATATCCATGTGGAAATTAGAAGAAAAAAAAATTGTCCAAGTCAGACTAGAAAAAAAATTTAAAAATTGATTTTATTTATAAAGAGAGAGAGAGAGAGAGAGAGAGAGAGAGAGAGAGAGAGAAGGGGAGGGGAGGGTTCGATAGCCCTCGTTAGATCCTCCCCTTCCTCCTCCTTTTTTTTTTAAATTAATCAATTTTATAATAATATATTTTATAATATTATTTAATTAATACATTTTTAAAATGTCACATCAGCACAAAACGACATTGTTTTAGTTGAGTTTTTACCGACTCAGTTTTCGGTAAGCCACATAAGCAAGTTATATTATTAATATAAGCCATGTCGGATTTCCGGCAACCTTATTTGAGTTGGCGCTTAAGTGATCCAATTTTTTAAAAAAGTGGCACTTAAGTGTATATTTTGTAACTTTTGTCACTTAAGTGTCCCCTTGTGCCAAGTTTTGACACTTCGGCTGTACTTATGCCCTCCAAGTTCTTATTTGACACAAGGTCCCCTATGGGTCCTCTTTTGAGAAAATAGCCAAATTTTGAGCTCTTATTTGAAATTTTCCCAGATTTCTATCGTTGTTTAATGACCTTCTACAAATACTATTCAACTTCCACGATTGATGCACGGATTTAGAGCCTATTAGGTTTCAATGCATCCAATAATTAGTCACATGCATTTAGGTCTTGTAATTAGGTGAATTCCCCCAAGAGTCTATTCAATTTTGGGGAATTTGAAGTGTCTTCTCTTCTATTTAGATTCTTTTGTTTAGTTTCTTTATAATTAGAGGCGTAATCTCCATTGCAAAAGATGATAATTTGAGTATATAATCATATGAGATTTTCCTTTGTGTTAGCATTTCTTTGGGGAATGGATTATTCCTATCATAGTTTCTTCATCCTAAAGGAGTGGACTACTCCTCGATGGTTGTTGGCACTTGATTTTTAGCCAACACGTTGCTAAAGGTAAAACTTGAGATTAGGGTTTTTGATTGCGATGGGACCCATTTCTCAATCAAAAAGAGTCTTTTCACATTTTCTTGCATTGGCCCTCATTTTCACCTCATTTCCTCTTCATTTTCATCATAATCTCAAAAAGTCAAAAAGTTGACCTTTGAGTCCTAAAGTCTAGTTAATCCAGTATAATCCTCTATAATAGGAAATTCTAAAGGCTAGAACATACAAATATTTTGAAGAGCTAGAGGAGGGAATAATGAGCACAATTAGATCGTGGAAGTTCCTAAAGATGGCGGGTCAGACTTCATAGAATTGTGCTAACTCTTTTTTTTGGGATGGATGTTTCCTTACCCATTTGATATTGGGTTTGTAAAATGAAGAAATTGATTTAGAAGGAGGTGGCTTTGCTTTTGAATGAGTTGCTTATGTTTTGGTGATGGTAGTGTAGAAGGCCATGGAGGAATATAGTATTTGGGTGTTGATTGAGATACCAAATATTGGTACTTACCACCTTCTTCTCCAAAGGAGCCGATGGTAGAGTCGACATCTTCCCATTGTTGGAAAAATTATTGCTTAGATGAGCACGGTTTTTTCTTCTTTTTTCCTCCTTTGAAGGATCGTCATCATTTTCTTTTGGAGGGGCTAGATAGAATTCACTATTGTAGTATAGATTCCCAAAGCAATTACCTATATGAGGATCTTTAAAGTAGACAAAATATGCCCCTCAAAGTTGAAAGAATCTATTTTGAGCCTATTTCCTTCACTATTGTCTTTTGGAATGTATGAGTAGGGTATGCAACTGGACAAGGTTTACCCGAGAATTGGAGAGGACCACTCAAAAAATAGAGTCGAGAATAGGTTTTCGGTGAAACCGGTCCGAAAAATTGGTTCCAATTTTTAGTAACTGATTGGAATCGGTGGACCGGTTTCAGGTGGAAACCTACCTGGAACTGGTTTTCTTAAAAAAAATTGAAGACCTACCCTAGCTAAAAAAAGAAAACCTCTCTCTCAAGTCTCAATCGCAAAACCCTATCTCTGTTAATCTGACATGCTTCGATGATCTTAGCCGCTATCTAACTGACGATCACCATTCCCTTTTGCTCCCGCAATGATGACCCAACACATAGCCAAGCTCCCCTGTTCCAACAAGAAGAGGAGGCGAAGGGAGTGGCTAGATCTGGAGTGGAGGTAGGGGGAAGAAGCAGGGATGAGGCTGGGCGGCAGAGAAGGGGGAGAGGAGGTGGTGGCAAGAGGTGGTGGTTAGGCAACGGCCAAACCAATATTGTTTAAACTGAGACCAGATCTGGATTGAAAATGAGGTCAAGCCTAGACCAAATCCGGAAGCTGGGCTATGGAGGTGGAGGTGGGATGAGGAGGCTAAATGGCTAGACTAAATCTAGATTGGGCGGAGGAGACGAGAGGAGGGCGGAGGAGGATGGACAATGAAAGAGGCTGGCTAGTGGAAGTAGGAGGAAGAGGTAGATTGAGTGAAGGCGGGCCAGCTACATGATATTGGCTCTCGGTGTACCTCTAAGTGAGCATCTTCTTAGCCCCAACAAATACTGTTGTTCACTATCGTTGATTGTTGCTTGCTGTTCGTTGCCTCTACTTGCTATTCAACTACCATGACCAAGCTCAAACCAAATGCTGTTCACCGCTAGGCCTTCTACCTCTAATCGCTGCGGGACCACTACCCAAAACAGGTTCCGATGGAAAATAAGGTAGACCCTATTCCTAGATTGGAAAAATAGGGTCACGTCCAAAACAAGATTCATGCAAATAGGGTAGGGTATATGGTTCAAAAAAGGGGAACTTGTTATAACAGGGTCGAATACAGGTTTTAAGTTTGGACCTTACCCTCCCTAGACCCAATCACCCCTATGTGTGAATGCTAAAGGAAGAAGGATTTTTGTTCCTTTTTTATTTGAATGATCAAATTTAATTATCACGCTATCATCCTTCTTCTTAGTGAATTTGGACTCTAAATACTAGATAGGCCTAACATTCTAGTGGAGCTTCTCATAGTTAATCACTCAAGTACCTAAAAGAAGCTAAAATAACTCCAAGAGAGGAATTTGCCTTGGCACATGGATGTATAGAGTTGTTATCCACTACAACAAAAAGACCATCTTTTCTCTTGGATGAGTTAGATCAAGAGCATGATCCTAGGTGAAAAGTTACTACAACAAAGTCTAAAGTCTGGGGAGATCTAGTAATTGCAACTAGGCTGTCAAAACAATGAGCAAACAGGGGTATGAAAGAGCCATTTTGAAGTTGGGGAACAATTTTTCAAACATAGTTCTAGCATTGAGAGTGGTCTCGATAGTCCCAATACAAACATGTTGATAGTTGAGGAATCGAGTATCGATTAGTGTCATGGAGGCTATTACTAAGAGACCATTTTTGTGCGACTGTCCCAATACATTCTCTCTTTACTGAGGAACTGAGTATATCCTTGTCGTAGCCATTTAAGGGGAAATTCAAAAGGGAGATGAATATTGGCATGGGATGTTGGTTAAAGCCGATTGACTAGATGTACTCCTCGAAGTGCTCTGGAGTAAGGTGGATACATTTTTTTTAAATGGATGAGTCAAAAATAAGTGGGCTTAGGAAAGACAAAATGTGGATTTACAAAAGGGAGGTGAATATTGGAAATCTCTCACCTTCGTTGAGGTAACAAACTTCATAAAGATAATCAATCTTGGAGGAATTAGATTTATGGAAAGGAACAGGAAAGTCTAGGTAGCAGCAACATCGATAAATCCAATAATAGTGTTTTATGTAGGTTCAAGTATGGCGGAATGGATCTTCCAATTAGTACTAATGCATTATAAGACATAGAATTATAATCTTAGTTCAATTTAGATAAAGCTAGCTATGATACCAAGAGGAGTTTATAGTATGAAGTACAAACTATTGGTTATCGAAGATAGTTATGCTATTTCATAACATATGGGACTTCCTTGGCCTTTCAAAGAAACTATCTTTTAGTATCTAGAAACCATTAATCTACATCATAAGGTTTCCTAGCCTTAGAAGTTTTCTGGTCAAAGAGAGCCATAAGGGGGTAAGTGGAGAGCATACTCATGAAATCAACTTATCCTATTGAAGTAATAGTATAACTTTAAGTTACTAATGACATTAGACTTCAAGAAAGAGAAGGCAGTGTTTAGAAAGCCATAGAGAGTATATATGATCTCGGGATTTTTTTCAAACTCTGATCTTATTCAACTTCTTGAAGAAGTTACCCTTATATAGATGGGGCCAATAGTACTACAAACTTTTGCTAAATAGACAAGCACCTAAAAGATAGTTTTCAGGATAATAATACATGGTACTAGAGTAAAAAAATGACCACACAAGCATTTGCAAATTACTTTTAATAACTGAAAGACAATAATAAAAGTGCTTTGGCAAAAAGTAATGGCCCATATATAGTGCAATAATGCAGCTTACAGCGTTTAAGACAAGTCCTCGTTGAAAGGTTCACGATGAGAACGGAGGTTGGGGTTGCGATCTCCATCATCTGACCTGGAACCATCAGAGGGTTTTGGAATAGTGTAGCCCAATTGTAGAGACAATCCTAGGTATGCCATCTATCCTATTACATTTCCTGCTTTGCCCAATCTAGTCCTCTTTCATTCCTATTACAATCTGTCCTGCAGATTGCAGGAGTTAGGTCTATTGCTACTAGTACCTGATTCTCTGAAAGGATTGATTCTTGATTGTGACTAGTTCTTCAAATTCAGAAGTCTGAAATTATGATCATAATCCCAAGGGTTTTGGGAAAGTGGTTCTCCCTTGAGATCCTGAGAGGATTGAATGGAAAACTTTGTTGGGATGGTCAACTTTGTTGCAAAAGCTAAGCTCTTTTAGGTTCACAAAATATGAATCTTTTAACACCATAAAGTAAAAATTATAACCCCACAACGCAAAAATCTATAGACAATTTTGAAGTGAAGAAAAAAAGAAATACATATATGATATAAATTTATAATCTCTCAAATACTCTATTAAAATGTGATTAAAAACGAACAAAATTTGTCATATTCCCAAGTTTCTCTCGGATTTGGAATGGATTCTACAGGTTTTGGATGCTGAGGTTCTAACTCTGCCGAGCAACTGGACAAGTCTGCCCACCATCTCTCGCAATGGGCGCTGGTCCCGCAAAACACACACAAGAAAGTCCTCAGGATGGATTTCTTCGGGAGTCCTCCCATGCTCAAGTTAGATTATGATAATGGAAACTAGTAAAATTTGGGCTTTATCACCAAAGTTGCAGGACATTTATTAAGAATGAATTGAGTTCTACTCGCATAGTTGTCCTTTGAGTTGCTGCTCAACTTAATAATCTCCGGTATTTTAGGCGCGCCGAGCCTAGTCAGACAGGACCATTGTGCTTATGTGGTCGAACATTTCCAGGGGTCACGTTCAGACAAGGGTGAACGTTGTAATTGTTTCTTGGCTTTTCATTTGGTCAGCCTTCTCAACGAGCTTCGGCCTTGATAGATCCATATATTTATCTTATTGGTCATATATTGATATGTGGTTTTGAGCCCGATTCATATCGGTTCGCACTAAAATGTAAAAATCGAGAAAACATATATGTGAAAATTATTCAGTTAAGAGTTCAATTAAATATGTAAATTATGACTAAGCAGTGTGTAAGTTGATGGAACCTGTGAATACCGGTTTAGTTCCTAATTTTAGGTGTGGATCCACCGGATAGGATCGATTTTGTTTTAATCTTTATTATTCCAAATTTCCGTAACCCTAATTCCCATTCTTTTCTCGTTCAAACATAGTCACACACCCTCGTCACTCACGCCTCTCACTCTCATTTCTCTCAGTCTTTAGTCACATAGCTCTCGCACCTACCTTGTGACTCGACACCTCTCAAACTTTGCTCTCAATGGTCATTATAGCTTTGTGCATGGAGATGATGACTATTTTTAACTTTCTACGAGCTTCTTCTACTAACATTATTCGTGTAATAATTTAGACTATGCAACAACACTGGTAGGGAATAACAAAATAAAAATAAAAAAACAAAACAAATACAGTTAGTTCTTAGGTGGGTCAAGACTAAGTGGGTCGATTCCTAATTCCACAAACTAAGAACTAGTTCTTTTGGTTTGAATAATTTTTTAAAGAACAAACCAATCCACCCTAGAATCGATTATCCATAGAAGGATAAATGTCAATTACTTGCACGTGCCCACACATTTGCTAATATTGTTTATGTGAACCAATTTAGAAAATTGACAGCTAAAAATATGTTCGGGATTATCTCCATCTTTTACTTTTAACTTTTTCTGAAATCTTTTGGTCACGCACTTTTATCTCCTTATATTTGTCCTATAATTTTTGTAAGGGCCACAGCCCGCTCTCTCCTGGACGCGGACTTTTTTGTTTGTTCATGGAGACATGCTAGCTATGATGAGATCGCCGTAGTAGGCTGGTCAATTTCTGGATGGTTAGGATCCTAAACTAAAACTTAAAACCTAACCTATTAAAATAGATTTCAAATTTTTAGACTCTGAAACTTATTCTACTTGTTTGGAATCGGTTTCAGACCCCATGCTATTTTTTCAGCCCGGTTCCACGGTCTATCTAAGAACCTATTTTATTTTTTTGTTCCTTTTTTATGTTTATTTTTTACATTAAAATCATATAATACTATGAGTAACAAAATGATTTAAAGTAAAAAATAAATAATAGAAATCCCTATCCATTAAAAAGAACAATCCATAAGATGAATACGTAGTCACGTATACTCATAAACGATAACAAGTTCAAACACGAAATATAAAAACATAAATTATAAAACTCTAGTCCCCATTCAACCATAAAAATTTAGGGGAAGATGAAAGACTAGTAATGAGTTATGAAGAAGGACAAAGGACGAAGGAGTGCTAAGGTTAAAATTTAGGGGTAAAAAAAAGATCTTGACTATTTAGCTTATGAAACCATATACAAAATCGGTTCCAAAACAAGGTAGTCCAATATGGTTTCTGGGTGGGTATTCATTTGGAACTTATTCCCAGGCAGGTTGTAATCGATTCCAAAAATTTGAAACCTGTTCTCAGACTAGTTCTAATAAGAACCAGTTCGCAAATTTGCTTTTTGGACGATCCGATCCAGTTCTCGAGTAGAACCGATTTAATTGCCCACTCTAATTGTATGGGACTCCGGTCGACTGGGTGGTACCATTGTTAGCGGAAACTCAAAAGATTATGGAATTGGAAAAGACCCAAGTGTTTTTTTTTTTTTTTTTTGGATAATGCTACGAAAAACTCTAAACTTTACCTTGTGTGACACATTTACCCTAAACTTTTTTTTGTGAAACAAAAAATCCAAAACTTTGCCCTGTGTAACACATTTACCCTAAACTTTGCATCGTGTGACACATTTATCATAAACTTTTTTTTTACCATCAAAAACTCTAAACTATGTCACTTGTGAAAATTTTACCTTAAACTATATTACTTATGATAAATTTACCCCAAAGTTTTTTAGGCTGTAGGCATTTTCGTCATTTTCTATTTTTTTATTTATTTTTATTGAATAAAGGAAGCCGGTGAGGCCATCCTTGCTAGATTCGGAGTCGGGCGAGACTCCGGCGGCCCTTGCCTGATGCCGGTGAGGGCTGGGCGAGGGTCGCCCATGCCTAGGCGGCCAGATCCAGCGAAGGGCTGCCCTCACCCTCGCCTGGGTTGCCCTCGTCAAATCTAGCGAGGGCGGCCTTTGCCTGAGTCAGGCGAGGCTCGGGTAGCCCTTGCTAGCGTCGGGCAAGGGTCGCCCAGGCCAAATCGAGCGAGGGCGACCCTCGCCAGCGTCCGACGAGGGCGGCCCTCGCCCAACACCACGAGGGTCACCCAAGCCTGCGCGGCCCTCGCCCGACTTCAGCGTCGGCAAGGATGGCCTCGTCGGCTTCCTCCATTCAATAAAAAAAAAAAAGAAAAAAAAATGACGAAATTGCCCTCTAGCCCAAAATTCTTTGGGGTAAATTTGTCATACGTATATATTGTTCATGGTAAAGTTATCACAAGTGGCATAGTTTAGGGTTTTTGGTGATACAAAAAAAAGTTTTGGGTAAATGTGTCACACGGGGCAAAGTTTGGAGTAAATGTGTCATATATGGCAAAGTTTAGGGTAAATATATCACACAGGGTAAAATTTAGGGTTTTTTGTGGCATTATTATTATTATTATTATTATTATTATTATTATTATTATTTTGTGAAGTGTACGTTTTTCCTTAAAAGCTTTGAGCCACGCCAACAATGTCAGTTGGATTAATAGTCGGACGTGGCAACGTGGTCTGTCATGTCCCCATTTGTCCTTAAATTCCATGGATGTTTCAACTCGCCAAAAAAAAAAATAAAAATATATATATAATATAGAGATTCATCGCTAAAAAAATTTGGAAAGACCAAATTCAACATTTTGGAATAGTTTATGAATATTCGGTGCCTTTGTCCCTAATATCAAAACAGGATGCATGACTAATTTTGTTTTTTTGGAATTGAGCGGTATTCGATATCTATCGATTTTGCGATGATATTAAAATGAGACGACAAATTCCCTTTATTTGCAAACGCACAAAAAAAAATGCATATAGAGGACATTTGACATTGATAGGCTTGGTAGAAAATATAGCTACTCTCACCGAAACCTGTCTTAATAAATAGGACATTTCTCTAGTACCAAAATCTCTTAAAATCCGAGTGCAAGGTATCATTTTCTCCTTGTTAAAAATTAAAAAATGCAAAAAAGTAATAAAAATCCCAAATTTTACCTACTATAACACATTTACTTCTATTATTTTTTATGACACAAAAAACCTCAAATTTGTACTTATATGACACATTTACACCAAACTTGTATAGTAAGACATATTTACACCAGACTTCTTTTTGTGATACCAAAAATCCCAAATTTATACTCATGTGATTTAACCTAAAATTTTGGGATCATGAAAAAAAAGTTTGGGATTTTTGGTGTCACAAATAAAAGTTTAGGGTTGTAGTCTCATAGAAAAAAAATTGAGCTAATGTATTATACAAGTATAAGTTTAGGATTTTTAGTATCACAAAAAAATAATCTAAAGTAAATATGTTACAACGGGTAAAGTTTGGGATTATTGATGGTAAGTCATGAGAAGTCATGAGAAGTCAACAATCTGAAAATGGGGTCGAAGAGTGCTAAAAATCATACTTTGTGCAATCAATTCCTAATCTCGTTGGGCGAGGCATCAAGTAACCAGGAAAATGGATCTATTTTCACCAATTAAGCATTATTTCGACCGTCATAGTGCAAAAAAAGTAAAAATAGCATTGTTTTTACCAATTGACAGCACAACCATGATTATGACTATTCTTTAAAAAGAAAATTTTGAATTTTACAGAAGACTGAGAGGAACTCAATTTAAAGCTAAAGTCCCAGAATTGACTCCTCAATCTTGAATTCAACCATGAAATATCAATCCAATGTTTGATCAATCACCTGTAAAATCAACAATGACAAAATTTGAAACAATAAATACATATTACCAAAACTCTTATATGTTGAACATCCCAATTATAATTTGATTGAAATACTAACTTAAATATTAACTGAAAACTCAATATTCTTTTGTCCATTTTACATGATATTTGAGTCTTATCCTTCAATTGATGCTCATAGTCAGAGCATGCAACCAATGGGTATGAAAAGCTTTTTATCGAGCTATTCAGGCTCCATATGACTAAATCCACTCAATTTTGACTAAAGAGACATAATTCCCCTTATTCAATTGAAATTTAAAGTGATAGACCTTTTTGTTTTTTTCTGAAGTTGATTAAGAATATCCAATTTTTTCTTTCTAATTTTAAAGAGGGTATTACAATGAGAACTGTCAAAAAGAGAAATTTTCAGGAGATTTAGTTCTTTCTATTTTGTCGAGCAAATTAATGGATTAATTGTCAACTAAAACCAAGAAAATTTTCAACATAAGCAACTTTTTAACACTGTCCAATATCATAAACTTTTCTTTTTGTTGCACTTATTAAAGAAAAAGGTTTTGTTTTTGTTGTACATATCAGCCCAAATTCTTTCTTATCGATTGTCTTTATAGGCCTAAAGGAATAAGCAAATGAAACCAAAAAAGGTCATCTTTAAAGATTTGCAAAAATATAATCACAACTATATAATGCATTTCAAAATTTTTAAAGATGGAATTTTCTCTACCAAAGATATGTGCGTAAAATAAGAAAAGATTTTAAACCATAGTTAAATTTCATTTATTTGGGATTGCAAAAATTTAATATTGTTCATGAAGTGTATCCTTTTTATACTCCTATAATTTCTTACATGCCTTATCTAAAAGTTTATTATAAATGGCAGAAAAAAAATCACTAATTCTTTGATTTAATAATGATTCCCCTTTTTTTAGGCTAATGAAATAACAAATTCACCATAAAAGTGACTTAAGAATAAATAAGTTCAATGAGAGCAATCATGAAGACAACACTAATTTTCACTTTTTAAATAGAAATAACTTTAAATTTGAATGAAAGCTAATATAAACTTACTAAATTGAAAGAAACTCTGCAAATATGGAGACCGACAAACGTGATGATGTCCCTTTAATGAGAATAAGGTAGATTTAGTCATGTAAGAGAAAGAAATAGCCCCACTGAAACTTTTTTTGCATGATTAGGGTTAAAAAAATATCATGCTTTTGCATGATTAGGGTTGAGATCATGCTTTTGCATGTAAGAGCAATTAGGGTTGAAAAATTCGCTTATTCTTTGATTTAATAATGATTCCAACCAAAAAAAAAAAAAACTGTTTTTGCGTGCTTAGGGTTGAAATCATGCTTAATTTGATGACAGGTTTGCTTTTCCAACGTCTTGAATGCCACCAATAGAGAAATTAAGACTTCATTATACAAAATTCAAAAGGTTCAGATTTGATTGCGCTTTTTTCCAAATGTTTGGGACTTTATCACAATTTTCCGAATTTTGTAATCATTTAGAATTGGGAAATACTTTCTTCTATCACTTATTTTATGCCCTATGCACACCTCATAGTACTGTAATAGTAAGGAGAAAGTTGTGCAAATGAAATGGCAAGGTGCAAAAATGTAAATGTGAAGAAATGATAGATAATAGAGATAATGGTGTCCTTGCAACTTTTATCTAAGGTTCTATTTGTTAATAAAATATCAATGATTTAAAGAATATTTTCTTAAAAATGATCACTTATATTGCTTAGAAAAATGAATGAACGAAATTTATCTTTGTTGTGATGAAATTGTTAGACATAAATAATTATCAATAATGGAAATATTTTTCATGGCTAATTATTTTAAGGAATCAGTTTTTAGAAAATATTTTCTAAATCATTCATTTTATGTGAAACAAACGGAACCAAATGTTCACGGTTATCTATTATTACCTTTGAACTTTTGAAGTTTAGCTTGAACAATTATTTTATTAAAGGAAGTGCTTGTAACACCCCATGTCTCGTGTTGGCTCGAAGAGGTCTCATGAAGTGAGTCATAATTAAGACCCCTCCAAGAGGGCTACACTAATCCAAAGCCATAGAAAGTATTTATGATCTCAGGATTTTCACACTCATATCTAATTCAACGTCTTGGAGAAGTTACCCTTATATCGATAGAGTGAAGGGTATCATAGACTTTTGCTACACATACAAGCATCTAAAAGATAGTTTTTAGGATAATAATACATAATACTGTAGTAAAGACATGACCACATAAACATCTTTAAGTTGCTTTTACATAACTGAAAGACAATAATAAAAGGGCTTTGGCAAAAAGTAAAGGCCCTTATATGACACGGTGCAATGATACAACTAACAATGTTTAAGACAAATCCTTGTAGAAAGGTTCGCAATGAGAACAAAGGTTGGGGTCCCGATCTCCATCATCTGAGCTAGAATCGGCAGAGGGTTTTGGATTAGTGAAGCCCAATTTAAGACAATTCTAGCTTTGCTCAATCTGGTCCTGCTGCATTCCTATTGCCATCTCTCTTGCCGATTGCAACCTGATTCTCTATAGGGAGTGAATCTTGGTTGTGGCCATTATTTAAATTCCAAAATCCGAAAGTATGTCCATAATCCCAAGGGTTTTGAGGAAGTGGTCTTCCTTTGAGATCCTGATAGGATTGCATGGAATATTTTGTTAAGATGGTCAACTTTGTTGCAAAAGCTGAGTTCTATTAAGGTTCATAATATACGAATCCTTTAACACTATAAAGTGAAAATTATAACCCCACAATGCGAAAAATCTATAGACAAATTTAAAGTGAGGAAAAAAGAAATATATACATTATATAAATATATAGTCTCTCAAAAACTCTATACTAAAATGTGGTTAAAAACGAACATCATTCATCATATTCCCAAGTTTCTCTCTGATTTGGAATGGATTCTATAGGGTCCGGATGCTGAGGCTCTAACTCTGCTGATCAACTTGACAAGTCTGCTCACTATCTCTTGCAATGGGCGTTAGTCCCACAAAACACTCACAAGAAAGTCCTCAGGATGGACTTTTTCGAGAGTCCTCCAATGTTCAAGATAGATTATGATAATGGAAACTGGCGAAATTTAGGCTTTATCACCAAAATTGCTTGTCATTATTAAGATTGAACTTTGAAGTGCCGCTTAAGTTACAATCTCTAGTCACATTGAGACCGGACCATCGTGCTCGATTGTGGATGTTCAAGTTGTTCGGACGTGATCCAACATTTCCAAGGGCCACATTCGGACAAGGGTGAACGCTGTAATCGTTTCTCAGCTTTTGGTTAGGGGGTCTTCTGGATGGGCTTGGGTCTTAATGGATCGTTATATTTATCTTATTGCTCATGTATTAATTTGTGGTCTTGAGCCCGTTTCATATCAGATTGCACTAAGATGTAAAATTTGAGAAAATGTATACGTGAAAATTACTCACTTAAGCGTTCGATTAAATATGTAAATTGCTAAGTAGTGTGTACTATTCTGAACCCAAAATAAATAAAAATTAGTATTTGCAGTAAATCGAGTTGATAAAACATTCAAGTTATGCTTAGTCCTTTCAACAGTTTGATTGCACTAGAGTAACATAAAGATATATTCTAGAATAAATGTATGATCTAGCCAAATCAAGTTGATTCGACGACAAGTTGAAGCTCTCCTTGACTAACATAGATTTGCAAAAACTTGGCATGAGCATCATTCGAGCTTGACCTAGATAGATCTTTGAAACATTCAAGCTCGACCCGTTTGCAATCAAATAACTAATGTGACCTGAGCTTGAACTTGATAAGCTCATATGTTTCCTCTATAATCATGTCATCTGGCTACATTATGTAGTATTTGAAACTCACTTTTCAATTTCTATAATTAATGATGATTTTTACTTTGATACACATAGAAGCTCTTTTTAGACTTGCGGACCCATCGAGCTGAAAATAGTGAGCTTGAGATCAGCTCAACAAAATGTTCGAGTAACTTGTTACAAATAGCTCCGCACTTGGACGCCATTCCGGTTCACATTGTAATCGACGCCCACGCAGACAAACACGAACAATCCCTCCAGGAGGAACGACGGTACGCCAAATGGCTCCTTCCCCGTGAGGATCTCTCGCGGTCTTGCGTTTTCGCTCTCTTTCCCGCGGAATTCGAGCCTCTGTTCTTGTTTGACGACCCTTTGCTTGGTTTTTTCGTTTGTGGCAGTGCCGTGGTTGAGAACTTGCCTCCTCCGTTGAACTCCAGCGCCGAGCAACCTCCCCTTTTCGATGGAACAACGAGGTTCGACTCTTCTTTTTTTTCCTTCAAGCGTCGCCCGAGTTGGTTCAATGTGATTACTGATAAGATAGGTAGACAAGAGATTGTGTTATGGGTCTGCTTATGTTTGTATTCTCCAAACTTTCTGAAGGTTGTACACCTCTTACGCATGCCCATTTGCTCAGCGCGTCTGGATCACGAGGAACTATAAGGTGACTTCAATTTCCGTGATCATGTGCAATTTAACAAGAGTCATGCGCGATTCGTCATCCTTTTATAGGTCACTGAGTTCATTTTGATTCAGTTTCGGGATTAGTTTCTGAATTGGGATTACATTTGTGGGTTTCAGGGACTGCAGGACAAGATTAAGTTGGTTCCTCTTAATCTTTAAGACAGGCCTGCTTGGTACAAGGAGAAAGTCTACCTGTGAATAAGGTGATCCTTCATTCGCTTGTCATTTGTGCCCATTGCCGGTTATTTAACTCTTTATGTTTGTTTTCAGGTTAGTGGACGCTGATTGTCGTAGCCCTAATTGGTTTAATTTAGAATTCCAAGCAGAGTGCCTGCAGGATTTCGGATTTTAAAAATCTGCTCCTTGTTTTATTAGTTTTTATGAATACCAAAACCAAGTGTAGGTCAATTTTTTTTTTAATGTTTATTATAGAAAATTTCGACTCTTATGGTAGCTGATGTTAACTTGAGAAAATCAATTAGTTCCTTACTTGGTTTATTTGGCCATTTTGACCTTTTAATCAAATGAAAAGGGTGAGTTTTAGCCATTGTTTATTTGATGGGTACATTTTGCCTTTCTTCTGTTGTGACTTATGATTAGGTTCCGGCCTTGGAGCACAATGGGAAAATCAATGGAGAGAGCCTAGACCTCATCAAATACGTGGACAGCAACTTTGAAGGGCCTTCTCTCTTCCCTGATGTGAGCACTGGATAGCAAATGTGCATTTCTTGTTTCTGTGGCTTGTTTAACCAAGTGGCTGCTCTTTGATGTGTAGGATCCTGAAATGAGGAAGTTCAGGGAGGAACTGTGGTCTTACGTTGATGAATTCGTGAACTTGGTCTTCACTTCATTCAAGGGAGAGGGACCGAAAGAATGTGGTAAGTCCTCTAAGCGCTTTTTTTCTTATGACAGTTATCTCTCATCATAAGTGAACTCTGTCTTCTGCATCAGCTTCTGCCTTTGAACACTTGGAGAATGCTCTCGGCAAATTTGAGGATGGACCATTCTTTCTCGGACAATTCAGTGGGGTATGTTGGCATTCTCATATTTGATAAATCGGTGCTTTTTCTCTTTCTAGATTGGTTAAACAATAGATCCATTAATCTATGAGATCCATATGATGTGCAAACCTATCTTGCCAAAAGAAGTTTCGCCTGATACGTGATTATTGAAATGTACTCCTTTTTGTGGTTGACTATTATCTAGGGTCTAATTTTGTGATTTCAGGTGGACATTGCCTACGGCCTCTTTGTTGAAAGATTCCAGAGTTACTTATCTGAAGTATGGAAATATGAATTTACTGCTGGCAGACCTAAACTAGCAGCATGGATTGAGGTACAGGAAGGAAATCTAGTCTCTGGCCAATGCTTGATTTAAGCATCATTTCTCTTCTGTTTTAAACAAAACTCTTTCTTCCCATGAACAAGCGACAACCAAATTCCAAGATTGATTCTGAGTGAAATGGTGAATCGATGATAAACAGTTTCTGGATGGTGTCCATGCTAAACTTTGGCCTGGGTGAACTATTATAGCATGGAGCATGTCTATGGGGAGATCCTAACCTGCCATGAGAGAGTTAAATATAGAATGAGAGAGAAAGTCTCCATTAACCTTCACATCATTCACTGGTTGCAGTGACCATATTTTCTCTGCAAATGCATCCTCTCTTGAAAGGAAAACATGATTTGCCTGTAGAGACCAAGCAGTTTTACAGACAAACCTTTTGATCAAGTGTGCTTATACTACTTGGGCAAGTCAAGTCATAGAGTTACAAATTCAGCAGCCCTGCTCAATTTTTCCTTGCTCGAGACCATATCATGCGTTGATCTTTCTTTCTACTTCATCCCGGCGAGGAAATGGACAAGGTTGACGCTTACAAGCAGATGAAGACTGATCCTAAAGAATTTGTTGAGTATTGCAAGGCGCACTTCAGGGTAATGCTTCCAACCCAGACTCAAACTTGATGTCATGGTCTTTTATGAACAACATTCTTTCCCCTCTTGGCCCGGCGAGCTTGTTTCCAGTTGCTAATCCGTTTTTTCTTCGAATACAGGCTCAGCAGTAGATGGAGTCATGACCGTGGTATTGCTCTATACGAAGGGAATAAGAGGAGTAAAGAAAAGAGTGGAATGACTTCATAGTTGATATACCCGTTCTTTTGATGTTTCTCTAAAGCTGGTTGTGTTGTGCATCAGCTCTAGATGCAGCGATGCCTCTTTATAGCTTGAAATTAGTATAATGACGTTACTATAAATTTCATAAATAAATAAGAAAAATTGATTTTCGAATCCTTATACGTCTAATGTTATTATGAATTTCATAAATTAAAAAAGTCGATTGTCCTTACACATGGCATTTACCATTACTTTTAATATTCAAATCAATAATTTAGAATTGGGATATCATATGACTCATGAGGATGATTAAGTTACAATTGAAAAATTAGATATAACTAATTTCTTTGACTACAAACACAGAAAGGGTCAAACGGAATCCACGAGGACATTACTTTCTGTGCATGAGGAAAATTTCTTTTAAGCAGGTAGCTGCTCGTTGATTTTATTACGTGATCGGGCACTCAACTACACTATTCAATTAACCGAATGGATCATGGGGTTGATGGTTGACACAATTTGGAATTAAATTAGGCAACGCATATAATTGTCGAAGCCATTTTTCAAGTAGTACTGCCTAGCTCAGACGGCTTAGACCTTATTTACGCATGATTCGTTCATACCATTGTATAGTCCTCCTTTTCTCTTTTTCTTTTAAATTTAGCGACCAGTCCAAGCACAAGTTAGCGCCTGGTCCCCCATCAAGTACTTTCTCTTTCTCTTTCTCTTTCTCTCCTCGATCTGGATCTAGGGCTCGGCTTAGATATGCCCTGATTGAAAGTCTAGTCAGGTTGGCATGGCGGCGGCAATAGCTGGTCGGCGTGAGCGTTGGCAGTCACCATCGATGCCTTGCTTAGGCGTTGCAGAGGGCGGGAAGGTAATGTGTGGTGAGAAAGAGGTTGGTCCTGGAGGTGGGCCGCGGAGTCAGTAGGCGAAGGATGGCGATGGCGAGGCGGCTGTTTGAGCTTTGTCGGATGAGGGATTGTACAAAGAGGAGGTGATGATCGTATGGATGAGAGAGAGATTAGGGAAAAAACTAAGGTGGCGATTGGCAACCGGGGTAATTTCATAATAGAATAAATCATATCCTGCATTTGGTATTTATTCAAGATAGGATAAAGTCAGATATAATGGAGATATAAACCAAATAAAATTTTCTTATAGAAAATGTGAAATAAAGGTGAATAGGATTTCTAATATATATAATAGAAAATTTATTTTTCTCAAATAAGAAACTTTTTAAAATAAAAAATTAAAATTACATTCCAATATAAATAACATTTGAAATCTAATTAACAAAAAATAACAATTTATCTTTTTTTAAATTTCATCTCATCTTTATTTATATATTCAAATTTTATTCTATTTCATAATATACATTTAATATATAAACATCATATGTTTATTACATATTTTAGGCATTTTGTTATTTTAGGTATATTAGTACAATGGGAAAATGCCAAAAAAGGGCTTCAAGTACTCTTAGTTTTTCAAATAAGAGCCCGAAATAAATTTTGTTCTAAATAAGGGCTCAAAGTGGTCATGATTATTTCAAATAAAAGCTTAAAGTGGTTGTGATTATTTCGAATAAGGGCCTAACTTCGCCAATCTTAGGTTGGCTAAATTTTCTAACTAGGTAAGGGCATTTTCATCATTTGCTAGTTTTTTTTCTTTTATTTTTTTTTCTAGCTCATCTTCTTTGTTGCTAGTGGCCAGCCGGCCATTGATGAAGCCCATAGAAGGTTGGGTGAGGGTTGCCTTCACTCGATCCAACAAGGGCCACCTTGTCGACCACAGGCGAGGGATGGCCTCGTGGCCACCCACGAGGCTAGCCCTCGCTGATTGCAAGCAAGGTCGACCTCGCTAGATTTGGCGAGGGTGGACCTTGCATTGCGGCCACTTGAGAGGTCGAACCTCCTCAGCCATAAGCGAGGCCAACCTTGCCAGATCTGGCAAGGGTCGGCCTCACCGTAGGGTCGGCAAGGGCGGGATAGCGAGGGGCGACCTCGTGGGTGGTTGCGAGGCAAGGATCGTGCTGCCCTCGTGTGTGGTTGCGAGGGGCAACCTCAGCTAGGGTGATGGTCGCCTCACTAGATCAGGCGAGGATGACCCTCACCTAGCCCACTTTCGGCTTTGCCAGTGGCTAATCGACCACCGGCCACGAAGAAGAAGAAGAACCAAAAGAAGAAAAAAAAGGAAAAGGAAAAGGAGAAAATAATAAATTACGAAAATACCCTTAATTACTGGAAAGTTAGGCTTTTATTTGAAATATATATAATTATTTCGGGCTCTTATTTGAAATAATATCCATTTTAGGCCTTTATTTGAGAAAGTGAAGGCATTTAGGGTCTTTATTTGAAACACGGTTCACTTTAGGCCTTTATTTAAAAAATTAATGGTACTTGAGGCCCTTTTTGAAATTTTGCCTAGTACAATTTACTATTTATAAAATTTTTATTAGAGAATAATGGAGGAGAAAAATATATAAAAAAGAAATTACTTAAAATCAGAGAGGAAAAAATAATTAGCTGTTTTGGTATGGTTGTTTTGCTTATCCCTACTCTCTACTACAAAAGAGAATAGATCTATTTAAACACCTATCTAAAGTATGAATTGCCTTAAAAAATTTGAATTCTATTTTGCACTGCTATTTGGACTAAAATTAGCTATTTTCGCCACATCTATCAATGCTTGTCTTCGTACACTTGCGCACTCCACCACACACAATATTTTGCCAAAAAAATTCCAAAAATTTTATGTTACATTTGATCGTCAGATTTCTAATCAAAATAAAACTAAATATAATTAGATATAAAATCAAGGAAATTCGGTATATCCTATCAACTGTTTGGTGATCGCAGTAATAAAATTGGATATATTTACATAAAATTATGTATATTGGTTAGTATAAATAGCATATATATGTAAATAAACATAAAAATTCACAAATGAAGAAGATAAAAATCTCATGCGAAACCCCATTTGATGAGAGGGTTTCGGCTTTGTGAGTCTTAGCTATCCAGTGCGGCTTGATTTGTGTCTTTGGGCTCATAAAAAAGTCGGACTCCTTTGGGCTGGACCAGTAAAACTTGACAATCGTGTATAATGGACTAGGAAGCCCAAGAAATCTCTGCCCGGTCCAAGATACGTGACAACTGATAAGCTATCAGAAGTCAAACTCCACGTGCAGATCAGAGCCACTAAAGTTGAACTCGAGTCACGCTTCTTCTTTAACCATCCTGTCTGGATTTGTATTGATTCGCATCCTCTGTGATGTGTTTTGTGGGCCAGAGGTTATTTGTTTAAATTGGTATAGCAATTCAGCCAAGGAACAAAAGATCCACTTAAATAATAATATGCGTTTGACATTTACATCTGGTATGCCCGTCGCGACATCACTACCTCAGCCCGTCATCACTATCTCTAATTGGAACTAGATATGATGAATTTTATTTTTTCGGACATTTACATCTGGAACTTTACAGGGAGACGTTACAGAAATCGCCTTCTCCTTGCACTCACCAAGCAGACAAATCTCTGAGCAAAAACCGAGGAACCATACATATCTGACGGAAACGATGACGTCATCACTCTCCGTTTCGTCACTGCTCGCGACATCACTGCCTTAGCCCGCCCCTGCGCTCCTCCCTCTTAAATAGCTTCGCCCTTGGAGGACATTCTCATTCCCATCGACGCCGTCCCGCACAAACACAGACATCTCGCAGATTTCCTCTCCAAGACCTACGTACGCTAATGGCTACTCCGTAAGAATCTCTGGCGACCTTGCGCTTTCGCTCTGCTTCCTGCGAGATTCGAGCCATTGTTTCTGTTTTTTGACGATCCTTTCTGGGTTTTTCGTTTCGATTCCGTCGCAGTGCTGCGGTAGAGAACTTGCCTCCTCCGTTGAGCTCCGGCGCCGAGCAACCTCCTCTCTTCGATGGAACCACGAAGTTCGATTCTTTTTTCTTTTCTTTCATTTTTTTTTTTTTTTGGGTCCTTGAGCTTCGTTCGAGTTGACTCTGCGTGATCACTGATTAAATTGTTAAACAAGGGATTGTCGTATTGTCTGATTATGTCTGTATTCTCCGAATTGTCTGAAGGTTGTACACCTGTTACACATGCCCATTTGCTCAGCGCGTCTGGATCACGAGGAACTGCAAGGTGGGTATTGCGATCATGTGAAATTTAACATGAATCAAGCGACATTTGTCTTTTAATGTCATTTAGTTGATTTTGATTGGGGCCGTGATTAGTTTCTGAAATGCGATTGTATTTCCGAGATGCAGGGACTGCAGGACAAGATTAAATTAATTCCTCTTAATCTTCAAGACAGGCCTGCTTGGTACAAGGAGAAAGTCTACCCCTTGAGTAAGGTGATTCTTCTTTTGCTTGTCTTTTGCCTGTTGCTGGCTGTTTTAATTCTTTCTTTGCGTTTCAAGTTAGTAGCCCAGATTCTCCGCCAGACACTGATTGTCAAAGCCCAGATTGGATTAATTTAGGATTCCAAGCGATTACTGCTGGATTCTGGATTTAAAGATTGGCTCCTTGTGTTAATAGTTTTCTTGTATTCCAAAACAAAGCGTGGCTCTATTGTGATTTTCATTTTTAGAAAAGTTTTAAGACTCTTGAGGGTAGCTGATTTTAGTTTATAGGAACTAAATTGGCCTTTTTGACCTTTCAAATGAAAAGGATAGGTTTTAGCCATTATTGATTTGATGGGTACATTTTGCTTTTCTCCTGCTGTAACTTACGATTAGGTCCCGGCATTGGAGCACAATGGGAAAATCACTGGAGAGAGCCTAGACCTCATCAAATACGTGGACAGCAACTTTGAAGGGCCTTCTCTTTTCCCCGATGTAAGCACTGGATAGCAAATGTGCATTTTTTTTTCCTGTGGCTTGCACATGACAGCATAACTAAGTGGCCTCTCTTCGTTATGTAGGATCCTGAAAAGAGGAAGTTTGGTGAGGAACTGTGGTCTTATGTTGATGAATTCATGAAGATAGTCTACACTTCATTCAAGGGAGAAGGACCAAAAGAATGTGGTAAGTCCTCTAAGCACTTTCTTTGATGATAGGTATCTCCATTACCATTAATGAACTTCATCTTCTGCATCAGGATCTGCTTTCGATCATTTGGAGAGTGCTCTTGGCAAATTTGAGGATGGACCATTCTTTCTTGGACAATTCAGTAGGGTATGTTGGTGTTCACGCATTTGAAAAGGGGCTTTTCAGTTGGTTTTCTTTTTCTAGATTGGTTAAACAAGAGATCCGTTGATCCATGCAATTCACATGATGTGCGAACCAATCTCAGAGAAAGAAATTTTTCCCAAATGTGGCTATTGAGATGCAGCTCTTTTTATGATTGACCATAATTTGAGGCCTAATTTTGTGACTTCAGGTGGACATTGCCTACATCCCATTTGTTGAAAGATTCCAAATCTTCTTATCTGAAGCATTTAAGTATGACATCACTGCTGGCAGACCTAAGCTAGCAGCATGGATTGAGGTATGGAAGGAATCTAGTCTCTAGCCAATGCTTGTTTTAAGTTCCATTTCCTTTCCATTTTGAACAGAAGTTCTTTCTTCCCATGAATAGCAGAAGCTAAATTTCAAGATTAATTCTAAGTAAAATGGTGAATCAATGGTAATAGTCTCAGGATAGTGTCTGGAGCTAAACTTTGGCCTTGTTGAACCATTGTAGCGTTGGAGCATGTCTCTGAGGAGATTATAAGCCTGCAGTGAGGCAATCATTATTTGAAGTCACCAAACATGCTTAGTGGGATTTTCATTAGTAGTCTTTTATAATTTTCTTGTAAAGCCATATATAGAATGAGAGTCCTCATTCACTACCGACCTTCATATCATTCACTGGTTGTGGGGATTACATTTTATGTAAGTGCATCCTATCTTAAGAGGAAAACATGAATAAGTCACATTCAGAGAACAATTAGGTTTACAGACATCCTTGGGATCTAGTGTGCTTATACTACTTGGACAATGGAAGGTCATATTGATACTACTTGCAGATTCAGCAGCTCTGCTCAATTTCATCCTTGCTCAAAACCATATAATGCATTGATGTTCCTCTTACATCATCCCATGCAGGAAATGAACAAGATCAACGCTTACAAGCAGACAAAGACTGATCCTATAGAACTTGTTAAATACTACAAGAAGCGCTTCACTGTAATTCTTCCAACCCAGACTCAAACTCATGTCATGAATTTTTCTGCACAACTTTCTTTCCTCTCTCAGTGCCAGTGAGTTTGTTTCTAGTCGCTGATCAGTTTTTTCTTCAAATGCAGGCTCAGCAGTAAATGGGGTCGTGGCCATGCTAGGCCATGTATGAAGGGAATAAGGGGAGAAAGAAAAGAGTTGAATGATTTGATTGTTGATATACCTTCTTTTGATGTTTCTCTGAGGCTAATTGTGTCGTGTATCTGCTCTAGATGCAGCAATGCTTTTCTACAGCTTGAAAATGTTGTCAGGGTATTACTTGAAATTTCGCAAATAAAACAGTTCATTTTCGAATCCTTTGTGTTACGGTCTGTCTTCATATTGATGTTTCTTTGGGCTTTTCCTGGCTTCCTCTCATCAAAGCTGCGAAACTATCCTGGCTATTCCTGATGTTTTCGCATCTTGAGACTTACTTAGATAGAAGAAGCTGTTCATTGAAGAAAAAAGAAGAGGAAGCTATTGTTATAATATAACTGTTAAAAGTACTGAAAGATATAAGTGCTTAATTTGGGTTGTGGCATTTTTCTGAAAGAAGCGGTGCTTAGAACAACTATAATTATTGCCCTCTAAATCAGATTATAGTTAATTCTTTTTTGTTCTAGCTTTTCTTTGTTAAAGAATATCATCAGACTTCGCTGGGTATATATAAATGTAACATTGTCCATACATGTAGCATTTACCGTTACTCTGAATATTCGATTCAAGAATTCAGAATTGGACAAATGGCACGAGACAACACCAATATCTTTTACTACAAATGCAGAAAAGGACGAATGCCAATGCATAAAGACGTCATTTTCCTAGTGGAGGAAATTTCTTGAGCAGATTAATGGCAAAGATGCCTTGTTAGTTAAGATGTTATATTTTTGTCATCTTGATATTAATAGTGACGACTAAGGAATATATATTCACCTATGTATATCAGTGAGTTGCTATATGCTAATTGCACGTCATGAGCTTTGTACGTTCGGTGAGGGAATATGGGGCTCTTTGGATCATCTCTAAAGTTTAATTCGTTTTCGTTGATTGAACCAACCCACTCCTTATTTATGTAGTCAAAGGCCAATTTTGACTACAACTTAATAATTATATTCAAAGTTGAAAGTGTCAATTATGCAGAGAGGTAATCAACAATTATCAATTTTGCGGGCATCAATCAATTACCTCATTACAAATTTAAAGCTTGTCATTGATTCTAAGGCTACTATATGATTACCTAACAATCAGAGGCTATTAAGATAAGTTTCTATCATTTTTTGATGACCTTCTATGGCGACTGTTCAGCTTCTAAGATTGGTGCATGAATTCAGAGAGCCCTATTAGGTTTCAATGCATTCAATAATTAGTCACATGCATTTCTCTTAATATATAGCTTTTTATGAGTCTTTATTGTGGTGTTACTGTTAAGAGTCATAATTAGATGAATTGCCCCAAGAGTCTATTTGGTTTCAAGGAATTGAAGTCTTCTCTTTTGTCTAGTTTCTTTATAAGTTGAGGTGTAATCTCCACTGTAGAAAACGATTATTTGAGTATATAAATATATGAGATTTTTCTTTATGTGAGTAAATATTTTTGGAGAATGGATTACTCCTATCCTAATATCTTTACCATTGGAGAGTGGACTATTCGTTGATGGTGAGCCAAGCAGACCTTTATCCCAAGCTAGCGGTTTGTTTTTTAGGTTCTAGTGGTGAGTTCCCCCCTACCAAAGTCTTTTATCTATGGTGGATGGTTCATCCTTTAAGCCTTGGTAGGGAATTTCTTCTATCTTGCTCTTTATCCTTGTTTGATGGTTCATTATTTATATCTTGGCAATGATCATATGTATATCATGCATTTACATTCATCCATCAACACTCATCCCTATACACTTTGATCTATTCATGCTTTCCTTGACATCACTCGAAATAACATTCGCTTGCCCCTGCAAACGCATCAATGTTTATCCATATGCAGTTGATCACCGAATTATATGTACCTCATAACATTTATTTTATGGCACACATGGTTATAGTCATTTTATACACATCTGGTGAATTATGTCTTAAAAGATTTGAAATAATCTGTTTGGAAAAAGTAAGTGAATACCTGTGGTTTAGATTAAGTTGATATTGTTGTAACTAAAGTGAGAAAGTGATGACAAATTTGAATATGTAATTAAAGATGTGGATTCTTGGCATCCAAATCTTAGTACATGTTAAAGGTACCAAATCCCATCAGAGTAGATGAGCATGTGAGGAACCAAGAACCTTATTTGACTCAATACAATAATACAACTTACAATGTTTAAGATAGGTCCTCATGGAAAGGTTTGTGATGAGATCAAAGGTGGGGCCCTTAATTTCATGGCCTAAAATTTCCATACAATTTGAATATAGCATGAATACTTAATATATCCTCTATCATGTACACAACCATACAAAATCATGAATTCTAGTACAAAATGTAAATAGCTACTTTTTCTACGCACTCCGATCCAGTTCTCAAGGGGGCTTTGGAAGCACTAATCTAAATGTCCCTGACCAAATTGTGTGGTCTTTTGGGGTGAGGCTAAACTTAGTAAACGAAAAACTCTGGCCTAAAGTGGAGATCTACTCACCACTTGACCCTAGAGCACATCATTATAGTAACAATCAACAAGTAATATTAAATATCATTTAGAGGATAATGGGGAGAATTACCAAAAATATCCTAAACCTATTGTAATTGTACTGATTTAGTCTTAAACTTTTTTTTTGGTTAATTAAGTCATAAACCTTTTACAATTGTACAAATTCAATTCATCCCGCCAAATTTTGCTAGCGGTGCTAACATGGATGTTAACTAGCACCAATCGTCCGGCGAACGTTGACATGGTAATTTTTTAATAATTATTTATTTATTTTTTGAATTATTTATTAATTTTTTTCTTTTCTTTTTCCTTTTTTTTCTTATCATTGTCTTTGGCTTCCTGTAGTGGCCAGTGAGGGTCACCACCCTCATCAACGGCCTTAGCTAGATTTGCACAAGGCCACCGGCGACGTAGTGAGGCTGCGTGAGGGCTGATCGATAGCCATCGAGGGCTTCATGGCCCATGCCAAAGCCTTGTTGGTCACTACGAGAAGCCAAAGAGGAAGAAGGAGAAAAAAGAGAGGAAAAACTAGAAAAAGAAAAAATTAATAAAAAATTCGAAAATAAATATAATATTATTATAAATTGTCGCGTCAGTGTTCACTAATCAGTGTTCATATCATGTCGACTGGAAAAAATTAACCGGATAAACTGAATTGATACAATTGCAAAATTTTTAGAATTCAATTGGCTAAAAAATAAATTTAGGATTAAATTGACACAATTACAATAGATTTAGAACTTTTTTAGTAAATCTCCCAAGGATACCAATCATTCATATATTCAAGATATTTCGTAGTTATTCATGTATTCATAATAGAATATTTCGATCATTCTAAGAATAAGACCTATATTCTATTCTACACAATTCAAATATTTGGATGCTAATCCATAGTGCTGCATGTTAACGATTTCAGTTACTATGAGTACACATCATAGTATAGACTCATAATTATGAAGAGTGGACTATTCCTTTATGGTGAGCCAAGCAGACCTTTTATTCTAGACTGGTGGTTTGTTTTTGAGACTTTAGAGGTGAGTTTGCCCCCACTGAGGTCTTTTATTTATGGCGGATGGTTCATCCTTTAAGCCTTGGTAGCGAACTTCTTCTATCTCACTCTTTATCCTTGTTTGATGGTTCACCCTTTATATTTTAGTCGTAATCATACTTATACCATGTATTTACATTCATCCATCAACACTCATCCCTATACACTTTGATTTATCCACGCATCCCTTGACATCACTCAAAATAACAATCGCTTGCCCCTGCAAATGCATCAATGTTTATCCACGTGCATTTGATCACCGAATTATATGTACCTCATAACATTTCTTTTATGGCACACATGGTTATAGTCATTTTATACACGTCAAGTGAATTATGTCTTAAATGGTTTGATCTATTCTACATGATTCAAATATTTGGATGCTAATCCATAATGCTGCATGTTAACGATTTCAGTTACTAGGAGTATGCATCATAGTATAGACTTATAATTATGGAGAGTGGACTATTCCTTGATGGTGAGCTAAGTAGGCCTTTTATTCTAGGCTGGTGGTTTGTTTTTGAGGCTCTGGTGGTGAGTTTCCCCCTACCGAAGTCCTTTATTTATGGAGGATGGTTCATCCTTTAAGCCTTGGTAACGAACTTCTTGTATCTCCCTCTTTATCCTTGTTTGATAGTTCATCCTTTATATCTTAGTGGTGATCATACTTATATCATGCATTTACATTCATCCATCAACACTCATCCCTATACACTTTGATCTATCCGTGCTTCCCTTGACATCACTCAAAATAACATTCGTTTGCCCCAGCAAATGCATCAATGTTTATCCATGTGCATTTGATCACCAAATTATATGTACCTCATAACATTTATTTTATGGCACACATGGTTATAGTCATTTTGTACATGTCAAGTGAATTATGTCTTAAATGATTTGAAATAATACGTTTGGAAAAAGTAAGTGAATACTTGTGGTTTAGATTAGGTTGATATTATTGTTACTAAAGTGAGAAAGTGATGACAAATTTGAATATGTGATTAAAGATGTGGATTCTTGGCATAATTATAAGTTTATATTATGATGTGTACTCATAGTAGCTGAAATCGTTAAGATGCAGCATTATGAATTAGCATCCAAATATTCGAATCGTGTAGAATAGAATAAATGTCTTATTCTTAGAATGATCAAAATATTCTATTATGAATACCTAAATAACTAAGAAATATCTTGAATATATGAATGATTGGTATCCTTGGGAGATTTACCAAAAAAGTTCTAAATCTATTGTAATTGTAATTGTAATTGTGTCAATTGAGTCATAGATTTATTTTTTGGCAATTGAATCATAAACCTTTTGCAATTGCATCAATTTAGTTTATCCGGCCAAATTTTACCAATCGACACTAATGTGAACATCGATCGGTGAATGTTGAAATGACAATTTTTAATAATATTTTAGTTATTTTTGAATTTTTTTATGAATTTTTTCTTTTTCTATTTTTTCCTTTTTTTTTCCTCTTCTTCCTCTTTGGCTTCTCATAGGGGCCGGCGAGACTTTGGCAAGGGCCGTGAAAGCCGTGCAAAGGGTTGCGTCAGTTGTTGGCGAGGGTCATAGCCCTTGCATGGCCTCACTTACAGTCACCAGTGGCCTCACCCAAATTTAGTTAAGGCCATCAACGAGGGTGGCGATCCTCGTTGGCCACTATGGGAAGCCAAAGAGAAAGAAGAGGAAAAAAAAGGAAAAGAAAAAAAAAAAATTAATAAAAAAATTCAAAATAAATAAATTGTTATTAAAAAATTACCATGTCAACATTTACCGGACGATTGACGCTAGTTGACATCCACATCAGCACTGGTCGGCAAAATTTGGTAGGATAGACTGAATTTGCACAATTGCAAAAGGTTTATGACTTAATTGACCAAAAAAAAAAAAAGTTCGGGACTAAATTGATACAATTACCATAGATTTAGGACATTTTTGGTAATTCTCCACGTTGTCCTCTAAATGATATTTGATATTACTTGTTGATTGTTACTATGATGTTGTGCTCTAGGGTTGAGTGGTGAGTAGATCTCCATTTCAGGCCCAGAGTTTTTCATTTACTGAGTTTAGCCTCACCCCAAAAGACCATACAATTTGGTTGGGACATTTATATTAGCGCTTCCAAAGCTCTCTTGAGAACTGGATCAGAGTGCGTAGACAAAGTAGCAATTTACATTTTGTACTGGAAGTCATGATTTTGTATGATTGTGTACATGATAAGGGATATATTAAGTATTCATTCAATATTCAAATTGTATGGAAATTTTAGGCCATGAAATTGAGACCTCCACCTTTGATCTCATCACAAACCTTTCCACGAGGACCTATCTTGAACACTATAAATTGTATTATTGTATTAAGTCAAATAAGGTTCTTGGTTCCTCACGTGCTCATCTACTCTGGTGGGATTTGGCACCTTTAACATGTAATAATGTCCAGTTGATCCAGTATAATCCTCTGAAATAGGAAAATCCGAAGGCTAGAACATTTAGATATTTTGAAGAGCTAGAGGAGAGGAACAATGAGTGCAATTAGATTGTGGAAGTTCCTAAAGATAGTGGGTTAGACTTCACAGAATTGTGCTAACTCTATTTGTTAGGATGGATATTTCCTTACCTATTTGCGATTGGGTTTGTAAAACCAAGAAACTGGTTTAGAACGAGGGGGCTTTGCTTTTCGAAGGAGTGGGTTTATGTTCCGGTGATGATGATGTAGAAGGCTAGGGAGGAATGGAGTATTAGGGTGTTGAGGAAGATACCAAATATCAGTACTTAACACCTTCTTGGGGATCCATTAGTTGTGTCAACATCCTCCCATTTTTGGAAAAATTATTTTATAGATGAGCGAGATTTTTCTTATTTTTCTTTGAAGGCTGTCATCCTTTTCTTCTAAAGGGGCTAGAAAGAATTTGCTCTATTAGTATAATTTCAAAAGCAATTACCTGTATAAGGATCTTTAAAGTAGACTAGTGGATTCCCCTCGATTTTTTTTTGTTTGATTTTCCCCCCTAAGTAAGAGTCTATTTCGAGCCTTTTTCCTTCATTGTTGTTTTTGGAATATACGAGTGCATCATCAAAATGGTATGAAACACAGAGAAATAAGTGTTTTTCTTCATTTTCCTTTGAATGATCAAATTTAATAAACACGTCATCATCCTTCTTCTTGGTGAATTTGGACTCTAAAGACTAGATAGGCCTAACATTCTAGTGGAGCTTCCTATAGTTAATCACCCAGGTACCTAAAAGAAGCTTAACTAACTCTAAGCGAGGAATTTGCCTTGGCACATAGACACACGAAGTTGTTAACAACTAAAGGAAAAAGAGCATTGTCTACTCCCGAAACAGTTAGATCAAGAGCATGATCCTGGGTAAAAAGTTACTATAGCAAAGTCTAAAGT
The DNA here is from genome assembly GCA_014182735.1 of Corymbia maculata. Classification (NCBI taxonomy): domain Eukaryota; kingdom Viridiplantae; phylum Streptophyta; class Magnoliopsida; order Myrtales; family Myrtaceae; genus Corymbia; species Corymbia maculata. The sequence continues at coordinate 3,180,368 of CM024688.1, read as the reverse complement.
CTGGGGAGCTCTAATAATTTGCAATTGGATTGCCAAAGTAGTGAGCAAACTGGGGTTTGAACAAGTCATGTTGAAGTTGGGGAACAATTTTACAAACGCAATTTTAGCATTGAGAATGGTTTCAACTGTCCCAATAAGGGCATGTTGGTGGTCAAGGAATTAAGTATTGAGTAATGTCATGTATGCAATTACTAAGAGACCTTTTCATGCGACTATCCTAATACATTCTATCTTTATTAAGGAACTGAATATATCTTAGTTGTAGCCATTTATGGAGAAATTCAAAAGGAATCTATAGATTGACAAAGTGTTCTTGTTGAGTAGTTGGGATGGAGTGTTGGTTATAGCAAGTTGACTAGATGTAATCCTTGAAATCCCTTGAAATATGGCGGATACATTTTCTTTAATGGATGAATAAGTGGGCTTAGCAAAGACAGGATATGCATTTACAAAAGGGAGATGAGTATTGGAGATCTCTCATCTTCATTGAGGTAAGAAACATCATAAAGATAATCAATCTTGGAGGAATTAGTTTTATGGAGAGGAATAGAAGAGTCTAGGGTAATAGCAGCATTGATACATCCAAAAATATTGTTTTCTTTAGGTTCAAATATAATGGAATGGATCTTTCTCTTAGTACTAATGATTATAAGATGGAGAATTATAATCTTAGCCCAATTTAGATCAAGCTAGTTCTAATAGCATGAGGAGTCTATAGTATTAAGTATAAAATATTAGTTATCAAAGATAATTATGCTATTCTAATGTTGTGCAAAAGAACACCCTAAAACTAGATAAGAAAGAAAACAAGAACAATCAAGAATATGGAGATTTATGTGGTTTGGTGAAAATCCGCCTACGTCCATGGGAGAGAGATGATTTCTTATTTGAGTGTATCTCATAAGTACAAGGTACAATGTTGAAAAAAATAGATCTTCAAATATCTACTTTCCTAATCCTAGTAAGAAAGGAATTCCACCCTTAAATATATTATCAAATTTGAAACTAACTAATAAATCTTCGGTAATTATCCCCTATATATTAAAGATATCATGATATATTCTAGTTATATTGAATCAAATTATTTCCCATGAAAATCTCTTATAAATAGGTCCAAATCTAGGAAATATATTTGGAAACAAATAGCCTGCAATCTTCAAACTTTCTTAGATTTCCCGATCGACTTTTTAATTTTGAATTTCCAATTGATTGAAATTTTGTGGAATTCGAGACAAACAAATCTCCACGTTTGGCTTGAATAAACCATAAGCCTCCTCTTGAACCAAGAAAATGAATATATCTCTCCCTCCACCGTACCTTTGCAAAGGTACGCCCACACCTAGATTGGTGTGGCCTCCATTAACTTCAATGATGAGTGAGAGAAATCAACTCCCTGCAAAACTTGAACTTCTCTGAAGTAAACGTCTTTGTGAGCATATCCACAGGGTTATCTTTAGTATGAATTTTCTTCAAAGCAATGCTACCATTCTCTATAAATTTTCTAATTTTGTGGTATTGAACTTCAATATGTTTCATTCTGAAATGAAACACTTGATTCTTTGTGAGACATATTGTGCTTTGGCTATCACAATATAGTGTAGCACTTTCTTGATTTATACCCAACTCTGTGACCAAACTAGTCAGCCATATTCCCTCTTTCACAACCTCACTTACTGCCATATACTCAACTTTGGTTGTAGACAATGCTACAATAGGTTGAAGCATTGTCTTCCATGAAATAGCTCCACTGCCAAGAGTAAAGACATATCCTGTGATGGACGTTCACTTGTCCAAATCACTAATGAAGTCTAAATCAACATAACCTGCTTAATTGATCCATCCTCCCTTGGAACTGAACATCAAACCCATTCCGGTAGTTCCAAACAAATAACGAAAAATCCACTTAACAACTTCCCAATGCTCCTTACCTAGATTGCTCATGTATCAGCTAATGAGACTCACCGCATGAGCCAAATCTGATTTGCTACAAATCATTGCATACATGAGGCTCTATATTGTGCTTGCATTAGGTACTTGAGACATCTTTACAACTTCCTCATGTGAAATAGGGCATTGTTTTTAGAAAATTTTAAGTGATTTGTTAAGGATGTACTAATCGGTTTAACTTTACTCATGTTGAACCGCTACAAGACTTTATCAACATAGTTCTTTTGATTTACCTAAAGCTTAGTTGCATGTCTATCTCGAAAGATTTCCATGCTAAGGATCCTCTTTGGAACACCAAGATCCTTCATATCAAAGTCATTACTTAACTGAGATTTTAGGGAAACAATGTCTCTCATTTTTCTTGTAGCAATTAACATATCATCAACATAGAGCATCAACAGAATAATCGACTTATCATCCAAAACTTTGTAGTATACACAAGAGTCATGCACACTCCTCATGTAGCCAATATGAAGCATAAAAGAATCAAACCTTTTATTCCATTGCCTCAGAGATTGCTTCAAACCGTAAAATGATCTCTTAAGCAAACATACATGATCCTCGTTTCCTTCCACCTTGAATCTTTCAGGCTGCTCCACATAAATTTTCTCCTCCAAGTCACCATGAAGGAATGTCATTTTCACAGCTACTTAGGCTCCAAGTCATACATGGCCACCATAACAAGTAAACACATGAATTGATGTGTGTTTTACAACTAGGGAAAATATCTCGTCGTAATCAATCTGCTCCTTTTGTGCATAGCCCTTAGCAACAAGTTGGGCCTTATATCTCTCTTGCTCTTTCTCCGTTGTTGCTTCTTTCTTTGAAGAACCCATTTGCAACCAATGACATTCCAATCCTTAGGCTTCTTCACAAGTTCCCATGTCTTATTCTTTTGTAATGACTCCATCTCCTCCATCATTGTAGTCATCCACTTTTCTTTGTGATCACTTTTCAAAGCTTCATGATAGGAACTTGGATCGCCAGAGCCTACGATAAGAGCATAAGCAATCATATCCTCAAAACTGTACCTCTTTAGTGCTTTGAGAGTGTGCCTTCCTTGACCCATCACAATGGTAGGAGGAACTTCTACCGTTTCTTTGACTTTCAGAGTTTCATTGGATAACTCGTCATTCTCTACAGATTCTCTAGTTTCAAGCTCCACCTTAATGCTATATTTATCACTCTCCTCTTCAGCAGTTGCATGTGGCATGTTGCTTGACTTCAACATAGCAAATTCATCAAACATAACATCCCTGCTTGTTAGAACTTTCTTCTCACTTAGATCCCATAATTTGTAGCCTTTCACTCCTTTCGCGTAACTAAGAAATATGCATTGTTTTGGTTTTGGATCCAACTTTGAGTGCTTCGAACTCTGCACATGTAGAAAAGTAGGACAACCGAATATTCTTAAATTAGAATAATTGACAATTTTACCAGTCCATATTTCTTTGGGAATTTTGCATTTAATTGTAGTTGATGGAGACTGATTCACAAGATAACATGCCATGCAGATAGTTTCTGGCTAAAACTCCTTGCTCAATCCCACATATAGCCTCATACTTCGAGCTCTCTCTAATAAGGTTTGATTCATCCTTTCTACTATGCCATTCTGTTGGGGTGTATTCGGAACTGTGAAGTGATGTTTAATCCCTTCATTCTTGCAAAACTCCATGAATGGTGTTGATTTGTACCCTCCTCTATTGTCTGATCTCAAGCACTTAACCTTCTTCCCTATTGAAGTCTCAACTTTAGCTTTTCATTCTTTGAACTTGTCAAAGACTTCACTTTTGTGTCACATGAAGTAGACCCAAACTTTGTGAGAGAGATCGTCAATGAATGTCACGAAGTATTCTTTCCCGCTTTTTGACTTTACTAGTGAAAGACCCTATACATCTGTGTGTACATACTTGAGCATGCCCTTGCTTGTATGAGTTGTAGCATTGAACCGTACTCTATATTGTTTTCCAAACACTCAAAATTTGCATAAATCTAATTTGCATGTTTTCATACCTTGGAGTGCATTCGTTTTGTAAAGCTCCATCAATCCTCTTTCTCCCATATGCCCGAGATCCCTATGCCATAGATAGGTGTTATCTATCTCTGTGCTAGCATCCGTGGACACAAATGCTCCACCTTGCACTGTGGTTCCTATAAGTGATATAAGGTCCCATGCCTTTGTCCCTTAAGAATAACTAGAGCTCCCTTGATCACCTTCAAGACTCCATCTTGAGTCGTGTACTTGCATCCATTGGATTTAAGTGCTCCTAATGATATCAAATTATTCCTTAGACTCAATACATGATGCACATCTGCCAAGGTTCTAATCATGCCATCAAACATCTTGATTTTCATGATTCCAACTCCCACAGTCTTGCGTGAAGTGTCATTCCCCATGAGAATTGAACCACCATCATATGCCTTGTACTCATCGAAGGCTTCTTGATGAGGACACATATGATAAGTGCATCCGGAGTCTAGGATCAACGAATCTTCAAAGGTGTCCTTTCTCGACGATATGGACAAGACGTCCCCATCATTGGTCTTAGTACTGTTAGCTACACTTGCCTTATTCGAGCTCTTCTTCTTCTTCTTCTTTTTTCGTTCTTATTTGGACATAATCTCCTAGTATTCCCTTCCTGATAGCATCCGTAGCATCTTCCTTTGAACTTTCCCTTGGATTTTGATCGACCCTTATTGCTCAATCCTCGATCTGTTGATCTTCTTTTTCCTTGATTGCTTTTCTCCTTTGCAAAGAGTCCATCTCCCAAAGATTTTGAACTACTTGCCATTTTCCAAGTGTTGTTTGAAATTAAGGCAGCAATCACCTCTCCGATCTCCAAGGTTTCCTTGCCATAAAAGAGTGTAGTCACCAAGTGGTCAAACGAATCGGACAACGATACCAATAGTAGAAGTGCTATGTCTTCATCCTCGAACTTTACCTCCAAGCTTGTAAGTTCACTAATAATATGATTGAACATGTTGAGGTGTTCCAATAGATCTCCTTCACTCATCTAAAGTGAATACAATCTCTTCTTCATGAACAACTTGTTTATAAGAGATTTCGTCATGTAAATGCTTTCAAGTTTGAGCTATACCTTTGGGTAGATTCGATTTCCGCTACATATTGAAGGGCCTCATTCAATAGGTTCAATCGGATTGTGCTACATGCCCTCTCCTCCATGTCGGCCCAGTCATCGTTAGTGATAGTGTCCGGCTTGTTCGATCTTCCAAGAAGAACCTTTGATAAACGTTGTTGAATCAACAAATCCTTCATCTTTCTTCGCCATAGTGTAATATTATTCTTCCCAGTGAATTGTTCAATATCAAATCAAATAGTTGAACATTTTCTAGCCATTTGGTAAGAAGTTGCAATACAGGAACGGAGAACCTATCGGATCACTTGATACCAATTGTTGTGTGGAAGAACACCCTATCTAGATGAGAAATAAGAAATCGTCTCTCTCTCTCTCTCTCTCTCTCTCTCTCTCTCTCTCTCTCTCTCCTGTGGATGTAGGTGGATTATCGCCGAACCATGTACATTTCCATGTTCTTGATTATTCTTATTTTCTTTCTCATCTAATTAGGGTGTTCTTCCACACAACATCTACAAGACACGTCCCTTTTGGTCTTTCAAAAAGACTACCTTTTGGTTTCTAGAAACCACTAATCTATATCTTATGGTTTTCAAGCCTTAGTAGTTTTTTGTTCCACAAGAGGAGTAAGTGGAGAGAATACTCACGAAATCAACTCATCCTATTGAACTAACAAGGTAACTCTAAGTTTCTAATGACATCAGACTGCAATAAAGAAAGGGAAGTCTTTAGAAAGCCATAGAGAGTATATATGATCTTGGGATTTTCCACTCTAATCTTATTTAACTTCTTGGAGAAGTTACCCTTATATATAGATGGAGGCTGGAGCCAAGGGTATTACATAATTTTGCACACACACAAATATCTAAAAGATAGTTTTTAGATAGGCCCTTGTAAGTTTCTTTTACATAACTAAAAGACAATAATAAAAGTGCTTTGGCAAAAAGTAATGACCTTTATATAACACAGTGCAATAATATAGTTAATAGTAGGGGTGATCATGGTTCGAGTGGGTGGTTCCCACCTTGGAACCTAGAACCACCCACAATGGACCGGTTCCGAAAAATTGGAACTAGGAATTGCCCGTTATTTCATTGATCCACTTGGGAATTGGACAGCCTCGGTGGATCCAAGGAATGGGTCCCCAATCCCTATAAAAGTGCATTTATCAATTAATATTAGGTTGAACCTAGTTTCTATTTTAAAGCTCCAAAACTTGTTCGACATTATATTTGGGTTGAATTGCGAGCTATTGATTTTGATTTAAGATTGAAAACTATAAGGCAAATGACAAAGCACTACGACATCTCCAATCAGTCTTCTCCTTCTTCTTCATTTGTTTTCTTTATTTTGGTTGAGAAAGCGAGTAAATGGACTATTAGAATGAAAAAAAAGTGAGGATTTAATCCCATTACATGCCCAAGAGACAAAAATAGTCAATAATGTCTAATAACTGCAAATATACATATATTTACATACATATTTGGTTGAAAAATTACAAAATAATTAAGTAATTGTGATGTAATTTCTTTCTTTTTAAATATATTTATATTGTCCGGTTTGGGTAGGTGAGTGGACGGTTATGCATATAGAACTAGAAACCAGACCAATACTTATCGGTTCCATTAAATTAGAATTAGGAACTAGATCGGCTCTCATGGGAACTATCGGTTTTGGTCCGGTTCGATCATGTTCCAAGCGGTCCAAGCAGCTCTCGATTTTTTTGCACACTCTAGTTAACAATGTTTAAGACAGGTCCTCGTTGAAAGGATCACGATGAGAACGAAGGTTGGGGTCTCAATCTCCATCATCTGAGCTGGAATCGTCGGAGGGTTTTGGACTGGTGTAGCCCAATTGTAGAGGCAATTCCAGGTGTGCCATTTATCCTATTATATTTCTAGCTTTGCCCAATCTGGTCCTGTTACATTCCTATTGCCATCTGTCCTGCCGATTGTAGGAGTTAGATATACTACTACTAGCACTAGATTCTCTAAGTATTGATTTTGGGTTGTGGCTAGTTATTCAACTTCAAAATTCCGAAACTATGACCTTAATCCCAAGGGTTTTGGGAAAGTGGCCCTCCCTCGAGATCCTGAGATAATTGCTTGGAATATTTTGTTGAGATGGTCAATTTTGTTGCGAAAGCTAAGTTCCTTAACACTTTAAAAGTAAAAATATAACCCCACAACGCAAAAATCTATTGACAAGTTTGAAGTAAAAAAAAAAAGAGAAAAGAAATACATATATTATGTAAATATATAATCTCTCAAAAACTATACACTAAAATGTGATAAAAAAACGAATATCATTTGTGATGTTCCCAAGTTTCTCTCGGATTAGGCCCGGATGCTGAGGTTTTAAGTTTGCCAAGCAACTGGACAAGTCTGCCTACAATCTCATGGGTGCTGATCCCGCAAAACACAAAAAGAAGAAAGTCCTCTGGGTGGGGTTATTCCGGGAGTCCTCCAATGCTCAAGTTGGATTATGATAATAGAAACGGGTGAAATTTAGGCTCTATCACCAATATTGCAGGACATTTATTAAGAACGAACTAAGTTCTGCTCATACTTGTCCTTTTAAATGATGTTCGGTATTTGAAGGCGCATCCAGCTTAGGCAGAATGGACCATGGTGCTCGATTGTGGATGTTCAAGTAGTTGTGGACGTGGTCCAACATTTCCAGGGGCCACGGTCGGGCGAGGGTGAACGCTGTAATCGTATCTCTACTTTTGGTTTGGCTGGTCTTCTGGACGGGCTTATCTTCTTAGTCATGTATTGATACGCGGTCCTGAGATCGATTCATATTAATTTGCACTAATAAGTAAAAATCGAGAAAATATATAGGTGGAAATTATTCACTCATGCTTTTGATTAAATATGTAAATTACTAAGTAGTGTGTACAGTAAATCGAGTTGATATGTTAAAGTTACGTTTAGTCCCTAGGATTCTAATTGCTCTAGAGTAACAACATGGAGAATTACTAAAAAAAAAAAAATTTAAACTTATTGTAATTATGCCAATTCAATCCTAATTTTTTTTCAATTTAGTCCTAAACCTTTTGCAATAATTATGACAATTAAGTTCATTCGGCTAAATTTGGTTAGTTGGTGCTAACGTAAATGCCGATAGACGGACAATTTTTTAATTTTTTTAATTTTTTTTTTTACCTTTCCTTTTCCTTTTCTCTCTTCTTCCTCCTTGGCTTCTTCTCCATACAATGGTGAATGAGGCTTTGGCAAGGGTCGTGGCCTTTGTCCACCCTTGTTGGCAACCTCGCCTAGGTTTAGGTGAGGCCTAGGGGCTGTAGGTGAGGCAGCTTCACCTAAATCTAGGCAAGGCTAGCCTCGCCATGGCCACAAGCAAGGTGGCCTTGCCCAAATCTAAGTGAAGCTGCTTTGCTCATGGCCCCTAGGCCTCACATAGATTTGGGCGAGGTCATTGATGTGGCTGGTGAGGGCTTCGCGACCATTGTTGGAGCCTTGTTGGCTACTATGTGGATAAGAATTCAATGAGGAAGAAGAGAGAAAAAATAAAAAATAAAAGGAAAAATAAAAAATAAAAAAATTCAAAAAGAATCTTAAAAAAATTTAAAAAATTGTTCACCAAATGATTGGCGTCAATCGGCGTCCATGTCGGCATTGGCTATCATCTATGTTACAACCAATCAACTAAATTTGGCTGGATGGACTGAGTTAGCATAATTGCAAAAGGTTTAGATTGAACTAACAAAAAAAAGAAAAAAAGATTTAGAACTAAATCAACATAATTACGATAGGTTTATAACTTGTTTGGTAATTTTCCTATAACAACAACATATGCTCTAGAAAAAAAAGCATGATCTAGTCAAATCGAGTTGATACAATGTCAAGCTGGAGCTCTACTCGACTAACATGCTTGATCTTCAAAAACTCGGCTCAAGCATCATTTGAGATAGACCCATATAGATTATCTCAATATTTGAGTTCTGACCTGATTGCAATCAAATTACTAATGTGACCTCAGCTCCAATCCGATAAGCTCAAATGTTTTCCTCTACAGATTTACCTAACGATTTCTATAATTAAAGATCATTTCTGCTTTGATAGACATAGAAGCTCTGTGTACACTTGCGGACCATCAAGCTAAATAATATTGAGCTCGAGCTCAGCTCGACCAAATGTTTAAAGTAACTCAACCTTGATGCAAAATCATACAAAATGACCAGCAATGGTCATAACTTATCTTATCACAAGCACATATTTTAATAGGGGTGATTGGATCTGAGCAAGTCCAGTTCCCACTCAAAGACTAGGCATTGGACTAGAGGGGTCGGCTCTTGAGTGGCCAATAGAACCAGTGGCATGTTTAAATTTTTTTATTTGATTTGTCGTTAATATGCAAGACTTGAAGATGTTCTTGATAATCAAAATGTGTGCACAATTAATGAGTTATAGGTAACATCATAGGTTTCATAGAGATTTCTCCAATTTGTTGCAAAATTTAGTTGCAAGGAGTAGCTAGTGTCATGTTTTGATTTGTTATTGTCATCTCACTTGCATGCATAAGTGAAATGGGAGTTGTCTAACTCGTGCTTGTCTACGTGCGTGAATGAAGTATGGAATGCAAAATATATTAGGGCTTTTTTAAAAGATTTTTAAGAAAAAAGAAAAGAAAAGAAGAAGGTCCAATCCAAGTGGTTCCACACTTGAAACTGGACCAAAATTCATCAGTTTCAATTTTATAAAACTAGAAACTAGACCAATGCCGTCGGGAATCGCTCAAAACTAGCCGATCTAGTCCAAGCAATTCTGGATTCAAATGGTTTTTTGGGCTCACTTCTATGATTTAGCCATTTTATCTTTTGGATTAATACCACGAAAAACCCTAAACTGATACACTTATGACAAATTCATCTCAAATTAAAACACCAAACAGGTACACTTATGATAAATTTACCCTTTATTATTTTTGTTAAATTTTACTATCAAATTGCTTAGTTGGATGATACGTAAAAATTGACTAGTGTATCGGTTTGTAATTTTACTCTTTGTTGGTACATCAATTTTGTGATTCTTTATAGTATTAATCTAATATAATGAAAAGTATATTTATCATAAATGTACAAGTTTGAAATTTTTAATAGTCAAAAAATTAGCTTAGGGATAAATTTATCGCAAATGTACCGATTTGAGATTTTTTATGATTTTAAGATAAATTTATTATAAGTGCATTAATTTTGAATTTTTCGTAATCAAAATATTAATTAAATAAATTCATAAAAAAATATATCAATTTAAAGGTTTTTCGTTATATTAATATTTATACTTTTGGTCACAAGCCAAGACGTTAGGCATACCCTGCGAGCACCGTACCTCCAGACTATTCCATCTGTGGCGAACCCGCCAGAACTTCACGGGGACATCGAGAAATTCGCTTTTGCGGAGTGATCCCGCTCGCTTCGTCACCGCTCTCGTCATCTCAACTTCAATTGACACCCTCCTCCCTCTTAAATAGCGCTGTACTCGCAAGCCTTCCACGTTCGCATTGAAATCAACGCCTCCGCGGACAAACACAGGACATCCCGCAGGGTTTCTCTCCAGGAGGAACTCCCCTACCCAATGGCGTAAGGGTCTCTCGCGGTCTTGCGTTTTCGCTCTTTTTCCTGCGAAATTCGAGCCTCTGTTCTTGTTTGACGACCTTTTGCTTGGTTTTTTTGTTGGTGGCAGTGCCGTGGCTGAGAACTTGCCTGCTCCGTTGAACTCCAGCGCCGAGCAACCTCCCCTTTTCGATGGAACAACGAGGTTCGGTTCATGTTCTTTTCCTTCAAGCGTCGTTCGAGTTGGTTCAGTGCGATCACCGATAAGATTGGAAAACAAGAGATTGTCTTATGGGTCTGCTTATGTTTGTATTCTCCGAATTTTCTGAAGGTTGTACACCTCTTACGTATGCCCATTTGCTCAGCGCGTCTGGATCACGAGGAACTATAAGGTGAGTCCATTTTCTGTGATCGTGTGCAATTTAACAAGAATCATGCGGGATTTGTAGCCTTTTTCATAGGTCACTGGGTTCATTTTGATTCGGTTTCGGGATTAGTTTCTGAATTGGGATTACATTTGTGGGTTGCAGGGACTGCAGGACAAGATTAAGTTGGTTCCCCTTAATCTTCAAGACAGGCCTGCTTGGTACAAGGAGAAAGTCTACCCTCTGAATAAGGTGATCCTTCTTTCGCTTGTCATTTGTCTACCCTCTGAATAAGGTGATCCTTCTTTCGCTTGTCATTTGTGCCCATCGCCGGTTGTTTAACTCTTTATGTTTGTTTTCAGATTAGTGGACAGAGTGCCCGTGCGATTCCGGATTTTAAAAGTCGGCTCCTTATGTTATTAGTTTTCATGAATTCCAAAATAAAGTGTGGCTCGGTCTTTTTTATGTTTATTATAGAAGATTTTGACTCTTACGGTAGCTGATGTTAACTTGAGAAATGAATTGGCTTCCCACTTGGTCTATTCGGCCATTTTGAACTTTTAAAAAAATGAAAAGGGTGAATTTTAGCTATTGTTGATTTGATGGGGACATCTGCCTTTTCTTCTGTTGTAACTGATGATTAGGTTCCGGCCTTGGAGCACAATGGGAAAATCATTGGAGAGAGCCTAGACCTCATCAAATACCTGGACAGCAACTTTGAAGGGCCTTCTCTTTTCCCTGATGTGAGCACTGGATAGCAAATGTGCATTTCTTGTTTCTGTGGCTTGCTCATAACCAAGTGGCTGCTCTTTGATGTGTAGGATCCTGAAAAGAGGAAGTTCAGTGAGGAACTGTGGTCTTATGTTGATGAATTCGTGAATTTAGTCTTCACTTCATTCAAGGGAGAGGGACCGAAAGAATGTGGTAAGTCCTCTAAGCGCTCTTTTTTATGACAAGTAACTCTGTTACCATGAGTAAACTCTGTCTTCTGCATCAGCTTCTGCTTTCGACCACCTGGAGAATGCTCTTGGCAAATTTGAGGATGGACCATTCTTTCTTGGACAATTCAGTGGGGTATGTTGGCATTCTCATATTTGATAAGGGGCTCGTCAGTAGTTTTTCTTTTTCTAGATTGATTAAACAAGGGATCCATTGATCGATGAGATCTGTATGATGTGCAAACCTATCTAGGTGCAAGGAATTTCGCCTGATACATGATTATCGATATGTATTTTTTCTGTGGTTGGCTATTATTTAGGGTCTAATTTTGTGATTTCAGGTGGACATTGCCTACATCCCCTTTGTTGAAAGATTCCAGAGTTACTTATCTGAAGTATGGAAATATGACATCACTGCTGGAAGGCCTAAACTAGCAGCATGGATTGAGGTATGGGAAGGAAATCTAGTCTCTGGCCAATGCTTGATTTAAGCATCATTTCTCCTGTTTTGGACAAAACTCTTTCTTCCCATGAACAACCGACAACTAAATTCCAAGATTGATTCTGAGTGAAATGGTGAATCGATGATACAAAATTTTCTGGATAGTGTCCAGGCTAAACCTTGGCCTGGGTGAACCGTTATAGCATGGAAGCATGTCTTTGGGGAGATCCTAACCTGCCATGAGAGAGTCAAAAATAGAATGATTTGAGAGTCAGTCTCCAGCACCCTTCAAATCCATCACTGGTTGCGGTGACCATTTTTCTATGCAAATGCATGCTCTTGAGAGGAAAACATGATTTACCCGTAGAGACCAATCAGTTTTACGGACAAACGTTTTGATCAAGTGTACTTATACTACACAGGCAATGTCAAGTCATGTCTATGAATTACAAATTCAGCAGCTCTGCTCGATGTTATCCTTGCTCAAGACCATATCATGCATTGATCTTTCCTTCTACCTCATCCCGTGCAGGAAATGGACAAGGTTGACGCCCACAAGCAGACAAACACTGATCTTAAAGAATTTGTCGAGTACTGCAAGGTGCGCTTCGGGGTAATGCTTCTAACACAAACTCAAATTTGATGTCACGGTCTTTTCTGAACAACCTTCTTTCCCCTCTTGGCCCCGGCGAGTTTGTTTCTGGTCGCTAATGCGTTTTTTCTTCAAATGCAGGCTCAGCAGTAGATGGAGTCATGGCCATGGTATCGCTCTATACGAAGGGAATAAAGAGGAGTAAAGAGGAGTGGAATGGCTTCATAGTTGATGTACCCGTTCTTTTGATGTTTCCCTGAAGCTAGTTGTGCTGTATCCGCAGCGAGGCCTCTTTACAGCTTGAAATTGGTATCCTGATGTTACTATAAATTTCATAAATAAAAAAAGTTGATTTTCGAATAATTACAGCTTGAAATTGGTATCCTGGTGTTACTGTAAATTTCATAAAGAAAAAAAAGTTGATTTTTGAATCCTTTACGTTACGATCTATCACATATAATGTTATGGTTCCTTTTATCAGCTATATTAAAAAAGGGATGGAATCAGACTTAGCTGGGACATATATATAAATTTAACATTGTGCTTACATGCGGCATTTACCATTATTTTTAATATTCAAATCAAGAATTTAGAATTGAGCCATTATACAAGTTATAATTGAAAAATTAGGTATAATCAATTTCTTTTACTACAAACACAGAAAGGGACAAACGGCAATCCACAAAGACATTATTTTCCATGCATGAGAAAAATTTCTTTCGAATGGGATTAGTTGCTCGTTGGGTGACACTTATCTAATAATGATTTTATTATGTGATCGGTCGCTCAACTATACAATTCAATTACCCGAGTGGATCGTGGAGTTGATGGTTGGCACAAAAATTTAGAATCAAATTATGCAACGCATATAATTGTCGAAGCCATTTATCAAATTTTACTGCCTAGCTCAAAGTGCTGAGACCTTATTTATGCATGATTCGTTCATACCATTGTATAGTATTTTTTCTTTTAATTTAGCGACCATTCCAAACACAAGTTAGCGCCTGGTGCCCCATCAAGCACTCTCTCTTTCTCTCCTAGATCTGGATCTAGGGCACGGCGGCTGTTTGAGCTTTGTTGGATGAGGGATTGTACAAAGAGGAGGAGATGAGAGAAAATTAAGGTTGTATTTGACAATCAATATAAAATTCAAGATAAAATTTCTTATCCTCGTTTGGTATTTGCTCAAGATAACATAAAGTCAAACATAAGAGGAATATAGGTGAGATAGAGGTGGATAAGATTTATAATACCCATAATAGGAAAGTTATTTTTCTCGATTAGGAAACTTTTAAAAAATAAAAAAATTAAAATTATATTCCTAGATAAACAATATTTGAAATCTAACAAAAATAACAAAAATATCTTATTTTTACTTATATATTCGAATTTAATTCTGTTTTATAATATACATTCACTATATAAATATAATATGTCGATTACATATTTTAGGTCTTTTGTTATTTTTACAATTTACTATTTGTAAAAATTTTATTAGAGAATTATGGAGGAGAAAAAGGAAATAAAAAAGAAACTACTTAACAAAGAGAGAGAAAAAGTAAAATAGAAAAGTAAATAAAAATAAAGTAGGCAATAGTATCATTGGAGATTTTTACCTTCTTCATTTGTGAATTTTTATGAATTTTTATGTTTATTTATATTGATATGCCGTTTATACCAAACAATATATATAATATAATATAAATATATCTAACTTTATTACTACAATTACCAAATAGTGAATAGGGTATGACAAAGATCCTGAATTTTATGTCTTATTCTATTTAGTCTTATCTTGATTAGAAATTTGGACAAATAAACATAGCTTAAGGGTTTTGAGTTTTTTTTTTTTTGTGGCAAAATATTGTATGTGGTCAAGTACGCAAGTGTTCAACAAGAAGTGTTAATAGATGTGGCGAAGATAGCTAATTTTAGTCCAAATAGGAGTGTGAAATAGAATTCAAAATTTTTTAAGGCAATTCGCACTTTAGGCAGGTGATCGAATAGATCCATTCTCTTTTGTAGTATAGAGTAGGGATAAGCAAAAGAATTTTATCGGATCAACCAATTCTGGATAGCTTCCAATCCCTTAAATTGAAATTTGTGAATATCGATCTAGTTCTTTATTCTAGTGTGAACCCCCTTGAACCGGACCAATTTTTTTAACTATTAATATTTCAAATTTCTAAAACCTTTATTCCCATTCTTTTCTCGCTCAAACACAATCACGCATACTTGTTGCTCACGCCTCTCACTATCACCTCTCTTGATCTTAATCACACAGCACTCACACCTCCCTTGAAGCTCAATGCCTCTCAAACTTAGTTCACAATAATTATTATAGCTTTATTTATGGAAATGATCATCATGTTTAGCTTATCACAAGATTATTGTATTAGCATCACTCATGTAGTAGTTTAGACAATGCAACAATATTTGTAGTCTTGCCGGGAATGAGAGAAAAAAACAAAAGGAGATATATGGGCGGTTTCTAGGTGGGGTTTGGACTAGATGGGCTCATTCTCGGTTCCACAAATCAAGAATCGGCTTTTTTGGTTTGATTCCTGATTTCAAGATGGCAACTAGGCCCTCATAGAATTAATCATCCTTAGTAGAGAGGCTGACTAACTAATAATGGAGAATACTATTTATACTTTTAAAATATCTCAATCATTTTTTGTAATTTCCCTTAGATATTCATTCTCGATGATTTATTTTCAAGCACCACATACATGGAGAAATGTGTTAAATACATAATGTGATTTTATTTGTCATGATGGGACAATGGTGGATTCCAATCCTGCCCCACCAGCAGCTAACCTGTACCCCTCTAACTATGACCCAATGGAGCCCAACTCTAATGAGTCTTTGTATTTTGGTGGTTCCTGAAGGATGTACTTGGCTTAGGTTTTGAGAGAGTAGATTAACCCAGCCTTGTCATCTTTTTGTAAGCTTGAAAAGGAATTCACCCATTGGCAGGCTTGTAATTAGCAGTGTTCCTTTAGGGGTTAATCTGGTAAATAAATAAATAAGCTAGTTTGTTGCTATAGTATTTGTTCATCCTGCTATCCCTATTGTTGTTGATTGTTTGACTGGGTGATAGATCGTTTTCGTTTGTGCATAATGGAAAGATAAAAAGAGTGGTCAACCACGTCTTAGGACATTGCATTCATCTTACCAAAATGAAGGGATTGTCACACGCTTGGGTTCGGGGCTTGACACTAATTGTCTCCACCCCAACCCCCTTGAAAAGATTGAGATTTGAACTCTCCACCTCTCCATTCCCATTTGAACAAGTGGTCACTAAAGCAAACTGAAGTAGTTTTGAGCCAATTCATATCAATTGGTGCTAAAATGTAAAATAAAGAAAGTCTATACTTGAAAGTTATTCACTTAAGTGATCGATTAAATATGTAAATTAGTAAGTAATGCGAAATGTAAATCGAGTTGATACAATGTTCAAGTTATATTTAGTCCCTGGGATAGTTTTGATTGCTCTACAATAATGATAAGATATACTTTAGAATAAATGTGAGATCTAGCCAAATCGAGCTGATACAACATTAAGTTGGATCAACTAACATACGTGATTCCTATAATTTTTGACTCAACATTATTCGAGCTTGTGTCAATATTCAAGCTTAGCTACATTATGTAGTATTTGAAATTCACTTAACAATTTTTTATAATTAATGATCATTTCTACTTTGATAGGCATATAAGCGCTATTTAGACTCACAGACTCATCAAGCTGAATAATAGTGAGCTTGAGCTCAACTCAACAAAATGCTTAAGTAACTCAACCTCAATTTGAAATCATACAAATTGATTAGTAGTGGTCATACCCAATCTTATCACAAGTACATACTTTAGTAAGGATGATTGGTTTTTAGGTGAAAGTTCCCAATGAGGGTGGCTAGTAGATATCACCTAGAGGGGGTGAATAGGTGATACTTCAAAATTGTGACAATTAATGCAAAGTAGAACAAGTCAAGATTAAAGTTTGAATAAGCATCAAATTTTGGAGTGTAGAAGAATAGACTTTGAAGAACCTAGCAAGCGTGCAATAAACAATAACAATAAATGATAAGAGATTAGAGATAAAGATAATTGCACACAAAATTTATAATGGTTTAGTTTAGATCAAGCTCACAGCTACTCTCCCACACTAATAGCTTACTGATTGGATTTCACTATATGTTCAACAAAATATTGCAATTTCAAGTATAAACAGTCACTCTTTGTGTACTTTTCTCACAATCACAAACTTTTAAGCTTATGAAGGACGTTGAAGTTCACTTAGACTTTAGAATTATAGATTCCATACTCCATTTCTTACTTGCTCCTTAGTCTCTTAATTTCCTTAAATACTCATTCATTTCAAAATTAACCATTGGATAGTATCAAAATGATCATATTCCAATCTACCCATTGCGCAAAACTATATTAAGAAGATTTGGTGGCCATTAAGTGACAAAAGTAGAATCCCCACTTTGATTCTAGTTACCCATGTAATCATAATCTAAGTTTCCATAAGTAAAGCTTTTCCGTTTAGAAAGAACTTGTCTTCAAAATTGATTTGCCAATTAAATAACATTGAGTCAATGAAATCTTTTTAGGTGTGAATCCAAACCAGATCTCTAGTCGTCATACATCTTGGGCTTGTGTCATATTCAGTCAAGTTGTTTTGTTCTAAACATACATTGTTTTGAACTTGCTAAGTTATGAACTTGTCATGTTATCGACTTATCTCATCCTATATGTAAAGTCTGAGTGTGTGTTCCATCTAAAGTAAGCTTTACATTTTGGACTTGTATATTCATTCATAAAGTCTGCATTTGAATAGATTTAATCTCAAAGTCTGGACATAGTTTGAATAAGTTTAGCTCTAGCATAGAGTCTATCTTCTGGTTCTTTGAAGTATTGTCCTTAATAATATCTTTTACACATTTTATCATATGCATAGCAGCTTATGCATCTTTTACCTAGTTACTTAATCATTAAACACATGAGTAGCCTTTAATTTATTTTGTTATCTTCAAAATATTGTAAGGGATTTCCCTAACAATCTTCCCCTTTTTTATAATAACAATCTCTAAATATTCAGACATGCAATCATGCTATAAAAAATATTGATACATCAAGGCAATCTCCAAATTTTAGACATTCAAAAAAATTTATTCAAATCAAAAGATAGCAAATAGGTTATATATAGAAAGATAATCATAGCTCAATAAATAATATGACCACGTAATTACAGCTCAATAATATCAACACATATACATATTTATATTCTCTCTCCCTTTTTGTCATAATAAAAAGTGATTACAATGGAAAGGGTATCGCATAGAGAATATATTTTGCATGAAACACTATTTCCAGAAATATCATCTTCTGCATAGTAAGGTGAATATTAAAAATATGCAATAAACTCATGTTCATCATATACATAAGTATATATCTATCAAGAATCACGGATGCATTATAAATTATCACCAACGTTTTGTTTTAATAAAATAATAATGTAAATAAGAGATTTGTTAATGACAAAAAAGTGATGGAAATAGAAGGTGCACTCACCAAATTATGTAGAACTTGGTAAGTTTCTAACACATTTACCTTTTTCTTTTGTCAAGATCAACTAAAAAAGATTTTCCCATATTCAATCAATGCTCCCCTTGAAATTGATGCATTTTTTATGTGATCATGATTCTCCCCCTTTCTTTGTTGCTCACTTTCTCCCCCATCATCATGACAGTATTTAGCAAATAGCACTTATTGTAGCTTGTGCACATTAACATAATTCTTTCTATTATTTCCTTTCGTATGACACATTGGAGCTTGCTCAAATAAATTTTGAATCCCCTTCAATAACTTGCAAGAATTTTACGCAAGAAGAGAATATTTTTATCCTTCAAGAACAGTAGAATTTCCACAATTTCATATCAAGCTTTTCAATAGTCATGTTTTAAGCTCACAAAGGACAAGTGTATATGGTCAAAGTTAGATCAAACTTCAAAATTATAGATTCCACACTTCGTTTCTTACTTATTACTTAATTCCTTGATCTCCTTAAATACTCTCCCATTTCTAAATTAGCCGTTGTATAGTATTGAGAGAGTCATCTTCCAATCTACTTGTTGACATAACCATTTGGTGGTAATTGAGTGAGAAAATCAAAATTCCCACTTTGATTCAGGTTGCTCATACAATCAAAATTTAGGTTTTCATAAGTTGAGTTTTCCCATTTAGAAATAACTTGTCTTCAGGATTGATACGCCAAAAAGAAGATTGAATCACTCAAATCTTTTTTAGGTGTAAATCCAAAGATCACTAGTCATTATACATATTGGGCTTGTGTTGTGTTTTGTCAAGTTTTTTTCGTTCTAAACTAGCTTCATTTTGAACTTGCATAGTTTTGAACCTATTACATTTTAAACTTGTCATGTTCTGACTTTATCTTGTTCTATATGTAAAGTTTATGTGTATTCCGTTTGAAGTAAACTTCACAATTTGGACTTGAGCTTGAATACATTCATTCTTAAATTATGCATCCAAGCAAATTTAACCTTGAAGTCTAGACAAAGTCTAAATAAGTTTATCTCCAACATAAAGCCTATTTTCTAGTTCTTTCAAGTATTGTTTTGGATAATATCATTTATACGTTTTATCATTTGCATAGTGGCTTGTGCGTCTTTTACCTAATTACTCAATAGTAGCCTTTAGTTTATTTTGTCATTTTCAAAACATTGTAAGGGATTCCCACAACACCTAAGCAATCTAATTCCCAACTAGGAACTAGGAACCAAACCAGAAAGGTTGATTTTTGGGTGGGCCAATGAAATTGGTGGCATGTTCAATTTTTGTTGTTGTTGTTAAGGCCTTGTTTGGTAATGCTTCTATTTTTTCTTTGTTTTTTGTTCTTTTGTTCCCTGAAATAGAAAAAAAGAAAAGAGAAATCCATTTGGTAATGTCCATTAGTATTTTTATTCTCGAATATAAAAAGTTGTTACAGGGAATATGTTTGAATAGAAATGAGAAGTAAAAAAATTAGCTTCTTGTTCTTGGGAAAAATTTCTAGAAAGTTATTTCTTAGGTCGCCGCTACTTGTGACTACTACCCTATCGCTTGTTGCTTGTCGTCACCTACCGTCACTTGCTACTCGCTATTGCATGGCAGCTAGTGATTGGTAATCAACGAATGAGCAACCTAGCAATCAGCGACAACAGGCAGTCAAGTCACTTAACCGTTGGTTGCCATCGCCATCAAATAATAAAGGAATAAAATTGGTACCAAACGCATTTTTATTGTTTTTCTATTCCGAGAATAGAAAATTTATGTAGTTACCAAGCACATTGTTTTACTCGGAAATTGTTCCATGGAGTAGAAATAGAACCAAGAATAGAAATGTTATCGAACGCACCATAAATTTTTAAGACAATTGGAAATGTTCTTGATAAACAAAGGGTTTGTACGATAAGTGAGTTATGTATAGCGTTGTAGGTTTCGTAGATATCTTTTCAATTTGTGGTAGAATTTGATTGGAATGAACAATTACTATTGCGTTTTGATTTGCTCTTGTCATCTTACTCATGTGCATAAGTGAAATGGGAGTCGTGTGACTCGCACATGTTGTGTGCATGAGAAAAGTCTGTTTTGAGATAGACTTAGTTTGTTTTTTATATGGATTTTTAAGAAATATAGAAACTAAAATATTAATAAAATTGATCCAATCCAAGTGGTCCAAGCAAACAATTCCATATTAGAACTAGACTGAAATTCACCATTTCTAATTTTATGGAAACAATATTCTCCAGAACTACTCATAATTAGCTAATGTGATCCAATTTTTCAAGCATTTTCCATTCTTTTTGGTCACTCCAATATTTTAACCATGCTTTATCTTTTTGGTCAAAACCTTAGCCGTAATCCGCAAGCACCACATCTCCAACCTACTCCACCTTGGGGTGAACTTGCTAGAACTTTATGGGGACATTGAAAATTTTCTTTCACGAAGAGATCACGTACATCATCACTTTCGCTTCATCACCGCTCACGACCCCTCAACCTCGACACTTCAATGCACTCCTCCCTCTTAATTAACATTACACCCACACCCCATTCTCGTTTACATTGAAATCGAAACCCACACAAACAAAGATGAACATCCTATAGGTTCTCTCTCTTGGAGGAACTACTGTATGCCAATGGCTCCCCCATAAGGATCTCTCGTGATCTTACGTTTTTATGAGAGAATGGTAACAATTCAAACAATATCAAATTAACATGGCGAAATAAAATAATCTCCCCTCTTGTATAAATTTAGTAGGAACCGATATAGTAGAGTTAATAAATACCAAGCATGCAAACACAAGATAATTTTTTTAAGTGGAAAACCTTCTCGGTGTGAAAATATCAAAAACCACAAGATTGAAGTCCACCCAAAAATCTTCACTATCAACAAAATTGGGTGAACACTATTCTTTTCTAATAAATACTAGAGGTATATAGCAGCAAATACCTCAAGAACATAATTCTTGACAATATGCATAAATTTCATAAGAGATCAAGAATAAATCTAACAAAAAAAAACACAGGTTTTGATTAATCCATGAAAACTTGATGTAGGGAGCGTCAAACAAAAATCAAACAGTTTAGGTTTGAGAAGATTGTGCTATGAACACAACGACAAAATTTCAGCTCAATCAAACTACGAATTGACCTTCGATGCCGGTTTAATATAAATCAGATTTTGCCCCAAACCCTTTTATGCCTTTTCTTTTTCTCTTGTTACCGTGCCTTTTTGTGGCTACAACTTTGAAGATAATGAGAAACTCTATTTCTCCAAATGACTTATCATATGGGCTCAAACCTTTTTAGGTTTGCAATTTATTGGGTTTTCTCTACATATGAGTAAATACAGCTAATAAATCTCCTTCTCATGTTAATGTGGAGGGATTCACCATCCTTGCTATTAATCAGCAATGTTCAAGCTTCTCTTTTGGTAGAGTCTTTGTCATCATATCAAAGTCATTATGGTTCATATGAATTTTCTCCAATTCTAACAACTTCTCATCTAGAACATCATTTATCCAATGATATCTAACTTCAATATGTTTCGATTTAGAATGAAAAGATGAATGCTTACTAACATGAATTGTGCTTTGATTATTACAAAATAACGCATACATCTTTTGCTTGAACCCAAGTTCTTCTAAGAACTTCTTCATCCATAGCATATATTTACTAATTTCCATCACTGTAATAAATTCAGATTCAGTTGTAGAAAGTGCAATACACTTCTGCAATCTTGACTTCCATGACACATTTCCACTCGCAAATGAAATCAAATAATCAAAAGTAGATTTACTAATATCAATATTTTTTGCCAAATTGGAATATGTATATATATCCAGTTCTGAAATTGAGTTTCAAATTTGAAATTCCCCAAAGATAACTCATAATCCATTTTACTGCATTTCAATGCTTTTTGTTTGGATTTGACAAATAATGACTAACAACGCTAACTACATGCGCCAAGTTTGGGCATATACATTAAGCTTCCTACAACTGAGGTATATGGAACACTTTACATATCTTTCTTCTCTTTATCAGTCATAGAACTTTGCTTCATATTTAACTTAAAGTGGGTAGCAAGAGGAGTTTTAACCACTTTAGTTTTATCAATGTAAAATTTTTGAAGGATGTTCTTAATATATTTCTCTTGTGGCAAAAATAACTTTTAGCATCTTTGTCTCGAGTAATACCAATGCCAAGAATCTATTTCCCCGAGCCCAAGTTTTTAATGGCAAAAGACTTGCTCAACTGTTTCTTCAATAACTTAATTTGTGAAACATTCTTACTAACAATCAGTATATCATTAACATAAAACAAGAGAATAATAAAGTCGTCATTGGAAAATTTTTGGATAAACAGAGTTATTCAAGGAAATTTTTCATAACCCTGTTTAGTGTAAACTTTTTGTACTATTATCTCGGTGTTTACTTTAGGTCATAAAGACTTTTTTTTAGCTTGCATACATAATTATCTTTCCCTTTCACTTTGAAACCATCAGATTGTTTTATGTATATCTCTTTCTCCAAGTCACCATATAAGAAGGCTATTTTGACATTTATATGCTCAATATCAAAATATGGGGTAGTTATTTAGCCTAGTACCAATGAATTGAAGACATTTTCACTACCAAAAAAAGTATATCATAAAAAATAATACCTTTTCGCAGACCGAATCCTCTAACAACTAATCTAGCTTTGTACCATGGTTATAAAATATGTTCATCTTACTTCAACCTATATACCCACTTGTTCTTCAAAACTCTTTTACCTTTAGGTAACTTTATCAACTTAAAATTATGATTATCATAAAGTGACTACATCTCATCTCGTATAGTATCAAACCAATTGCTTTTTTACTCATCTTTATTACTTCTACATAGCACTATGGTTCATATGCATCAGTCAATAATACATACTCATCTTCAAAATACTTAGTGGAAGGTCGTTGGTCTATAATGGATCTCCAAACTAAAACATTTAGTGGAACATCTAATTGAATCTCTAATGCAGGAGTAGTATTATCTATTGTAACATGTTTAGAAACATGTGCATTATCTAGAACATTAACTTCCTATTGCTCTTCATCAACCTGTGTAAGAATATTTGTAAGAAGAATTGGATCCAAATTAACCAAATTATCACTAACTTGTGGTACTGAAATCGTCTTTACTTTCTTAATATCATTTATTGTCAAATCTTCCATAAACACAATATCTCTGCTTCTTACAATTTTCTTTTCAACTTAATCATAAAATTGTAACCAAACATATCATGTTCATAACCAATAAATATGCATTGTTGTGTTTTCGCATCAAATTTAGATCTCTCATATTTGGAAATATGCACAAATGCTTTGCATCTAAAGACATAAATAATAATAAAAAACATATTCGTCTGTCTAAACTCTATTAGGAACATCAAATAGTAAAGGAGTGCATAGAGTAAGATTTAATACATACACAGCTGTATTTAAAGCCTCACCCTAAAAGGATCTAGGTAACTTTAACTATGAAAGTAAGCATATTACCTTTTCAACCAATGTTTTGTCAATTCTCTCAGCTAAGCCTATTTAATTGAGGCGCCTTGGGAGGTGTCTTTTGATGTCGAATACCTTGTTATTTACAATATTCATCAAAAAGTCAATATACTCTATCGTTATCAGTTCTGATGCATTTCAATTTTTTTTCAGTCTGTCTCTCAACTAAAGCTTGAAATTGCTTAAAAGCATCTAATACTTGATTTTTAGCTTTCAAGGTATAAATCCAATTTTTCCTTGAAAAATTATCTCTGAAAGTAACAAAATAAAGAGAGTCACCAAGTGATTTTGTTTTTATAAGACCACAAATATCAGAATGAACTAAATCAAGTATACTTGATTTTCTTAAAGGATGAGAGCTTTTAATTGCAACTTTATTATGTTTTCTTGCTAAATAGTAAACACACTTCTTTAACGCCAAAATTTTCATTCTTGAAAGGAGTTTTTCTTGGTCAATATTGACAAACCATTCTCACTAATGTGATTGAGCCTCAGACAGTGTCAAAGATGAAGAAATGCTCTCTGAGCCCGAAATACACCGCCTGGATCAACCTGATGCAACTCAGAATTTCATTGCCACATCATCTAAAGTTTATTTTACATTGGATGATCCTGTGCATCAGAATCTCCGATATTTTAGAGTTTACTATGGTCCAAATTCAGAGTCTAGGAAGAAACTTAGTGACTGACAGGCAATCCCTATTAAGGCCAAGAGGGCCGTGTGTGGGATAGCATACTTGTCATAAGTTTGCAATCCAAACTCTTGAGTTTTGGATCACAATACCCTTTATGACATGTCTTCATTCCCTCAGATGTTTAAATTCAAACAAAAGCAATTTCTAGCAAATGGAGTCTTTTTTGGAAATCTTTCAACATGCGGTAAGATAAGTCAATGGTTTTGTCTACGCATTTGCATCTTCGCTGTCTATTACATTAATTTTGTCTATGGACAACTTTGCCTGCATAATGTACAATAAAGAAAATTTTTCATCTCTAGCCACAACAAGAGAACCTTTGATGAGTTTTCATCAACCATCACCGAAGGTGTTGCAATACACATCATCATCTAACTTGTTTATGAAAATCAAATTCAAGCAGATTTTAGATATATGTTTAACATTATTTAATACTAATCCCGTGCCACTATTGGTTTTCAGGCACATATCACCAATGCTTACAATTTGAGCTAGCCCATCATTTCTCATATTCACATTTCCAAATTCACATGACCTGTATGATGTAAAGAAATCCTTACGAAATGTAGCATGAATAGACTCATTTCTTTTCATTTTCTCAATAACTAAGGCATCAGAATATGGAGAGGATGATTCATGTGTCTTCTTTCTCATCTCTTCATTCAAAATATTACTCTTGGCCAAATCCATGGTAATCATACTATTCAATGTAGAATTAGACAAAGACGTTCAAAATGTCTCCCATGAGTCTGGCAAAGTACCAAGCAACCATAATACTTGTATCTCATTATCAAACTTAATTATTATTGCAGTCAACTGATTTATAATTCCTTGAAAAAGAATTTAAATAATCAGTCAAATGAATACCATCTTGATTTCTCAAAGCTATCATTTGTTTTATTAAAAATAACTTATTATTCCCATTCTTTCGAACTTATCCCATAAACTGCATCCATGTGTTTCCTCAATAATACGGTTCAAAACATTATTGTCTAGCCATTGCCTAATATACTCACACACTAAACAATGAAATATAGATAATTCAGCATTAGTATTATCCTCTGGTTTTTCTTCAGCAAATATAAGTAAATAAAAATCTTTCACATATAAAATGTCTTCCATCTTGCATTTCCAAATATGATAATTCAAACAATTTAGTATAAACATTTTATTTATATTCATTTCCATTGTTTAACACAAGAAAGAAAAATCAAGCAATAACCTGAAGCTCTTATACCACCTTGATGGAAAACGATAACAACTAGAACAATATCAAATTAATGTAGCGGAATAAATTAACATCCCCTATTGTGTAAACTTAATATGAACTAATATAGTAGAGTAAAATAAATACCAAGCATGCGAACACAAGACGATTTTTTTTATGTGGAAAACTTCCTCAATGTGAAGAGATCGAAAATCACGAGATCAAAGTTCATCCAAAAATCTTCACTATCAACAAAGTTGGGTGAATAATGTTCATCTCTATTAATTACTAGAGGTGTATAGTAGCAAAGACCTCAAGAATATAATTCTTGGCAATACGCATAAATTCCACAAGAGATTAAGGTAAATCCGACCAAAAACGCAGGTTTTGATTAATTCATGAAAAACATAATGTAGGGAGTTTTAAACAAAAATTAAACCATTCAGATTTGAGAATATTATGCTATGAACACATTGACAAAATTTTAGCTCAATCGGATCATGAATCAACCTCCAATGCCTAACTTGATGTAAATGAAACTTTGACCAAAATCCCTAGATTTTCTATTTTATCTTTTTCTCTTGTTACTGCGGCTTTTTGTGGCTATGACTTCAAAGATAGTGAGAAACCATATTTCTCTATATGACTTATCATATGAGCTCAAGTTCTTTTAGGTGTGCAGCTCATTTGGCTTTCTCCAAATAAGAGTGAACTGTTTTCGCTCTCTTTCCTGCAGAATTCGAGTCTCTTGTTTGACAACTCCTTGCTGTTTTTTTTTTTTTTTTTTTTTTTTTTAAGGTTTTGGTTCTATGGAAGTTCCGTGGTTGAGAGCTTGCCTCCTCCGATGAACTCCAGCGCTAAGCAACCTCCTCCTTTCAATGAAACAACAAGATTCGACTCTTCTTTTATTCCTTTAAGCACCACCTCAATTGTTTCAGTGTGATTAATGATAAGATAGGTAGACAAGAGACTGTGTTATGGGTCTACTTCTGTTGTATTCTCCGAATTTTCTAAAGGTTGTACACCTCTTACGCATGCCCATTGTTGACACCCAATTTTTTGTTCAAATGCTTTAAATGCCCATCTATTTTGCATATATAAATATGTATTAATTCTAGAAAAGATGAAAAATTTTTGAAAAAAAAAAAGAGAAAAATTTCGGATGGGCTCAGCCCAACTCACTCCTCTGCTCACCCATCCCTTTTTCTTTTGTTTCCTTCGGCCCATCTCCCTTTTATTTTCGGCCCAGCCCATCCACTCTTCTATTCTCTCTTCTCTCACGCTCACGTTACAGTGGCATGCAAGAAACACAGCAAAAACGCAGCAGCAGCAGCGAGGGGAAAAGGGACGACGTTGCTTGGCCATCCTCAGACCATGATGCTAGCAAGTGAAGATTCCCTTGCGCATTGTCACATTGCCATTGGGGGAGAAAAAATTTTCGGTTATGCAGGAGCAGAGGAGGATCGACAACAGGAGGGGCGGCGATTTTCAGAGAAAAAGGGGAGAGAAGGAGGAGGAGCAATTCTGAACAAGAGGCGGGGAAGGAAAACTGAGAAAAGGGAAGAAAGACGATGGCGGAGATTGAAGGATAGAGACCGACAGTTTTAGACAGAGGGGAACCGGGGCAGAGAAAGTCGAGAGCTTGAGCAGAAGAGCAAAAAAAACAGCGAAGAGGAAGAGAGGAAGAAGAGGTTGTTTCTGGTTTTCTTTGGGGAGAGCAAGAGAAGAAAAACCGGAGGAAAACAGGAGCTCGGTTTGGAGAGATCAGGGGCAGAAGCTAAAAAAGAAAACGGAGAGGAGGTTAGCTGGGTCTTTTCTGGATTTCTGAGGAAGCTTTCCCAGTGAGAGCTGTTCTGGTGTTCAGGCAAGGAGAAGAGAGTGAGAAGGAGCTGCTGTCGCTGCCAGAGGCCACCCGCCCATCGTTTTCCGCTGTAAAGCCTCGACTGAGCCAGGTAAGCTGTTTCTAGGGGTATCTCGGTTTTGTTTTTTTGCGAGGTGATCGGCCGGAGCTCGCGCCGGCCGGTTCGCGTGAGCTCCGGCCCCTATCTATCACTTTTCTGGTTGTAATGATGACTTATAGGCAGTTTTTTGTGAGCCCGGTGCATGTTTGGGTTTCGGCAGAACCGAAAACCTTTAAAATTATAATGCATATCACATGTTCGCTGAAATGTTCAAGTGAGACCCAAAAATTTCCATGGTTGAATCCGTCCCCGACAACCTGTTTTCGTAGATTTTTTATTTATATTGCTTTCTCTTGTGTTTCACTTAGCATTGTAGCTATTTCCGTGAGGTTTCCGCACGTTTTTGAGTCGAAAAGAGACATTTTTATTTTTCCAGCAAGGGCGAGCTTCTAGGACCGCCGGAGGTCATCGTCGGCGACGTCTGGGGTTGGCCGGATAGAACGGCCGATGTAGGACGACACGGTGACCCCTTTAGGACCGGTGAGGACTTGCGGCGGTGTCTGTGGCAGGGCGGGTGGAGCTGCACAGGTTTCCGGCGAGGCTCCGGCATGGGACGATTCGAGGAAGAAGACGAAGAGCAATAAAAAAAAAAAAAAGAGAAGAAAAAGGAAAAAGGGAGGCCGGGCCGAAAGTTTGAATAGGAGGGGGGCTGGGCTGGTTTATTGTTTTCGAATGGGCCTAAAATAAGCTTGGGCTGGAATTTTAGAATTGGAAATGGGCTGTTTTATTTTTATTTTTTCATGGGCCATTTAAAAGAAATTCGACCGGGCCGTTCGGCCAGCCCGGTCGTTGCTCCGACCCGGACCGATAGGGACCGGGTCGGTCTAGTAGGGCCGGATCACTCGACCGGTCCGAATCATTTTTAATACAAATTAAAAAATTAATTAAATCTAAAAAATCTAAAAATTCAGAAATTCAAAATATTATTATAAATATTAAAAAATCTAAAAAATCTCGAAAATCCTTAAAAAATTTAAAATGATTTTTTTAAATTCAAAAAAAAGTTTTGAAAGTTTTTTTTTTTTTTTAAAAAAATCAAATATTGAAAAATTCCATAAAAATTAGAAAAATTAGAAAATTCCAAAAACATTAACAGATGTTTTTTTTTTTAAAAAAAAATTCAGAAAAGGAAATTAAAAAAAAAAAAATCTCGAAAGCTTGTTTTGTTTAATTTCGGAAAATTCGAAAATATTAAAAATATAAAAATTCAAAAAATTCAGAAAAATCCAGAAAAAAATCAGAAAATTGAAAAAAAAAATTCATAAAAAAGAAAAAACACCAAAATTAAATAAGTCTTTAGGGCTCTACAATAGGTTTTTTTTTTTTTATGTTATATTCTTACACCTTATTTTTGCGATGATATTTTGCACGTTATTTCCTTACCTTAGAACAATTAAGACAGACCTTAGATTTCTCGTATACATTGCCAAGATCTCATTAATATACGATCAAGTTAGATACCGAAAGGGCATTAGTCATGTGACTAATGTAATCAAGTCCCGACCCTAGACCCTCTAATTGCATAAAAAGCGAGATACGCTCTCATGTCTTGCTTGATTCCTAGTCGACCTCAATAAACTAGTGGTGACTCCCTATTTGAAAATTTTGTGAATATCTCAACATTGCGCGGGGTATGGGCTTGGGAGAGCTCGAGTTAATTAAGGGCCGTCGACTCGAAATTAACAATACCCCTAAACTTATTTATTTTAGAAAATTTAGTAGGTCGCGACACCCATTTGCTCAGCGCGTCTGGATTACGAGGAACTATAAGGTGAGTACATTTTCTGTGATCATGTGCAATTTAACAAGAATCATGCAGAATTCGTAGCCTTTTTTATTCGGTTTAGGTCATTGAGTTCATTTTTATTCGGTTTCGGGATTAGTTTCTGAATTGGGAAGTCTGCCTCGTGAATAAGGCTATCCTTCTTTCACTTTCTTTTAATTTTGCAGGGACTGCGGGACAAGATTAAGTTGGTTACTCTTAATCTTCAATACAGGCCTGCTTGGTACAAGGAGAAAGTCTGCCTCGTGAATAAGGCTATCCTTCTTTCACTTTTAATTTGTGCCCATCGCCGATTGTTTAACTCATTACGATTGTTTTCAGATTAGTAGACAGAGGGCTTACGGGATTCTGGATTTTAAAAGTCGGCTCCTTGTGTTATTACTTTCCATGAATTCCAAAACCTAGTGGGCTCGATCCTTTTTTTTTTGTTTATTATAGAACATGTGGACTCTTTTTTGTAGCTGATGTTAACTTGAGGTATCAATTGGCTCCCCACTTGGTTAATTTGGCCATTTTGACCTTTATAATCAAATGCAAATGGTGAGTTTTAGCCATTGTTGATTTGAAAGTTTTAATTTTTTTGAAAGTTTTAGAGCTTGATTGCATTTCCATAATAAATTTTAGAATTTGATTGTACTTTCATGACAAATTTTAAAATTTAATTAATTTAAATTTCAGGATTCAATTACACTTTTATAACAAGTTTGAAGACTTTTAGTACACTTATTCTTATTTTCTATGCAAATGCATCCTCTCTTGAAAGGGAAACATGACCTATAGAGACCAATCAATTTTACAGAGAAACCTTTTAATCAAGTGTGCTTATACTAGGGCAATGTCAAGTCATACCTTTATGAGTTACAAATTCAGCAGCTCTGCTCGATTTTATCCTTGCTCGAGACCATAGCATGCATTGATCTTTTCTTCTACATCATCCCGTGCAGGAAATGGATGAGGTGGACACTTAAAAGCAAAGACTGATACTAAATAGTATGTTGAATTCTGCAAGGCGCGCTTCGGGGTGATGCTTCTAACCCAAACTCAAACTTCATCTTGCAATCTTTTCTGAACAACGTTCTTTCCGGCTGCTAATCTGTTTTTTCTTCCATTGCAGGCTTAGCAGTAGATGGAGTCATGACCGTGGTTTCGTCATCTTCCTCAACATGCGTTAAGATCAGTATCGCTGTCTTTCTAAAATTTGGTTGGATTCTGCTACCTTTTTTTTTCTTAAAATAAATCAAATTAATCATGCTACTTCATGATTGATTGTTCACATGTTTTTTTCCCTCAAGCAACAGCAAAAACAAATTAATGCTATTTAAATTTATAATAACTATGAATAAATCATGCATGAATTCACATGTCAATGCAAAAATTCTAATTCTCAAATTAAACGAAAAATGTCAAAGTGCACGAACCAATATCTAGATTAAACAAGGGATAATATATATATATATATATGTATATATGTATATGTATACATATATGTTATGTTATTTGGAGAAAGAATACAAATGTTATGTTATTTGGAGAAAGAATACAAATGTTTCAGGAAAGATTTGAATATATATATTTATAGCATTTTTGGGGGATTTAAGGACAATGTATATTCGCAAAGTATGATTATGATTCAACAAAGAAAAATATGATTATGTTATATTATAGGGAGAAATATTACAAAATATCCAAATTATGCCTACTATGATTTATTTACATTGAACTTCTCTCTTAATGATCAAAATTTTGTTATAGGTATATTACTTTAAGGATTCTCATAGTATTAATCCAAAAGATAGTAATGGTAACCAAAAGTGCTAAAGTTTTACTTTAAATGTGTTAGCGAATGAGAAAAGAACATATGGAAAACAATTAAGAGTCCCATTTAGAGAAACAAGGCTTAACGTCTCACGCTAGGAAAGCCCAAGGCACGATGTCCTAGATCCAATGCCTTATCGAATCTTATACTTGTGGACATCAGTCAGATACATATCCCTCTAGTGAGGGAGGATCATCTCGTCGCATTAGTACTGAGCCTACCACACAGTAATATTTGCCAGCCATGTCGATCCTGTATTTCTTTGTTCGCTCCCTGCTGCTGTTAGAGTCCTTGAGCAGCCACGCATGGATGTGTATCGTGTTCGAATAATGGAGCAACGCCTGGGATCCTCCCTAGGTCATGCATTCAGGCGTACCGACACCAGGCACTAGGGCCGTTGGCTTCATAGAAAATCATCCAAGATCGGGATCGAAGCTGAATTCCTCGTTAGTAAGTTCGAGAAAATCGAACTTTTATTGTTTTTTTCCCAAGTATATGGTTTTCAATATGCTGGTCATGCATTCTTCAAGTTAAAATACAAAATAGAAAATAGAATTGGTGAATTTTCTATATGATTTGATATGTTATAAATAGTACATGGAAATGCTATTTATAGACTTGGATAAATCAAATCAAATCAAATATTCATAATTAAGCCTAATCAAAATAGTTATTAAAATAAGAGAAAATATCCTAAATATCTCAGAGATATTGCTAACATCCCTAATATCACTAACATCCTCCCTCAAACTCCCTCAAACTCAAGGTGACATCATCAATTGGAGTTTGAATTACTATCAAATAATGCCATGAAAACTTATTCCTTTAGCGGCATCACAAGATGGGCTTGTTGATCTGTAGTGGGGCAGCATCTTCCAA
This sequence comes from Corymbia maculata, assembly GCA_014182735.1. Taxonomy (NCBI): domain Eukaryota; kingdom Viridiplantae; phylum Streptophyta; class Magnoliopsida; order Myrtales; family Myrtaceae; genus Corymbia; species Corymbia maculata. The sequence continues at coordinate 3,147,961 of CM024688.1, read as the reverse complement.
ATTCAACTCATTTGAGGGTAGCGACTCATTGGAAAGATAGTTACTGTGATCTCCTGAAATTCAACCATTTTCAAAATATATTGAATGATTATTTTATCAATGTTGAATTCACTCTAAATTGATCACTAATGAGTTAACTAACCTATTGGGAAATGCCATTAAGGATTAAAACGCACACAACTAGAGAATTTAATTAGGGATAGACCACTTGACCATAAAGATTAAATAGGGATGATACCACGCTCTTACAAGGCAATTAGCAAATAAAAATAAATTGATTTGACAAAGGTACTTCATCAGTTTGAGTGATTCTGCATGATTACAATACTAACTATAAACAATAGTAAATCGATTTCCATTTGGCTTTGCATTCAGGGTGAGCAATTGATTCCTCATGATTACATGACAACCGATGGTCGCTTATGATTTGAAGAGGCACAAACATGGATTGAAAATAAATCAACCATGGGTTAAACGCATGAAAACTCCTAAAAGCCACATGATAGTTTAGGTCGTACTAAAGTTGCTTTTGATCAAATTTAACCATGAATTTAAATATGATTTTAGGTATTGAACTTTCAAGAATTTCAAGACTAACCTTTTTGAATGTCGCCTCATTTATCCATCTGTTTATCGATAAGCACAAATTTTTGGATAAGGATTAGTGGGCCAAGAATTTGAAGTTGGAAAATGAGCTCGGGCAATGCAAAGGCCCAATGGGCCTCAACCAATCCCACTAAGCCCGAGTGGCCCCAAGCAAGCCTATCAAGACCATTCAAGCCCATTTCCACTTTTTGAGCCCAAATTTAATCTATACAAGCTGGTACAAAATTTTGGCATGTATACACATATAGTATTTTGTACTATGCTTTGGTGAAAGTAGCATTTTACCCCTTCTAAAAAGTAGCATTTAATAGAAAGAAGATAAGGGGAAAATGAAGCTTGTCGAGGAAGATTGCAAGTGAATCTTGGAGGAGAAGCTTGCAAGAGAAACTTGCAAAGAAAGTTTTCTCTCCCTCCCTCCCTCCCTCCCTCTATCCCTCCCTTTTCCCCTCCCCCACATTCTCCCTCCTACTCACATTTTCTCTTTTTCCCCACTTCTCATGTCCATCCCCCCCAATCGAAGTCTCTCATCCCTCAATCCCTCAGCTCTCCTCTCATTCGTCTAGTCACCACTGGCGCCACTACCACACTATGCTACCCTCAAACCACTCACCATCCTCACTGTGATGTTATCGCCGCCATGCCTTGCTGAAGCCACCACCCCTACGTTCTCTCTCTCTCACCAAAGCTCAAGCCGCCCCTCCCTTGTCGTGTTTCACCGAGGACATCGCCATTTGGAGCCACATGTTCTCACCGTCTCACCGGTCACCATTTTTAACGTCATCGTCATTAAATGGTAGGAGTTAACTTCTTAATCCTTGATTAGGGTGTCCATTACATTTAGGACTTGTTGGGGACGCGAATATGCGACGAAAAATAAAGTAGGGAAGAAAAAGAGGGCAAGCAGGAATTTTTACGTGGAAAACCCTTCCAAAATCAAGAAGGGAAAAACCACGGTGCCGCACTAGGCAATCTCTTCACTATCAGTATCAACATTACAAGCTTAGGGTTACAAAGCTTCAGCGTTACAGCTATAAAAGATATTGCCCCTATTTATAACAGGATTCTAGGGCATACATATTACAGGAAATTACATGTATGCTATTAGCAGTAATATAAACTCTATTTCCTTTAATATATCAGGATGGGTGACCTGTTGGGAAGTGCCTACCCACAATAATATTTTTCTCCATCAAACTCCACAATTCCATCAATCTCCCACTTGGAGGCTGATCTTCAAAAAACAACAATAATCTTTTATAGTCTTCATCTTTTCAACCCAAATTGTCCTAGTGCGGCGGCCCCCCTCATCACTTACCATGGAGGCCAACTGAGGCAATGCACAGCTTCAGTTTCTCAGTGGTGACAACATTTGTTAATATATTTGCTGGATTTTCTGTACCAATAATCTTCTTTAATGACAATGCCCCGTCATCTATTAACTGACGAATTTGATGATATTTTAACTCAATGTGTTTTGTCTTTGAGTGAAATACCGAATTCTTTGCAAGACAAATAACACTTTGACTATCATTGAAAAGAACACTATTATCTTGCTCATTGCCTATTTCCTTCAGAAAAATTTTCAACCAAATCATCTCTTTACCAGCTTCAGATATAGCCACATACTCTGCTTCAGTGGTTGAGAGAGATACACAAGTCTAAAGTCTAGACATCCAACTGATTGTAATGCCACCTAAGGTAAAAACATAACACGAGGTGCTCTTCCTATGATCCAAGTCACCACCAAGATCTGCATCAACAAAGCCTTGTAAAGTTGCACTATTTTTCATAAAACATAATGACATACCTGAAGTGCCTTTCAAGTATCTTAATAACCACTTTACAGCTTCCCAATGTTTTATTCCTGGATTTGCCATGTATCTGCTCACAACTCCCACTGCATGAGCTATGTCTGGTCTAGTACACACCATTGCGTACATTAAACTACCAATAGCTTATGCATAAGGCACTTTAGCCATATACTCCCGCTCTTCATTCGTCTTTGGTGACTGCTCCTTTGAGAGCTTGAAGTGACTTCTTAAAGGAGTACTTCTGGACTTTGCATTCTGAACTCCGAATCTGTCAAGCACTTTTTCAATGTACTTTTCTTGAGATAACTCTAGAATTCCTTTAGATCTATCATGCGTGATCCTCATCCCAAGAATTTGATTCGCTGCGCCCAAGTCCTTCATCTCAAACTCTTTTGACAATTGTTGCTTTAGTATGTTGATCTCTCTCATACTAGATCCTGCAATGAGCATATCATCCACATACAACAGCAAAATAATATAGCAGTCATCAATTTTTTTTGAAATAACAACAGTGATCCATGTCACTTCTAGTGAACCCATTACCACACATAAATGTGTCAAATTTTTTGTACCACTGTCGAGGAGCTAGTTTCAAGCCATATAGACTTTTATTCAATTTGCAGACATAATTTTCTTTTTCATGATCTTGAAAACCTTCCGGTTGTACTATATAAATATCCTCCTCCAAATTACCATGGAGGAATGCAGTCTTAACATCTAGTTGCTCTAGATGTAAATTCTCTGCAGCAACAATACTCAATACTGACCTAACAGTAGTCAATTTTACAATTGGAGAAAAAAAATTTGTATAGTCAATTCCTTCTTTTTGCTGAAACGCTTTTACTACTAACCTTGCTTTGTACCTCTTGTTGCCATCAGGTTCTTCTTTGACTCGATACACCCACTTGTTCTACAATGCCTTCTTCCCATCTAGTAACCGAGTTAACACCCAAGTTTTATTTTTCTCGAGTGAATCCAACTCATCCTGCATTGCTAACTCCCAGTTAACAGAATCTTCAACCTGCACTGCTTCTGAAAAAATTTCTGGTTTGCCAGCGTCAGTCGAAAGCAAATAATGCAATGACGGAGAATATCTTTATACAAGTTTAGGTGTTCTACTAGATCTTCTCAAAGTGGGATTAGGTGTACGTGATTCTTGTTCAGCAACAGTTTTAGGAATTTCAACCATAACACATTTAGAATTTTCTTCCAATTTAATCTCTGTATTCTCCACCAAATTTTCCTTCACACTAGATTCTACCACGGATTTATCCTTGTACAACATGTTCTCATTGAACGTAACATCAGTAGTTCTTATTATTTTTCTATTTTGTTCATCCCAGAACCGATAGCCAAAATAATCAGAATCATATCCGATAAAAAAACACTTTTTAGCTTTTGCATCAAGTTTATCTCTATTTTCATAATCTACGTGGACATAGGAAACACAACAAAAGACTTTCAAATGCGAGAGACTTACCTTCTTTCAACTCCATTCTTCTTCTGGTAACTTAAAATCAAGTGGAACTTAAGGTCCACTATTAATTAGATATGCTGCCGTATTAATTGCATCTGCTCAAAACATCTTGGGTAATCTTGCATGCAACCTCATACTTCTTGAACGCTCATTCAGAGTTCTGTCCATCCTCTCAACAACTCCGTTTTGCTGCGGTCTATTAGGAACAATTCTTGTCATTCTGATTCCGTTCTCTGCACAAAATTGCTTGAATTCCTTGCTATCATATTCACCACCATTATCAAACCTTAAACATTTAATTTTCAGGCCAGTCTCATTCTCCACTTCAGCTTTCCATCTTTTAAAAGTAGTAAACACGTTAGATTTATTTCTTAGAAAATAAACCCATACATTTTTGGTGGAGTCATCAATAAACGTGACATAATAGCGCAAGCCTCCAAGGGATTACACAGGAGCTGGGCCCCACACATCTGTATGCACCAACTCTAATTTTTCTTTCTTTGGTTCTTTTCCAATCTTCGAAAAACTAACACGTTTATGCTTACCCATAACACAATATTCACATAGACCAATATCTATGCACTTCAAATTAGGCAATTTTCCCTTAGATGCTAATATTTTCATTCCTTTTTCACTCGTATGTCCAAGCCTGCGGTGCCATAATTTAGAATCAATTTTTGATTCAAAAATTGCTACAGTTTCTCTATTGATTTCAGTCACGTAGAGCGTTCCTAACTTTGTTCCACATGCTACAACCAGAGCACCTTTAACAATTTTCCAAGAGCCATCCCAAAAAATAGTCCTGTAACCTGTGCTGTCTAGTTGACTTATAGAGATTAGATTTCTCTTAAGTCTTAGAACATATCTAACATCATGCAACTTCCATTGATATCCGTTAGTAGATTTTATATAAATATCACCATTTTCCATAATATCCAAAGGTTCATCATTAGCAAGATAAACCTTTCCAAATTTTCCAGCAACAAAATTGTGCATTAATTCTTTGCATGAAGTAGAGATGAAATGAGTCAAGATGACTATCAATGCTCAAAATTAAGGTATCACTAGAGTCTCTTCAAAAGTTACATTCACAATTTTTCTTCATCTTGATTTGGATCTACGATTTGAATTTTCTTCTTTTGGGCTCTATAATCTTGTTTCAAATGTCCATTCTTTTCGCAATTCCAGCAAATAATTTCACCACTTTGATCGGACTTTGATCTACCATGGTACTGGTTTTGCCCCCATTGATTGCTTCTCCCTCTGCCTTCAATATTTAAGGCAGCACCCGAAAATTCACCCGATTCTCTTCTACGAATATCCTCGCTAAGAATCAAATCTCGGATTGCTTGAAGCTTCAACTTTTTCTTACCAGACGAACTGCTCACTACAGTCACAGTTGCACTTCAACTTTCAGGTAGATAAGATAATAAAATTAAAGCCTTTACCTCGTCATCAAATTTGATATCCACTAAACTCAACTGAGTCGTAATCACGTTGAATTCGTTGATGTGATCTGTCACAGAAACACCCTCATCCATCTTCAGATTGAAAAGACGACGCATCAAATATACCTTGTTTGATGTAGAAGGCTTCTTGTACATGTCAGACAACACTACCATCAAATCCACCGTTGTCGCCTCATTGGCAATGTTGAAAGCAACGTTCCACGCCAATGTAAGACAAATCAAACCTAGAGCTTGTCGATCTAACAATTCCCACTTTGCTTGCTTCATGGATTCTGGTTTCTCTCCAGACAGAGGTTGATGCAAATTCTTTTGATACAGCATATGCTCGATCTGCATCTTCCAGAAACCAAAATCCTTGCCATCGAACCGATCAATCTTGACCTTTCCTTCGTCCATATTCACTCCCACCATTTCGCTAAAACCAGGCTTTGATACTAGTTGTTGGGGACGCGAATATGCGACGAAAAATAAAGTAGGGAAGAAAAAGAGGGCAAGCAGGAATTTTTACATGGAAAACCCTTCCAAAATCAAGAAGGGAAAAACCACGGTGTCGCACTAGGCAATCTCTTTACTATCAGTATCAACGTTACAAGCTCAGGGTTACAAAGTTTCAGCGTTACAACTATAAAAGAAATTGCCCCTATTTATAACAGGAGTCTAGGGCATACATATTAAAGGAAATTACATGTATGCTATTAGCAGTAATATAAAATTTATTTCCTTTAATATCTCAGGATGGGTGACCTGCTGGGAAGTGCCTACCCACAATAATATTTTTCTTTATCAGACTCCACAATTCCATCAGGACTAGCATTAGCTTAAGGATAATGAGGATTAGTGTTGATTCATGATGGTTTAGCCGATAAGCTATTGCGATAGGTGATAGGCGGAAATGATAAGCTATCGCAATAGGTTATAGAGAAAAAGGTGATAAGCTATCGAGAAAAAGGGTAATAAGCTATCGCCGAATTGGCGATAAGCTATAGGAAAAGGTGACAAGCTATTATTGAAAGGATGATAAGCTATCAGAAATATGAGTGATAAGCTATCACTTAAGGGATGATAAACTATCGGAAAAAGGACGACAAACTATCGTTAAATAGCTGATAAGTTATTGACGAATATTGATAAGTTGTTGCATTAGGACAATAAATAGTGATTATGTGTGTTTTATGCTTGAGTGGTGTGATAAATTATGCATGACTTACGTTGTTTAAAGCATGCTTTGCAATGAGAAATGTTTGCCCAATGATAAACCTTGGTTCCAAAATTTTAAAGAAAGTTTTATAGCCATATAAATGGTAATTCACAAGGTATCATATTTGGATGTCATGTTTTATCTATTGGAATGGGCAATGATTTAAAATGAAAGCATGCAAAGTTTAACGAGCTAATAATATGCGGATGATCACATGTGAATATTTTATTGCCTTTTTCACGTGTGAAAGTTACAATATTTTGGTATGTGAGCACAACCACGTCTGCATCGGCTATATGAGGAAAAATGAAATTGGCTAGAGTGGTTGAAGTGCTTGCATAATCACATAATGAGAACTAGTTATTCTCGTATGATTGCAGGCATACCCTATGTGGCCATGATGATACCTTAGCCTAATTGTAAGCACGCTTTGAGTGGCTGCAATAATACTCCTATTCGAGGATTAGCATGCCTTAAGTAGTCATGATAAATGCTCGGTTAAGTCGAAAGACCCACATTCGAGGTAGGCATGCCCTAAGCGGCCGCGATAGATGCCTGGTCATACTAGAAAACTGCCAACTCATATGTCAATCATGGCCATAAGCAATCATAATAATTAGAACACGTATGAATGCAAAATGCATGGGAAATTATGAAAAGTGTTCTAATTATGTCTGTTGCTTGTTGTAATATTATGGTGCATAGTGATTATATCTTGCAGGATATGTTCCAAGGTGAGATAAGAATGCATGAGGGTTTATTCGATGTTCTAGTTTGTTGTTATAGGGCTAGAACGCCTGCTCATGTTTATAGCTTAAGCAAAGTAAGGGTTGTTTTGCTATTGATCTGCCACCAATAATAGTATGCATATATAAGTTGCACCCAAGGCAAGTTAGCTTTCTAAATGAGACTTAGGTTGTTAGCTGACCCTTGTGTTAGAGGAATTTAGTTAACCTTGACCCTATTAGTTTTGATTGTTTCGGTAGGAAGTTGCCTATTGTAAGGATTTGTGTATATAAACTTCCTAGAGTTAACTAGTAAATAAACAAAAGTAGTACTTTTGAAAGCGTTTGATGTTATGTTTTCTTACTATCCATATTGCTGTGATTGAGTGAGTGGTAATACTTTGCTTCCTCATGTGTTTGATTGCAAGATAAAAAGAATGGGTCGGCGATGCGTCATGGGACATCGCGTTCAAATGACCGCAAGAGAATAGGGGTTATTGCATGCTTGAGGGTCGGGGCATGATAGTTATTAAACAATGTGTCTTGTGTGATTTGCATCAAAAGAAAGCCTCATCTATGAAAAAAATCTCAACTATATGACACAATCGATGTGAATAGTATCAAAACACAACTATTGTGGAATATGTTTGATTAAATGCTTCTTCAAATAAAACTAAAAACTAGTGCGCATGAAGTGAACACCATTGAGATGTTGGGATGAATTTATTTGGATTTGCAACAGAAAACTCTAGGTGCACCAGAACGATTGGAGTGCACTGAGTGCAAGGTGTATTGAGTGCACTTAGGTTTCCATAGAAACAAAGGCTTTGATAACAATTTAAAAAATAAAATAGAAAATAGAATTGATGAATTTTTCATATGATTTAATATGTTGTAAAGAGTACATGGAGACGAGAGTCTATTTATACATTTAGATAGATGATATCAAAGAAAATCAAATCAAACATGTGTAATCAAGGACAATCAAAATAAATATTGAAATAAAAGAAAATATCCTAGATGTTTCTATGGAATATCACTAACATCCCTAATATCATTAATACTTTACTCTTTAAAAATATCCTCGAAAGGTTAATAAAGGAGCGAGAATATGTGGTCGTGTTTTATTAAGATGTATCAATGGACGACACGAGCGAGTTGGGGTGTCTAATTTAGCAAACAATTTGAAGTCCAGTGTCACATCGAATTAGGAGGATGGGGTGACGCGGCCATTACTCTAAAGAAACTCCTAACAAATCCACGGCTCCACATCGCCATACTCCACCAATTCCATAAAATTCTATAGTTCGACAACTCACGACTCGATTTTCACGAAACTTCTGATATGCAACCAAATTTCAAAAACTACCCCGATTGAGTGAACGAGCACTTACCGGAACGTGTCCTCTCACTTTCTTTCTCCTCCTCTTCTTCTTGTTCTCTTTTCCTTTTTCTTTCCCTTCTTTCTCTTCGTCGGGCGAGCTCTCGGTTAAAAGAAGAGCCGAGCGTCCCCTTTTCTTTTCCTTTTTATTGACTAAGTCAACCATCTTTTCCTTTTCTTTTGCTTCTGGATCCGACCTTCATTTGCCTTGGTCAAATGGAAGGCGGCATTACATCCAGCGTCCTTACCGTACTTGAGAGACACAAGGCTTAGGCTCTCGCACCAGAAAAGCGCATAACAAGCATCCGCCTCGGTCCAACAGGTCGTGCATCTATCGCTGTTCACATCGTACAAATACACGTTCCCCTTGCAATGGAGGATCAGCTTGTCGCGCTTGTACGGGCCTACCAGGTAATGGCCGCGGTTCATGCCCGGGGGCCGGATCCTGTATTTTCTGGTCCACTCTCGTCTCGTGTAGTCGCTGAGCACCCACACGTCGATGTGCGCCTTGTCCGGACGATGGACCAGCGCTAGTGATCCTCCCAGCTCGTGCATTTGTGTCCCCATGTTGAAGTCGCCCCATTCAGAGAAGTCGTCTGGGATTGGGATGAAGCTGAATTCCTCTTTGGCGAGGTCGAAAGAGAGCACCACCCTTGCCAACACGCGGAACGACATTGAGTTGGCCTGCAAGAACCAGTTCAGAGCTCCAGAAGCAAAGACGAAATCGGGATAAGGACCGGTGCAGCGAGGGAGCGTCGGGGCTTTGCAGGTCCTCCAGGATTGCTTGTTGAAATCGTAGATTCGAGCCCCTATCGTGCCGGTGCAGGTCTTCTTATCGAAGTCAATCGCTTTGATCTGTACCATCTTGTATGTTTTGGTAGAGCGATCAAACCCCAACCCATAAACAAACATGCCCGGCAAAAGATCGGGTGCTCTTGGCAATTCCAGGACTACTCGAGTAAAGGGATTAATCAGAAGCTCAGGATTTTTCAAGGAATTAGTGCTGTGCTGGAAAAGGAGCAAGCCGTTGCAGGTGCCTTGGATTGCGTAGCCTCTGAGTTCTGGGAATTTACCTAGCTCGATCCGTGGCGCCGCTGCTTCCTCGTGTATCCTGATTAGATAGATCCCCTCTTTTTTATACTCGTGGTATAGAACCGCTCGTTCTTTTAAGCGGTGTATTGAGTTGCGGAAGTAGGAATCATCGATGACTTCTTGCCAGCGCTTGCAGACGATTCGGTACTGCAGCAGCGACTCGCCGGAGACTCTGGAGAGGATGTCGGAGAGCAGGGCTAGTGGAAGTTCATCCATGCTCATCAAGGGTGGCGCCACCGCCTACTGAGGCTGTTCAACGCCGTATATCAATACGAGGAATAAAAAAGATTTTTTATCAAAGAGTTTTTGAATTTATATATTTCGTTTCCTTGTTGCATTTAGATGAGGATTACCCTTTGTAGATATGCATAGATGGATATCTTTCATCGCCTTCCTCAACATAGTTAAGATCAGCATCGCTATCTTTCCAAGATTCGGTTGGATTCAGCTACTTCATGATTGGTTGATAGTGATGAAAAGATCAAATACAGATTTGTGTTGTCAATATTCGTATTTTGCGAAAGTTCCGAATTCTTGAATTAAAAAAGAAGAAATTCAAAATCCATGAGCCGCCGAGATGCAGATTAAACACAAAGTGAAGAGAGTGAAAGTGAAAAATAAGTGAAAGTATCGGAATACTCTCTCTCTCTCTCTCTCTCTCTCAATCAATGTCTTACCCTTAATATCAATTGATGTTTGTTTCTTGCTTTTTCCTATTTCAAATATTACCATAAATATATGAATGTTGTTTTGTATTGCTGTAACATTTTCACAGGACATATCTTTTCTCTACATTTTAAAAATTGTATAATATTTTAGTTAAGCTAATAAAAAAAAAGTGCATTATTGTCTTCGTAACCATGGCAAAAAAATTAGGGAAAAATCATCAAAAAAGTTCTTAACCTATTATAAAATGGATTATTTATTCCTAAACATTTCAATTATATCAATTCAATCAAAAACTTATTTATGATTTGCTAATTTAGTCATTCCAACCAATTTCAACTGAAAATCGTTAACATGGATGCTAATTGTTTTACATGACACAATCAGTGCTGACATGGACAATTTTCTGATTTTTTAAAATTTTCCTTTTTTATTTTCTTTATTTTTTTTTCATTTTTCTTCCGTTACTTATAAAGGTCGGCAGCATTATAGGCATTCCTCTACTGATCATTTAACCTAGGCAATGATTGGTGACCAATGACAAACAACGGAAGGTTTCACTCACATATTACTTTTAATTGAAAAATCAATCTTTCATAACCTTTGCTCAATGAGAAAATGGGTTAGACTCTACAAAATCAAACCTATAGAATTTAAGGAATGATGGAAGGGAATAAAAAAAAGAAAAAAGAGAGAGAAATATAATAAGTAAATAAAAATGAAGTAGAAGAACCCATACTTTAAATGAATAAATTCAAACTTGAAAAGGATCTTTCTAATTCCCAAAGAATGAAGGGCAAGGAGATTGATTGAGAAAGATATCTTGTTCTTAAGAGGATCGATGAAGGTCACCCCTCTAGACCTAGTGAGGTTGAAAGTGTCGTTTCTCCAATCTAGTGTTAAGCAATTAAGATTTTTAATTATCAGAAAACTAATTTTAAAATAATAGCATGGAGTTTATTGCTTGTGTCGCTTTTAGGTTTTACACTTGGATAACTAGAAAGTTAGATTAGTGGGAAGTGGTAATTAAGGGTCTGTTTGTTAACATTTCTATTTCTCCAATTTAATATTCTTTTGTCATTAAGAATAAAAAAAAAGGGAAAAATTCAAAAAAGGACCCGAAGTAAGCCTATTTTCTCAAATAATGACTTAAAGTGAGCATTGTCTCAAATAAGGACCCGAAGTGGCTAAACTAGTCTCAAATAAGGATCTCAAATCGCCAGGCAGCCAAATGTTCGTTAGTCGATGAGCGTGTGGCATTTCTGGTGGTCATAATAAGGGCAATTTTGTCAAAATAATTGATAGAATTTAACAAACCCTAAAAACAAAACCCCATAACTCTTCACGTTCTCACGTTTTCTTCTTCTTCATTAACGTTGTAGAGCTTGTTGTGATCGGCGAAGCTGAGCTTGCACGTCGCGGAGGTCGAGCTCGCCACTGTCGGCAATGCCACGGTGCAGCTTAGTATCGCCGCGAGGAGAAGAAGAAGCAGCAGTGGCACCGCCAACAGCAAGCCGCGGAGGTAGCGACGAATCATCTCCATTGCCTCCGGGTAGAGAGATATTCAGGCAAGCTTAGCCACTCGATTCCGTCATGGGAGTTTCGTGGAGGATTGCGAGAGAGTAAACCCTGAGAGCCAAGAGAGTGAGGTGGAATGCGGATCCACTTCCATGGACCCAACCAAGAGACACAGAACATCTCGATCTCAATGACCCACATCTTAGGCATAATGCGAATCCACTTCCACGGAGAGAGAAGGGCAGGCGAGGGGGGTGCTGGCACGTACCTTTAGAACTCGAGGAGTCAGGGATCTTACTCCATTAACAAAGAATTTTGGTTCTTCAAGTAAGAGGAGACAAAGAACCTAGAAGATGAAGTGCAGAAGAAGAAGAGCGTGAAGAGTTTGGGGTTTTTGATTTTAGGGTTTGTTAATTTCTACTAATTTTTTTGACAAAATTGCCCTTATTTCGGCCACCAGAAATGCCACATTTGGTTGTCCGGTGATTTGAGGTTTTTATTTGAGACTGGTTAGCCACTTCAAGTCCTCATTTGAGATAACGACCACTTTGGATCCTTATTTGAGAAAATAGGTTCACTTTGGATCCTTTTTTGAAATTTTCCCAAAAAAAAGGAATATGTTTGGTAATGTCAACTAATTTTTCTATTCCTAAGAATAGAAAAGAGGTCTAGAAATAGATTTGTAACAGAAACATGAAGTAGAAAAAAATTGATTTTTGTTCCTGAGAATAATTTTTAGAATAAGTCATTATCTTTCTTTCTTCTTCTTCTTCTTTTTTTCCTTTTCTTCTTCTTCCAAACCGATCACTACCACTGCTGACAGTTGCTAGTCGTGGGCTAGAGGAGGAAGAAGAAGAGAGGAATAAAATAAAATAAAATAAAATAAAAAACCTAAAAATTATTAAAAAATTAAAAGAAATTCTACGTAAAAAAAATTGCAAGTCATACCAAATGCATTCCCGTTCCTTTTTTACTCCAGGAATAGAAATTTTGTGTAGTTAGTTTCTTTTACTCTAAAATTGTTCCAAAGAATAGAAATAAAAAATTATTTTTGAAAAGAAATTATTCTCTAGAACATAAATTTTACCAAACACACCCTAAGTTGCTTTTGCATAAGTTGCCTAAATGGTGCTTTTCTTACTGCAATTTTAATGCTTTTTGCTCTTATAGTCCTTGTGCTTAGATTTTGACCCAAATCTTATGCTCCAGGACATCACGTTTATTCTTTTACCAAATCATGAATGGTTTTGGGCCCTTGCAAGACTTGTTATTAGTAAGTATTATTGAGAAAACTCCTAGTTTTGATGTTGACAAATCTTTTTATGCATACAAGAAATCATATATTTCCTAAGGAAGAAAAGTCATAGGGTGATGTATTCTTCTGAGTCTGAATGTAGCAAAAGATGTTTTTGAGTCTGCCTGTATCAGACGGAAAATATGAGGAGATGCAGAATCTCTGAGTCTATGAGTACCAGACGGAAAACACAAAGTAGACGCAGAACCTTAGTTTGATAGACCTAGAACGAACTTATAGGACCAGATCACCAACGGTTATGATTTTCACTTACCATTTTTATATTGATTTTGTTATATCGAATCGATCAGCAAGATCAATCAACAAGACAACTTCCAAAGAAAGATGGAACATTTATGGAAGCCCAGATTCTAATTGTATGGGCAAACATAATCCAAAGGGATCCGATCTATCTTCAACGATCAAAAAGACTTTCCTTATGAAGTATGTCCAAGAAAGGAAAGGGAAGACGAATCTCTTATGGAGATAACCAACGGTCAAGTGTGGCTAGGAGAGCATATAAGGAGAGAATGCGACCAAGAAGAGAAAAAGGATAAAAATATTCCAAAGCTTGATTCAGTTCTTCATTAGTTGTTTGAAAAAGTGTGTAATTGAGTGATTTTAGTGCATTACCAAGAAGAGTGACTTTGTGAGACATATCATCACCAAGTGCGAACACTCAAAAATGTGTAATCACCTTTTATCACATAGTGAAATCCAGCCTATTGGTTGATTGCCTGGAAAGTGAACGTAAGCTTGTCAAAGTCGAACCACTATAAATTATGTTTACAATCTCCTTTATTCTCTCTATTTAGTTTCTGTCTGTAGATTGCAAAAGCTTCATACTTACTTGCGCATAGAATTCCTCTACACCTATTCACCCCCCTCTAGGTGTTAATACTAGTAATATCAATTAGTATCAGAGCCTCAAGCTCATTATTTTGAAGTGTTTATTACTTCAAAGCTAAAAATCTTCCGTGGCTAGTATTCTTACATCAGGTTTGATTGAGGGACAGAGCAACACTCGACCACCATTCTTTGATGAAAAGGAGTATAACACATGGAAGAATAAAATGAAAACCTTTTCAAATCAAAGGACCCACTGAAATGGGATGTAGTCGAGAAAGGAGTTGATCCTAGTGCTGAAGCTAGAAAAATCACATCGAAAGATGATGGAAAAACAACAGAGCCATCAACTACCATCTCAAAAGAAGAGTTGATGAAAAAAGAAGCTTTAGATGCTAAGGCCATCTACTCTCTTTATTGTGCACTATCACCTAATGAGTATAATCAAATTTCCTCTTGTGAAACAGCGAAGAAAATATGGGATAGGCTGCACATTACCTATGAAGAGAGTGATTGTGTAAAAGAGACCAAAGTAAATATTTTACTTGGTCAATATGAATCCTTCCAAATGAAACAGGGGGAGTCCATAGGAGATATGTTCAACAGATTTACAGAAATAGTAAATGGGCTTGCATATCAAGGATAACCTGTCCTAAGACCAATGAAGGTCAACAAGCTATTGAGAGGTTTATCAAAGGACTGGAATAATGTGAAGACTTCCATATGAGAAACTCTGCGGATCTCACCTCTGACAATTGATGAGCTTGTTGGAACCCTGCAATCTTATGAAGTAGAACAAATGAACGAAGAAGTGGACTCTAGAGGTAAGAAATCTATTGCTCTTAAGTTTAATGTTGATTCTAATGATATAGAGTCTGAGAACGAACTGGACGACGAAGAACTTACACTGTTAATTAGAAAGGTAAAAAAGTTAAACAAGAAAGGTAAGAAGTTCAATAGCAGAAAGCAAAACAAACAATCTGGACAACGAAGGACAGCAGATGAGGAAGAATCTGTCAAAGATGTCTGTTTTGAATGCAAAAAAAAAGGGTCACATAAAATAAAACTATCCTACACTCAAGAAGAACAAAGGAAAGTATGAAAAATACAAAAATGCCTTGAAAGTTGAAACATTGAGCGACACTAAGGTTGAAGATAGTGAAGACGAATATGGTAATATTTGTCTAATGGCACACTCAAACTTAGACTCTAAAGCAGACTCAGAATCATACTCAGACTCAGACAAAGAGATTGAGGTTAGCCATTCTGATATTCCTACAGAAATTTCAGATTATAGAAATGAGCTTTGTTCAAATCTAAAATCCACTCTGAAGAGGATCTTCGAACTGAAAAGGGAAAATTACAAGTTGAGTCAACATCATTTTTCTTTAAAAGGAAAGTTTGATTATCTCAAAAAGGAATTTTTGGAAATCAAGAAAAATCAAGATTCTTTACTAAATGAGAATGAATCTCTCAAAAGGGAACTTTTGGAAACAAAGGAGAATCGAGATTCTTTACTAAATGAGAATGAATCTTCCAAAAAGGAATTTTTGAATATTACTACAAAATTTTCTAAAGGTTTGAAAACTTTACAGTATATACTTTCCATTCAGATTCCTTACTATAACAAGTCAAGACTTAGGTTTTATAAGGAAAATGACTCTTTAATTGATTTTCCAAAGGTCAATGAGAGAATTTGTCACGACCCCCTTCCAGGGTCCGACTGCGGGTTATTTTCGCAACATCCCAGGCTTATCGCCGTCCCGATTCATTTTACCTTCTTTATATGCACATGCGGAAGCATAACATAACAACATCCCCGACAAACATCACTAGAAGAACATTAGTAGTTCGTATACAACTAACTTTCATATTACGTAATATAAAATGACTTGGGTCTCCCTATCTCCACTACCACTGCGATTTCCAAAATTGGAACCCATCTCGTTATGGGCCGATATCACTGATTAGCATTTGTCCTGTTAGACGTGGACCCTCCACTTGGGTTCATCGGGCCTTTAAAGCCATGAATAGGCCCAATCATTTCACCGTCCAACCAAGCGTACCATGCCTCGTAATAGTGAGGGACCAATTCATCCTATCCCTCGTGAACACACACGGTTGAGGTATATCTCTGATACGTTATCCATGCTTTGACGTGTATGATGTCTACAGTTGACCCTTCTATTATTATCGGTAGACCAAAACATATAGGAGGAGAATTAGCCATCTTATCGACTTGTAAAGGTAAAGGGGTGAGTTTTGGCGAAACTTAGTAAGTAAAACATCTACGCTCGGCTAGCGTGACATGCTTTCATTAACAACTAGCCAGAGCAACTTATGCAAACAGTGTCGATGGCAAATCAATTGCAATTCACATGTAATGCCATGACTAATGCAAGGGCTTTACTTACTCACCCATCGACTAACACATAAACATATATCATCCATACTTGAACACATACGCAAGGATTTCACTTACTCATGTTTCGGCCAACACATAACACATCTCATCCATACTTAAGTATAACTGGCATTCGTGTAAATCACTTTATATCGTCTTGGCTCAACCAGGCCCTCTCGACTCTTATCAAGTCTTCTCAGGGACAGCTTCCCGAAGCTTCCAGGGGTTACTCGGGACATCCCATTGCAGGGGTACCGGTTGACGTTGTCCTGGCTCAACCAGGCCCTCTCGACTCTTACCAAGGCTTCTCGAGGCTAGCATCTTGAGGCTTCCGGGGGTTACCCGAGACATCTCGTTGTGAGGGTATCATCATCTTTCCCGTCTTCCATGGGGTGATCTCACAAATGTATCACTTATGTCGGTTCTTATCCTTTCCTTAAGCGGACTCATTCATGACCCAACTACACCATCATGCTCATACATAATGATGCATGCCATGCTTTCTATGACCCGAATCTAATGACACCGTGATAATTCTAAGTCCGAGGTTTGGCTCAAATGTTAAGTAACAAGGATCCCGTCTCAATCCAAGACATGAGCTTGGTATACTTCGATGCCAACCAAGACCTTGTGGACTTGACCGATCCCCGTACCAAACAAGACTAGGAGTCGACATGTTTTGATGTCAATCCAAGACCTTGTGGCATTGAGCGATCCTCTTACCGCGCAAGATTTGAGTTCCGACATTTCGTTACCAATTCAAGCCTTATGGCTTTGGGGGTTCCAAACTTGCGTTGAACACTAACAACAAACCATGGCATCATCTCGATCGTGAAATAATCACGCACATGCATAAGATTCACGTATGAACCAACGTACACATAATCTTCCATACAATCATGGTTCAACAAGAGAAGACCGTCTAGTCCTCATAATAGAAATGATCATACTAGGGAGAAGTAAGAGATTCTACTTACCTGAACGAACCTCATGAAACTAGAGAAATTGACTTGAGAAGGAGGATGGCTTGCTTGTGGCCAAAAAGAGAGAGAAGCGTGAGAATGAGAAGAGGGCGACCAAGAGAGGAGGAATGAGGAAAATGGTGCAAATGGTGAGGGAGGAGGAGAGGCTTCTCCTATTTATAGTCCCCGAGCTCATTATTGCATTTCTAATCGTCAAATCCTGTCTTTCCAAGTGGCCCACCTAGAATCCTTAAGTGGCAAGCCTATTTCTTCAATAATTGCACCTAAGGGATGACTAGGCAAGGCTAAAGGTTCTACTTGGTGATCAAGTAAGTAGACATCATCGACAACGGCCCGCCTTTCGCTTTCCTATTGGTCCACTTGTTTCCCCTCATTTATTGGTATTTATGAAAGTTTGACTAGGAAGTCACCTAACTTGCCAACTAAGTTTCTAAAATTCTATAGGCTCATAATGAGGGTTTGGGTGTCGTGTTCCGATTGGGCCATGTGTAATCTGTCTCCATCATAGCTCCCAAGATATTTTTGACCATAATCATAAACTTTGGAAAGTAAGAGATAAGGCTTATCCAATAAGGTTTCTAGAGAATTCTTCTCTTTTAACATTTTCTTAATCAAGAAGGCAGTTCGGAGAATTCCACCATTCAAGTTAGTTTCGGGGCCAGAAAAGGGATCATATGACATGTCTTGGGAAACCAATTTACACGTGCCTGGGGTCCAGGCCACATACCCCAAATTTTCCCAAACCGCTTCCTTGGGTGGTGGGTCGACCATGAGGTTTCCCTCATAATTTGGATCGGTTTAAGGTCAATTCCAAGGTTACCCAAGGCCTAGCACTAAGCTAAGGCACTTATGGACCTTAGGAATTCTGACAGAATAGCTGGGTCTATCATGAGGCTCATTCCGATCGGTGCTTAATCCATCCGTATGGTTCATGGTCGGCATATTACCAATCCATGGTCGGACATCACCAATTCGAGATTCATTTATGGTTACTAAGAATTAAATAGGGAATGATGCATTTTTGATCAAAAGATGATCACTTTTGGTCAAGTTGGATCGTCCGTGTATCGGTGCATAGCCAGGTGGAATTACTTGCGGCTAGGCGCTATGACCGGTCGAATCAACCCATGACCATCCACCGATCCAAAGTGGGACTTCTCGTGATCGAAAAGTCGTCTTATGAGCTGGTAGTCTATTCCCATCGGTATAGTCATTATACTTTTCATGGCCGACGTCTCGACCAGTTCATGACCGGTCGGTCAATCGGATCATAGCCGATCCTTGATCCTTACTGATCGAATCAATTGATCCATGGCCAATGGCCCATAGTCGACTCATTTAGGATCTTATGGCTGATTTTGGGGTTGGTTTTTGAGGATGTTACAGAATTAGACAGAGACCTCCTCGACAAGCATACAAAAATCATTTCAAAAAGAATTTTGTGAAACCTATTGGTCGAAACAATCTCAAATGCTCTAATTGCGGAGAAAATGAACATTTTGAAAACAAGTGTCCTAAAGTCTGGAGACCTGTTCAGAAAAATTGGATAGACAAAGCATACTACTAACTGCAGTGGACCCAAGAAAGTCTGGGTACCAAAGAAAACTTGAGTATGTGTTTTAATTGCAAGTAAACTTCAAAAGCAAGAAGAAATGGTATTTGGATAGTGGTTGTTCGAGACACATGACTGGAGATTCAAAAATGTTCATAGGTTTAGAAAGAATAAAAAGAGGGACTGTTTCATTTGGTGGCAACACTAAGGGAAATATTATTGAACTAGGAACAGTAAAGATTGGGAGTCTTATCATTAACAATGTCTCTTTGGTTAAAGGACTGAACTATAATCTACTAAGTATCAGTCAGTTATGCGATGCTGGTTTTAAAATTGATTTCAAGGAGAACTTATATTATGGAATCAGTCAAGACTCATCTCAATTGTTTACTGGGCGAAGACATGGGAACATCTATCTCCTTGACATAAATGAAGACACTACCAAATGTCTCATCTCAGTTCAAGATGAAGCAAACCTCTGGCATCGCAAACTTGGACATGTCAGCATGAAATGGATCTCACAACTGCTCAGCAAAAAGCTTGTTCGTGGACTGCCTTCATCAAGTTATAAGAAGTTAGAATTTTGCTACGCATGCACTCTAGGAAAATAGGAAAGAAGCTCTTTCAAATCTGTGAAACAGGTTTCTACTAATCGTGCATTGCAGCTTCTTCATATGGATCTTTTTGGACCAACTAGAACTCAAAGCATTGGAGGTAAGAAGTACTATCTCATGATTGTACATGATTATTCTCACTTTACTTGGGTGTTCTTTCTTGCTAATAAAGGAGAAACTTTCTCTTATTTCTCAAAATTTGCAAAAAGAGTTCAAAATGAGAAAGGTTATTCTATCTCTAGCATTAAAACAGATCATGGTGGAGAATTTGAAAATCAGGACTTTGAAGATTTTTGTGATAAAAATGGTGTTCAGCATATGTTCTCTTCTCCCTACACTCTAGAACAAAATGGAGTTGTAAGAAATGGCCAGAACTCTGCTTATTGAAAGCAAGGTAGCAACTCGCTTCTAGGCAGAAGCAGTTTCTACATCATGCCATATCATTAATATAGTTTTTCTAAGACATATTCTTGAGAAAACTCCCTATGAAATTTTCAAAGGTAGAAAACCAATTGTTTCCTATTTTCATGTTTTTGGTTGTCAATGTTTTATTCTTAAAAATGCTAACAATCATCCAAGCAAGTTTGAGGAAAGGTCAGATGAATGTATATTTTTGGGTTACTCAACCACAAGCAAAGCATATAGAGTGTTTAACAAAAACACTCAAACTATGGAAGAATCCATGAATGTAAAGTTTCCAAAGAAAGATGTTTCTAACCAGGGTAGAACTGCAATCAAACATCCAAAACTAATTGCTGCTATTGAGAAATCAATATTCAACAAAGAAGCTTATTCTTCTCAGAAAACAGTCACGGAAGAACCTCAAGAACAAAGCATCATTCAGATGGACACTACTCAATCGCTAGAAAAACCTGATGACAGCGAAGTGTACAACAAAAACTAGAACCATAAATCCAGTCATCCTCAAGAACTTGTTATTGGAAGCATCAATGAAGGAATTCGAACTAGATCAAGGAACAAAAAGGATACAAGCATTGTGGCTCTCATTTCTAAAATTGAACCTAAAGGAGTAGATGAAGCACTTGGAAATGAAAGCTGGATAGAAGCAATGCAGGAAGAACTCTAGCAATTTAGAAGAAATGATGTATGGGAATTAGTACCCAAACCTAAAGAGAGGACCATCATAGGTACTAAATGGATCTTCAGAAACAAAGTAGATGATCAAGGAAAAGTGACTAGAAACAAGGCAAAGCTTGTAGCTAAAGGTTACTCACAATCAGAAAGAATATACTATGATAAAACTTATGCACCTGTAGCAAGATTGGAAGCAATCAGACTACTACTTACCTATGCTTGCTATAATAACTTCAAGCTATTCCAGATGGATGTGAAGAGCGCCTTCTTAAATGAGTTTATATGAGAAGAAGTATATGTTGAACAACCTCCTGGCTTCGAGGAACCAAGAAAGTCATATCACGTATATAGACTAAAAAATGCACTATATGGTTTGAAGCAAGCACCATGAGCCTGGTATGAAAGACTGAGTAAGTTCCTATTAGATAATGGCTTCAAGAAAGGTATGGTAGACACAACTCTTTTTATTAAGAAAGAAGGTAAAGATATTTTACTTGTTCAAATATATGTAGGTGATATTATCTTTGGCTCTTCTAACGAATGTCTGTGCAAGGATTTTTCAAAGTCTATGTAGGATGAATTCGAAATGAGTATGATGGGAGAACTTACATTCTTCCTAGGAATTCAAGTCAAACGGTCTAAATATGGCACTTTCATTTTTCAAGAAAAATATGCAAAGGACTTGATCAAGAAGTTTGGGATGGAAAACTGTAAGAAGACTGAAACTCCTATGTCAACTTCCATCAAACTCAACAAGGATGAAATGGGGAAGAAAGTTGACTAGAAGACCTACAGAAGCATGATTAGTTCTCTTCTTTATCTTACTGCATCTAGACTTGGCATATTATACAATGTGTGCTTGTGTGCTAGATTCCAAGTAGACCCAAGAGAATCACAACTTTTTGTAGTTAAGCGCATAATAAAGTATATTGCCACTTATCCAAAGTTAGGCCTGTGGTATCCCAAAAGAATAGACTTTACCCTCCTCGGATACTCAGATGCTGACTTAGCAGGAAGTAAAGTGGACAGGAAGAGTACATATGGAACATGCCAACTATTGGGACAGATGCTAGTCTCATGATTCTCTAAAAAGCAAAACACTGTGGCTTTATCTATAAGAGAAGCAGAATACATTGCTCTTGGAAACTGTTACTCACAAACTTATGGATGAGACAGCAGCTAAGGGATTGCGAAAAGGAAGAGACTTGCACTGAAATAAGATGTGACAATACAAGTGCTATAAATCTCATCAAGAATCCGATCTTACATTCGAGGGCAAAGCATATAGAAATCAAGCACCATTTTATTAAAGATCACATGCAAAATGGTGAAATATTTGTGCAATTTATTGATTCAAAAAATCAATTGGTAGATATCTTCACCAAACCACTGAACAAAGATACATTTGATTCTATTTGCAGTAGATTAAATATTATTAATCCATTTGCATAAAGTATGTGAAGACAGGGCATCTTCTGGGAGAAACAATCGTTTGGCAGACGCAATCTTCTGGGCAGACCAATCTTCTGGATCACACTCAAAAGGCTTTAATGGTATTTTTGGAAACCTAAAGTTTGGCACGTAAGTTATTTCCATATATGATCAAACATGATAAGTTAATACTTGCAAATATTTGATTTGCTTAATTTTCGATGCATGCCTATATTATTTGCATATATTTTTATCAAGTTTCAAATTTTTGAATAATTGCTATTTACGGTTATTTTTATTTCAAAAAATCGTGTATGTTCATTTGCCCCTCTCCAGAAGGGTATATAAACCCCAAAAATTGAGTCTTTCTTCCATTGCATACTCGAACACTCTTAGAAACCCTAAAGATTTTATCTTTCTCTCAAAACTGAACCAAACCTTCTCAAATATGGCTTCGAGATCCTCCATATCCAGGTCTCCATCTCCTTGAAGACGATCAAATCGCATTGCAAGCAGAGGGCTGAGGAATATCAAAGGAACAACGACTCATTTCGACCTAACATGGTCCTCTGGTGAGGAATCCCCAAGGCTTCCTCCAACCGAATTTGTTCAAAGTAATGCAAATGAAAGAGGTACGCCTAGACTTATTTTGCCTAAACCTTCAGATCCCCAGAAGGTCTTCAAAATGTATGAAGTATTAGTGAGGGAGGATGCTATTGATAGTTTTAAACTCAAATACTTGAGGGAAAAAGTTATGCAAACGAGATGAGATTGGTTCAAGCTGTGTCGAGTGCAGAACGTCCGCTTGCATAGGTTGATTGGACTAATGAAGCAAGCAAAAATGCGGAAAGTATCTAGGGACGAAAAGACGGTGATGAACATTTGTATAGAAACTTTGAGGTTAAAATGGGGGTTACTGCGGTGATTCGAAACCCTATCGGAAACTTGTTGCGTTCCAAAGAACATAAGGCATGTTATAACACTTTCCTTGATCGAGGCATAACGAATCATAGGCTAGTGGATTTTGATTTTCTGGATGCCACTAATGTGAATCTTAGAAGTTGTTTGAAAGGTTGCAAATGGATTATTTCTACATTGATTCTGCTACTGTATATCCAAAACTGACAGCCTATTTCTACTCAGATTTGTCATTCTTGACTCCAAACATGTTGCAATTTAGTGTAAATGATAGGTTTTATGAATTTGATGCAAATACTTTGGTTGACATTATGAAAGTTGAAAGTGGTGATTTTAAGCCCATTGAGGTTTCCTATGAGACCGTATCTAAGCATCTTACAAACTCTGTTAGGGAAAACATCACTTACCCCTCTATGAACTCAGCAAGGATAATACTGCAAAGATTATCATTAACTGCATTCATCCTAAGGCATCATCTAAGACTGATGTTGCAAGGTTTGAAGCAAAGTTGATGTAGGCAATTGAATAGGGAGTTATGTTCTCACTCCCTCATACAGTTCTTCTACACATGTATAGAACAATTTTCAAGGATAAAGGACAATTGCCCTATGGAGCTTTAGTGACAAAAATCTTCGAACATTTCCAAATCAATTTGCTTGGGAGACTCTACACTAAAGTTCTTTCAACAATGCCCATTGGACTCAAGATGATAACCAAGATGAGGCAAAATGATGTTTCGGAGACATGGAGAAGAAAGCATAAGGAACTAACTACGGCATCAACCACTTCCAAGAGAAAAGACAAGGAAGTGGCATCTACAGGGCCAAGCTCAAAAAGAAGGAGACAACTGTTGCTAAATGATGAAGATGATGAAGAGGAGACTATTTTCGAAATCCTTGCTCATATGGGTCATACTGCACGTAGAATGATAGACACAGAAGCATAAATGCCTCCACCAATAGTAGTAGAGGAGAACCTCCAAAGTGTAGAACCACAACCTGCTGAGAATGTGGTAATGTCTGAACCAGAGGAAGAGCATGAGGAAGAGGACGAACCAGAAGAAGAGCCTAAAGAAGAAGCACCAGAAGCAGAGGAAGAAAGAGAGGAAGAAGGACATGAAACAAATGAGGGTCATACTATTCCAGAGGCTGAAGATGAAACCAGGGTAGAGGATAGACAATCATAGGAGCAACATGATCAAGCAAAAGCATCAATTCAGGGGGAGCATCAATCTGATAGAGTTGAATTACAACCTCCTGAGCTTCCACTTGAGTTTGATCGTTTTGATTCTCAAAAGATATTAGATCTTCTAATGCAAATCAGAGATCAGCAAGTTGCCATGGAAACCTCCTTGAATAACAAGTTTGAGACTCTCGAGAGGAAAACTCAGCAGCAAATGGCACGAATGGAGGCCACAAGTCATCAGTGTCTCACTAGGATTGAAGAGTCTGCAAATGATATGGAGGATTTCACCTTAGCATGAACCCCTAAAAAGCCATCGTCCTAATTTCCTTATCCAAAATTTTTATGGTCTAGTTTCTTTTTTTGTTGGATTTTGAACTCTACATTATCATTTTACTTTTGACTGTTGGATTTTTTGACTATGACAAAAAGGGGGAGTAGTCACAGATATTGGTTTTTGGCTTGAGCGGATACTGATTGGTTTTGTTGTTTTGAACATGGAATTTGGTATTGTGTGATTTGATCATTTGATATCTTTTGGATGATTAGATATTATGTGTGACATATGACTTGATGATCTGAGTATTACAATACTGATCATGAATGACTTAATCTGATGCTTATTACTGTGTCATACATATACTATGTTATGCCTAACCATGTTTTGCAAGAACAATAAACTATATGCATAAAAGGTTTCGTCACCATAAAAAATGGGAGATTGTTAAGAAAACTCATAGTTTTGATATTAACAAATCTTTTTATGCATACAAGAAATCATAAATTTCCTAAGGAAGAAAAGTCACAGGGTGACGTATTCTTCTGAGTTTGTATATAGTAGAAGATGTTTATGAGTCTGCCTGTACCAGACGGAAAATATCTATGAGTACTAGACGGAAAATACAAAGCAAATGTAGAACCTTGGTCTGATAGACCCAAAACGAACTTACAGGACCAAATTACCAACAGTCATGATTTTCACTTACCATATTTATATTGATTTTGTTATATCTAATCAATCAGCAAGATCAATCAACAAGACAACTTTTAAAGAAGAATTGAATACTTATGGAAGCCCGGATTCTAATTGTATAGGTGAACAGAATCCAAGGGAATCCGATCTATCTTCAACGGTCAAGAAGACTTTCCTTATAAAGTTTGTTCAAGAAAGGAAAGGGAAGACGAATCTCTCAAGAGGATAGCCAATGGTCAAGTGTGGTTAGGAAAGTATATAAGAAGAGGATGTGACCAAGAAGAGAAAAATGATAAAAATATTCGAAAGCTCAATTCAATTCTTCATTAATTGTCTGAAAAAGTGCATAATTGAGTGATCCTAGTGCATTACCAAGAAGAATGACTTTGTGAGACATATCATCACCAAGTACGAACACTCAAAAGTGTGTAACCTTTGATCACATAGTGAAATCCAGCCTATTAGCTGATCACCTAGAGAGTGGACATGGGCTTGTCAAAAGTCGAACCACTATAAACTATGTTTGCAATCTCCTCTACTTTCTCTATTTAGTTTTTGTCTGTAGATTGCAAAAGCTTCATACTTACTTGCGCGTATAATTCCTCTACACCTATTATCCCCCCTCTAGGTGTTAATATTAGCAATATCAAGTATCTTTTTCAATTATTAGGCGGTGTGAAATTTTAAATTCTTTTAAGCCCGCGGACCTGATTTCTCATTATGATGGGATAGGATGGTATGCACAACTTGATCTTATCAAGTGAACAAAATGTCGATAATCATTCAAGTCGTTACTATTTCTAAAAGATGATAATAGGCTGTTTCTGAATTGAACCATAATAAAGGAGCAAGGTACTCATGTCTTCTTTTAAAATGTATTTAACGAATGAGAAAAGAACAAACAGAATACAATTAAGAGTCTAGCAGACATCAATCGATGAACGAGCCAAGTTCGTCACCAGGTCGCTTGAGAGAAACCAGGCTTAGAGTCTCACATGAGTAATGCCTCACATAACTATCTTTCCATGTGAAAGTTTCAAATTTTCATATTACAAGAATAAGTCAAAGAGCATGAAACAAAATGTAAATTAAAAAAAAAATCATTAACGAAGTTCTCTTGTAGATCCATAAATATTGGTGATTGCGAGCATTAACGAAGTTTTCTTGTAGGAAAAAAGTCCATAGTCCGCAACCATTGTTAAAAAAAAAAAAAAATCATTAAAAACCATCAGTTGCCTATATCCAGAACCATACTAAGCCAATCCAAAACATTTCACATGATTTCATCATCGCAGGTGATTTTAAAAATCCACATATTCCAATAGCAGTTGACAATAAAAAAATCTTCATAATCACGTTAAACGCTCTTCATAACCACCTTATCGTTTCAAACATGTTTAAAAAGTGTCCTCTTTATTGTCTATACACTTCCTCAATCAATTTAATATCATCATTCAAGCAATTTAAATGTAAAAGGTGGATGCAATCGAAATCATCTTTACTAGGCCTCTAGTAAATATAGAGAATGTAATTAATAGATAAATTTGAAGAAAATGACCAAACTAACCCTCGGGCTCTTCCACTTCTAAGTTGGTGTACCCCTTTCTCTCTTCTCTCGTATGTCTTAACTCGTAATTTCACTAGATCTTATTTCTCACTTTTTCCTACTTCAATTATTACCTTAAATATATGAATTTTTATTTATTTTGTATTTTCGTACATTTTCAAAAGGCGTATACGTTTCTCCACATTACAAAAACTTTTATACATATTTTGGTTAAGCTTATAAAAAGTTGCATTTTTTTGTTTTTCAACTTAACCACGGGAAAGAAAACATTATTGTAAAAGTCCATCAACCTTTTTCGAATATCTCGAAAGCATTTATGTAAAACTTCTCCCCGTCATTCCTGAGAAGTAGAAGTGATGTTGAATGAATAGTAAATCGACCTCTTTCGAATATCTCGGATAAATTTCCATGTATAACGAGATGAAGTCTAACGACAAAGATGCAAAATTTCGATCATTGGTACCTCGGCAACCCACGATCAGGGGAGGGTTGAGAGAGCTCATATTTAGAACTCAATGATTTGTTGATGAACGATCTACGATTGTGAGACAGCAAAAGCGAGAAGGATAACTCTTGCATCCAACATTTTAAAAACGATGGTTTTTGTAGTTGAGGAGAAGGATTATATATTCTGTTTTCTCCTTTTCTACTCGGATGAGGACTATCCTCTGTAGATATGCAGAGATCAATATCTTCGATCATCTTCTGCAACATGCGTTAAGATTGGCGTCATCGCTATCTTCTCAAAATTTGATTGGATTCTGCTACTTCATAATTGATTATTCATATATAGAGTGGCGCATCTTTTTTTCCTTAAGAAAAAACAAATAAAAAGTAAATACTTATTGAATCTACAATAATTATGAATAAATCATACAAAAATTGGCGTGTCCATGTGAACCTTTCGAATTTTCAAATTACAAAGAATAAGTCAAAAGGCATGAACTGCGAGAGTGGAAGAAACAAAAAGTAAAATGTAAAAAATAATTTAAAAATGAATAGAGCATTAATGAAATTTTCCAATAACAAAAAAATTGGTAGTCCACAACCATCGGTAAAAATATATAAAAATTTCATTAAAACTGATCAATTCCACTTGAGGTCTTTATGTTTTTTTGTTAAGTTCTATTATAACTCTCAATTCACTCTTAAACTCTTACTATAGGGTATGAAGTCGAAACCCATACGTGAAATTAAGCGTCTCCACCCCAACTCCTTGACACTCGAGAAAATGGGGATTCGAATACCCCACTTCTCTCTTCCTATATGAGAAGGGTAACCACTGGCGCAAGACCCCGGTGACTATACTCGAGGTTGAAATGGTGCTTTTCTACTGCAATTTTAGTTGTTTCATTCCGTTTCGATGTGCTTATTACCGTGGTAGTGCTTAGATTTTGATCCAAAGCTTGTGGCTTAAGACATCATGCTTTTTCTTTACCCATATCATGACTGGTTTCAGCCCCTTGCATGATTTGTTTTCTAGCGAGGTCAAATTTGGAATTCTTGCATTTCTCGTGACCATGGGATAGGATAATTCATACTACTTGATTTCGTCTTCAATGTTGTTTCTAAAAGATAATGCAAAGGCTGTTTTAAGAAGATAATAAAGGAGCAACCATAGGTGCTCGAGTTTTATTTTAAAATGTATTCAACATATGAGAAAAGAACAAACGGATTACAATTAGAGTCTAGCAAACATCAATCAATGAATGATTCGGTTTCGACACTAAGTCGCTTGAGGGAAACAAAGCTAAGAGATGCACTCCAGTGATACCTCCAGTAATAAGCAGGGGCGGTGTCAAGCCTTGTAAAGCCATACTCGTTGACATTGTTTGCAGTCAACTCCTTGCCCGTCCAGAGACGGAGGAGGATCAGCTTGTCACATTTGCAGGTCCTCCATGATCGCTCCTTGAAATCATAGATCCGAGCCCTCACCATGCAGGTGCGAGTCTCCTCACCGATGTCAATTTCATCGATTTGTACCATCTTGTGCGTGTTGGTAGAGCGGTCGAACCCAAACTGGTAGACCGACCTGTCTAGCTAAAGATCAGGTGCTCTCCACAATCTCAGGATTTCTTAGTAAGAGGATTTATCAAGAGCTCAGGATTATTCTTGACATTGGCGATGTGCGAGAAAAAGAGCAAGCCATTACAGGCACCTTGGAGCATGCAGAATTTTAGTCCCGGGAATTTCGCTATGATGATCATCTTCATCGCTTTATCGTGTTCGTCCGAGAGATGGATCTTAGATGCAGCGATGCCTCTTTTACAGCTTGAAATTGGTTTCGTAATGTTACTATAAATTTCATAAGTTAAAAAAAAGTTCATTTTTGATTCTTTTGTGTTATGTTCTGTTTCCATGAAAGCTGGTAACTATCCTGGTCATGTCAGTATGGATAGTTCCCTTTTTTTTAGCTATTGTAAGGAAAAATGACACAAATAATTTTTGAAATTTGGTTCAACATGTAATGTGTTTTTGAGTTTTTAATTTATTTAATGTGATTCATGAACTTTAACTTAATATATAACATGATCGCTAACCTTACAATTTATTAAATTTAGTCATGTTTAATATAGTCATTGAATTATATAAAACTGTTCAATATTGTACTTGATATTGAATTAATAAAAGGATTATTATAAACATTTTCATTTAGTTCAGGATTTCCTTAAACGTTAAACGCGTACCAAAAATCCAAAAACCATATTGAACATTAGGAAAAAGTTCGGAAATCACATTGAACAAATTAAGAGTCTAAGGAGCACATTATACATTGGGCTAACATTTAGAGACTATTTGTATCATTATTCGCTACTTAAATAAAGGAACGTAATTAGAGTACGCTGAGTATATATAAATCCAACCTTGTCCTTACATGTGGCATTAACCATTACTTTTAAAATTTTAAACAAGAAAATAGAATTGGACACATGACACGGAGTATGATAAAGTTATAATTAAAAATTAGATGACACCAATCCATATAGGCATTATTTTCCGTGCATAGGAGAACTTCTAAGCGGGATCAACTGCTCCTGGCGCGACGCTCATCTAATAGCAGTTTTATTAAATAATCGCGCGCTCAACTACACAGTTCAATTAACCGAGTGGGTCATGGGACTGATTGTTGGCACAATTTGCAATTAAATATTTTTCTGTCAATTTGCAATTGATTTACACGACACACATAATTGTCAAAGCCATTTATTAAATATTAGTGCCTAGCTCAAATGGCTTAGACCTTATTTACGCATGATTCGGACATATCATTATATGTTAAAGTCTTTTTTGGGATTTAACGACCAGTCCAAGCACAAATTTGCACCGGGTGCCCCATGAAGCGCTCTCGCCTTCTCTCCTAGATGTGGATCTAGGGTTTGGCTTAGATTTGCCCTGATCCAAGGTCAGGTGCGGTTGGCCATGGCAATAGCTGGTCGGTGCAGGCGTGAGCAGTCGCCAATTGACGCCTTGCTCGGGGTTTGCGGGAAGGGAAAGAGGGGGTGAGAAAGAAGCTGGTCTTGGTAGAGTTGAGGGGTGCAGTGGTTGGTTTTGGGCTTTGGAGGTGGGCCGTGAAGCCAGCGGGTGAAGGATGGCAGCAGCGCCACGGCTTCTTAAGCTCGTTGGATGAGAGGGATTGTAAAACGATAAGGACGCAAATGATAATCATTTTATTTTAGAAATTAGTTTTTAATTAGAAATTAATTTTTCAATTTCTATTCCCCCATTTGGTAATAATACAAAATTTATGTTTTTAAGATAGAAATTCATTTGATAATGATACAAAATATCCCCATCCTAAATGGTGGCGGGAGGCAAGGAACGCCGAGGGGTGGTGGTGACTGGTGGTTGATTGGTAGGCGGTAATGAAAATAAGTGATGAGAAGAGTTTTTATTTATCACTTTTATTCTAAAAATATAAAAGTAAAAAATTTTAACTTATGACTTCTATTCTAAGTTCCCAAAGGAGACTGGGTCGATTCTTAGTCCTAGGATCCCTAGGCGTCAATTCTTAAATCACATATTAATCTATCCTCATGGTCATGGTGGTTCCCAATGCGTCTTTCATCTTCTCAATGTGAACCATATTCATATTTTCTAATTTCCATTATCCTTATATAGGATTGGAGTCCCTAGGAAGGAGCGTCCTTATTCAATACAACACTAGGTTGCAGATCGTGGACACCACATTTTATGGTCCTGCGTTTACGACAAGTAGGGGCATTGGTGGGTTGGTGGGAATAAATTAAATTAATTAAAAAAACCCTTTTAATTAGATAAAAAATTCATAAAGAGCCTATTCTCTCTTCAGTTCCCCCAAAAAATAAGAGGGCAGCATCTAAATCATCAGCATTATTTGCGTTGGATTCATGTTATGTTACATCCCCATGGCCAACCAAGCATGCAAATTGTTTGATTCTTCCGTACTCCCCCTTAATTTCTCTTCGTCAAGTTTAGCTGTTTTTTCCCAGTTGAAGGAAAAAAATTATAGGGATGTGTTGTACCTTTTATCTTTTATATCACTACTTTAATTAAAAATTATATATTTTTTATATGACGGCGAATAGCACATCAAAGTCTCTATCCTTGCATTCCTTAAATTGAGAGGAGATGACAATTTGCCCAATTATAAATGTCAAGTGATTCGAATATGTTTAAGACGTGCCTTTAGCAGTCATTACACCTTCCACAAGTAACCAAATATGCTTTAAAAATATACCTGTCCACGTTGGATGCAAAAATTGAAGTTGTTCCATCTCAAAATATCTTGAAATAGGACTAAAGGCGATCAGCAAGGGCGACCCAATTGTCCAGGCCATCATTTGGTTGGCCCTTAGACAATGCATTTGGTCAAATTAGAGAAGCTAAGCAAGGGGCAATTAATTTTTTTTTTTTTTTAGGGATAAGTGCAATGAAAGTCCTAAAACTTATCAAGAAAGTATAATTGAATTTTAAAACTTTCAAAAAAGTTTAATTAAATCTTAAAACTAGTCACTAAAGTGCAATTGAGTGCTAAATTTTTTCAAAAGTGCAATCAAATTTTAAAACTTTCAAATTGATCTAATCAAGTTATTCCATTAATTGTATATTTTTGAAGGTTTTATGACTTGATTGCACTTTTGTGATAAGTTTTAAGACTTAATTGTACTTTTGTGATAAGTTTTAAAACTTAATTGTACTTTTTAAAAGTTTTAGAACTGGATTGTATTTTATTGAACAATTTAGGAAGTTTTAGGACTTAATTCATGATAAATTTTAAGACTTTCAATGCATTTATCCTTTTTTTTTTTATGAGAGTGTATTTTTTCTTGGCTATTTCATTGCAAATTAAACATGAATTGAGTTTTATATGGCTGTGTATCTTGAGTATGACAATAATTGAATTATTTGATAGTTTCGTATCAGCAGGCCATTATGATGTAATGGTCTCATAACAATAATTTCATCTAACAAACGTCCTCTAGGAGACTATAATCTTTTGCTATAAATCAATCTCATAACCCTAGTGGAATAGCTCGAAACGAACTTGAAAATTGTTTCATCAAGTGCAAAATTCATATGGGAATTGATTGCGAATTTTGAAACGTTTATAAGTAAGCCACGGCTATAAGAGAAATTCATTGTCACATATTCCCCAACAAATCACAGAAAAAAAAAAGGCCCTTGAGTTTCTCATATACTCGAGCTTTTATTTGACAGAAATCTGGAAGAAAGACACCACATATTCTGAAAACCAAGCGTATCATCCTCCAAATGGTTCATCAGATTAAAATTCTGCTTTGTTCATTGAAAGATAAACTGATAACAAGATGACATCAGATAACATAAAAAGGAGAGTATACAATTGCTCCTGTTTACTTAAAGTTAGCTCGAGGGGTTTTCTTTTCCCATTTCTAACCCCCCAAAAAAGCAGGGGACCTGAACAACATAATAGAGGTTTCTGAACTTAATAGGAACAAATTTATCTATAAATTGATTCAGCCCGCATACACAAGTTTTGACAAGATTAGGTAATAAGTTCTTCTCTTGTTATATGTCTTGTGTCTAGGGCTATGCATCAATCGAGGGTTAACCCTAGACCGACTCTAGACAAGCCCAACCCGATCAGTCCTGGTCTAGCTCCTAGGAGGAGTGGCTCGGTCCTTGGTCTTACGGCCACTGGAACTTGTATTGTACAGGTTGGTCATTGGTCCCAAGGTTTTATGATTGGTCCAATAAAGACCAACAATGTAAATATATATATTTTCCAAACCCTAGTATATAACTTAAAGTGTTTGGTGCCTTCTCATTTTTCGTTGTATTTATAATCCGGACCAACTCTATGTGTGCATGTATAATTTATGGTTTGTATTACTTATTTTGAACATTTTATTGTTTAATTTTATTTCACTTTTTCGTCTTTTATAGTTTGTTGCTTTTGGCCAATGGAAATTTCTATTATTGCCTTATCTTAGATTTTATTTTATATGTACCGGTATTCATAGTTTGGTTGCTTAATATTGCATTGTCAATGGATACATAATTTCAAAGAAAACATTTGTCCTTTCAAAGAATACAATAAATGAAACAAAAATAAAAATAAAAAGAATTGATTGGTCCCAAGTTAACCCCGAAACAAGACTAGACCTATAGGGTCAATTTAATCCTTATTCCCAAGCTCAATAGAGTTGGTCTCAAAAATTTAGAACCAACACTATGCAAGTTGATCTCTGAGTAAGGTGCTAGACTAGCCCAATCCGAATCAAGTTCACCTCTACTTGTGTCATTACTACCCCAAAAGGTGAAATCAACCCATTTGAATGAAAGGTGAAATTATTTCAAAGTATTATACGTAAACTAGATCTGAATCGAATCATAACAACAGGTGAACATGAAGAAGCAAAAGCTAATGACAAAAGCTAATTCGGTTCCCAGAGTCAAACTATGAAATATCCTAGTATGTTAGAAACCTCCCTAGCCTCCAGTTACATAGAGCTTTTTGGGAGAACAAACAGCATGGTAGATAATAATTCAGCCAAATGGATCTCAAAACCTTCTGTGCCCATGGATTTCCAGAAAACTACGTCGTGAGCTTCCGATGCATGACTCAAAAATCAAGACAGCAAACAAAGACGGTCCGGTATCAAATTTCAAAATGATGAAAGGGACAATACAAAAATAGTGATTTATAAAATATTTAAAAATAAATAAATACTTATACCATTTAAAAATATTAGTCAATAGAAAATTTTTCATCATCGATAATAATTTATATCTAACTATTTTCGTGGGCAATCAAAAAATTTCCATTCATTTATTTTTTTAATTGATATAAGCGATTATTTTTCAGAAAATATTTTTTAAATTACTCATTTTGGGAAAAAAAATACACCATAATAGAACATTTTCTCTACAAACTGTGGACAAGCACATTTAAAAAGTGCACCGTGTTTTGCTCCTTTACGATCCCTTCGGTGACATAATAATAAAACTAACAAAGAGTGGCCACTAAGAAGACTGGTCTTTCGACCAAAAAAAAAACAAAAAAACAAAGGCTGGTCTCACTATTAACTAATATTCCTTTCCAAGTAAACCACTTTCCACACTACGAAGGATATATATAATTCCGAAAAAGGTTTCAACCAAAGTATTATATGGAGGATGAAAAATATAAATATCATCTGAGAAATTTTCAACTCTTCTAAATTCTAAGAGTAGTCATCAAACAATTGTGATATAAAGTGGGCAGTAGACACAAGTATAGGCACCACAAAAAGGGAAAATTATCCAAAAAATCCTAAATTTGTTGTACTTTTATCAATTCAATTATAAATTTTTCACTTTTGCCAATTGAGTGTGACGTCCTGAAATTAGAGTCCTTTAAGGGTGAATAAATGTTAATTTCGCTAATGCATTGATGGTTGATCTCACTTAGAACTAATGACTCCTGAGATACTGACATTGAGGGGAAAGGCTAATGAGGACATAACTCATGTAACTAAAGAACTTAACCTGGGAAAATGACTTAACCATGAGATTTGCGTAAGGATGATCCTATAGTTATACAGGCTAATTCTAGGGACAAATAAAAGTCGATTCGTGGAGAGAACATAATGGGATGACGGGTGATTCCGCTATTATCGAGCCCGTGAACAACCCTATATCGATCCTTAATAATCATGTATTTTGAAATAAGAATATATCTTTCGCAATTTCACGTAGTCAAGGATGTTCATGTGTCGAGAAGTCTTGAACGTGATTTGGCATGAGTCGATTACGCGTGATTCCTTGAAACCGCCTGTCAGTTTGAGTGGTACCAAAATGGCATTCAGGCGAAATTGACATGGCTTGAGAATCCAAGATTAGACTTTAAATTTTCAAGAATGTCCGAGACGGACTTTTGGATAATGCTTCTTAGATAATTGACAGTGCTAGTTGAGCCGAGTATTTGGAAAAGGAACTTACAAACCAAGGAAATGAGCCTACGAGGACGTGGGCCAGGCAAGACCAAAGTGGACCTCACGCCCAAAGTGGAATAGCCACCATGGTAAACTGAGGCAAGTAAGTGAGCCTGTTGGACCAAATCGACTATTAACCCTCCCGAGCATATTGTCTAAACTTGAGCCGATTCGAGCCCAACAAATTCCCGAGCCCGTTCCTATTCATTTTCTAGTCCGTTTCTTAGGCCCACCCTTCATTTTTAGCCCAAGGGCAGATTGGAAAATGTGCAAGGTGGAAATGACCATTTTGCCATTGGATATTTTGAAGAAATGACAAAAGAAGAGAGAAAAGATGATGTCATTTGCTTGGCAAGTTGGGGAAGGCATTGAATGGCCTTAATGAGGCCTTGAAGCAGCCCTCAATCCACTCTCTCTCCTTCTCCTTCAGCCCTCAAAACCACACACCACTTCTCTCCCTTGTTTCCCTTCCTTCCTACTGACCTTCCTCAGAAAAATCAAATTGTTCATGCCCTTCCCATGTGAATCACAACCCATGTCACCCACCATTGTGTTCAAAAGAAAAATTACATATTGTTCATGGCGGCTGATTGCCAAATGGAGCCGCCGACCAACCCGCCGGCTAGTCAAAAGTTGCTGCTCCCCGAACCGCCACTATAGCGCCTGTTGCTATTCTATTTTATTGTTTCAACTCTTTTCCTCCATTTCCAACCCAACCACTAGCAATTCCCCCTCAACCCCAGGTGCCGCCGGTTGCTAGCTTGTTGCTCGTTGGAGCTCCAGTTAGCTTCGTTCAACCACTTTTCTCTTGTGTAATGTTGTTTTCAGAGGTTCAGTGGGGAATCCGAGTTTGTTGCTACTATGTTGAACCCGAGACCACCTTGGATCATCGTGGGTGAGGTCCCCAAGTGTCGGGTTCCTCGCCGCCGCCACGTTTGTGTCACCGGCCCGCTTAACGAGTGAGTTTAGCCCCTAATCCTTTGTTAGTGCCTAAATTTGCTTAGGGTTGGTTTAGTTAGTGGTAATTTTGGGTTAAGGATTTTAATTAAGTTGTATTAGCCCTAAGATAGGTGGTTAGATAGATGGTTAAGATTAGCTTAGCTTAATCTTGCTTAATTTTGCTAATTGAGCTTATTTATTGCTTAATTGTGGGTTGTGATTTATGTGTTCAATTAAACATGTTTAGCTTAATTGATTAATTAATTTTTTAATCAATGTTTTGTTTAATTTCTGAATTTAATGTTTTAATTATTAAATGCTGAAATTACACTGTTCATAGTGCACTGTTCACAATTACTGTTCACGTGCATTGTTCATGATTTCTCTTCACAGCACTATTCATTTAGAAGCTAAAATGTGCATAATTTCATATGCCTTAATGTGGCATTGCATAAACATCCGCTTGAATCGTGGGATTTTCATAAAAGAAAGGGAAAATGATTTGTCCAAGGGACACTGGAAATGGACCGCCTTTATAAGAAAGAAAATGGTTTGTTCAATGGACATTGAAAATGGACTGCTTTGATGAGAACGAAAATGGTTTATCTGAGGGACACTAGAAATGGACCACTTTTATGAGAAAGGATTTGATGTTTTATATGTAAACATATGTGCATTAGCTAATGCTCAAAGATAATAAATGGATTGTGATGGTATGCTTGCGTGATCATTAAGTTGAACCTGTTGCCTCGGCCGAAGTTCGGGGGGTGATAGTCCAATTTATCATAAACCCAACGAGGGCATAAAAGTGCACGGTTGCGTCTCTGCGGAGAAAGGGCATCGTAAGCTGTGGCACCTTAGTTGTGGTCCGGATGCGGAGTCATGGTAGAGGCCGAGTCCATGCTCCTTCGAGAATGCCATCTTAGGCGAGGGTCCCTTAACATTGTCACGTCTCATGGGGGAAAGCGATGTCTGGCATACCAGTAGACATCGGCGAGAGTTTGATTGTAGCCCTACGAGGCAGTAATAATCGGAACATGTGTGAATGTAAGAGCGTATAAGAAATATGACATCATTGGTTTCGATTATGCATGAGGTGATCACATTATTATTTATAGCATGCGCACATGAATTGATAACGTGCAGGGTGTGGCAATGGCCATGTGAGATCGCTTGTGACACGACTCTCGTGTGATTGATGAACTGCATCATCTAATGGCTATGTGTATTGCGTGTATTATGTTGACTTATAACATGCAGTATATGGCATATCGAGTAAGGTTGCATGCGAACCGACTATATCATTGTTGGTCGACTCTAACTATTGTTGCTTGTTGATTGTTGGTTGTGGGTTGTTGGGTTGAGTGAGAGGTGGTTTTGGAGAGATACCCCAAGTTGAGTTGGTGTACTAATCGGGCTTAGGAGAAAAACTCACTGAAATTTTATCTCATTAGTTATTGTATAACCATTTTCAGGACCTTAGAATGGCGCAGTGGAGAATCATGCCCCCACTTCTCCAATTATCAACTCGATGGAGCCTGAGTCCAATGGAGCTTAAGTCTGATGGGTCCCGGTGATAATGGTGTTGAACTCGAGGGTTCATTGTGTACAGTTAGATTAGTCTAGCCTAGTTCCTTTTTGGTTTGGCTTAAATGATGGATTGGCCCCTTTTATCGGGCTTGTAAGTCGAAAAACGATCATCTATTAGTTAATCCAATAAATTGTTTAAATGAGTAGAGATTGTTGTTCTTGCTATTCATCCATATATCCCTATTTGATTGTTGATTGTCTGTTTGGACTGGGGATAGTTTGTGTTTCGCTTGCACAGAACAAAATATTAAAATGAATGGTCATCGACAAATCCTGAGACATTGCTTTCAATTGACCATAGTAAGGGGTTGTCATGTGCTCGGGGTTTGGGATGTGACATTGAGTCCTAAATTTTTTCACATTCTCCAATTAGCCCACCTAAGGCAGGCAAGGCCGACCTTGCTGGCTAACGAGAGAAGAAAAGAAAGCAAAAAAAGAAAAGGAAAAAGGAAAAATAAATGAAAAGAAAAATAAATAAATGTCGCGACCTCACCTCGGGTGCACTACCTAAGGTTTGGCTAATGGATTACTAAGCCTAAACTTAGCTCGGGCTCTCCTAAGCCCATACCAATTCACGACTTAGGGTTTAAGTTTTTAGCATGCAAATGATTTCTACTTGAAATCGCTACTAATCTATTTTTTGGTGGGTCGATTAGAAACCCAAGTAAAGTAACGGAAGAATTACTTTACTCCTACGAACTAGAGACTTTGGGATCGGGGACTTGATTACGTTAGATTTCTCTAACGCTCTTTCGATACCTTTTCTCTTTTATTTGAAAAAAATGATTTGCAGACAGTTTGTATTGATTTTAATTTACTCCCTAACATGCAATGTGATCATGCAAGTGCGCAATCATTATTTAACACTCAATTATCAAAGCATTAAATAAATTGCGGGGAAAGGGAGGAAATTACTTATCATGAAGCTACGAAAGCATTTGCAATATTAGTTAAAAAATCACATTGACCTAATAGTGATTTCTAATTAATATGCAATCACTTGAATTTTGGATTTCCTCTTATTAAGTGAGACCTAAAACTAACATGCAATGCATGTAATGACGTACGAAAGTGTTTAACTATAATGGCATGCAATGTGCAACCTAATATGCAAATTATATGTCACACGACATTAATTATTTAACTTAATCTAATGCCAGAAAATATTTAACACAACTATCCGAGTATGTCACGCATTCGAATGACCCTAAACATGTAATTGCTAGATGACATGCAATGGATGATGTGCTAGATGACATGCAATAGATGATATAATTCTGTGCGATGCATAAATAATATGATGCGACCTACACTACATGACATGCAAAAAATTAAAATAAACAAATAAATTTCCTAGTTCTAGAAATTATCCAATTCAATCTAAAGGTTAATCTAAACTGAATCCTAGTTTATATTATCTCTAACTAAATGAAACCTATCTAACATGCAATCTACGTCAATTAAAATATATTCTACGAATAAAATCAATCACCCAAGAAACGAATAAAATTGACGAATCGTATCTCGGGTATGAGATCGAATTAGCCGATTTTCCGTGCAATCACAAATCGTATCTTAGACGTGAGATCGGATTGACGACTATGGCACGTTAAAAAATTAGAGAATAATCTCTAATTTAAAAAAGCTACTTGAGATTTGGGATACTATAGTATGTAGTCCAATCAAATACATCCGCAATATTTCAAGTAAGGAAACTAAATATCCAAAAATAAAATCAGATGAGATTTTACCTAATTCGAATGTTTTGCACGGATACTGCTTCCCAATTCGAACTTCCTGGATTGGACTACTGCTGGTGGGAATAGAGATCGACGCTGCTTCAAGGCGACCAGCTTGCGGATGGCGGTTCTCGGCTTTATGGAATGGCTCCACTCAAAACTCTGACTTATGCTTTGACCAGGCCATCGAATAATCCCAATGATCACCGCTTGGACTTTTATTTTTGACTGAAGGTTTGACAATCCATACGTTGCCTTCAATGGCTATTCGTGGTGATGCTCAGCAGATGGTGGATGAGACGGATGCGGCAAGGAGCAGCAACTCCTTGGATCTTCGCTGCTAGTGGAGTGCTTCGAGATGCTGGCGTCTCAAGAAGCGTGGTGCTGGCCAAAGGAAGCAACGACTAGCATCGCCATTGGCGTGTGGTGGGGCAGCTAGCGGGTCTCACGGCCAAGGAGTAGCACGAGTGGCAACGGTGCTTGGACGGCAGCACGTGGAACAGTCTCGGGTTAGCCGAGATCTCTTCTCTCACAATTTTGCTCTCGCCTTTGCAGCCATGTACTCAGTGTCCCCCTTTTCAGTGTGTCTGTCCTCCCTTTTATAGGCAAGACAATACGGTGCCCTTAAAAAAAACAAGATAAGGACACGATAATCTGCTTTCTTATTGCGAATATATCTTTTTTGCTCTCTTCCTATCTTTAACCATGCAGTATACTTTATCTTTGAACCAACTCCATCCATTCATTTTCTTGACCATGCAGATATACTTTACCTTCGAACCAGCCACATCCTTGCAGATATGTTTTACTTTTGAATCAGCCACATCCTTACAGATATGTTTTACTTTTGAACTAGCCGCAATAAATAAATATTTAGAAAATATTAAAATATTACTTCAAATTGTCCATGCCAGAATTCACTATGCTAGGATGGTCGATGTCCATGTTAGAGATTTTTAGCCAAAACTAGCCAAATAGACTCAATTCGCAAAATGCGAAAATGTTTAGAATTCAATTAGCAAAATTGAAAGGTTTATAATTGAATTGATAAAAGCACAATAAATTTAGAACTTTTTTGACACTTTTCCTCCATAGAAACATAGTTAATTCAGAGAAATAAGGGTAGTACTAGTGGCAAGCTAAATAGCATCAATATTGACACATGACATGCAACATAACACGACACGCCACTATACACTGACACGTCATCAAAAAATAAAGAATTCTGATACATTGGGATATGTTGTATATGAAATGTATATTTTTATATATAGATGATAAATTACAATTTTTATGATTATTTTTAATACAATTAATTTGATTCAAATTCACAAATAAATAAATAGTAGAAAAAGAGCCTAAAATGAATTTACATTAAAACTATTAATCCATCATTTGTTAATATTATCCATTACATTAATTTGGCAAATTCAACTCCATTCCAAAATATAAACAATTCACATTTTGGTCTCCCGTGTCAAAGCATGTCAAAAGAGAAAAAACAAACTGAGGAATTGAATTGTATGTTATGGGAAGTGAGAATCAAAAGAGAAAAGAAGACTACCCTTTATTATTTTCACTATTTTTATTTTGTACATATTTATGTTTTAACTCATCATTTATTGAAAATTTTTCAAATAGATAATGTGTATGTTGGAATCGCGTTCAAATTCCTAACTCATTGTCAAAAAGTTTTGGGAGAGTTTATCATGTGTCAAATTTTCCAACACGCTCCAACACCTGTTGATCACATGTCAGAGAGTGTGAAAATGTGTGAGAGTATAAAATAAAGGCTTCAAAGATATATGGGAACAAAAGCAGCCGGTGGGAACGGCAGCCAGATAAGACTACTAGATGGTCATGTTGGCTGACGTCATTAACTGCGGGCTTAATGACTTCGCAGCCATCCCAAAAGATAGTCAAATAAAGCGTTAGTAGGAGACAATTTGCAACCAATCGAATAATCAAGTAATACCAATGAGCATGATGTTTCTAAAAAAATTTACATATTAAGGTCTTGTTTATTTCATGAAAATTATAATATTTCTCAAAAATATTAAAAAATGACAATACTTTTCAATGTTTGGTTGAAACAAAAAAAAAAATCAACTAGAAAATATTTTTAGCCATTTGATACAAAGAATCTGATTCAATTTTCTTGGTAAAGGTTACTAAAAAACTTGAATTTTTAAAATTTTTAAATTTAAAATTTTCTTTCTTTTTTTTTCCTTCTTCTTTTCCATTGCTTTGGTGCAATCATCACCACCATGGAGCTCGACATGGAATCCATGGCATCTTCCATCAATGTCTCCATCCCTGTGTGTCATTTCTTCCTTTGTTTTCTAGCCACAAGCAAGCTTGAACTCACTTAAGGCCAACAAGCATGAGCCTATTTAGATCTAATAGCTGCAAAGCTCAAGCCTTGTTGAAAGGGGTGAAGGTCAAGGCCTCGCAAGTCATGGCTGGCTCGAGCTTGCCACGACTCATGAGGCATCAAACCTCACCAGCCTTGAGCTCACTGACCTTGGGCGAGCTTGAACTCACCTATGGCTAGTTGTTGATCGTTGTTGTGGCTAGAAATCGGCCAAGGAAGAAGAAAAAGAAAAGAATCTATAAAATAAAATAAAAAGTAAAATTTTTTTATTTTTTAAAATATTTTTATTAGAACAAACATTTCATTAACCAATGATCGAAGCCGGAGTACTGAGGACTCACAAACAAAAGGGTTGGGACTAGAGCTTGAGCATCGACGGCCCAAGTATGACCTTTATGGACTCGTGCTCAAGTGTCAAAGCATTAGGTACAAACAATAAGGGTTCAGACCCAACCTCAAGGTCCTAGGCTTGGGTGTCGGGGCTCAGGCTTGAGCATCATGGTCTTAGGCCTGGCCTTGATTGACCTAGGCCCAACCACCAAAGACTTAGTCCTAATCGTCAAGACTTGGGAACCAATGTTGGGGTTTTATGCTTAAGTGTAGAGTTTCGAGTCTGAACGCCGATATCTAGTCATATTTTGCAAAACATTTTCTAGTTCTTTGAAAGAGAAATTTTTTTCTGAATTTAAACTTTGGTAGGAAAACATTTTTCAATTGACTCATTTGCCTAAGCAAACCAAACGCCAAATAATGAGGAACATGTTTTCTTGAAAAATGTTTTTATCAATACAAGCAAACCATAAAATAAACATAAAAAGCTCGCCTTAGTAAAAGGGGTTAAGATTACCAAAAACCTTAAATTGGTATACATATAACAAATTTATTCCAAAATAATTTTTTAATAACCAAAAATCCTAAAATAGTACATTTGTGACAAATTTACCTTATGTTAGTTTTCATTAAATTTGATTGGTACCAAAAAAATCTCAAATTAGTACACATATGACAGACATAGGCTAAAACTCCTAAACTGGTACACCCACCAACTGTTATGTATTATCTAATTCAGCAATTTGATAGTAAAATTTGGCAAAAATTAATGAAGAGTAAATTAGTCATAGATGTACCAATTTGTGATTTTTCATGGTATTAACCCTATTAAAAAAATATGCTGTCTACATCTCAAAGATGACTATGCTAGTGGAGTAATTCTATCATGGGTCAAAATTAGGTACACTTGGATTTACCTTAAAGTTTCTGTTTAGACATCTATCTTCCTTAGACCTTCACGGTGTGCTAGAACCATAAGGATCGCTCTCTTGTAAACACTTGTTTTTGGGTTAGCACACCATGGTTCTCTAACAACATTTTACCATGAAAATGTATCGTACCATTAATTATACGTTTATACGTTAAGACATGGATAGCAGCTTTCTATGCAAAGCATGTTTTCATAACTCAAGGCAATCATACTGGAATAGAGATTGCAACGAAGATTGGGCTTTGCCAGCTACAAATTGGATCAGCTTTGCAATTTACTCAAATCACTCAACCAAAAATTGAATAAAAAATGCTATAATTGAGCCAGAAAAAGGAGAAGACGCACGAGAAAGCACATCTGCAAATACGCATTAGTACATGATGCACGTATTTGCAATCGATGCTTAATTTTACCCCAAGCATTAGTGTTTGAATCTTTTGAGCTACACAAAGACAAAATCAGGAACCTAATTAGGATGTCTGTTAAAGAAAGGAACGGGATGGAAAATATAAAGACCCAATACTCATGTAAGGGTTCAGGGGTTAATTATTTGGTGGGCTAGAGGAAGTCTGGATAAATTTGGCTTAATGTTTGACTCCACTAGTGATGACAAATATCCAACAACACGGGCGCGCAATCATTAAGATTCGACAATGATTCGACAACTATAGGTACGCCCATTACTTGGAATCCTGGCCGGGGACCATTGCCACAAGAAAGGGAGTTACTTTTGCGGCCCACACGACAAAAAAAAACAGTAATAAAAGAGGAGGGAAAACGAATGTTTAACCAGTGAATCAGTTCCCATCAATAATGCCACAAAAGCAGGTTTGCCCAACCTATCTACCTTCACTAGCCAATGTTAACATCACGCTTTGCACCCAAAAAGCTAGCACAAGGAATACCAGAAGAAGACTGGAATGGGCGGACAAAGAATGCTTCATTCGATAACAATGACATTGATATCCGAACTAATGAAAGTTAATGCAGTGTCTTCTAGTTCGATCTTTTTCAAAGATTTCCAACAGGGTGATTTTGTTTTCTTATAAACGAGAAGAGTACATACAAAAGGAAAATCCTTTAGGGTTTCCGATGATATATATGAGCAAACCCCTTTTAGTTTCTGGTCTGTCCCCTGTTATCTTTTCATATCAGCCTCAGGATCGGGCAGCTGCTTTTTATTTGTTTATTCTTATGTTTTTTAGGGGCAGGTATAAATGACCAAAGCATACATTATATTTTCACAATCATTCAATTTCGAGTAGAGTGATTAAGAGGGATGGAAGTAATTTGGATAATTTGGTGTAAGAGAAAAGATTGGAAAAGAATCTAAATTTTATTATCATCACCGTTTTCTTCTTAATATTA
Organism: Corymbia maculata; assembly: GCA_014182735.1. Lineage (NCBI taxonomy): Eukaryota > Viridiplantae > Streptophyta > Magnoliopsida > Myrtales > Myrtaceae > Corymbia > Corymbia maculata. The sequence continues at coordinate 3,103,453 of CM024688.1, read as the reverse complement.
ACAATGCAAAACAGGTTAAACAACATACTATGACTATGTCGATATGCAATATTCACAGATCTTCTCACCTTAAGTGTCGAAAAAATTCTAACAACAAGTCTTCTACTCTATGACTTCATTCTGCGATAAATGTTAGTGATGAGTGCCAAACCGATGAAAAATCATGCACTTTCAAATCAAAGCGGTCTTGGAATTAGTCAAATTCTGCGCAAGGTGTTTTGCCCCCTCCAGTATCTGTTAATAGATTATGTTTTCGGGAAAGAAGATGATTAAGTATGGCATTACTCTCATGTGATCTTTTTATAAAAAAAAAAAAAACACATAACGAAAACAAGTTGAAAAGTTCTACATAAAAAAACACACAAACACACACAAGTTGAAAAGGCAATGTTTATAATTTAAGAAATTATAGCAAAATAAAAAATCAAACAAATGAAAGGGAGAAGAAGGAGAAGAAGTGTAGGGATAATTAACCAAAAAGGTTAGGAACCTATTCTATAGATGCTAGTTTAGTTTCGAACATTTTTATTTGGCCAATTTAATGGAGAACCTTGGATGAATTTGTTAGTGTAATCATTTCTTCAAATCTGAGTGAGACCTCCTTCAGCCATGGACATAGTGCCCTTGCTCAAATCTGGCAAGGATCACCGACAACCACAATGAAAAAAAAAAAAAAAAAAAAAGTTTTCTTCTCATTAGAAAGCCATTAGAATAATTGGGAGACCAATTTTCACTAAAAGCACACGTTTCATTTATAAATGAGCTACCCTTAAGGGTGAATCGATCTATGTTCATGCTTTTTAGCTAATTAGATATGTATGAAGTGGCTGAGTTTAGCGAGTAGCAATAGTAACCCTAGAATATAAGAAAAGTGACACGACAATGTTGGACTTTATTTTGGTCATGTTTAAATGTTTAAGGTCCTCGATGACCCACGTGTTAACATCTATCTTTTTTCCCTTTTTTTCCAGTTTTTTTTTTTTTTTGGCATGGGAGTGTTTTGAGATTTAATAATATCAACCCCAGAACTTCAAATCTGGCCAAATCTATGACAAAAACTGTTGGATGATGCCGTACACTAATAACTTTTTCTCCAAATTTAATTCTTAGTTTTCAATGCATTGAATAACTTGATGTAGTAAGTTGGTAAACCGGAGTGGTGATTTAGTACACATGATTTTGGACCATGTAACGTCAGTGTCGTAGGGACCAGGGCTTGTGAAGGCTGGGACGTGGCTTTTTGCTTGATATTTGCCTGCACGTTTAGATTAAGCAAGTGTAAACAAGGAAGGTATGTTTGCACCACTATTGACACCAAGATTTTAGCATAGAAAAAATACCACAAAAAACTCTAAATTATGCCACTAATGATAAATTTATCTTGAACTTTTTTGTGAATTAAAAACCCAAATTATGTCCACTTTGACACATTTACTCCCAAAACAAAGGGAAAAAACGAAGAAAAAAAAGAAAAAGGCCAAAATGCCATTTGGCCAAAAAGTTTGGGGGTAAACATGTTACCCGAATACAAGTTAGGGTTTTTAATATCACAAAAGAAAGTTTGGGTAAATGTGTTAAAGTGGACTTAGTTTGGGGTTTTTAATATCACAAAAAAAATTCATAATAAATCTATTCTAAGTGATATAGTTTGGGATTTTTAATATCACATAAAAATTCGCAGTAAATCTATTTCAAGTGGTATAGTTTGAGATTTTTGATAATATTCTCCCTTTAGCATATTGAAGTGAGTCTTATTGTGCCTTTTTAAGGAAGTGCGGTGATCCATAGTACCACATCATAGGTTGACGTAGCATGTATTCTTTACAAAATCCAATCATAAATCGACATCCAATGATGACATGGAAAATGTAAATAAGTTAAAATTTGCTAGATAATTTTCTCTTTTCCTCTACTCCAACTTTATATGGTTAAAGATATATAAATGTCATAAGTAATTACGTCACAAAACATAATTGTCGACCCTCTTTGCCTCATGCCCCCAAATTTGCTACCCATTAGGCCATTTATGCCTCGCCACCCCCCCCTCCCCAACATTTTCCCCTTCTCTCTCCTATATATTTACTTGGTCAATATCTTCGCCCATCACAATATCTCAACTCATTCGTCTACTTATCATTGATGAGTCGTATATTACCAAAAAAGCTCTATGTATATTGTAATTTTATCAATTTAGTTCAGTTTTTGATTGAATTGTAAATATTTAGATTTATATCAATTTAGTCTATTCGGTCAATTTTGACCGGAACTCGTTGACATGGATTTTAATCGTCCTATGTGAAGTGACTAGCACAAATGTGGACAATTTTAATAATATTTTAGAAAAATTTGACTTAATGATTTGTTCTTTTCTTATTCCTTTTTTTTCTCTTTCTTTTCTTTTCCATTATTCCTCTAGTTAGCAAGGTCAACCTCATCAGCCTCTAGCAAAGCTTCCCCCTGCCGGCCACTAGCAAGGGTAAGACTTGCTTGCCCTTGGTGAGGCAAAACCTTGCCATCACTGGGCAAGGGCTCAACCTTGTTATTGGTTGGGCAAGGCTCAACCTCATTGGCTCTCATCTTTGGCCAATTGCCAAAGGAAAAAAGAGAAAGAAAGAAAAAAAGAAAAAAAGAAAGAAGCATTATTTGCTTGCCAAAAAGGGAGGGAGGACTAGGGTTGCTTAATTTAAATCTATGGAACAAAGTTTTACTGGGCCGTATGTTATGGAGCCTCATAAATTGTCCATCATCTTCCTTATGGAGTAAGTGGGTTCATAGTACCAAATCTAGAAGCATTCCAATTATGCAGCTTGAAATTAAAAGTAGTACGGCATGAAGTTGGCGTGGTATTCTTAAACTAAAGGCAACCTTAGCTCTAGCCATATTTAGACAAAAATATTGTTGCAAAGAGTTATATAATGAACTAAGAAACGTGGGACTAGTTGTGGGATGATACCAATTGATATGGACAGGTGGGGTTAGCAAACACAATTTTATCGGATGGCTAGTTTGTAGAGATAAACTGCCAGCAACAGATATCATATCACATTGGATACCTACAATAGCAATCCATTACAATTTCTGTTTGGATAATCTGAAAAATCAAGATCATCTATTCTTTCAATGCACGTGAACGGAAAGCATATGGCGTATTATCCTTGCACAATACGGAATTCTTCATAACTTAGGAGGATGGAATAATGAAATCCAATAGATGATTAGGGCTACCAAAACCAATGATTTGGTGGCAAGGCTTCTCAAAGTAACTTTTTTAGCAACCATATACCGTATTTGGATGTAACGTAATTGTAGACATTTCCAAAACAAGTCAAATGATGTCCCCATCATTGTGGCTAAAATTCGAAAGCTTGTCAAAGGCCGAGCATCATTTCACAAAAATTTAAATCTTCCTAGACAAATGTAATTTTAGCTACTATATGAAGACTCCTTCACTCCATTTTTTTGCATTCTTAGTTATCTATGTAATGATGGGGAATGCTCCTAAACTCTTGTACGTCATCTTATAAATGATACTTACATTTCGAACCAAAAAAAGAAAAAAAAAAGAAAATAATAGATGAATTTGAAAAATATTAAAATATTATTAAAAATTATCCATGTTCGTGTTGGTTGCGCCACATAGATGGCCATTGTCCATGTCAGTAATTTCCGGCAAAAATTGATCCAATAGACTAAATTGACACAAATACAAGAGATTTAAGATTTTTTTTGTTTTGGTTCATCAAGAGGTTTAAGATTCGATTGAAAAAAAAAAGAACCATCTGGATTGCCTAGTGGCCACATTTCCCACATGGGAAGGGAGAGATGAGGAGGTCAATTCCCACCTTTTCAAGGGAGCTAAGGGTGAAGGTATTCAGTTTTATATATGGGGTTCGATTTTCATTCTTTACAAGATGGCAAGGCAAAAATCTAATAGTATGACAAATAAAAAAAAATTGACAAAAAAAAAAAAAAAAAGGAAAGGTTTAGAAATAATGCTCAACGGTAGTGACAATGCAGCGGAGGCCATGATAGGAGAAGAGAGAAAGAAATCTCGATTAGAAATAATAATTGACATGATTTTCGGATTGTTCTTGTCAGATCCCATCCAGTTCAAATCATGAAGAGTTCTCAAAATCATACCCCATGCAATCAACTCCTAATCGAATGGATTCTCTTGGCTCGAATTGGCTATCTAAACCCCACACCCTTCTGACCCAAAAAATAAAACCCACACCCTTGTTATGATTTTACACTCTCATGGCACATTTCCTACTTAATAATGAAAGTGATGTTTATCCAAAAAAAAGAAAAGAAGAAGAAGCAAACTCCTAATCTCGTTGGCGGTGGCATCAAGTAGCCACCAATTAAGCGTGATTTCGACCGTCATAGTGCAATAAACGCTAGCAATAGCATTGTTTTTGGACATTCCCGTAGGACATTTCCAACTTAATAAAGAAAGCGATGTTTTATCGACTGAAGAAAAAAATCAAACTTCTAATCTCGTTGGCGGTGGCAGCAAGTAGCCAGGAAACGGATCTTTCACCAATTAAGCATGATTTCGACCGTCATAGCGCAATACATGCTAGCAATAGCATTGTTTTTGCCGATTGACAGCACGACTCGATTATGACTATTCATTAAAAAGAAAAATTAAAATATTGCTGAAGATTGAATGGAAATCGATTTAACACTAAAGTCTAAGAAGTGACTCCTCCATCTCGAATTCAACCATGAAATATCAATCCCATGTTTGTTCAACACCTATAAGGCATATCAACATTGACTAATTTTAAAACAATAAATTCAAGTTACCTCTAAATGTTGAACATTCCAATTCCAATTTGACAAACGAAATCACAACAGAAATATTTAACTTGAATATTCAAGAACAATCTGTGCATGATTGCAGGCATCTACAATTTAGTGATTGAAGTTTTGATTGAGTTTTGGTGATTCAATTTAAAATTTAATAAACAGAGTTAAGGCTTTACTTAAAACTCAATATTCTTTTGTCAATTTTACATGATATATAAGTCTTATTTTTCAATCGATGCTCATAGTCAGAGCATGCAATTAATGGGTAAGAAAAAACTTTTTGATTGAGCTATTTTAACTAGAGAGACCAATTCCCCTTCATTATTCAATTGAAATACTTAGTGCTGAACCCTAAATTTATTTTGAAGTTGATTAAGAATATCCAATTTTCTTTCTTTCTAACTTCTAAGTGGGTATTCCCATGAGAATTGTCGAAAAGCAAAAATTTCTAGAAGTTTAGTTCTTTCTACTTTATCGAGCAAATTTATGGATTGATTGTCAACTAAAATAACAAAAAAAATTAAACATAATCAACTTTTTAACACAATCAAATATTATAAACTTTTTTTTTGATCTTTTTGTTGCACTTACAAAAAAAAAGTTTTGGTTTTTTGTACATATCATCCATAACTCTTTATTACCAGTTCTCTTTTATAGGCACCTAAAGGGATGACCAAATGAAACAAAAAAGGTCATCTTTAAAGGATTGCAAAAATATATTCACAATTATGTAATGCACTTAAAAAATTTTAAAAATGAAATTTACTCTATCAAAGATGCGTTGTACAATCCTTTCATTAAAGGAAGTTCTTATGAAACACCCCATGTCTCATATTGGATGGGAGAGGTCTCTTGAAGTAAGTCATAAGGAAAACCCCTCCAAGCAGTTTGAGTTGTTCATGAACTTAGCTTACGTGGTTGCACCGGGTCGTTATATATTGTAATAGAGCAAAACCCCTTTAGTAGATGTGTTGTTAGAGGATAGATGATGCTCAAGCCGGTTCAAGAAAGTAGGGAAGTGATCATTTGTTTGAGAGGGCCTCAACAAAATGCCGCTTTTGGTAGGCTTCTTATATGGTAAAAGGAAAAGAATAGGGCAAACCGTACGTTGAATAGAGCAAGGATTGCTAGGTTTTTGGGTGTTACTAATGAGGACATCAGTACTTCAAGCAGAGGAATTTAAAAGCCAAAGTCCTACATTGAATTTGAGGTCTTGCTAAATAATCCATAAATAAGATCTACCCTCAAATAGTCACCATCTTGAGTGGCTACACTTGAGTATTCCTTCTAGGAGTTTGGCCCTCCTGGACCGATTGAGACATGATTATGCCACGTGTTTTTCATTGATGCAGCCTACCAACTCACTAGAAATTATGTGTTGTGCAAATTATATGAAGTGTAATCTTAATTTAAGATGGAATTTCAATCAAAAGAAAAATAGTTTTTCCTTCTCTTTTTCTTCTTCTTGGCTAAGTTGCTCCTAAATCATCAATTGATAAATGTAATCCATATCTTGGGAATCTCTCTGTCTAACCAACGACGTTGGTCTGGCCATTATTATAATATGAGGTTGTGACTCTGAGACTTCTATCGGATGTTGCAGCCTCCAGGGGAGGGAGAAGTTTGGGTGGTCTTGGATTTTGTCGGTCGCATTGGTGGTGGAGTTTGTACGCGTGTTGCAGTTGGTGGTGGGGCAGCGACGGAGGCTGTGTTCAATTCCAGTGAACATCGGTTTTACAAGGATTTCTTTCTTTTTTTGTATGTGTAGATTAGCATTCATTGATGTGACAGCATCTCGGTACTGCACATCCGATGTTAATATGGTTAAAGATTCACATAACGTAATTTTTAATTGGAGGATTATCATTTATAAAAAAAAAAAAATTGGAGTAAAATGAACAAATAAAAATTTCAGGGGGAACTATTTCCATCCTCAATTAGCTAAAATACCCTCTCTCTATTTTCGTGCAATGATAAAGTATTCCCCAATCCTACTCTCTTCTTTATGTAACATGCTTCGTCTTCGTCTCTTGCCCGCCACAATATCTCGGCTCGTTTGTCTACCAATCATTGACAAGTTGATGATACCGAGAGCTCGATGCCTGTTCATCAGGAGAGTAAGCAAGGAAATAAAAGGACAGTTAAGGATATGGACCCGAGTGGAAACGAGTTCCCCTACAAAAGTGGTTGGCGGAAGTTGTCGTGTTCAATGCCAGCGACGATGCAGCAGAAGCAACGGCGACAGAGGAGAAGGAGAAAGAAATCCCGATTAGAAATGACAATTGACATCATTTTTTTTGGCATCGTCCTTGTCAGATCCCGTCCGGTTCAAAGTGAAATTTAGGTGGAGTGACGGTGTTTTTTTAGGTCGAATAACGGTTTGGTGAAAGTTTAGCTTAGCCATAAAGACAAAAAAAGATTGTAAGTAAAGTTATCTCCTCTAAATTGTTGTACCTCCTTGGACAAATGGAAGCGTGAGTGGTAAATTGTCTCGACGGTGCAAATTGACAGACGGGAGGATAAAAAGAAAAGAGAAGAGTTGCAGATAACTTGAGATGGCGAAGATGAAAACAATGGAAAAGAGCAAAGTTGTGTCGAGAGATGAGAGAAAGAGGGGTATTGGAGAGTATTTTGATCACTCCACAATCACCTAAGGGATGGTCATATTTTCCAAAAAATGATTATTTATATCGTTCAAAAAAAAATTAATAACAAAAAATATTTTCTTCATCGATAACAATCTATCTTTAACTATTTTGGTAGGCAATGAAAAAAAAATTCCGTTCATTTATTTTTCTAAAAATATGAATTATCATTTTTTGAGAAATATTTTTCCAATTACTTATTTTTTACGAATGAATACGTCTTAAATATCAAGTGATCTTAGACAATAATGAAAACTTTTGAGGGATTTGCGGCGGCATTACCTCAAGACTGACAATGGAGCTTTCCCAAAGTGAAATAGCCTATGCAGTGGCAAATTGAGATATTAACAGATATAATTAATGCAAAGCATCGTCTTTTCTCAATTTTTTTTCTTTTAAAAAGCTACCCCTGTATAAAATAAAATTAATACCATGAAAATTTTTAAAATAGTATATCTGTGACAAATTTATCCTAAATTGATATGGATTTCTACGTACACTTGTCTTCTCAATCAAGTTATTGTCATGTGTTATCAAGCTCGGTAATTTCACAGTAAAATTTGATGAAATCTAACGAAATGTAAATATGTCACAAGTCTATAATTTGGGGTTTTGGTAAACTAAAAAATTACTTTTAGTAAATTTATTACATGCGTATTAGCTTAAGGTTTTTCATAGTATTAACTCTATAAAATAATAAATAATATATATTATTCTTGCAATTTTTATAGGGATAAGTACATTAAAATTCTTAAAAATTATTAAGAAAATGCATTTAGGTTCTAAAACTTGCAAAAAGTGCAAAGAAGACTTAAAATTTATCAAATGGATTCAATCAAGTCCTTCTATTAATTCTATTTAATTTAGCTAATGAAAAATGTTGATGTTACCTTTTCTATAAATATTTTCTCTCCCTTACACAATGATGATGTGGTTAAAATGACATTTTTTTAGTCTAAATATGATTTTTAATGCAAATTTTGAATAATAAAATTTGATCTAAGCTAATTTAAAAAAAAAAAAAAATGGACAAACTAGCAGTCGCTACCCCATCATTGCTAGGAAGGACTCTTGAGGGTGGAGATGGTTGCTAGGCTTAGCCAATGGCCGATGACCCTTGCCTAAATTTGGGTGAGGGTCATCAACAAGACAAGGGTTGACCGAGGTTATTGGCCATTAGCCGAGGCCCAAGGCTCAAAAACCCTCGCCGGCCATCCCACACCCTCACCATCTGTCTTGACGACAATGAGTGGCTGCAGCCCTCTCCACTAGTTTATCCCTTATTTTTAAATTAACTAAAATTTTAAATTTTATTATTAAAATTTGTATTAAAAAAATCATATTTTGACCAAAACGACATCATTTTAATTATTTTTTTAATTATTTAGCCATGTCACAGCCATGTTGGAGAGGGAAAATATTAGAAAAACATGTTAGTGTCATGGAGCAGAGGTTTCCGTGATCAATGGGGCATTCGTAATCGAGGAAAAACAACCAAAACGCCCCTCGAAGGATCCAAGCACTTTCGGAATATTCTTAGGGGCGAGATTTTCTTGAGTTTTCTAGAATATTCCCAGAATATCCCTAGAATATTCCTAGGGGCAGAAGATACAGTAATTAAGGCAGTTGAGGAAATACGATCTTGTTCGCCAGATCGAAACTAAATAAATGGTTATAATCTGAGGGCCTCAAGTATAAAAAGAGGTGCCCTTCCCCTCATTTGTATCATCCAACAATTGGCAATCTAAGCTCCTTTCTTTTGTTCAGAGCTTCTCTCTAGTTTCTCTCTCTACGATCTGGGTGAGTGAGTGATCAGATGACCCGAAAAAGGCTTGGCTAGTGATCCAAAATAGCCTAAGTCGCCGCACGGTCGCAATCCCAAACGATCGGACCGTGACAAGTGGTATCAAAGCAAAAGAAGAGAGATCCGAGGAGCAGCACCAACTGAGTGATCCAAAATAGCCTAAGTCGCCGCACGGTCGCGATCCCAAACGATCGGGCCGTGACAAGTGGTATCAGAGCAAAAGAAGAGAGATCCGAGGAGCAGCACCAACTGTTCGAAAGAATGTCGAGCCAAGAAGCTATTGTGGATGGAGAGGTTGCCTAAGTCAGAGAGACTCGCAGCCGAAGCAAGAAAAGAGAAACCTCATCGGAACCCGTTGCCGCGCTTGATGAGAAGTTCGCGAAAATGCGAAGTGCCGTAGTTGATCTCATTGACGGACTCGATGATGTTCGAGACCGGATCATGGAGGTTGAAGGCTCCCTTCGCAAAGACTTCACGGACGCCATCAACGATGCGACGGTCCCTCTTCAAGCAAAGGATGATGACCTCGAGACATCGATCGACGACTTGAGGGAACGTGTTCGCGCGATAGAAGAGGAGAACCCCCGACAAGACGAGGTCGAAACCATGAAGGTGGAGATCCAAGAGCTCAAGGCGGAGCTCACCCTGTGCAAACTGAGCATCGTGAACAGAGCGATGCCTACCCAAGCAGTGCCCAAGATAGAGGTGCCGAAGCCCAAGGAGTTCAAGGGTGATTGATCTGCCAAAGAGGTGGACAACTTCGTATGGAGCATGGAGCAGTACTTCGGAGCTGCCAACACCCAACACCCAACACGAGAATGTTAATGTACGAACTGTTGCGATGTTCCTTACTGATACCGCAATGTTGTGGTGGCGCAATAGGTGTGATGAGACCAAGCGCGGTGCCCATCCCGTAGAGACATGGGATGACTTTGTGAAGGAGTTTCGGGAGTACTTCTTCCCCGAGTTCGCTCAACAAGAAGCCCGTAGCAGGCTCCATCGCCTTGAACAACGAGGTAATGTTCGAGATTACGTGAAGGAATTCACCGAACTCAAGCTCCAAATCAACAATCTTGGAGAAGATGAGGCTTTCGGAGCGTTTTTGGATGGACTCAAGCCGTGGGCAAGGCAAGAGCTGATGCGTCGGGATGTGAGAAGTCTCTCGAGGGCTTTAACCGTTGCCGAATCACTCATCGACCTCAACAAATTCGATCCAACGAAACATCGATTGAAGGATTGGAAGTCGGATCGGTCCTCCGAGGATGAAAATGGAGACAACTCTCGTGGCCCCAAGGATCAAGGTGGCCGAAAGACTTGGGGAGAAAGCTCATCCAAACAACCCGTCCATGGAGATCGACCGCTCACAAGTAAGTACGATCAACCTCCACCCGCTCCTTGCTTCATTTGCAAAGGAAACCATTGGACACAAAAGTGTCCTAAAAAACACCAAGTCAACGCCATCCTCTCCGTCGAAGATGAAGAACGGCCAAAGGAGGAGAAGCGCCAAATCCGACTTGGTGGGATGACTCTCAACTCTATGCAAGCTCAACCACTACCCAAGAAAAAAGAACAAACATACATGTACTTCGTCGAACTTGAGGTATGTGGAATCACTCTTTATGTCTTAGTCGATACGGGTGCGTCCAACGTGTTCATGGCAACCGATGTAGCAAAAAAGTTGGGCTTGGAAGTGATGCCAAACGGAAAGTGATTCAAGACCGTCAACTCGGAAGACCTTGCAAGTGGAGGCACAACCCTAGAGGTCGAAATCAAAATTGGTGGATGGAAAGGCAAACTTCACTCAACGACACCTCATCTTGGGAATGCAGTTCTTCGACCAAGGCCCGCATGTCCGAGCCGAAGAAAGGATCGTACGCCCAACCGATCGTGAAGCCACTCAACCAATCATTCGATAAGCCGTTCGAGGTACTGTTCGAGTCGATTAGGGTCAAGCGGAATAGGAAGAAGCGGGAAAAAGCTCGTGCCAAAAAGAACTCTCCTCATGCTGTGAGTGCCGAGGACGTCACTCGAATGAGTGGGGGAGAATGTCACGGAGCAGAGGTTTCCATGGTCAATGGGGCATTCGTAATTTAGGAAAAACGACCAAAACGCCCCTCGAAGGATCCAAGCACTTCCGGAATATTCTTAGGAGCGAGATTTTCTTGAGTCTTCTAGAATATTCCAGAATATCCCTAGAATATTCCCAGAATATTCCTAGGGGCAGAAGATATAAAAAGGGGTGTCCTCCCCCTCATTTGTATCATCCATCCAACAATTAGCAATCTAAGCTCTTTTATTTTGTTCAGAGCTTCTCTCTAGTTTCTCTTTCTACGATCTGGGTGAGTGAGTGATCAGACGATCCGAAGAAGATTGGCTTAGGCTCCAATGATCCCAAGTGATCCAAAATAGCCTAAGTCGCCGCACGGTCGTGATCCCAAACGATCGGCCCGTGACATTAGCATCATTTGTTAGCTAAGTTAGACGAAATTAATAAAATTAGTGAGTTGCACTAATTTGCATTTCGATTGCAATTTTTAATAAAATTTAAGATTTAATTCTAGTTTCATGATCAATTTTATAACTTCCGATACGATTTTTCAATTTTTATACCATCACAAACTTCCCCCATTTGAGAAATAACCATCTAATCCCTTTTCGTTTTTTTTTTTTTTTTTTATGTTTTTGAGGAGGTTTTATGGTTGTTGTTTTTTTTTTGGTCGGAAGGTTTTATGGTTGTGGAAGATTTGAACGGTGTTTTGCTTTGCGCCGCGCTACAATGACAACTGCTGGCGTCTAATCAACGACCGCAACTTGGGAGTTGAAACTCTCCGAGGATAAAACGGCCGCGACAAAATCGAAGGAGAAGAACCTAATATCTCTCTCTCGATCCATCCATCCATCCATCCAGCTTCGTTGCTCGGGCTTGCGATAATGGCGGAGAAGATCTCTCATCTCTCCCACACGCTCGAGCTGAGGAGGTGAGCAATCTCTCTCTCTACATGCATTCCCGAATTCGTCGTTTCGCCCCACTTCGATCGTCGGCCACATGTAAATCGAATCGTGTCTCCACGCGTCGTCGCGGGCTTCGGTTTCGCGCTCCCTTCGCTTGACCGTGTTCATCTCGTGATGTTTCCCGGTCCATTCGATTCCGATGCGTCGCCAAAATGATGGGCTCTTCCCTGCTTTGACTCTGGGGATCAATTTTGTTCTTTTTCCCTTTGTGTCGATCATGCGTTGCTGATTCCTCGGTTGCGCTGGATCAGTCGCGTCGGAGTAGTTCGATTTTGATGATCTAGTCGGTAGATGCATTGCGGTGGTTGCTGTCTGTAAATGCTGGACGGCTCTTTCGAGATTACTTTTTTGATACTCTGTTGGCTCTAGTGCTGATAGTTTGGTCTGAAAAGCAAATGAGAGCTATGGGCTTTGTGGAATCGAGATTCCTGGTGAAATATGTTGCTTTCTTTGTTGAGTAGGCGCTCATTAGAGGTTGATTCTAGGTGGGTAGGAATGGGTAGCGTGTTGTTCTGTGGTGTGACTTTACCTGTTTCATATCAATGTCATGTTGAGTATGTGGTGTTTATATCCAGAATCAGTTTCCTGAATACCCTTTTAAGCCAATCAGTTGCATCTCCATTTATGGTCAGAATCTTTTCTTCGGGGGATTTTGAATCAAGTTGTCAATTTATGTCAACAGGGATGCATATGGGTTTGCTGTAAGACCTCAACACTTGCAGAGATATAGAGAGTATGCTAATATTTACAAGGTAACTGCCTTTTCAGCTTACTTCCTATTTTGGAGTGAAGCAGATGGTATCCTCTGTTTTGAATTTGAGACAATCTCTCTATAATCCCTTAATTGTGAAGTGGATCCTAATTAACATTTGATGCCCTCTCCTGTCTAAGCTGGTAAAGATGGCAGACCTTTATTTTGTTACTGCAAAAAATCTTATAAGCAAGATTAGTTATAAATCTTAGGAGGTTTCTGAAGCATGAAAGCTTACAAAGTAAAGTGTGCCTGAGCCTTAGTTGAAACTCTCAATGAGACAGTTCCAGAGAATTATCCTCTAATTTAAGAATAAAGTTAAGGCTCTGCATGCTTAGTTGTAATGTTCCCTGTCAGGAAGAGGAAGATGAAAGATCAGAGAAATGGAAAACCTTTCTTGAACAACAAGCGGATGCAACTCAAAATTGCTGGTCTGAGAGGTTGCATAAGGAGGGATTGCCAAGTGGAGTAAGTGAGCACACAGACAGGACTATTTCAGACAGGTCTGCGGAAGGGGATGATCCAAGTGAAAACAAGCCTTCTGATGGTTCAACTGGAAGTAGCCCTGAATGGGAAGTTCATTCTAGAGAAAACTTAAAGTTTGATAAGGTACCAAAATGGGCAAATGTTAGACCAGTTCTAGGTGCAATTGAGAATATGATGAGTTTCCGTGTTAAGAAAGCAAAAAATGTGGAGGATGACTTGAAAGGTGTAAACGGTGCTCATCTTCCAACAGTTGATGAAGCTAGTCATTCAGGACAGACTTCTGAAGAGGATAGTGAGGGAGATGTCAAACTTGATGAGGCATCAAATGGCAGCACCAATTCGCCCAGAAGAGAGAAAGCTGTTAGTGAAGGGACACCCGAATCTTCTTTCCCATGGAGAGAAGAATTAGAATGTCTTGTTCGAGGAGGAGTACCCAGGGATCTAAGGGGTGAGGTAAACTTGGCAACTTTTACTTTGTACTATAGTATTTTCAAGCTGTTGTTACCAGGGAGCTTTTTATATCCTTCTGAGAAAATGCTGTCTTCACCTCAATCATGTGTTTTAGGTATGGCAAGCCTTTGTAGGTGTAAGATCACGTCGAATAGAGAGATACTACCAGGATTTGCTAGCACGAGAAGCTAGTGATGACGAGGGGAAAATGCTTGACAATTCATCTGGCATACCACAGAAATTGAAAAAGCAGATTGAGAAGGTCATTAGATGCATGTGTTGGACTTTATCCTTCAGTCTTTTCAATTTGTATGTGCCATTTCTTTTTCTTTGCATTTTGCATTGCCATGAAGGATTTTCCTTAACTAATTACTGTGCTCTTTTTGCAGGATATACCTCGGACATTCCCAGGTCATCCTGCTTTAGATGAGAATGGTAGAAACTCATTGAGACGATTACTTATAGCATATGCACAGCATAATCCCTCTGTTGGATACTGTCAGGTAGATATGAGCTGAAGCAGAATTTCACTGTAAAGTCCTGCTTTTTTAGAAGGGTTTATCTCCATATACCATGTTACAACTGTCGCCCATGAACTTTATCATTAATAATTGTCTCTTAGTTGTAATGAAGCCTTTGTAATTTCAGATTGGTATGTTGCTGATATTTGCTTTCTTGTCATAGGGTATGGGACATTTATAGTCTTTACGCTCTGATACCAATTTTTTTTTTTTTTGGCATTCTGTCCAAGATTTAAATTATGTATACCAGACCTTTAATTCCTAAGTACTAGAATTATGGACAATGACATAACACAACCATTAAAGTCTTACACTTGTATCAGTAGTACTTTCTGTTAGTTTTGATTTCTTTTTTATGATGATCTTAAGTTTCCAAAATATTGACTTGCCATATTTCAATTGGGTTGTATCTTCATAGTTAATTGAATAACTGTAATATTTTTATCTGTCATTTGCCTGTCTTCTTGATTATTGTCAGGACATAAAAAAATTATGTAATGACAACAGGTGGAAGTGAAACAATTTGATACAGTGACAACATCAAAGCCTTATCTGGCTAAGTAGGTTCGGCTATGTGAATCCCATTATGCCATTGGACTTGATTTCGAACAAAGTCTTTTCTAAACTCACATGTGGTTTAAATCTTTCCTTATCATCTTCTTCCACATCTTTTTAAGTTTTCTTGCCCTTTCTAACTCAAGTTTCTATCCCCAATCACATTTCCTCATTGAAGTAAAGGAAGCTGATGGAGCCTACAATATAAGTTGTTCATGGCCCAAACAATAATGATATTGGCGAGTTGTGATGATTGGCTCCTGTTGATCCATAACTCAAACAGGACCAGTAAAAGAACAAGATCCTTCTCCAAATTCAACTAGTAGCCTTATCTATTCAGATCTGAAATCTCTTAGGATTGTAATCGGTTTCTGTATTTACATTTGAAGTAGAATATCAGGTTGCCTATTTCCATTATGTTGGTTGATTAGATATTTTCTATTACAGCTAGGATTAAGATTTTCAAAATATTTGACGCACACACACATGTGCAATTATTTCAATCCAATATATTTTCATGGAGATTATTGAAATTTAGCAAGATTTTGCTTTTGAGTAGTGTCATGTGATGCATTCTTATGGAACCCTAGGCTTGATGTTTAGGAAGCCTTAGGTGTGATGCCTGAAGGAATGCAATCATTCAATGTCATCTTTCATTGGGATTTCTCTTTAAGTTTTCTATCAAATCGGGCTCATTACTTTGGGAAATTATTTGCCAACATTAGAAGGCCTTAATTCAACTGATCAAATTATAAAAACAAGCTTCCCTGATCTTATTCTCAATTGGAGCCACATCAATCCATTTCTAATCCATCTTTCTTCTGTGTCTGCACATCCATTGAAGCATACTTGTCTCTGCTACACTCATTTTATGCACATGTGAGTGTTTAACCACCCAACAGTCCATGCCACAAAGCATTGTTGGCTTTATTGTTGTCTAACTGATTTATCCTTAAGCTTATGCAGCATTCGACAATTGCATAATACACCAGATGCACTTCTTCGCTTCACTTTTTGGATATGTCTTGTCAACTCATCCATCATCAGAGCAAAACATTAAGGACTTAGAGCTCACCCTTGATTAGACTCTATTGTTATAGGAAAGTCTTCCATTCCTCCACTATTACTTTCTTTTCAATAATCCTCTGAGGAAGCTCTCTAGATTCTTATCACATGCTTTCTATTAATCTACAAAGGCCATTTGCAAATCCTTCTGGAATCCATCTACTTTTCAGCCAATCTTTGTAACTTGTAAATTAGTCTCTACGTTAGATTTTCTGTTGTAAAACAGATTTGATTGTTTGAGATACTTAGCTTTTTTCTTAACTCAAATTTGGTTAGTCTTTCTCAAAGAGCCACTATATGGGCCATTAGTTCAATACCTTATAGTTGTGGATAGGAACCAAAGTGCTTCTTCTCTGGTCATTTAGGCATCTTCTTCAATCTCAATATTTTATTAGAAAGGTCTGCAAACCAAAATATACTGAGCTGCCCATTGTTTTCCATACTAAAAGATGACAGCCATTGGTCCATGGGATGTGCCTGTTTTCATTCTAAGAGCTCTACAACTGAGTGTGACTCCGTTCTTGATTATTTTAAGTGTTTATGGACTATAAATTTTAATCTTTTCTGAAGTAGTTTTTCTTGTTAGAGTCCTTCTTTTAGTATTGTATAATCGTGATGTACTTGAAAGTTTTCTCTATTAATAAAAATTTATTCTTTCAAAAGTTTTGGTAGTTTAGTGGAGGGCCAAAATTGCCATTTGTTCACTCTGGATGACTATTTTTTTTATCAATTTTGTTGATTGTTTAAAGGATTAGGTAATGCAAATTACCCTTATTATAACCTCTCAGAGAAGTTAGAAAATTGTTAGTCTGTGGTCTTCATTGCTTTGTGGGGTTGGACTTTAAGGCTGGGTTGATTCTTACCGCATCATACTTAGATCTTGACAAGATTTTGCGCCTTTAATGTGCTTTGAGTCTTCTCAATTTAATTATATCTTTTTTCCCCTTCTGCTCACATGTTTATATGATGTTCTCAGGCAATGAACTTCTTTGCTGGTTTGTTATTGCTTCTAATGCCCGAGGAAAATGCCTTTTGGTATGTTGTGGAAGTTATCTTTTGTATTCTTATTCTTCTCCTTTTGGGGGAATATTATTATTGATCATGAAGGTTTAAAAGTTTTGCACTTAGTTTTCAGAATGCAATTCATAAATTCCCTTAACTGCACTGTGCTAGACATCATATGCAAGAATCATCCGTAGCTTGTTATAACTGAAATTTACCATCTTAATGAAAATGGATTCTTTAATGACTAGAATGCAACCTCTTAAACATCAGGGACTAAGCAAAAGTATTTGGTAAATGACAAGTTTTGCCATTATCCATATTCTTTCCTCTTCCATCAACTTGCCTAACAAAAAGTGAGAGGAGACTAAAACTGATATATTTTCTCTGTTAATTGAAGTTATTGTTACAAGGACTAACATTATATATTGTTGTCAAGTGGGAAAAAACTAATAACTCATGCTACTGGAAACACCTGCATCATTTTTAAGAGATCTGTAAATTTCAGGGCTTTAGTGGGCATCATTGATGACTACTTTGGTGGGTACTACACAGAGGAAATGATAGAATCTCAGGTGAGTTTCACATATCTGAGTACTTCCACAAATTGACAATGTTCACCACCAATACTGGGAAATCTTGTGAACATTCTCAAGTAATCATTCAGAAAATATTTCCTCAAAGACTAGTTTCCTAGCTGATTTTCTTTTGTGTATACATTTTTCAAGGTGGACCAGCTCGTTTTTGAGGAGCTGATGCGGGAGAGGTTTCCCAAACTTGGTTTGTCTTCTTTTGACATTTGAAAGACATGAATTATGTTTGAGATTTTCACATTACATGGAGCAGATTTTTTTCACTTTATTTGTGCTTCTTGTGCAGTTAATCATCTGGATTTCTTGGGAGTGCAGGTGGCATGGATCTCCGGGCCATGGTTTCTTTCAATTTTTGTGAATATGCTTCCATGGGAAAGCGGTGAGAAATCCAGGATGTGAAAATTATGCTGTAATATATGAGATAGATGGCAACTGAATTGTTATATAGTGCTTACAAAAAGCTTGAACAGCTTAATTTGTTTAATAGAGATTTAGGAAAATCTTCTTTTTTGCAGTTCTCCGAATATGGGACGTGCTTCTATTTGAAGGGAATCGCGTAATGCTTTTCCGAACAGCTCTTGCTTTGATGGAGTTGTACGGTAAAGCAATTAATTCTGGAATTTTGTGGTATACTAATACTGAAACTGTCATGTTCTCTTCCTTCCTGCAGACATCTTATTGTCTCTAGTTTATCAGGTCCTGCAATTGTCACAACCAAGGATGCTGGTGATGCAATAACTTTGCTACAATCACTTGCTGGCTCCACATTTGATAGTAGCCAACTTGTTTTGACTGCTTGCATGGGTTTTTTGGCCATAACTGAAGCTCAACTTCATAAGTTGAGAGAAAAACATCGTCCCTCTGTCCTAGAGGTGGTTGAGGAAAGATCAAAGAAGGGACGAGTGTGGAAGGACTCTAAAGGGCTTGCCACAAAACTGTACAGTTTTAAACATGATACTTCGTCACTTGTCAAAGAAACAAAAAGCACTGAAAGGCCAGAAGATGTAGCTGCAGATGCAGACACATCTCATTTGGAGAATTCCTCCCACCTGGAAAATCTCCTTGGTGGCTTGGCTGTTGATTCGGAAGTTGATTCTCTGCCAGATCTCCAAGATCAGGTACTTTTTATGGAGAGGAAACCATTTTTTGTAGTTTCCCAATTGTACTAGATCCATTTACAAATTGTGCCCCTCTTATAAATTAGAGCTGTAAGGTCTGTAAATAACAGATTGATTTTAGTAGCGTAACATAAAAATCCGCAACTCTAAATGTAAAGCTACTTGCGAATTCTTCTTTGTATGTCATTATCATTCTGGAAATAAAATGGCTACTTCATCTCAGGAAGGATACTGATTAGACTAATGCTAGGGATTCTAGGACTCGTCTGTTGTTGTTAGAAGTGCTAGTTTCTCTTAAGGCGCTTGGACCCTGTAATGCTTGAGACCTTGGGTGCCAAGTAGGCACTTGTGTGAGAAAATCAAGTGCTAGGTAGAAGTTTGGTATAATCCTTCAATAAATTAGGACAAAATTTCCGATGATCCTATGTAAGGCAAAAAAAGTTCTACAGAAGCCTTCAGCATGCTTTTACATATGTAATTGTTTTGGCTTTTTTCTCTTTGATATGTAATGGTCCATTTTGTTGGCTTAGTACATTTACAAGAGTGTCAAAATAAAGAAATGGAGCCTCTTCTGTTGTCTGGTCATATTGAGTGAAACTGATGGGCACAAGCTCAAGTATTTTTTTATTCTTTGGGAAAAGAAATACCTAGCTGTGCTCCTCTCTCTCTCTCTCTCTCTCTCTCTCTCTCTCACGCACACACACTCACGCACATAAATTGTTCCTACACTTCTTCTTCTTCTTCTTATATCCAATGCACAAATCAAAGTAGCTCAGGAGATTAAAAAGTAAAAATTTAAACCCTAGACACGTTGAAGCATCACCATAGGAGTGGTTGACCTCAGGCACTCAACTATGGCTCTTAGAAAGAGATGCCTTTCCTTAGGCGAGGGGTAGAGGCTTTGACTAGCCTCACCTGGGCACTCAGGTGAGCACTTGGAGCTCCTTGACAATGCTGGACTCATCTACTTAATTGGTTTACTAAGTGCTGTGACACTCTGTCAGTTATTAGTAAAATTAGAGCCCCCATTTGAGAACTCAACATGAACTTAATACATCAGCTTGTGGACCAATTCAGTATACCTGTCTTACCATTTTTAGCATTATTCTACTGATGAAATGTCTGTTTATGGTTCAGCCTTCACTTAGTCAGCGGACTTATGCAAATTATGAATTTTGGAAAAGAAATACCTAGCTGTGCTCTCTCTCTCTCTCTCTCTCTCTCTCTCACTCACAAACTGTTCCCACACTTCTTATTCTTCTATCTGATGCACAAATCAGAGTAGCTTAGTAGACAAAAATGTAAAAACTTAAATTCCATACACATCGTCGTTAAAGCATCACCTTAGTGATAGGAATGGTTTGCCTCAGGTGCTCGAATAGATGGCACTTAGACAGAGACGCCTTATCTTAGGCGAGGGGTAGAGGCTTCGAGTAGCCTCACCTGGGCACTTAGGCAAGCACTTGGAGCACATTGACAGCACTGGACTCATCTACTTAATTGGTTTGCTAAGTGCTGTGGCACTCCATCAATGATTAGTAAAATTAGTGTGCCCATTTGAGAAATCGACATGAACTTAATACATCAGCTTGTGGACCAACTTAGCATACCGGCCTTACTATTTTTAGCATTATTCTACTGATTAAATGTCTGTTTATGGTTCAGACTTCACTTTGTCGTTTGACTTACTCAAATTATGTTTTGTGCCAAATGGAATGACACAGTGACTACATTTATGCAGTAGAAAGTTAGAAGGGAATACTTTGTGCCTTTGAATATGAGATCTGTAGCATCACGGAACCTTATCTCTACTTTTCTACTGTTCATTAGAGCTAAAAGGACGATATTGATTGTTATCATTTTTATTTTAGGTGTCTATAATCAGTATCTCCAAATACTGTACTCCACTATTTTGGCTCACATCCCTAGAACTCTTTTTACTAGACTATTGGTACTCTGATTTAGAGAAGAAACAAAAGTGGTAAATCACTTATTGGCTCCCTTCTTTGGATAGCTTATACTTCAATAATCTGCCTCAATAAGGTCACAAAACTCCCATTAAAAAAATAAATAAACGGTCACAAAACTAATTTATTAATTTGATGCCTCATCCTAATTGTAGGTATTCTGCTTAACAAATGCATATTAAACAACTAAGCAAACAGAGTGTTGAGTTATGCTAATTACAAATCTGTTGGCCAAATTTATTCTCCTTTATGACTACAGCAAACCATAAGTGGTACTTAAGAGAAGCATATTTGATGTTCTTAAGAGAAGCATATTTGATGTTCTCAACCACCAAGTCAAGTAGGATAAGAGCTTTAACATGCCACAAAAGGCTGATAATTGTTCTGCTTCCAGTCATTATACAAATCATCATGTCTGTCACTGTGCATACCTAATCTAAAAGCTTAGAAGGTTCACTATATTAATAATTATAGGTGATGCGGGAAGTTTATTATGTACTCAATTTCATTCTGCTTTAACTTAGTAGTATTTTTTTATAGAAGGACAAGCTGTTCTGCACAAGAACTCTTGAGTTCCAGTAATCAATGGGATCTCTGCACTGCGCAGGTTGTTTGGTTAAAGGTTGAGTTATGCAGGTTGCTGGAGGAGAAGAGGTCTGCCATACTCAGGTTGGTAGCTCTCAATACATCTATAGATCAGCACCATCATGTGTGGTACAATTATAGCTGCAATTGGAGATGACATTGGCATGGATAGCTGACCTGAAACTAAGAAGTTTTTCCTTGAGAAAAGCTTTATCTTTTCATGCATCTGTCTTCTTTCTTGTTTGCTTCAGGCTGAAACACGTCCTCTTTGACTCTGTATGATTTGTGATCTTGCTTTTAGAAGATCAAATACTGATGGCATCTTTTCAGAATGGTTTTGAGATGTCAATCATTTCTAGATCCTTGGGTTTTTCTATTGTATTGATCATTATTGTATCTGTTTGGAGGATTACTTCGTTAATAATTACTAGCACTAAGTAACTACAAATTGAGAAAATTACCATTGCCTTTAGAAAATTACTGTCAAGGGATACTATGTTGAGGCTTTTGGCATGTAATTATAGGCATACCTTAGAGGCCCTACATTTTTATCTGCCTTTCCATTGTATCAGTTGATTTACCCCTTTGCAACAAGTAGATGTAAAAGATTTATTTAGCTCCTGGTGATCATGACTCTAAATATTGCAGAGCTTCTTATATCTGACATTTAATTATAGAGATTGAGATGAATAAAGTTACACTTGCAAGTAGTTTCTTTCCATTTAGTATTTGCTTCATTTTGGCACGAGTTATTATTGATATACTAAATCATTCTACATTCTTGTGTTATCATAAAGAGCGGAGGAGCTGGAGACGGCGCTTATGGAGATGGTGAAGCAGGACAATCGGCTTCAATTGAGTGCGAGGGTACGTTCAATTAACATAGATAATCTTTTAATCTATTGTATTTTGAGTCTAGCTCTACACTAAACAAAAAGGAGCTCTATTTGATCCAATGTTTAGAGAAAAATGGGTAGAATTAAGCTTTGTGTTTGAGCACATCACCCCGAAGATCTAATCCTATCATTGTATCGAGAAAATTTCAAAAGCCATCCCCACTTTTCATGTTTTTATCAATGTCCATCCTAAGTTTTGAAAACTTAAATTCGCATCTCCAAACAATGTCCGAATCCAAAAAGACCAATGTCCCCTCAATCTGATCCAAACTGTAAACCATTCCTCACTCCCCCCTGCCCTCTCTCTCTCTCCCTTGCTCATTCTCTCTGCCAAGGGCTCCCAGTACAGACCCCGACATATTCCATGCTGCCCTCATTTTTAACCAACGCCTCAGTGCCACTGAGCCTGGCCAAGCCCTCTGTGCATCTCGTTCTCTCTCTCTCATTTTTAACTGACGCCTCAGTGCCACCGGGCCGGCCAAGCCCTCTATGAATCTCTCTCTGTCTCTCTCTCTCTATCGGAGTGTGATCAAGGGTCAACCTCATGCATCTGGGTTGAACTCAATAGAGTTGAATCAAGCTTGATGTCAGTGGAGCACCACAGATTTGTCCAGTATTTGGGTTAACTCAACAGCAGATTTGTCCAGTATTTGGGTTGAACTCAACAGATCTGAGTTGAGCTTGATGCCAGTGGAGGTCTTGGTCGTTGCATTGCGGCTCAGCTGGGGAGGTGGTTGGGTAGTGAGTGGCAATGGCACGGTGGTAGGAGGAGAGGCGCTGAGCAATGGATGGGTTAGGGTTTTGGGCAATTAGGTTTTCATTATGAGTGAGTTTGAAATGGTGGCAGGGGTAAAATGGGAAGGAAAATGGCAAATTCATAATTAGCCCCAGATGTTAGATGCAACTTGAAATGATAATTGTAGATTTTTCAAAAGTCAAAATGCAAATTGATGTGAGGTTGAAATGTGAAGATACTTCTTGGTGAAAGGGAGAGGAAAAGGCTCAATAACTCCTCTTAATAGCATAAACAATGTAACTCGACCTTAATTTGTGTAGCTTATTAATTTCAATATTCTTTTCTAAAGAACAACTAATAAAACAAAATTGACCCACGTGAAAATTTTACTTTTACATAATCCATCATATCACAATCTAGTAAAGCATGGTAGGAATGAGCATGCTATGCATTTGTTCTAATTGATTTCATATTACAGCTAACTCCAAAACGAAGTTTTAAACAGAGTACTTTAAAAATTGTTCATGCATGGGAATTACTGTAATATAATGCTGTACTTTGGTAAAATATGTGGCATTCTTAGAGTTTAAGATGTACACTGACCTCTATTAGTCTGAGAGTCATAATCTTGCTCACATGGAGCTTAATCCAAAGGAATATTGGTCTTTCAAGCATCTATATGAAATTATGGCCGTTGTTGGTAAGGTCTCTTTTGCTGGGCCATTGGATTCCTTGTTCATATGAGATCAATACATAGGAATCTCTAGTGCTTTCTTACCAGAAATAAAGGATCATAAATATAATCTATTCAAGGTTCTTTTTATTGAAAAAGGTAAAAAGTAAGAGATATTCATTTAACTATCACATTGCCTCCTTTCCATGGTAAGATGATGCAAAATGATAATCTGCTGACTATACCTGCTTGGCATATTATTGCTTGGATTGTTAGTGGATACTTAAAATGCATAGGACAAAAGAGGAAATTAGATGAAATGGTGACACATGTCACATCTTTGACCAAAGAGGATTTGCTTTTAGAAGATCCAGTGTTATATTGAGATAGAGAAACTAATATAGATTATCCTTATTGCCAATTGTCTATCTCTCTCTTGTCCATCTAGGCTTCTGTTTGATTGCCATCCGGTCTAAGTGCATTCAAACTTTATCTTTCTTAGAGGTTCCTTGGATGTAATCCCCAAGAATTTGATCATAAAATGCAGAGTTTTTCCGCTATTTGGAGTCTCTTATATCTCTAATGAATGCATTGGTTTCGGCAAGGTTCAGACAGCTTTGGATGGCAACTTTTCCTTTTGTCATGAAATTCCTCCAAGAAGCAACACCTCCTGACCACATTGTCAATGCATGTCACCTTATTTCCATCTCTTGATATACCACTATTTTCTTGGTGTATCAAGTTTTTGTGCATGTTTGCTTTTCCATCTTTTAGCTCAATTAAAGTCTTTAAGGGTCACTCGTTCAATGAGTTTTGTCCCTCCCCTCTTCTCTGGTTTTAGGTGGACCAGCTGGAACAAGAGGTTACTGAATTAAGGCAAACCCTTGCTGACAAGAAAGAACAAGAAACTGCAATGCTTCAGGTTCTCATCAAATGTCTTATTTGCGTAGAGAGTAGAAGTTAATTCGTGTAAGACTTCTTGTCACATAAAATTAGTCTTGCTTTTAGGTCCTGATGCGGGTAGAGCAAGAGCAAAGGTTAACTGAAGATGCTCGGCTTAGTGCAGAGCAAGATGTTGCTGCTCAGAAATATGCTGTTCATGTACTTCAGGTTGATCCCCACATGTTATTAATGTTCATCAATTAGATAATATTTGATCTGGTGCATGTGGAAGTTCATGAGCTCCTGGTGATTATATGGTACTTGTAGAAGTTAGATGAATCTTTCATTGGGTATTAATTTGGCAGCTATAGATTTATGGCCAAACACTGTTTAGAAAATTGTTATAGCCTGAGACAAAGTTTTTCAACATTAGGGAAGGCCCTAGTGTGTATAGTCTCCACAAAAGAGATACTACTGATGATAAGATGTCTTATCTTATATTGATAATTTATATTGCTAAACCTTAATTTGATCAATGATTGAGTGAGAGAGCCAAGAAAAGGCAGAGATAGGTGAATGATGGCATATAGGGGGACTAGAAGACAAAATTGGTTGGTAAAATTAAAAAGATATACTCGAAGGAGAAGAAGTTAAGAGCGTGAAAAGATTAATGCATTTGAGCCACGTCATAATGGTAGGTTTTATCTTTGAAGATATTTCCCTTGTAAATTTGACTGTGGAATCATCTTGTGTTCATCAGGGACGCAATTGAGACTTTTACAAATCAAATAAATGGGATATTTGCTCTTAAAAAGAATTTTAGACGTGTATTTTGGGGGGGAGGACAAAAATTTAGATAGCTATAAAACTTGTGAAGCTAATTGGACCCAATGAAATCTGAAGACTTCTCAGAATATTTAATAGACATGACTTGATCGTAGATTTACAAACAATAACTACTTGATGTTAAGAAGCAAAAAACATGAGTCCAATGCATTTTGGATGTCATTCTCCTGTGTGTTGTTAAAGTAAATTGCTGTTTTCTCATGAGTATTTAAAGCAAGATTAGATCGATTTTAATTTTTTTACAATATGGCAGATTATGTGATTCCAGGAGTAAAATTTGCCTCACTCATAAATGTACATGAGTTCTTATAAAACAGAGCTAAAAGATCTAACAAAACCGGAACTATTTAATTTTTTTCATAAAAGTTCATGGGATGCTATTGCTTGATACGTAATTCTTTTCAGAAGTTCAAAATTGTTGAAGCCCCCATTTAACTTGATAAGGATTCTTCTCGTTGTCATTGCTATTGTTGTCGTCATCATGTTCTTGTTGTCGCTGCTGCTTTTATCTGTTCAAAATTGGAAAGTTCCTACATGTTAGGCTGTTGATCTTTTACCATGGTCACAAACTTTAGATAGCTGGATCTGATAAGGATAGTCCAAAATTAGTGGGCTATTTCATTTATGTGTGCATGTGTTATAACCGCTAGGACATCATGCAGGAAAAATATGAGAAGGCTATGATATCCCTGGCTCAGATGGAGAAGAGGGCGGTCATGGCAGAATCAATGCTGGAGGCTACCTTGCAATATGAATCTGGCCAGAATAAAGCACATCAGTCTCCAGGGTACATGAGTGACTCACATAACTTCACCTTATGTTTGCATGTGCACTCTTTCCTCACTCCTTGCCCACTCTTTGCCATCCATCATCCTTTTCTGGATAGTTGCACACAAAATGGACTCATGTTTACTCCAAGATATACGGTGATCCTTAAGTGAACAGTTGGATACACATAATGCTTGTGGAGAGTGTAGACAGAATTGTCTCATCTCTCATTTTTTATCCAAGAGTGACTTATTTATCTTGTTTATTACATTGTATGGTGCCTCACCCTTAAAGGAAATAGATGATTAAGTTCAGTGGGAAAGTAGAAGCATATAAAAAAATTATG
Source organism: Corymbia maculata (assembly GCA_014182735.1). Taxonomy (NCBI): domain Eukaryota; kingdom Viridiplantae; phylum Streptophyta; class Magnoliopsida; order Myrtales; family Myrtaceae; genus Corymbia; species Corymbia maculata. The sequence goes on along the minus strand of CM024688.1, from coordinate 3,076,937 downwards.
CACCTGCTGGTCTTCCTCTACCTTTTTCTTTTCTTTTGCTCTGTGAGGGGTTGAGGGTGGTTCGTGAAGACCACAAATTTACAAAGGAAGATGACATATAGCACAGCTCTAATGTTCTAAACTTTTCAAAGGTCTTCAGTTTGGCCTCCTTAAAGGTTTATTTTATGTTAATACTGCACTCCTGAAATGAAGTGGCAACTCTCTCAACACATGAAGTGCTCATTAAGATATTTTACGCAAGTAAAGGAGAAGATAAATATTTTTCATGAAGTATCTTGCTTTCAAGTGATTCAATGTGTAACAAAGGTAGGCTTGCAGGTCTGCCCATAATCAGAGCTCCCCACAGGAAACTCCTGCAAGAAGGATAGGTCTTTTTGGACTTGGCTGGCGTGACAGAAACAAGGTATTCATTCTATTGTGTACCTTGTCTTTTTCTTGCCTGATGCGCAAGGATTGGTTTACCCAAAAGGAGAGCAAGAGGACCAACTATTTCTCAAGCCTACTTCACATCCGAATCCTCTTAACTATCAATCCCACTTCCCATGAATAGTCACCCAATCTTGCAGATTTGGTAATGAAGTTCTCTACAGAACCATGGCAATTCGTTGGAACTTTTTAATCCTCATCCAGTTTTTGTTATTGTTTGCACCACATTGAACATTTCTAGTAAAATGCACTTACTTCAGTTGTGGCAGTACTGGGACAGTTCTTTTGCTTGCTTTTTCCTTCCTCACTTTTCTTTAATTTTACTCTCTGCACACGTGCAATTTCCTTGTGAATTCAAGGTTTCTTTTTGACAGGGAAAACCTGAGGAGTCCACTGAGAGTCCGCGGAAAGAAATTAGCAACAGAGAGGTTGAACAACAGCCTAAATAGAGGTGCCAAGCAGGTTTTCGTATTCCATTGATTTGTATTTTATTCTCCCGAACAATTTTTGGTCACAACATTCTTCACATAATAAAAACCACAGTTTCACTTAGCGATTCCTCTAGTGTTCCAAAACAATGGGTGCATTTCTGTGCCTCTCCTCTTATTTCTCCCATACTCCTCGACTTCTGCCTGTGGTTGAATCTTTCTGATGCGCTCCATGCATGAAGCTCGTTAGAAAGAATATCTGGCGAGTCCTTACCACCTTCTCGTGCATCTTGATGATTATGTCGTCCCCACGGACAAATAGCAATCAGGACTCCGTCTATCATAACCATGATCTTCAACCTGTGCATCACTTACATGACGATATGACCCATGGGCTGCTACGAGTGCAAATCGTCAAGAAATGTCTTAAAGTAGCGACCATTCCAGGTGAGCCGGATGTTGTATCGAGGTGTTTCGACCTGCCCCGCTTATTGCGCTCACATCTTTGTTAACGGGTGTGCGCGTGTATGCGGTACTTATTTCCCAGATCTTTTGCTCGTGCACGGCATTGATTTGATTTGTTAAGAACCAGCTTATATCCACGGTGTAGGGCTGTTGAATGAGTGGATCCGATAAAAAAATAATCCGATCTATTTAATTCGTTTTGACTTATTTCATGCAAGTAAATTTTGTGGCTCATATGCAACTTGACCATACTACTGAGACATATTAATATTTTCGCTCATTTAATCCATTTTAAACTTTTCACACATATATATAAAATTTCATATCAAATTAAAAAATAAATAAACAATTTTTTGTGATTAATAATTGAGCACAGGTTTCATGTCCTTTATATATATTTTTGGTATACACCATTTTTTTTTTTATATTTGAAGGCACATTCAATGCAACTTTTTTCTTAACGCAACAGCACATAGCCCGAAAAAGTCCAAAGGTTTTTTTAGTAATTTTTCGAGATTTCATTGTCCACTGTCTAGAATCACATCCAATAGCCAAGAATCACTCAAAACATTATGCCTAAAAAACAGACGACTTTATGAATCGACTCAAGTACTTTTGGCATTTCCATCTTCACTCTCTCTATTTTACTCATAGCTTCAACACAACACCAACAATGGCAATGTCTTCTAGCGCTTGGGCACTCTCGGCTAAAGGCATGGTCGTGTCACCCGCCGTGCTCTCAGCGGCTCTACCTCTAAATCTCTCCGTCTTGTTGATCTCTGAGCTCGTGAAGGTCTAGATACCTCTCCCGTGGCTCTCACTTCTCTCTTGGTTCGAGCCTCCCAACATCTACCTTGACATCAACGCATCATTGTCATGTCCCCGATCCTAAGACCAAATGGTAGTTCCCAAAATTGGGAACTAGGAATCAATTACCCCTAACATGTGAACACATACCTAAAAGGAGTACCAGGATTCAGCAAGCTCTCCCACTGGAGAGATGGGGTTTGAGCGTTGGCCTGTAAATCCATGATGCAGGGCTAGAAGATGTTCGGAAAGAGAAATTAGATCTATAGCAGTTGTGTTTCTTTTTCTTTCTAGTTTTCTTTTCCACGTTAAATCATAAAAAAGAAAAAGAAATTATAGCTAGCTACTTAATTTAGAGATCAGTGCAGGATAGGAAGATGAAATGTTCTTGATCTACAGCAGATGTAATATAGCCTCGCAATCCTATGCATTCAAAACTATTCTCAGGACAATAAATGGAGCTTGGAAAGTGTCAGCTACAGTGAATAACAATGCACGTTGATCGTCAGCTAAGAATGTACATTATGGTGATGTCTTTGCCTCTCAATCCCTCGTTCCATCCTAAAACAAAATTGGCAGGATGATATTCTGAAAGGATTTCCAGAAATAAAATTCAGATACTGAACATTCACTGAAAAGTCTGCAGAAAATCTTCAAGCAAGTACCAAGCATGGGTTTGAGTTACTCCGTTCGAATAGATCCATTCCCTCTTATTAGCAGTCTTCTTTAGTTACTGGATTTTATTTAGGTCTCTAGATACTCCACTTTTGATGTTCTGATGCTTGCTAAAGCCTGTAGGCATTCATGGGCACGCACATTTCTCCTAAATAACCATAACACATCGCACAATGATTTGCTTACTCGGCCGCAGAAGAGTGTACAGAATGTCGAAATTCTAGGAGCCATCTTAATCAGGAGCATAAAAGTGAAGATGAATAAATAGAAACTTTCTACAGAAACTTTCTACAGTTACATCGCTTCTCAAACTACACATAGTGAGAACCTATGACTAATCCAAGAAACTAACAGAACAAAACAAGGCTGACAACATCTTTTGACAAAACTTTTGGTAAGTTGGGAAATAAGTATAACTATATACTAAAACGATGATGAGGACAAGTGAACTTATTATGTGAAAGTGAAAAACTCGGGGGAAGAATTCTTATCAAGTCAAAGCTATCATCAGCAAAAAAAAATCTTCCAGCAGGTTACTGGAGTGACTCGGCTTCCGATGCCTCAAATCAACCCTTCTTCTTTGCATGCTCTTGTTTGACTTGTTCTTTCTTCCGGTCCTCTGCCCTTCATAATGCTATCAGAAATTACTTAAGGTAGCAGTTAAGGCCTATCTTTACTAGAAGCCGCTTGCAGATCGGACTCTGAGCCTGCTGTGTTGGTACTCCTTAGCGGCATATCATGGTTATGTTTCCCCTCATATGTTGTTATAAAAGCTCGCGGATCATCTGAAGCTCTTTCGACGTGCTTCCGCACATTGCACTTGAGACTGGTGCATCTATAGTAGCTTCTGTTGAAAATGAAATACCATTTCGTGAGATTCTGTGAAAGAGACCTCCCTCATTCCTCTTTCAGCTATTCTCCACACCTGGTGCTCATTGCAAGATATAAACTAGAGTTGGAAAATCTACTTATTCAACTTTTTTCCTTGATTGACAAACTACAAAGACGGAGTAATGGTTTTTTTTGTGACCTTTAAACTTTCAATGAATAGCATAAGTTTATTTGTTCGGTAGCTAAGTTCCAGCATAGAACTAGTCCTCAGTATGACAGCATGACCATCCTTTCCAGAGTGCTCATTGCAAGATATAAACTAGAGTTGGAAAATCTACTTATTCAACTTTTTTCCTTGATTGACAAACTACAAAGACGGAGTAATGGTTTTTTTTGTGACCTTTAAACTTTCAATGAATAGCATAAGTTTATTTGTTCGGTAGCTAAGTTCCAGCATAGAACTAGTCCTCAGTATGACAGCATGACCATCCTTTCCAGAGTGCTAGAATATTGATCATCGAACAAAATTTGAGCCAATGTAATTAGTTGTTTTTCCTTAAAACAAACCGATCATGTCAAGTGCTCATAACCTAGCAAAACGTGGATTCCAGAAATCACTAAAACACATACTATTCAGGTTGGGAATGTATTCAAGGACAGGTTATACAACCTGTTCGAAGTCTCACCTGGGATATGGGTTTCCTTTCACAACCTTTTGCCCATACTTCCTCCACCGAAATCCATCACCTACAATCTCTGAATCTGTTGAATTTTGCAAAGCGCGGGCTTCTTGTATTCCTTCGCCTGAAATACCTGGTTCATTCAATTGATTCTCACTTTTCCTATGAGAAGAATTCGTTGGTCAGAACAAATAATGCGATACAGCAAAAGAGGGCTGCCCTATGGGAGAACAAGACTAAAAGAATCACTAATTTTATTCTAAGAAGCTATCTGGCTTCTTCTAACCTTCTCTTATTCTTGGGCTCATCGTCCTCCATTTCCAACTCCTTGCTTCCATCGTCGTGATCCCCGCTAATACCACAAGAATTGTCGGGGGTCCCTCTACCAGCATTAGGAGCCATATTTGCGATAGGATCATGAGCCAGGGGACCTTTCCCATGGTAAGTCATAAGCGCAAGATTCTTGTTCTCTACTCTATCTTCAGAGCATTCCTCCCTTTCGATTAGGTGACTACTATTGTTAAGGTTGTTCGTGCTGTCTAAGCCAGACCCTTCCAGTACATTGCCTAGCCCTTGTGCTCCTGATGAACTGCGTTTCGGAGGCTGAGGCTTTGGATGGTTGTGCTCACCTTTATAAACGATTTCTGCTATCTGGCCATCGAAAGACCTCTCGACTTTTTTCTTCACTGGGCAGTTTGGGTGCGTGCATTTATAGTAACTTCTAGGATACTCACTTCCCTTGACTTGCTTTTGCCCATATTTTCTCCAATTATATCCATCATAAGAAGGGCGATCCACATTCAATGCTGGTAAAGTTCTCGCCTCTTCTTCCATGTTCAGGGAGGCCAATCTCAAGGGTTCGCCTGTCCCATCCACATCTGCTTGTGAAGAGACACTCTGATGAAGATTTACAATAGGCTGGGATCTCGAATTGTGTTTGTCCTGCGGTTGAGATTTAACACGTGCCTCGGCAACTGACAACGTTTGATAGTGAGCATTGAAGCTCCCCTAATGGAAAAAAAAATATGACATCTTTCTAGATTAGATAAGAACTAGGTATTACAGATTTTTTCTGGAACTTGAAATGGCCTCTGTCATAGGATAAATGCAACTTAGGTACTGACCATATTAGCCAAGAGCGAGACGGTTGACCTTGAGACAAGCTTTGCCAACGGTTTGTATATTACAGTAGGTTTTTCATCTGACTTTATAGCCTTATCAGTGGAATTGCCGGTTGCTGTTCCAGAGACTTCTGCCTGAGTTTGTCTGATGGAGTCAATTATAAATGTCTAGAGGCTGAAATTAAGAATCATATCCACAGAACAAATGTAAGGGTCACCTGGGATGAATTCACTGCAGTTGGAGCTCGATTTGGCGCTGGCTTAAACCTCACTGTTTTGGGTCTAATGGTGGCAACTGCAGATTCATTGCATGCACTAGGTGGCGAGGAATTAATGGCACCAGCAAGTAGCTCTGAGAAGGATTGAAAATTCGAGCTAGTGGGTCGTGAAGCAACTGGCTTCGCGATCACTACTCTGTCTGTCTCTTTCGTCTCCATCTCCAATTGATGGATGATGTAAGTCACATTTTTCTTGGGTTATGTTGGAAGTACTATTTCCTTCCTGGACACAACCATCCTGAATATAGATCACAGAAGTTATGTGCCAGAAAATAAATAAAAAATAGATCACCAAAGTTGAAGCCTTTTCTCTTAGCAAAGCTTGATATTTTTCCAATGATATCATAAATCTCATGATTGAACAGAAAGATGAAATGGAAGAAAAAGATGATCCAACGTCAATACTGCGGTGCGGCTAACAGGATCCCAACTCACGCCCCACACAGTGCAGCATGGAGTCAGTTTGGTAAGGACTATACAGTTGCAGACAGAGACCATCCAGACAGATTCTCTCTTAACACCATTTAAAATGAATTCTAGTTGATTTATTAAGGTTTTGTGCCTCCACCAGTGAGGGAAAATGAAGAATTATCAAAATAAATAAGCCATCCACTTCCACTTCACACTGGTACACTACAGATTTCAAGCTCTATGGAAGCTTCGCCCTTTCAATCATGTTTAGCCACTCATACACACATCGAGTTTGTTCAACATCCTTTCATCTCAGCCATTTCATCGGCCCTAGTATATGAACTCCTCACTGAAGAGAGCTTAACCCATTCGGCTTGATTTCTTCAAAAAGCAGTTGTCCAACAACCTGGAAATCATTTTAAATTATTCATTTGATCTCAGTAAACATGGTTTTCATCTTCCTGGCCTTTTAAAGAGAAGTATTATGATTCCTTTGGACCATCTTTCTCCAACAGCACTTTCAGCCAAATAATCTCTCATGTAACCTTTCTGAAATAATGTGCAATAGCTCAAAGTGTGTATAGTCCTTGCGCATATAGGCTTTTTTCCCACCAAATTTTGCTCAGACAAACAAACACCAGCAGACTAGACATTGTGGTAGGTAAAAGAAAAAACCAAAAATTTACCACACCAATGTGGAAACGAAAGAAGCCAAAAAGAAGGGCAGAAATGGATGGATTTCTTACTTCACAAACTAGTTCGGAGTCATCTTAACTAAATCAATCAGTCACTAATTGAGAAGTGCGAATTGTAGCCTAAGGAATTCATCCCAGAAATGATATTGAATTTTTCCATACTTTCTCAACTTCTTGGCTAGTCAGCAGTAGCCTAGCTGATACCAAATTTGAGACGTTTCAGAATATAAGGGCACAAACAATCCGTACAGCTATCTGTTACTTTTCTCTGTTAAATTACCCTAAATTATAAGGGTGGAAAGACTGGTTTACAAAATTAGTAAAAAGTGATGGGACAAAAACGTAAGTGCGCATATGAAAAGATGCCCAAGCACAAAAAGAAGAATGTCGCTTCAATTTGTGAACCAGTCTTTCTAGACCTTTATGTCTCTTCATACTGAAATTCTGGCCTGCGTGGATATAATTTTGACTGAGATTTGGCTGCAGAGGCCTCAAGCACAGCTGCCACCAACTCATGTCTGGAAATCAAGCCAAAGGTCGTACAACCTTTATGAAATCAACTGCAAAAAGCGCCCCTTCAATAGGAAACACTTCATTCATCTCTTAGCAAGCAAATTAAAATTAAAACCAAGTTAAAAGTATGATACTTTTGTTTCCCAAAACCCCCAAAACTAAAAGGAAAATAAGGAGAACCCCCAAATAAAAACTAGCAAGCAGTTTTAATCCTTTTAGAGTTCTAATAATGAACTCAAATGTCGGTGTGTATTCTCTTCTTTTAACAAAGTGAATGCGAATTTGCACTAAATGACTGATAATGGAAAAGAGGAAAGAGAAATCCGAAAAAGATGACAAGTTATATCCACATGCCACTGCAAGAGAGAACAAATTTCCCATATGCAGAAACTGGGGTTGTTTCTAAATTTCATTAAAACCCAAGAATATATCATGCACAAACCTTTTCACAAGATGAAGCAGAAAACCTTGATTTTATTGAGAGACACAGCAACGACAAAAACAGGCAAAGCTGTATGTACGGTACAAGCAGACGAAGACCCTGATTCAATCTCAAAGGAACTTGACTACTGAAACGAAGTGATGGAACTAACCTCGAAGATTACACTATGCTTTATAATAACTTGAGGAGGTTCACGCCTTCACTTTCGTCTTCACTGCAGAGCCAAGAACTGGATGAGGAAACATGAGAAACTCGAAAATCATTAGATCCAATTGAATCGAGAAAAGTAAAAACCATGCACAGAAAGTTCACCTCGGAGGTTCAGAAACCTAAAACCGGTGCAACATGCGTGCAGAAAGCTTATGTATGGCGCGCAGAAAAGGAAAAAAGAGAAAAAGAAGCAGCTCGGCGAGTCCTTTTAACAAGGAGCAAGATGCTCTTGAACAACCCGAAGAACTATGAAGAGAGTTTTTGTCTGGTTCTTTCAAATTTACGTCGGGTTTTTAACAGTCCCAGTTTCCTTTTTGCTGAAACCAGAGAGAGAGAGAAAGAGAGAGAGAGAGAGAGAATGGGAGACAGTTCACGCTTTGAGACGGAAGGAAAGTTTTCAGCAGAAAAAAGAGGAGAATAACAGATAAATGAACAAAATGCAAAGTTACTGTTATCTTTTCTTAATAAATTTTTTCAATCTCGTGCAGTGTTTCAATGACATGGTGGGATTTGCATCAGCATAGTTTTCTCAGAATGTAGAGCAGGTCGAATTGCTCAATACATCGTCTCTTTTGTGGGTCCCTACGTTATTAAAGAATGGGGTTGGTTGGTCGGGACAATGAATGACGAGACGGCGTAGATAATACGTGCGTATGCAACGAAGCTTTTCGGTGTTGGCAGCACGCCTCAGCTATCTTTTTCTCCATTCATCCCTGTTGACTCTCTGCCGTCGAGAAGCCGAGACGGCTTTAAATAATTGCTCAGGCCTCACGTCGCATCAGGATGGAAACTCCTAACGACGGCGCGTCCCTCGCACGCTCCGCCGGGAGGGTCGGAGCTTTTGTAGGTGTGCCCGTTTTCAGTCGAGGAAAGGAGTCAGTAATGGGCGTGAAATATGATTTACACCGCCTATTTTGAATTCATTCAGTGCTGTATTCATACGAACTAAAATGAGGACAAGATGAACTTTGAAATTAACTAAGCTAGACATGGTAAAACAGAGTTTAATAGGGTATCCAAACTAGTCTGACGATCTTGTTAAGATGCAAATCAAAACTTGAAGTAGTTGTACCATTTTTTGAAAATGTTTTTCAGGAAATCATTTTCCATGAAAAATAATTAGTTTTTTTTATGTGTTGATGATATGTCAATGAAAATGTTTTCAAACATTTGAATCGCATTTGGAAAATGATTGAATAACATTTAAAATAAAAATGACCTAAAAACTTAATAAAGAGGGAAAGTGTTTTTCCATTTCTCATGCATAGGAAGTCATTTTCCTAAAACAATACATAATATTTATGTTGACTGGAAAGTATTTTCCATTGACTAAATCGTTTTTGGAAAAACAAATAGCGGAAAGTCCGGAAAACACTTTCCGAGAAACTACTTTCATTGAAACAAACGCACCCTAAATATCAAATTGTTTGCACTTGACTTTGTGAAGAACTGAGCCTACGGTTTTTTGTGGAACATTATGAGGCACTGAACATGTTTGTGACGTCACATCTCCCGACCTGCAAAAGCGTTTATAAATAAGTTCCATGTAATCTCAAACTAGCATAATACATTCCGAAGATATGCTGACGATATGTTGAGTCAAATGATTTGTGATCAAAATGTATAATGTCGTACTATCAGTAGACCTGGATAGGATCACACGTTCATTGGCGCCCTAAAGTTAGTAGGCTGTATCAATACATGGCATAGTTGGTGGGGGGTGATGCATGGTGAGAGATGGCTGAGGCCTGAGCTAACCCTAAATTATTAGACTGAGATGTTGAAATGAGAAGGGTATTATCGTCAGAATGCACATTTGCAGATCGTGTGTTATTTTTTTTGGGGGGGGAGGGAATAATCCAGGAATCTCCAGTACCCATTCAGAATGCTTGCCTTTTTGGGAGCTACCAGCCGAAGTAGCTTTACACATGCATTATGCATGCAAAAGCTGTATTGAGGTGTGTGCAAGGCCATATTCTCGTGAAATAAAAACCACATTCCTTTCTCCATCTTGGACAATGTGCTTGCCTTGTCATGGTTAATTTACTTTCAGAACTCCTCTTTTCAGATCAACCATTGAAATGCATTTCCCTTTCAAAGTTAAAGTAACATAACCTGATATATACTAACTTACAAAGCACATGAAATACACCTGGAAAATGCACCTACCTATGACCCTTAAAGCTGAAAATTCTGCAAAATTTGAGTATAAAAAAGAAAATCCAGCCACTCTAGACTCTGGGTAGGCCAAGTGGTTGCACCTTACTCCATTTCTTTACTTCTGCTTATGAGAGTTGATGATTGTGGTGGGCATGACCCCATTGCTTTCTACTTGTCATTTTCACTTTACATGTGTGATTTGGGCAAGATCAAATTTCTCCTTTTTCATATTATTAGTTTGCTTCATCTCATTGGATGCTGCCTTTGCCCATGAACCTCTCCTTGCCTGCTGATATGATCCTCAAAAGTACCTTGTATCCATTGATGACAATGCAAAGCCGCTTTGTGTGATTAAAAAGGTCCATTCATCCCCAATTTCGACCATACCATGCATATATTGAATAAAACAATGGCTCCGGATTTAGCAATCATGCCTTCATTAGTACTGAAAAAGTGGTACACCCACGGGACAGCTCTAAAAATTCTTCCAGCTCATCCACGGTACAATGGATTGATTAGAAAAGAGAACAAAATGAAAAAGCATCTGCCATTTTTCTTACAATGAACTCTTTCCGAATATTCAAATAAAAAAAAGGACTTACGTAACCATGAGTTTGAAATTTTGAACATCTTTTTTTTATCTTTTCATAATTTTCCTTCAATTCTTATAATCTTGCCCCAACTCTATTGAAGCAAAAACAATCCATGGTTCAGGTTATATTTTTCGTATATCAATTGCCTCAACTTTTAGAAATAGTTATTGTGGATATGATGAAAAACTAGATCCCGAAATTGCCTTAAAGTACTTCACATTTGTGGATTTTATATTCTTTTTATATACACGCAGTCTCCTTCGACTTATAATTCCACACGTCATTTATAATTTGGCATACACATTTATTATTGACTTTATACGCTCTTTTACACACATATATATATATAGTCTCTCTTTACTTATTAATTTTATGTTTTCAGATTACATAAATTGATAAATGAGAGAGAGTGTGTGTGTTAAGAAGCTAAGATTCGAATGAGCAAAAGGCGAAATGCAATCATGCAAAAAGCTTGTGAATTGGGGGGGAAGAGTTTTTGTCACATAGTGGAAAAGAAGAAAGAGAGGGGGCGGGGGGATTAGGTCGAGAGTTTTGACTTTTGGAATGTTAGTTGTAGGGGAAGTGAACGAGTACGAAGTCGGTCACGTGGGGGAGGGGGGTTGTGGTGGTGGTGTCGTCGTCTGCTTCTTCCGAACCGAAATTCCACGGCCGTGACTGGTAGTTGCGCGACCCCAACGCACGTGCCTACAACTCCCCCCCTCACCATTGCTCACCCATTCAAACACCATTGCTCATTGCCCCTTGGACAAAAGAATTATTGGATTAAAGATTCCTAGGATGTCCCGGTAAGTGAGATGAAACGAGGGTACAAAAACATTTGGTTTGTTCGAACCTCCACTTTCATCTTACCCAGTGCTTGTTTGGCATTGCGCTCAGAGCGTCGTAAGTCGAATGTTTGGCGATATATGTTTTGAAATTACAGTATCGACAAAACCGAGCGAGGCCCTTTTTCTTTTTTTTCTCTGAAAATTGTTGTCAAAGATTTTTACGGCCATGAGGATCTTGCGAAGCGTTGTAGAAAAGTGGCAACCTCCCATTTTCAGACTTTCATTAATATAGTTGTTGGTGAGAAGTTTGGTATGTTTGGCGTTTTCTCATTTATAATGCGATGTGTAGTTTTTTCTTCTTATAGTAACTGCTCACTCAATTTCGCCGACATGGCATGGCACAATGGAAATACCATGTGGCTTTTTATATTTTTATTTTCTAGACAAATTTTAATTGTTTTTGATCAATCATACTCTACGAGTTACTCTATTCTTATGCTAATATTTAGACTTTTGGCTTATCTCTTTACGGGGCATGAGAGTCAAAATTCACTCTTGAAACTAAATCATTCACATCCTAACATTTTCTGAGAAGGTGGGAATTCGATTCTCCACCTCTCTTTTATCGTGTGAGAAGGCTGACCGCTAGGGCAAATCTCAATAGTTGACAAAATTTAATACAAAATTTAGTACTTTTTGCCTTATCTAATTCTCGATTTTCCTAGCAACAAAAAGACCACTAATATTCAACTTCAAATGAAAGAGAATAAAAATTCATTCTACCTTTAATGAGAAAAACTATCTATAAAGAGAAAAGAAAAATCATTATTTTCTTAGAAGATCTAATGAGTAATATTTTGATTTTCCACACATGAATTATACACATAGCAAAATCAAGTGCTTTGAAATCGAAATTTCTTCTCTTTTGGTGAGTTGCCAGGCATTTTAAGAGCATTTGTCAACAAAATTCTTCTTATGAGTGGTAAAAAGTTTTCTTATCTCACTTATCATCATCCGAGTACTTTCTGGAGCTTCAATTCTTGTATAGGGTGCACACGAGAAGTTTGAGTTGCTTATATTCCTATTACGCGACTATCAAAAATTGCTTCATCTTTAAAAAACATTTTCTTAGGTTACATAAATATTGGGAAAATTACACAAAAATTTCAAATTATTTGGCTCAAAGTGCTATTAAGTCTTAATAGTCTGAAAAAAGTGTAATTAATCTTGGAAAAATGCCACCAAAAACCCGAACTATGCCCATTGGGACAATTTTACCCTGAACTTTTTTTTGTACCATAAAAAACCCCTAACTATGTCCATTGGGACAATTTTACCCTAAACTTTTTTTTGTACCACTAAAAATTCTAAACTATGCTACTTGGGACAATTTTACCCTGAACTTTTTCTTGTGCCATAAAAAACCTTAAATTATGCCACTCGAGACACATTTACCCCAAATTTTTTAACTAAATGGCATTTTCATCTTTTTCCTTTTTTTTTTTTTCCTCTTCCCCTCTGTTGACCAGCAGAGGGGAGCCGGCGACGGCCACCCTCGCCGGTGGCGACGTTCGGCGAGGGTGGCCCACGCCGGGGAGGGTCACCCCCGACCAAGCGAGGGCCGCCCTCGCCGGATCTGGCGGGGGCAGCCCTCCCCGGCGTCGGGCGAGGGTCGCCCTTGCTGGATTTGGAGGGGGCAGCCCTCCCTCGACTTGGGCGAGGGTCACCTGACGCTGGGGAGGGCCACCCTCACCGGATCTGGCGAGGGAGGCCCGCCCCGGCGTTGGGCGAGGGTCGCCCTCGTTGGATCTGGCGAGGGTGACCCTCACCCGATGCTAGGGAGGGCCGCCCCTGCCAAATCCGGCAAAGGCTGCCCTCGCATGAGTCAAGCTAGGGCTGCCCCCGCCGGATCTGGCAAGGGCGGCCCTCGCTCGGTCTCCCCGGCGAGGGCCACCCTCGCCCGACTCAGGCGAAGGTCGCCCCGCCACAAGCAAGGGCCACCCTCACCGGACGCCGACGCCGGCGACAATGGGGAAGAAAAAAAAATTAAAAAGAATAAGGAAAAGACAAAAATGCCCTTTAGTTAAAAAGTCCGGGGTAAATGTGTCCCAAGTAACATAGTTTAGGGTTTTTCGTGGCACAAGAAAAAGTTCAGGATAAAATTGTCCCAAGTGGCATAGTTTGAGGTTTTTTATGGCACAAAAAAAAGTTCAGAATAAAATTGTCCCAAGTAGCATAGTTTGGGATTTTTTATGGCACAAAAAAAAGTTCAGGGTAAAATTGTCACAAGGGACATAGTTTGGGATTTTTGGTGTCCTTTTCCCTTAATCTTTTAGTGTAGTTTTTTTCCCTTTTTGGTAACCGCTCACTCAATTTTGCTAACATGGCACGTTAGGAATCCTATTGACATTTTTCTAATGATATCTTTGGCATATATGGTGTTGACATAGTGGTGATTCAACGTCATGTAAAAAAAAGTCAAAATATTTTAAATAAAAGGAAAGCCAAATTTTTGAAAAAAATCAGGAAAAGCTAAAGAATTAAATAAAGAAAATCAATCTAAGGCTCCATTTATTTCATGAAAAATAAGTAATTTGAAAATTATTTTCCTAAAAAAATAATTATCTATATAGTTTTTAAAAATAAATGAAAGAAAAATATTTTCATTATTCGTGAATGCATGAAAATGTTTAGGTATAAATTATTATTGATAATAAAAATAATTTTTTATTAACTAATCATTTTCAGTAATAAATATGATTATTTTAAAAAAATATTTTCTGAATAAATTATTTTGCGCAAAACAACCATGAGGAGGACTGCTTGAGGGTTGGTTGTGACAGCAGAGACGCACTTGCTTTAACGGCTTCTCCCCCGTGGTCTTCTCTCTCTTAGTTGTTCTTTTTTGAATTTTTGGCCTTTTTGTTCGCCCAACTTTTTTTTAAAAAATTTGTGTCTTATGTTTGTATTTTCTTTTCAAATTTACCTCTTTTTCATTTTTCGCCTTTTTCTGAGTCACGTCAGGAAAATTAACTTACATGTAGCTTGTAACAACAAAATGCACCATTATCAAAACTTTTAATATTTGATTGTACTTTTGAAAATTTTTAAGACTTGATTTCACTTTAACCTTTCGAGATAATTTTTTTTTATAAATATCCCACTCTCTCGTACAAGGCTCGTCTTGGATTTGCAACTGGACTTCACTTAATAAATGGGGGAAAACAACCAATTATGATAATAATATATGGCAAATTCTTTAAATTCTTTAAGCTTGAATATATATTTTTTTGGTCAGATTTAAGCTCGAATATAGATCCTTGAGAAACGTACAAATAGAGAAATGACATTGGATTTAGTAGATTTCTCCCCTCGGGCTGGCAGTGTAAGATGTTGCCCCGCTGACAAGGGCCATGCACAAGTCCAAAAAGGTACTTCCCATCATGTCCATAGGGCAAATCGATTTTGAAAATATGATAGTAATGAACCAGCGGACCATGCGAAAGTCTCGTAGTAGTTTGTTCTTTTGTCGTGAAGGAATAACCAAACTTTTGGGGTGGGTCTCATCTTCGATGTCCTTGGCTGGCATGTCTCTTTCGAGTTGGAAGCAAAACGGTCTTCTTTTCTATGAAAACATAGTTCAAGCGGATCGCAATGAACGGTTTCTATAAAGTTTCTTAACTTAGGATTCTACCAAACTCCTTCGGTTGTTAGGGGAGGGGAGGGGTGGTAGAAGAGGCAACCGTCTTCACCAACTCCCTAGGTTCGTTAGTGTTTGGTCAGAATCAGGATTAGATCAAACATGTGAAACATCGTATTGTAACAACAATCGATTATGCACTTGACTGTCATAAAAGCTATTTTGCGCCTACCCAACTTTAGGTCGATCCGTGTGCTAAAATTTTGCTATGTGAAAACTTAGTGATGAAATTGAAAACAGAACTCTCCCTCACGTTCTCCCCTCCTTTGCCCAATGCCGTCGTCGCACCCACAGATTGGTTGCCTTCCCTACCACCATTAGGACACTGTCTAGCCATTGTCTCACCACGGCCTTGCCATTTTTTCGTCCCATATCGTTGATCAAATAGGCCTTGTCAGAACCACCCTCTTGCCTCTCTCTCTCTCTCCATCAATGGGGAAACCATTCTCTTTTCGTCCAACACTGAAGGAGATAAAGCCTAATCGTCTCTTTCGTCAAAGAAAGAGGTTTATATATTGGTTCTCAAGCTTTTGATAGAAGACATCCGTTGTAAAAGTATTGTCTCACATCGTTTAACAACAGATTTTATATGTTCTTT
The DNA here is from genome assembly GCA_014182735.1 of Corymbia maculata. Lineage (NCBI taxonomy): Eukaryota > Viridiplantae > Streptophyta > Magnoliopsida > Myrtales > Myrtaceae > Corymbia > Corymbia maculata. Next base: position 3,061,116 of record CM024688.1, on the reverse strand, counting down.
ATATTCATGTGATTTATCTCTATTCATCAATTTGAATTTTTTGATTGAGTTTCTTAATATGGTATAAATCAAGTTTCACATGCCGCTCCTACAAGGCCATGCTAGATGGTGAGGAGACAAAGATTGAGGGTGATACTTGGTCATGGTCGATTCCCCGCTGCCCATCCAGGAAGCATCCACCGTTGGAAACTATGGGCCAAGCCAGGCAAATTCCAGTACAGAGTTTGATGTGATACCTTGGCCCCCAGTTGATCTGTTAGAGGGCAACTGAGGTTTCAATTCAAACCAACCACACTAGGGCATGTACGGTAGATGCCAAACTTTACCACCCTTCCTTTCACCCCTCGCCTACGGCCGTGGTTTCGGCTCGACTCTTCTAATGAAGAACTCTGACAAAGTTCCGGCTTTCGCAAAAATTAAACATTTCCAAATCGATGCCAGCCCCCTGGAGAATGACTCCTCATTAAGGACCGAGCTCGAAATTGGCAAATATGAAAAGCACGTACTCCTTGTATTGATTTGGTTGAGTGTGTGCGCCCTTCTTCTTTCCTAAGACACCCTTTTACAGTTTTGAGCATCTAGGATCTTATTTCTCAAGTTCTAAGACTTGTTCTCCCCATCTTGGACATGTTCTCCATGCTCTGAGCGTGTGGCCCGCATTTTTAGCTATGGTTGGTATCAATTTCTAGTGACAAGTTTGGAACTAATGGCAATTGTTTCTCCACGTATGTGGATACTCTTTCATCATGTGTCTAGTCGCATAATCCACATCACTCCTATATTTTAAAAATGACATTTCAACAAGAAAATAAATATTCTTACACTTTTCTTTGACATTTAACTAGTTTGGAATCATGCTAGCCACTTCTATAATATATATGATAGCTACTTCTATTACATGTATGTTGGCTACCAAAGTCACGTGTCTAGCCATGATTCCCAAGTCTCTAGATTCCAGTGCTGTGGCCTCCCACCTCTACTTCTCTATTTCAATGTTGGCACTGACAAATGGTCAATGCCAACCTTACACATGCCAAACCTCCTATTAGCCAAAACCTTGTCAATTACATCCCGATCGGCATAATTTCCATAACATCATATAATTAGAAGGTCGATGTCTTGTTTGACATGGTAGATGCCTCACATATCAATCATCTCTTTCAATATGGCCAATATCAATTTTTGCCATTTTTTAGGTTAACTCATCACAAGAAAAAGTAATTCAAAGATTTAAGTTAACTCAAAGGTATAAATATGTAGATAACATGTGATCATAATAAAAGCAAAACAAAGGAAATTTATTGATAGAAGTCATAGTAGTCACTTTCATTGTGGTCGATCAGTTTTCATGACTCAAAACCATCAATTTGAGTGCGGATGTTTAAAATCTCATATTATCAATGGATGAAACTATTTGTGTAAATTTTTCTTTATTGTGATGGTGTATGCTTCATTTTTCTATGCATGCAATAGCAACCGATAGAAACGAATATAACTTCCCTCATGATCTTTTTTGTTTTTTTTTTTAATTTGAAATGTAAGTATCATTTATAAGATAATGTATAGGAGCTTAGGGGCATTCCCTAGCATTATATAGATAACTAAGAACATGAAAAATGGATTGAGGGAATCTTCATATAGTATCCAAAATTACATTTGTTTAAGAAGCTTTAAAATTTTTATAATATGATGCTCGCTCTCTAACAAGTTTACGAATTTTAGCCACGATGATGGGGACATCATTTGACTTGTTTTGGAAATGTTTATGGTTACGTTTCATCTAAATGCAATATATAATTATTAAAAAATTGAGAAGCCTCGTTGCCAAGTCCTTGCCTTTGATAGCTTGATCATCCATTGGAGTTGATCATCTATCCTCCTAAAGAACGACATATTTCGTATTGTGTGAGGATAGAGCGCCATATGCTTCTAGTTCACGTGCATTGAAAGAATAGATAATCTCAATTTTCCATACCAACCAAATAAAAATTACAACGGATTGCTACTATAAGCATCTAACGTGATATGATCTCTGCCGTTAGGAGTCTATCTCTACAAACTAGTCACTCAATATTGCTAACCCCACTTATTCATATCAGTTGATACCATCCCACTGCCGGTTCCACATTCCTAAATTCATTGTATAACTCTTTGCAATGATATATTTGCCTAGATATAGTTGAAGCTAAAGTCAGTCTTAATTTAAGAATATCACACAAACTCCATGCCGTACGACCCTTGGTTTCAAATTGCATAATCAAAATGACTTTACATTTGGTACTATGAACCCACTTACTCCATAAGGAAGACGACACATAATTTATGAGGCTCCATAGCATGCGACTCAGTAAAATTTTATTCCATAGATTTAGATCAAGCAACCATAGTCCTCCTTCCTTTTTTTGGCAAGCAAATAATTTCCCAAGCAACTTCATGCGATTAGTGGCCTTCAATATTTTCAATCCATAAGAATTGTCTAATCTTCTTTTCCACTTCATATATGATTTGCTTTGGAAGTAAAAGTATTTGCATCCAATAAGTACAAATGGAAAAAAGTATTAAGTTGACCAACTGAAGATGACCGGCATAGCTGATATGTTGCATGCCCAAACATTCTCCTTTTTCTCTCTCTTTTTTTTTTTTAAGTTTTATCAATCAAAATCTTGCAATCTGTGTGCGTGAGTCGTCTAGTGACGAGGAATACCAAGGCATCTAATGGGAACTTCACCGGTGATCTATTATGAATAATTATTAAAAAAGTTATAAACTTATTATATGATGGCCAATTTAGCTATGAACTTTTAATTTAGTCAATTTAATCCTAAATCTTTTGAAAATTTGACAATATAATCATACAGGCTAAAATTGATTGAAAATTGTTGATTTGGCCATTGATTGTTTGATGTGGCATGGCCGACATTGATGTGGAAGAATTTTACTATATTTTAAGATTTTTTTGAACATGTTATGACTTTTTTATGTTTATTTTTCTTTTATTTTTTATTTTTACTGTTCACTTCTAAAAAAAAAAAAAAGAGCCGATGAGGGCCATCGTGGATGCCACCAGTTCAGAATATTAAAGTAATTATAAAAAATTATTCACTCAACATTGGCCATACCATATAAAATATTGAATTAAACAATTCCTCACGGCAGGATTTTTGGCTATGGTTGGTATCAATTTCTAGCGATAGGTTTGGTACCAATAGCAATTGCTTCTCCACGTATGCCAATCCTCATTTGTCACATGTATTGTCACATAATCCACACCACTCCTGTATTTTACAATGACATTTTAACAAGAAAATAAGTGTTCCTACACTTTTCTTTGACATTTAACCAGTTTGGAATCATGTCAACCACTTCTGTTATACAAGTGTAGTTACCTCTACTACAATAGCCAATTCAATTATGAACTTTTTAATTTAGTCAATTTAGTCCTAAATCTTTTGAAAAATTGCTAATGTAGCCCTTTAGGCCAAAATTGGTCGAAAATTGATTGGCTATTAACTGTCTAATGTGGCATGGCCGATGCTAACTTAGATGATTTTTACTATATTTTAATATTTTTTTGAACACTTAATGAATTACTTTATTTTTATTTTTCTTGTCTTTTTTCTTTTTAATGTTCACTTCTCAGAAAAAGAAAAAAAAGAAAAAGAGTTGATGAGCACCGTTGTGGGTGCCATCGGTTCAGAATATTAAAATAATTATAAAAAATTATTCATGTCCGCATTGATCATATCATGTAGAATATTAAATTAAACATTTCCTCACGTCAAAATTTTTGGCTATGATTGGTATTAATTTCTAGTGACAAGTTTGGTACTAATTTCTCCACATATGTCAATCCTCTTTTTTCACATGTCTCGTCACATAATCCACATCACTCCTATATTTTAGAAATGATGTTTTAACAAGGAAATAAGTGTTCCTACGCTCTTTTTTTTTTATGTTTAACCAATTTGGAGTTATACCAGCCATTTCTGTCATATAAGTGATAACTACTTCTGCTACGTGTCTGGCCATGATTCCCATGTCTCTAGATTCTAGTGCCATGGCCTCATTCCTCTACTTCTCTTTTTCAATGTTGGCATTGACAAATGACCAATGCCAATCTCACGCATGCCAAACCTCTTGTTAGTCAAAACCTTGTCAATTACATCCCGATCAGCGTAATTTCCATAACATCATCTAATTATAAAGTCGTTATCTTGTTTGACATGGTAGATGCCTCACATATCAAATATCTCTCTCAATATGGCCAATATAAATTGTCATTTTTAGGTGTTGACACATAGAAATTTAAATTTATCACTAATACCAATAGCTTGTTCATGCTAATTGTAAATGAATAAATACTATATATGACTTACCTAAGAACTAACTACAAGAAAAGGCAATTCAAAAGATTTAGGTTAACTCGAATTAAGAAGAAGAAGAAGAGGTGGTTTGTAAGAATAGTAAGAAGAATAGTCGAATGTAGGAGGTTGGGTAATGTATGCGTCATGTAGAATATTTTAAAACATGTTGAAATTAGTTTTAAAAAGGGATGATATAAACATTTTCTAAACTTCGGCCTAATGTATAATTTGTTCTTTAAACTTTCAATTTATTTAATGTGGTCTGTCAACTTTAGCCTAATATGTGATATGGTCTCTGAATTTTTAATTTGTTCAATATAATTCTTGAACTTTTGGTATATGTTTAATATAGTCATTGTCAATATAGTCCATCAACTATACAAAAATATGGAAATGGACTGCATTGAATATTTTCATATAGTTGATGGCCTACATTGATAGGGATCACATTGAACAAATTAAAAATCTATGGACGGAATTGCATATTGAGTTAAAGTTCAATGACCAAATTGAACAAATTAAAAGTTTATGGACCAAATTGCATATTCAGCTAAAGTTCATGGACTGTTTCTGTTATTTTCATTTTAAAAAAAGTCAAATCCTGGTCGGTCACGATTGATTGATTTACAGCCCCACTTCAAACCATTTCAAACAAAGACCACAATTCTCCGACCTTCACGGTCCAAATTCAAAAAGAAAACAGAAGACTAATTCAATCTCCCCCGTGCATCGCCTCTTAACCAAACGCAGCCGTCCGCCACTCTTCTTATTGTCCACCTCCGAACGCAATTGGTGTGCACACGCTATAGAAATTAGATGAAAATTCTTCAATTTCCTTGCTTTTCTAGTTCCTTAAATTGTTTAGATTTGTCATTTTAATTTCCTAATTAGTCAATTTGCTAAATCTTTCATTTTTTTTTTGAGAAATAACTTGCTATAAAGCTTTCACCAAATCAATGTGGCGACAGTGGTAGAGGAGAGATGGTAACGGTGGTGACTTAATCAGTCTACTCAAAATCAAGTAAATGGATTTATATTGATGTGGGCTCGGGTGTGGCCCTTCAAATTATACCACATGAAAATTGACCAATATGAATTAAATAAATTACCGACCAAAAAAGTTAAATTAATTAATCGCTTAAAATTCATATATGGCCATCCAAACCCAACCCAACACACCATTGGACATTTCTTGAACACGTGCAAGAACATTTTTGGGCTCATGGCCCAATAACTAGCGGCGTCTAATTCTCTTTAAGGGAGGAGGCTCCATTTGCTCCTTTGTCAAAGCCCACCTAAGCCCAATTTCACCTGTACTTTTTTTTTTTATGGCTTCTAAAATCGAATGTACAGGGAGATTGCCTTCTTAATCGTTTATTAAATAAAGGCGCTATACACACACACAAAGAAACATGTGATCATTATCTAAGCATAACAAAGGAAAATTACCATTAGAAGTTATAATGGTCACTTTTGATTGTGCTTGACCAGTTTTCATGACTCAAAACCATCAATTTGAGAGCGGATGGTTGTAATCTTCAAATCAATGATAGATAAGATCATTTGTGCAAGTTTTTCTTTAGAGTGGTGGTGTATGCTTCAATTTTCGATGCATGCAGTAGCAACTTGCAGAAACCAATACTAACTTCTCCCGCAAATCCACTAAGGATAATTGTAAAAAGTTTATAAATTTATAGTATGACGATTAATTCAATTCTAAACTTTTTAAATTGGTCAATTTAATCCTAAATCTTTGAAAATTTGCCAATTTAGTCATTTCGACCAAAATTGACTGAAAATTGTTGACGTGAACACTAGCTATTTGAAGTGGCACGACCGATGTTGATATTAATGATTTTTATAAATGTTTCAGATCTTATGTATTTTTTTTTTTTCCTTTTCTTCTTCTTATTCTTTTAATTATTCTCTTCCTAGAAGGGCTCGGTGAGGGCCATAGCAAATGGCCAGTTCAAAATTAAAAAAAAAAAAAAAAAAAAAACTGTCCATATTAGCATTGGCTATATTATGTAAGATAGTTAATAGTCAAATCAGTGATTTTTGGCTAATTTTAGTAAGAAATATTACATTGGCAAATTTTCAAAAGGTTTATGACTAAATTGGCTAAATTGAAAAGTTCATGATTGAATTGACATTCATACAATAAATTTAGGAACTTTTCAATAATTTTTCTGAATTTACTATGGCCTATTAATCAATTAACATATGTGCCAAACTATTAATCACTAACTGTTTGAGTCTTATTTGAAGAATAAAAGTACCAAGTTAACGATCAAGTGTCATAACCTCCACGGAAGAAAACTCTTAAATCGATCAAGCTGAATCACCTTTTCCTCATGAATCTATTAAGACGAATCATAGTTATTTAAGCACAAATGAAAAACAGATAAATAGGCAGCTCACTATTTGCAATTCTCTTTAAAGCTTAATAGATTAATTCATGTATTCTAGGAGTTGTTATGAACTATTTTATATAGGTGAACTCCAATACGAAATAAACTTGCCAAATCATTAAGGGTTAATTCACATTATGTTTTTCGAAATCAAAAAGTTGCCATAAACATAATAATGAAAGTTTGCACAAAGCGTGGGTTCACCCTTAGTGCGTATTGACCCGATCCATGTATTTCCTTTGTAAATGTTGGAGACTTTGGAAATCAATAGTGAAATCCCTGAGTAATTTTGATGATGACAATGTCTCATCAAAGTATTTGATGAATTCTTTGAATGAATGCAGAATCATACTTGTAGAATATTCCAGAGAGTTTGTCTGATCTTGTGAGTAGGACTTAATATTGTTCGAATTAGAGATATTCATAATTCCAATATCAAAATTATATGATGTAAATTGTATAGAGATGAAAAGCTCAGGATGACAATGCAAACTTAAAAACTGTTTTTCGGAGAAGATAAATGATCAAAAGCATATCTGGAAGCTGATCTGGGAGTGAATGACTTGAAAGGAACCCACCACGGTTGGGGCTTCAATGGTCTCTTGTGAAGTCTCTTTCAGTCTTATTTTTATCATGTGTCTCGTGAGCGTGTTTTGATTTGCAAAGCCAATCATTCCAATCTTTTCCTAACCCAAGGCGGGATGCAAGAAATGAGAAGTCCCATTAGAAACTTTTCCTATGTAGATCAAGTTTGTGTAAATCAAAATATATGAGACCCAACTCATAGATATTATTGATTTTAATATTTTGTGATCGATTTATATGACTTAAAACAATAATGCGATTGTTCTTAATTGCTTGCAATTAAAGATTATCCTTTTGTCTAATTCGATGAACATGAGCAAGGCAATATGCATACATTCATGGAGATTAGTAGAGTCAGACGCACGAATTCAACAATCAAACATGGTACCTACACAATGCTTCCCTGGCTTTCTCACGGTATTTTAATCACTCATACACACTTCGTTCACATGCACCGACGACCATTGATCGATCGAGACATCAATGAAGGTATGATGCTGGGCAGAGGATCATCGTCAGCTCGACCTGACCGTATGATTTTCTCGTTCCCCTCGTGCACGAATCTAAATCAACTCGTCCTTCCCAATCCCGCAAGGCCACCGACAGGTGCCACCTTACGGCGGCGGGCGGCATAAACCAAACAGCTTTTCATAACCTTTGACGAGGAAAACGCTCGCGGGACCCTCCATCTTCCTTAGAGAAGCTGCCACGGGGAAAGTTGCAATGGTACGTCCAGTAATTTCAAACCGCCAACGCAAGACTCACACGTGGCTTCTGGATACCGTCCGTCGTTCGCAAACGATCACTCAATCACGGCTCCTCCTCTGCTTATGGTAGACACTCCCATCGGAGGAAGCCTCGCTCGACTCAACCTCGAAAGCGGAAGCTGATCCTCAAGCAAGCTCGGGTCGATTGATGCAGACACGATCGAGGGATGCCGCCGAAGCAGGCCGCCAAGAAAGCCGACCTGGCGAAGAAGCAGAAGATGGTCGAGGACAAGACCTTCGGGCTCAAGAACAAGAACAAGAGCAAGAACGTCCAGAAGTACGTGCAGACCCTCCAGCAGTCCGTGCAGCCCAAGGCCGATCCTTCCAAGACCGCTGCGAAGGTCTGATTCTAAATCTTCTTCTGAGTGTCTGTGCTGTTGCAACTCCGATTTCCTCAGGATAGTCAGGTTGATGCAAAATAGACGAGGAGCTAACGAGTGAAAGAATTGTCGAGATCCCTACACATATAAGGAAACTCATCATTGGGTGAATTGGTGGTGGGAGGATTCAAACCCACAATTACTTGCTTTGATACCGATTGTAGGTTCTTCTATATTTTGAAGTTGAAACGCGCGATCTATCTATAAGAGAGTAGACGGTTCACATTTTATATACTAACAATAGCTTAGGGTTACTGATTGAAAAGAGGTTTTGGTTTGATAGGTTCAAGTAAATTCTTTCATTGATTTCCATGAAAAGCGAAGTCAGGAAAGCAGAGGACAGAGTTTTTTGCTGATCTCATTATTACTGTCTCCTTTTCTGTTCCTTTCAGAAGAAGAAGGAAGAAAGTAAGGCGAAAGATAAGGAGCTCAACGACCTGTTTAAGATTGCCGTGAGCCAGCCCAAAGTGCCTGTTGGTAATATTCCTGGCTTTTCACGCCTTTGAATCTTTTTACTATGAAGCGCGAATGAGTTCAAACAGAATTACTAATGAATGGAGGGTTGATCAGGTGTTGATCCCAAGTCCATCTTGTGTGAGTTCTACAAGGCAGGGCAGTGTGCTAAAGGTTTCAAGTGCAAATTCTCACACGATTTGAATGTTCAGCGCAAAGGAGAAAAGATTGATCTTTACAGCGACAAACGGGACGATGGTACTGATTGACTTCCCATTTCTCTGTGATTAATACTGTCATTGTAAGCTTAGATTAATTCAACCGTTGCTAGTATTGCCTTATCATGTATAAATTGTAGCAACATTCAGAATTTGGTTTAACGACTTCCAGATACAATGGAGGAGTGGGATCAAGAGACTTTGGAAAAGGTCGTTGAGTCGAAGAACAAGGAGTATAAACAGAATAAGCCCACTGACATTGTAAGTATTTCATGAATTCTGTCCAAGTAACATGAGTCTAGGTGCAATCACTTCTGCTGAGTACAAACATATGAAATGTCTGTTCTGTATCAATATGTCTTAAAATTAAGATCTTTTCTCTGGGGTTCCATGAAAAAAAAAGAGCTTCTCATCGATCTTTCCTTAGGTTGTCAAGTTTCAGGAAAATGTTGCAGGCATGTAGTGATTTTCCTAAAAGAGCTAGAATACCTTCCTTCACCAATTCTTGAGCGCACAATGACCTGCCACCTTAGAAGGCACGTAGAGTCGGTAATGAGTAATGATGTTACATGGCATAATCCATGGTGATTTTTAGTATTAGCGAAACTGAGGAAGCTTTTCACATTGATGAAACAGGGCAAATGAGCTCTTGACTCAGTTATTGGTCTTGTTAGATTATGACTGTACTTCTTGCTTTGTAACATGTGAAGGTGTGCAAGTACTTTTTGGAAGCTGTGGAGAAGAAACAGTATGGTTGGTTCTGGGTTTGTCCAAATGGTGGGAAAGACTGCCACTACAGGCATGCACTTCCTCCAGGATATGTCCTGAAATCCCAAATGAAAGCTTTGCTGGAAGAAGAGAGTGAAAAGATGCCCCTTGAGGAAGAAATCGAGAATCAGGTAAGTCATCAATTTCTGGCTTATCTTGGTTGATCTGTCTAATGTTTTCTTATGGACTTGAGTTTGTTGACACTGAACCAGTGGTGATCAATAACTTCGTGTTCATCTCTACTGGCATGTTCTGTTCAATGATTATCTGTTTTTGGGTTGCAGCGTGCCAAATTGACTACTTTGACTCCTCTGACACCCGAATTGTTCGCAATATGGAAGAAGAAAAAGATTGCAGAAAGAGACGCTCGCTTAGCGGCTCTTATGGAAGAGAGGGCCAAGAATGACCGAATGAGGTACTCTCCTTTCTTCTGCTGTATCCATGCAAGTGTTGTAACAGATGCAAATCAGCTGTTGTGCTGCCTGTATCTTGCTTTTCACTTGTAGGTTTCTTGGTTTTGTCATTCTTTCTTTGTGCCGGCGTTGTGTGCATGGGCACAGTATCCTTTTTGTGTTGGATTGAAGAGCGAGATATTCTGAATGCTAATTTGGCGGAATTTCTTTGTATGCTTGTCAGCGGCCGTGAACTATTCCTGTCAGATTCGAGCTTGTTTGTTGATGATGTTGAGGCGTGCGAAAAGCACTTGAGAGAGGAACAATCTCACGCCATCAAAAAGCAGGTGGAAATTCTTGTTTGAACCCTTTCGCTTGAAACTTTTTGTTCATCTGGGTTGTGAATGCCTGACAGTTCTTGTTCTTGATATGAGCTCTGCTTATCAGACCCGAAGAATATGTGATCTGTTCATTTTCTTTTTTCAATTATTGCATTATAGGTTGAGCATGGTGATGTCTACTTACTGGGTTAATTTTGTCAAGTCTGGTGCTTGATCTCCATTGAGCAATCCATGCCGTATAATGTCTTGAAAAATTTCAGGTGGATGGCAATTTGATTGGAGAGGGACCTAGTACCTCATCGACTGAAATTGGCGACGGAGAAGTACTTCCCAATGAGGATGATGACGAGCTGGATAATGATGAACTTGATGAGCTCGAGGCTAGCCTGTCCAGAACAGCTATAGAGATTCAGGAGCCACGCGTTGGGGCATAAAAATTATGAACCGCAAAACATTCATCAAATCCCCAGCTCGTAGATTCTCGATTAACTGTGACCTGCAGGCGTAATTGCTGGTGTTTATCAGAAGACCAGCTTGTTAGTTCCTTCGAATGGGGACGCTAAACCTCACAAGGGGATAAAATCCGAGAGGGAGGATGAGAGATACATCAGTGGTTCGCATGTAGGCACTATGGCTATATCAAATAGAAGGTAAGCTCTTGGTCAAAAAAGAAAGAAAGAAGGTAAGCTATAGGCTGAATCAATAAGGCGAATCTCACTTCACTGGTATGATTCGTTTTAGTAGTGATCATTGTGTGCAAGGATGTAACGAGATGGCTTTCTTATTTATACATTTACTGTAACAATATCTCATCCTTTGTGAGATTTACATTTTTTTTTATATGGGTGGCTCTGCTCCACTTATAAACTTAAAGTTTATGGATTGTACACCTAACATTATATAAGATTCAGGTTTATCTCAGTTTATTTCATGTATTACTCATGGATTATCATATTTCATGTGTCGTTTTGGATCTAGCTTATACTAAGATGAAGTGTTAAAATAAAATGTTAAAATATCTCACATCGCTTATATACACACGTACGATGTCACTTAAATTACAAGAATTGGACATCCTAACACTTATCGCTTGAGATTATCCACCGAGTTTCTTCTTCTTTCTTGCAATGTTTTCTGGACGACGGTTTAATAGGGTATCTTAGATAATTGACTTTGCAATGCAAGGAAAGGCTGAGGGGGAAGCATATTTGAACGTACACAGATATTTATGATTGAAGGTGCCAGCCGTTTGTTCATGACCGACTAGTCTCCATTAAGTAGTGCGGCAGTTTTTGTCAGAGGCACTACTAATTGTCACAGCACAAGGCTATGCTTATGGGAATGGCTAAAAAAAAAAAGGCAAACTATAGTGATTAAAAAATTGGATATATTCATTGTCGTAAATATGTCTCAAATTTGAATAGATATCTTAGTTGGAGTGGTTTTCTAAAAGGGATTTCTTATTTTGGATAGAAATATGTAAATTCTAGGATGACGTTACATGTAGTCGAGTAAATAAGAAAGAGTTTTGCTAGCATAATAGTTTTTTTTGACTATTGTGAGAATAATAACTTATTGTAGGCCATAAATTCTTGAAAGAATGGATTTCACAATAATTTATGATTTTTTCTTATTTAATTTTTATGATATAGAACGGATTGTTATTTTTATAGTAAATTAAAGATTGTCATCTAATTATTTCTTAATAAGAAAAGTGTCAAATTTTTCTTTAAGAGAACAAAACGATGTTTGCCCAAAAAAAAAAGGAACATAAGGATGGATGAGTTTTTTGAGTGAGTTTTCTTGTGATAGATTGTCAAATATTTATTTGTGCATTTACTTTAGATATAATTGTGGGCTGGGAAACATTTTAGCGATTGAACAATTGCAAACTCTGTACTCTCTAGATTTATATGGATTTCTTGGCGACTAGATCTCCTCATGGAGTAGATAACGCTTGGATCAAACCACATAACCTTTTAGTGCCTTTGGCATTCCTCATTAATTTCTCTAGTAATTTTGTTCTCTCGCGTTTGACTTGAGTTGCGAGATCCATTAGCTTTGTGTTATTTTCACAATTGGTATCGAAGCCAAAGTTAGGGTTTTTGGAATTAATTTGGTCCCTTTGCTTGTTTGATCATTGTCTTGAAATTGTGCTATTGCAATTATACTGGAGTGAAAATAGAAATTAAGAAGTTCAAGGGAGGAACAACTTTGGAACGTGGAGCATTAAGATGTATACCCTTGTTAACATCCTTAGGTTTGGCAAAGGCATTGCATAGCAAAGATAAATTGCCAAAATCATGAAAGGGGCTAATGAGTTAGAATTGATTGAGAAGGCAAAAAGCATAATTTTGTTGAATCTATTGGATAAGGTACTAATTGGAGTGGTCAAAGGGAAGGATGCCACATGGTTATGGGCAATTTTTTTTTATCTATTCAAAGGTTTGAACAATAATTTGCATATACAAAAAAGTATGTTTCAATTTTGGAAGGTTGAAGAGACATTTATTAGATCCCATTTAAATGAGTTTAACAAACTCATGACGAACTAGAAGAACGTTGGTGAGGCTTTGTTTGATGAGAAACAAAGCATGAAATTGTTGGCATCTCTATCAGATTCTTTTGAGCACTCTACTTTTTGATTGCTATAAGGATGCGTTATGATTATCTTGGAAGAGTTGTTCTTTAAGGAGTGGCAAAAGAAGTAACTGTGGTGGCTAATAGTATCATCTAGATAGGGTGAATAGGTAATTTCAAGAAACTTGACAAAATATTATTGAATAATGAGCATCAAGTTTGATGTAAGAGTAATAACATATATGAGCAGTAAGTTGATATACGCAGGAACATGTTATATCATTTAGTGCAGTTTGCTTCTATCATATAATAGTAGATATGATTAGAGAGAGAAAATGATGTACTCAAAGTTTTATAGTGTTTCGGCTTGGTGTACGCCTATGTCCACTTTACTGGCTGTATTTAACTAGCAATTTTTTTTTTTGGTCGGAAATATAGCTTTTCATTACTAAAGAGGAAGGTGAGATACATCCGAACACAAAATTTCGAAAAGGTTCAAAGGGGGGTATTCGACCCAGTTGCTCGGTAACGCTCGACGATGTTGGGCCTTCGCGGCCCAATCAGCTGCTCTATTGGCATCTCTTTTGCAGTGGCTGAATTTGATGGGCCGCAAGTTAGGTAGGAGACGATGGGCTTCTTGAAGCTGGGTATGAATTTCCCAGTCAAAGTGGGCGACGGTATTCAACTTCACCAAGTCAGTAGGTAAAGTCTTCTGTTCTGCAATTGTACTTAGCGCCTTCACCAGCTCGAGCTGGTCAGTTTCCAGTTCCCAGCTTAGGGTTTCCACTTCTACTCCTTCTTCTGTCGATAACCATCTGAGGGCTTCGAGGACGGCTTCAGCCTCTGCTTGGACCGGCTCTTCAACCATGACAGGGCGTGCAAAACCAGCAAGCAATCTCCCTTGGCTGTCTCGGCAGATCCCAGCAACTGCAGCTGTTCTGGTTTCCCGGCAAAAGGACCCGTCGACATTCCACTTAAGGGAACCGTAGGCTGGGGGTGTCCATTTATCAGGTGAGTCAAGTTTATGAGCTGGGTTTTTGGTTTTTTGGGTCATCCAAGTGCTGATGTTTTGCTGCTGCGCGATGGCTGCCTCGATCAGGGACTCCTGCTGAAATCTCTGCCCACAGAAGATGAGGGCGTTCCTTCCTCACCAGATCTGCCACAAAATCTGAGTGAGTAGCTCGAAGGAGACGGTATTATGCTGGAATTTGTCAATCCACTCTTCAATTCGAGTCACGTGCCTCTTATTTATGTCGATCTTGAGTGTAGGGTGTTTCCAGACTTGTTCGGACCATGGACATAGGAGAAACAAATGCTCGCTGGTTTCTGGTTGGCTAAGACACATTTCGCATACATCATGAGGTAGTATTTTCCTTTTTCGAAGGTTCTCCCTTGTCGGTAGTGCGTTGTTGCATAATTGCCATAGGAAATGTTTTAACTTTGGCTGTGCTTGTGATTGCCAAATGCGACGCCATAACGATTGAGGTGTCTGAAAGGAGGAGGAAGCTTCTTGCTGTTTGGGATTGCTCTGTATGGATTGTAGGCACTGATATGCACTTTTTACTGTGTACATTCCGGTCTTATTGGGTGTCCATACTATATGATCTTCTGTCCTATTGCTACTTAGTGGTATTGACAGTATTTCGTCTACTATTTCCTAGTCAAAGAGACTTTGTATTTTGCCTTCCTGCCATGTCTTATGCTCTTGGTCTATTAATTCTGACACCATCATTGGGTCCTGTCGATTTGCTGGTCCGTATAGGTGTCCCCTAGGCAGCCACACATCCTCACGAATATGCACCTTATCGCCATTTCCTATAGTCCACCTCAATGAAGGGAGGATGGTATTTCTCCCTATTAGTATGCTGAGCCATCCCCAAGAGGGGTTACTACCTTTGCCCGCCTGTAATAGGTTTCTATGTGGATAGTACAAGCCTTTATAAACCTTGCTCTATAGGGTATCCGACTGATTGAGCAACCTCCACGCTTGCTTACCCAACATGGCTTCATTGAAAGTGATGAGGTCTCGGAACCCAAGTCCCCCCTGGGCTTTCCTTAATTCCAAAAAAATGGACAGACCCCTACTGTGAACTAATAACTATAGAACTAATAACCAACTCATCGTTTCACATTATCTGGATACAAAAAAGCAGTCAAGATATGATATATTGGTCATATCATTGTAGCAACTGAAATCTTTCTTACATAAACAAAAAAAAAATAAATCTGATTATGATATAAAAAAAATATGCAGATGGAGGGAAGGTTGAGAGAAAGAAAGAAAAAGAATATCAATGATATAGGATTCCAATATATGTAAGGTTTATGAGTCATCTCATAAAAGGCAGTGTAATAAAGCATCAATACTGATTCATCCATAAGTATATGAATCGATTCATAGAAAAAAATCAAGAGCCTCGAGCCAATAAAGACTAAAAAGATTTGACTCAAGAACAAATTTCATGAGGGGCTCCATTGTAGAATTCAAACCTAACCATTAATTGCGAAGCGATGGGAACGATGGAACCTATGAATACGTAAGATTCTATTGAAAAATGAATCCTAATAATTCATGTGCTGGTCATTCGTTTTCCACCAAAAATTTGCAATTTTCCTCTCGATTGCCCAACATATGGATAGTGGGATTTTAAAGACTGACATGGCATACTGGGGAATCGCTTGTACGACTGCTTTTATCAACACTTCTTTCCCTGCTCTTGACATCAGATTTTCTTTCCATCCCTCTAGTTTTTTGTTCACTCTAGCTATGATCCAAGCAAACATCTCCTTTTTGGACCTACCCCAGTCCGAGGGAATACCAAGGTATTTCCCTGTTTTTTCCATTTCAGCTACTCTCATCTCGTTTGTCAAAGCGTGCCGGGGTTAGTGGGCAGTCTTTACTGAAAAACATACCTGATTTATTTAGGTTAATAGTTTGCCCCGAAGCATAGCAATACTGGTTCAGAACAGCAGCAAAGTTTTGGCATTCTGAAATTCTTCCGTCCATAAATAGGATCAAATCATCCGCAAACATAAGATGGGACAGGGTGGGACATTCTCTATTTAATCTAATACCTTTAATGCTGCCTTGTTCTACGTCTTTGTGTAGGAGATGGGATAGAGCATTTGCTACTAGAATAAAGAGGTAGGGGGATAGTGGGTCACCTTGACGAAGTCCTCTAGATGGCTTGAAGTACGGTAGTAGCTGCCCGTTGATTTTAACTTTGTAGGAAACGGTAGATACACCTTTGCATAACCAACGCTACCTGGTGCCACGAAGCCCATCTTAGTCGACAAGCCTCTAAGAAATCCCACTCAACTCGGTCATAAGCCTTTTTCATATCCATCTTGCAGATTGCCTGGAATTTCCTCTTTCTCTTTCTTGTTCTAAGCTGGTGTAGTACCTCTTGTACTAGCAAGATGTTATCCTGGATCGCTCTCCCTTCTATAAATGCACTTTGTTCCATAGTGATCAGTTTTGGGAGAAATGGTTTGAGTCTATTGGCCAGCACCTTTGAGATGATTTTATAAGTGAAATTGCATAGACTGATGGGGCGAAACTGATCCACCTGTTCTGGGCTATGAACTTTTGGTACAAGGGTGATGGTGGTTTTGTTTAGTTCTGGGTTTAAGGTACCGGACCTCCAACACTTAGCCATTTCAGCATAAATGTCATGTTTGATTTCGTTCCAGTGAAGCTGAAAAAAGAGTCCATTCAGCCCGTCTGGTCCAGGGGCTTTTAGTGCTCCCAATTGAAAAGTAGCCCGCTGAATTTCCTCTAGGGTGACTTCTTTGGTCAGTGTTTGATTCATTTCTTCAGTTACTAGGCCTGGTAGCTGGTCTACTACTGGCTGGATGTTTCTATTCCCCACTGAAGTATATAGTTCTTTGAAGAAGCTGGCAACCATTCGTTGAATCTGATTCTGGTCTCGTGTCCATTCACCATTTGGATTTTTTAGCATGTTGATACGATTCTGCTGTCTTCTTTGCACCGTAGTTGCATGGAAAAATTTTGTGTTTCTATCTCCCCATTTTAGCCATTGGATACGGGATCGCATCCCCTAGTAGATTTCCTCCTGGCACCAGAGTCTTTCAATTTCTTTTTTCAGTTTTTGAACTCTCCTACCATCATGATTCACTGCTGTATTGTTGACGATCTCCTGCAATTCTTCCTTTAAAGGCGAATGGTGTGGCGAGGCATTGAAAATTTCTTTTTACTCCATGCATGGAGCTTTGTTGTAACTCTTTTTAGTATGTAAGCGAGGTCTCCCTCCTCTCGCATGTTTTCCCAACCAGTATTCTTTCATCACATTCTCATATTCTTCATCCTCTATCCAATATGCTTCGAATTTGAACTATTTCCTCCTTTTTTCTACCTGAGGTTTTAAATCCAGCAAGAGAGGGCTATGGTCTGACCCCACCGCTGGTAAGGCGAACACCTCCGCCTCGGGGAACTCCACTCTTCACTCTATGTTACTTAGCACTCTATCTAATTTTTCCTTCACATGTTCTTCCCCCTCTCTATTATTGGCCCAGGTAAAAGTGCATCCCTTGCTGTCAATGTTCATTAGTCCACATGTGTCTATAAAGTCTTGGAAAGCTTTCATCTTATAGTTTTCAACCCCTCTTTTACCCACTTTTTCCCACACATACAGCACCTCATTGAAATCCCCCAAACACACCCAGGGGCCATGGCAGGAGTTTTGAGTTGTTGATATATCAGCCCATAATTTTAGTCTTTCTTGGAAATCAGTAGGTGCATGGACACAAGACACTCTCATGATATTGCTTGTCTCCGTATCTGTGCAAGTTAGATGTATGCAATGCATAGAACTTGATTTAATCGAGAGTGCTACCTGATCAGTCCAAAAGACAGCTAATCCCCCAGCAATGCCTCTTGGGTTTACTATGAAGCTATTCTGAAATTTTAGTCTTCGTTGCAATCTCTTAGTAACCTCCTCCTTATTCTTTGTTTCCATGAGGAACAAAACAGCGAGCCTCTCTTGAGCCACTAGGGCTCTAATAGCCTGGAATGTCAGGGGGGTGCCCAGCCCCTGACAATTCCAGCTTAATAGCTTCATTTGTGAGATGGTGGCTTATTAGGGCTAGCTACCAAAGCCCATTCTCTTGTTTCTTCCTCCGTGAGCACGGGGGTTTCCATTAATGTGGTGTCATCAAAAGCCTGCTTACACATCACTTGTGGAACATAGGGGGAGTATCTGTTCATTCTTTTCTGAGCTACATGTTTGGGTCCCTTACCCCTCTTTTCAACAAAGAGTCCCTTTCATGGAAATTGTACTCCTCGGGTGTGGGTCCCCTTCCCCGGTCGGTTTGTAACTCAAGTGTTACCCCTCGTCGTGTTGTGCCAAATCATATCTTCTTGGGCAACTTCCTTTCTTTTGCTTTTATCATCTTTTTGAGTTTGAGCTGGGCATGCTTCCTGTTGCGTTTCATATACGACCATCTCTCCCAGATTTGTTGATGTCTCAGGAGAGCACATTTCCTCTATTAGTTCCTCCATCGATTTCCCGTAGTATACATCCCAATACAGACTATACTCATTTGCTTCCACTTTCAGCCATGAACCGAACATCATATCTTTTTTGTCAAGGAAGCGATCTTCTTGATATGGGATTTCCCCACAACTCTGAGCATAATGCCCTAACCTACCATAGGAATAACAATAGTGCGGGAGCCGTTCGTACCGGAAATCCAGCCAAATTTTCTTGCCCTTATTGCTGAAAAGTGCACCTGTTTTTAGAGATGTGTCCATGTTCATGTCTACTCTCGCCTTTCCTATTTTATAGGGCATGTAGCCTTTGGCCTCAATTTTAACCTCAATTACTTGCCCTATATCCTCTGCAATGCATTCTATTACTTCATCCGATATCCATTCTGCAGGTAAACCGTGGATATGTACCCAAAAACTGCATGTATCAAATTTATAGCATGCTGGGGGAGTGTTTGGTTGCCACGGCTTCATCAGCAAAAGATGGTTCGCAAAAGACCATGGTCCCGTTGTCAAAATTATGTCCTTCTCCTTTTCCGAGGCAAATCGTGCAGCAAATATCCCAGGGGCTAACAGGTTGATGTCTACATTCTCTAGCTTCCAAACCCTCCGCATTGTATTTTGAAATGCTTGAAAATTAATCTTAGGGTTCTGGTATAGCTGCCCTATAAGGGTTTGTTGGCATTCTCTTACCTTACTGGCTAAGATTACATCATCTACTGATGTGATTTGTTGATGAGACCACAGTTTCCCTAACCTTTTGCATAGCATGGCCAATCGGATTTCCTCCTCTTCTGTGTTGTCCATTGTAGTTGGTCCGAGCTGCTATGTCTTTGCGAGGCAGATTCTGTGAGGTTGATTTGGTGGTGGGGAATGTCAGGTGGGTTGAGGAAATGGTAAGTGTAGTGTGTGGGTGGTAGCGTCTTTCCAGGTAGTGGGTGGGATGTGGAGAATGGGTTAGGGCAGAGAAGTGTCGAGGGAGGAAGAGCTTTCTGGGGCGGGTGGATTGAGGGCTAAGGGGGAAATCGAGAGTGTGATATGGCTTTCTCCATTACTAGTACCGGATGAAGGAGCTGTAGGAGGTTTTAGGGTTTTGGATTTGGGGGAACTACCACAAGAGGTAGGGGAAGCTCTTCAGGAGAAGAGAGATTTTTTTGAGTAGTTACAATAGTATATGATGCTTATACTCAAGCACTTATTTTTGAAGTTACAATAGTATATGATGCTTATACTCAAGCACTTATTTTTGAAGTTGGTGTTGCTTACAACTAAGTTAATAGATTCCATTATGTCACACCTAAGCACAACCAATATCACTAATACATTTCTCAATGGATTACATTTTTTGTGCGTACAGAAGACGGTATAAGAATGTAAAGCTTTCTCTATTAATGGATTAATTGTCTCTCTTGATCTCTCTTCTTCGACATTTGTTGCTCCTTTTATACTCCTTGGCATCCAATCTTCACATTGGATTATCTTCACGAGGATCAATCTCCTAGTTATCCATTGGACAATTGTTGAGCAGATCAATTTAGCCGTTAATCAATCTTAGATCCCGGAGATTTGGTCATCCATACAATCAACTCTCTAGTTTCTAAACATAGAGTAAATATAAGCAAATAATATGTCTTCAAGATGATTGTCCAGCAACAAAGATACCATGCGTGATTGATATTTTCCACATAGATATTTCTAGAGATTGATAATCAATCAACTTCTTCAATTTGGATTCCAAGTCAGAGCACTATCATAATTACTCAGATAAAAATAGTGATGGGATATTTTCATCAAGATTTCCACAACTTGTGATAAAATGGTTGCACAAGTAAAATCACTCTACCAACAAAAATCACTCTACTCATATCAGCAGTTCCTCATTATATTTGATTTCCTGATGATTATAGCTTTCGGTTATATCAGGTTTCCTGGTGATATCCATTGCATCTCAAGCGCAACTTTGAATACATTAGAAATGTAGATCCTGTGGTCCTATTCACCATGGTACTTCCAAGTTGTATCGCATTCTTCTAGTCTTCACAATTAGATTCATCTGGTCTTCATGAATCTTTTTCCTTTGTATATATAATTTCTCTTTAGAGTGAATATCACTAGAAATATAAGTAACTCTTGCATTTACCAAGCTCATAAGGCATTATGGGTTGTTTTGTCAACATTAAAATATCTTAAGAGGTTTTCTCAACAATCTCCCCTTTTTTCTATGATGACAAAATTTTCCATTTGATTTGAAAATATTCGTGCAAAAATAAGTAAAAATTGCTTGCAACTATTTGAGCATAAGTTAGTATAAGCAAGCAAGTTGATATTGTCTCTAAGAATGATACTATATATATGAGAGAACCATAAAAGGATTAGTAATAAAGTATAAGTAGTTTTTATTATAGAAGTTAGATGCATAAAAAAACACTGGTATATATTAGTCAATTCAATGTACATCTTGTATTCAAGAACATATGTATCCTGTATCACAGCATTAGTTCTTCTGCATATACATGCATATTTCTCCCCCTTTTCGTCGGCATCATAAATGATTATAGTAAATCAAACTAAAGTACCTAGTCATTGAAAGATCAGAATGTTCAATCCACAAACTTA
This sequence comes from Corymbia maculata, assembly GCA_014182735.1. Taxonomy (NCBI): domain Eukaryota; kingdom Viridiplantae; phylum Streptophyta; class Magnoliopsida; order Myrtales; family Myrtaceae; genus Corymbia; species Corymbia maculata. The sequence goes on along the minus strand of CM024688.1, from coordinate 3,039,732 downwards.
CATGTCAATCCAACAAAAGATATCAATCAAACAAACCATGTCAAAACACATTAAAAAAGGCTCAAGTTCATATCAAAGAGGAATGTGTATTGGTAAAGAAAAAAGGGCATAGCTTTGCTCTAATTGGATCATAGAATTTCAACATGTGGAGCTTGTGTCCAATTTTCATCAAATAATTCCCAAATCCTACTTGCAGGGTAGCTATTCCATCCTTCAGAGTTCTAACTTCCTCCTTCAATTCTTCCTTGAAGTTGTAGTATCTTCCTCCTTCAGTTCTTCCTTGAAGCTTCTAACTTCCTCCTTTAGTACTTCATGGTTGGCTCTTACTTCCTTTAGCAGATCGACCAATTCAGACTCAGAGTCTCAGCAATAGCTAATTCAGACACATGCTCTAGCTCCTTTTCTTTTGAATCCTCCTACATCTGAGCATCTCCTTCAAGTTGATCTTCTTCAACCTGTTCAATAATTTCTATTGCTTCATTTGGATCTACTTCATATTCTTTTTCATTTAGCTCAATGCCAACTCTATCCTTCGCTTATAACCCAATCTGATCTCCTTCAAAATTATCTTCATGCTAATCCCCATATCTGGAAGGCTTGCTACTGCCTCTTCCTTCACTTTTCTTTCTCTATCTCCTCCATAATTCTATCAACATTAGACTGATTTCCTATTTGTCCTTCCACATTTTTAGCTTTCGCTACTTCTTGTTATTTTGCTTTTGGTTCCATTTGCTCATCCATGGCAACTTCGGCTTCTCTGTTAGCATTTTTTTTGTCCTTTCCTCCTCTGCCTCTCTCAACCTTATCCTTCTCAGTGCTTATCTACACTCCCTCTCCAGCAAACTCAATAGTTGGTTCCTCAAAAACCTTTGCTAATTAACAAGTGATGTTTTATTTGCATATCTAAGGCATACACTTATTTTTATTTATATATGATAAAATATATCTCGAGTTTGAGCTTGGCGAAATGTGATCCGAGATAACTAATAAAGAAGCCCAATTGATTAAAGGAAAGTGTAGACATCATAATACTATGCACATCTAATTGTGTGCTATGAAAATTAAGATTTTCGATTCAGTATTACGAGTCCTAGTTGCAGAAGGATTATTGTTTTATCTTATATCAAAATTGTTGGGATCAAGATTAGACTGAAGTCAACCGCCTTTGACCCATCCAATTTGGACTCTTGAAGCGGTTATAGATATATTTCCTAGACATAGAGGGGTCTTGAAGTGCCAATTCATCGTCGGGTGCTTGGGAGGAGTTTTCTCTATTGATTTCATTCATGCAATTACACCAAAAAGACTCAAGTATTTGTAATTGATTAAATTCTTGTGGTAAGAGTTCATGTATGATTCCTTTATGAGATTAAGATATTATTTTACGAAGATTTATGAGGTTAAGCATTGTGTGAGTTATTGAGTGTAATTAAGGCTTAAGAAACACTGAGTGAGTGACTCGAGTGTGTAATCTCTATTGTATTATGTGTTCTATAGTGTAATTCGTCACTGCTCTTCTCGTAGATATAGGTTACTACAATTGAACCATGTAAATTTGGTGTTTGATTTATTTATTTTTTTGTTCTGTCTATCTTATTATTTGATCGCTCGCTGTTTCTGCAACAAGTGATAACAAAGCAAGCTGGGTTGAGTTGAAGTTAATTGATGGTGACAAAAGAAGGAAAAGTGAGATTTGACATATTTGATGGGAAGAATTTTGGTTTTTGAAATATACAAATTAAAGATTATCTTTATCAAATGAAACTACATATGCCCTTGTCTAAGGAGAAGCTAGAGACGATGAAGAAAGCTAATTGGAAATTGCTTAATAGACGAGCTATGGGTGTTATTTGGTAAACATTAGCTCGTAACATTGCATTTAACATTGTGAAGGGGAACACCACTGCAGGTTTGATGAAAGCCTTGTTGAATATGTATGAAAAGCCATTTGCAATCAACAAGTTCTATTTGATGTGATGTCTGTTTAACTTAAAGATGGAAAGTGAGTCAGTTGCAAATCACATCAATGAATTTAATGTGATTGTTAATCAATTGAGTTCAGTTGATATTGACTTTAAAGATGAAGTATGTACTTTGATTCTCTTGTCCTTATTGCTTGATAGTTGTAATACTATTGTTATTGCTATTAATAATTCATCTGGGTTAATAAGCTTGATGTTTGATAGGGTTCAATATTTAACTCTAAGTGAGGATATCTGTAGAAGATAATCTAACGAACCTGTATCTATTGCTTTAGTAGGTGAAAACAAAGGAAGAACTAGTACATGTGTTGGTAGGGGCATGAATAGACACAATCAGTCTAGGACTGGTGGTGTTGTCTATTAGAATTATGGCAAGAGGGGGGCATCTTCAAAAAAATTGCATTAAGCTAAATAACAAAAAGGGTAAGGGAATTTTAATTAATACTGCAGATGATGTTGTAGTTGGTAATTCAGATAGTGCCAATCATGTCTTGTCTATTATTAATAATTCATCTTTTGATGAATGGATTATTAATTCTGGTTGTTCTTTTCATACTACACTAAATAGAAACTAATTTATTATTTATCAGTACACAGATAATGGTAAAGTGCGGTTGGGTAACAGCGTAGAGTGCGATTTTGTAGGTGTTGGCAATATTAGAATAAGAATGCATGATAGTATTGTGAATATATTGATTAGAGTGAGGCACATTCTAGAGTTGATGAAGAACTTGATTTCCTTAAGTGCCTTGAATTCAACTAGGTGTTGATATATTTTAGAATGTAGAATTCTAAAAGTTGTTATAAGGTGCTTTGGTGATAATGAAATGAATCAAGAATAGTGGCCTGTATGAACTTCAAATTGAGACAATGATAGATTTCGTCGCAAAGATGTCAAATGCATTTGTTCCAGAGTTTGAATTGTGGCATATGCATTTGGGGCACATTGGCAAGAAAAGCCTGAAGGTTTTAAGTGAAAGAAACTTACTATGTGGTTATGTTGCTAATAAACTAAATGTATGCGAGCACTATGATTTTGATTAACGGCAGAAAGTGTAGTTCAGTATGGCTATCAAAGGAACCACAAAAATCACAGAGTTAATTTACTTAAATGTTTGCAAGTTGTCGCAATTTCTTTCGAGAAAGAGTGCTTGATATATGCTAATAGTTGTTGATGACTACTCGATGAAGACGTGGGTATTTGTGCTTAGGCACAAGTTTGATACTTTTGTCAAGATCATACAATTAAGAGTTTTGATTAAAAAGAAGATTGGTAAGATGATCAAGCATGTGTGGGTTGATAGTAGCATAAAGTTGACTCAAAACTGTTAAATGAATTATGCATGAAGGCATAGTAAAACATTGCACTAGTGCCAATGAACCATAACATGTTGCGAAATTGATGAGCAAAATGTTACTAGAGACGGCCTACAAAATGCTCTATAGTGCTGGCATGGCTAGGAAATTCCTAGTGGATGCACTTAGTATAGTGAGCTACCTAATGAATAGATCCCCATCGATTGCAATTAGACATCGGACTCCCAAATAAGTGTGGTCTGGCAATGTTGCTGATTTTTCTATTATTAGAATATTTGATTGCCCACGATATGTTCAAGCAAGTGATTATAAGCTTGATGGGAGGGTAAGAAAATGCATATTCCTAGGTTATGCACAAGGTGAGTGGGACTATAAGTTGTGGTGCCCGGAATTAAATTCACATATTAGTAGCAGAGAAATTATGTCGATGAGTCTCCAATATTTCTAGCTAGGAGTGTTATTAGCAATGTTTACAAATCTAAGCAGTGTTTAGCTTGAGGACAATTGTAATAAAAAACCAGGAGGTAGTGCGTACTAGTGAGGTAATCGAAACATAAGGTGATTGTAGCAAAGTGGAGCCTATTAAGCTAATAGTTGCTGTAATTGCTAATATTGACAAGGTACGTATTCGATCTCTTAACATATATGGATGTAACAATGTTTTGCTTTATCTACAATTAAGGAGATTGTATTGGGAAATCCCTACAGATCAGGTTAAAGGTGCATGTAGAGTTGGTGTTCTGATGAGGTTCTCGACTATGGTAAAGTTCAAGTGGGCCTTAAACTTGGAAAATAATTGTGGCGATTGAGCCCATTGGGGGCTGTGGGAGAGTGGCAATAGAGTTCAAATTTTTGCAAAGTGAGTCTAACTTGGCTCATACGTCAAGTCAAGGTAGAGATTATTAAAATATGTCTCGAGTTTGAGCTCGATGAAATTCGATCCGAGATAACTAATAAAGAAGCCCAATTGATTAAAGAAAAATGCAGACGTTGTAATACTATGAACATCCAATCGTGTGCTATGGAAATTAAGATTTTTGGTTCAGTGTTACGAATCCTAGTCACAGAAGGATTATTGTTTTGTCTTCTATCAAAATTGATGGGATGAAGATTACACTGAAGTCAACCGCCTTTTGACCTATCCAATTTGGAATTCTTAGTCTTAAACTAATCTACCCTTAATCGAGATTAACACATTAATTAAAGGATTAGGGCATTCACTCACTAGTTCATGACGGCGAAGGCACGTGCGTAGCTTCGACAGCGACGATGACATGGGGCTACCGCCGGCATGTCAAGGTGAGGCAACACGGAAACGGATCTCCGTTGGGGGGTGGCTTCGACGAGGAGGAAACCAAGGGAGAGGAAGAGGCACAGACGCAGCGACACGGGTGGAGGCGTTTCACAGACGGCTCTGGCAGCGGTGCAAAGCAGCGTGAGGTAGCTGGTGCAATCCCAGTGACGAGGAATGGCCATTGGTTCGGTTTAACGAGTGGACCTGAGAGCGAGAGAGAGAGAAGAAGAAGAAGTAGCGGCTCGGGTTGGTGCACAGGTGGTCCAGCGGTGGTGCAGGGGCAGAAGGACAACGGCTAGTGGCTGAGGTGAGTTGGTGGTGATGCGGCGCTGGTGGCCTCAACCGGTGAGGAAAAATAGAGAGAGATAGAGACTAAAAGGAAGGGAATGAGGCGGCTGATTTCGAGTGGTGATGGTGGCTTAGGTGTGGGTCACGGTAGAGGACAGCGACTCACAGGAGGTCTGGCTGGAGTAGGTAAAGCGACTAGGCTGCTACGGTCACTAGTGATGGCGGTGTGCGGTTGAACCAAGAATGGCAGAGAAAGAAGACGGATGGAAGATGAGGAAGAAGAGATGAAGAAGATGGGCGGAAGGAGGGAAGTGCATGGGTGAGGAGAGACCGAGCAGGGAGAGAGAGGAGGGGTGGGTGCACGCTAGTTTGTGCCGAATCAACATCATTCCCCTAAGCTTGTATAGTTTTCAATCCCATTGTCTCTTGTAAATTAATGCTAGGGGCATTTTGGTCATTTTCACTTTTTGGACACAAACTTTCCAATTTGTCCTTGGGTCAAAAATCAAGAAGTGAGCCTAGGAACCGGACTCAATAAATAGTAACTGGCTCGCAAGATCGTCAAACTCGATTTGGACTAAAATTGGAATTGGGCTCAAGAATGGGCTTGGTGGGCCAATTTGGGACCACTTTTGGCTTGCTTGCCCTTGTGGCCATCCCCTTGGGTGTCAGGCCCATTGGGTCCTTGCCCAGCCCACTTCCTTATTAGCTCAAATTTTCAGCTCGTCAATCCTTTTTCTAAAGTTTCCGAGTGAACTGAAAATTTTGCGGATTAATGAGACAAGGTCCAATCTTATAGTCATGGAGTCCATGGAAGTTCAATACCGAAAATCAGGTTAAAATTTATGGCTAAATTCAATCAATTGCAACTTTAGTATGGTTCAAACTAACGGATGGTTTTTAGGATTTACACGTACTCAACCCATAATTAAAATAATATTAATCCACATTTGAGTTTGCTCAATCCAGGGATAACCTTGGTTGCATGGTTACTTGCCATAAGTGATGATGCTCGGCCTTGCCTAAATCCAAGAGAGGGCTATAGCGCTTGTTGTAACCAAATGCTCCACCTCTATCCTAGTACATCATTGCAATCTAGACAATTTATAATATGCGGTGAGTGGGGTACTTACAAAATTTTAGGTAAAACTGAGTGTTAATATAAATAAGATCAGGTTATATTAAGCACTTTTTATAAGGCAGTAATGAATATAAGCAAAGAGATAGAGAATAATGCACTCAGAGCTTTATAGTGGCTTAGCTTGGTGTAAGCCCAAGTTGACTCTCCCAGACTAATAACTACCAACAGGTTGGATCCCACTAATAATCTTTTGAGCAGTTACATAGTAGTACATGTTGCTTCTACCCAAAGTTAGTTTTGCTTATGCTCAAAGCTGATAGATTACACTATCACACACTCAAGGACTACTACAACACTGACACACTCCTTACTCAGATTACAATCAAAGATAAGCACTCTCAGTAAATGAACTCTCGCTTAACAACTCAAGAAGAGTATAATTGTATATAGCTTTCTCTATTTCATGGGCGTCTATCTTCTTATGTGTAGGTTGATCTTCTTATATAATCTTCATGATCCAAACTAGCCATTATATGATCTTCAATGTGATCGGTTTAGCCATTGACAATAAGCAATCAAATCAATGGAGACTTGGTCATCCATACAATAAAATCTTCCAGCAATCTTGTTGCTTCCATGAATAGAGTCACCATATTAAGAAATAATCCTTTCCGCCAAATAATTAATAATGATTGGATTCTCCCTTAAAAAATCTTTTGGATTTCCGAACTATGACTAGCTGTTCAAAATATTCAGATAAAGATCATCATCAAATTCCCAAAGCACGTGATACGGTGTAATGCACACGCAATATAAGCGTTCCGCTTATGTCAACAGTTTCTTGTTACATCCAGTTTCTCGATGATATGAGACTTTAGTTATATCAGATTTCCCAATTTTATATGACTTCGTGGTGATATCAATTTCAAGTTTTATCTGACTTCCCGTTATATCATGCTTTTGGCTATACCAAGCTTCTTGGTGATATTAGATTCCAATTATACCAAGCTTACTGGTGATATCAACTTCTAGTTATATCTATTTTCCCGATGATATTAAGTGCTTCTATTCAACTTACGAACCATGATTCATTGGTTTTCTTTAGTATCTCAGTGATCCAAGATTATACAAACTGTTCACCTTGTCTGGTACCTCCAAGTCTCCACGAACTTCTCATTCTTTATGACTTGTTCACCTCCATGAAGTTTGTTTAGTTTTTGCATGTCTTTCACTTCATACTTCAAATACTTTTGATATAGGCAAAGCACATCAACTTCACTCTAGCTTCTATCTTCTGGTCCTTCCAAGCATATTGCCAATCATGGCTCCACCTCACTGTTCACCAATCCACGATACCTTTAAGCTTTACCTGACTCTTCGTTCTAGGTTTGTTCACCTTCTACTATGGTACCTCCAGCTTTTAGACACCTCTATGCTCAATGCCTTATTCACCTTTGTAGACAACTCACAACCTTTAAACTATCCTATGAGGACATTATCTACGTAATGGCTTGTGCATCTTTCATATGATTTACTTAACCATTAGACACATTAATAGACTTTGATTATTTTGTCATCTTCCAAACATCATAAAAGATTTTCCCAACATGGGTTGGTTCGTTAGAAACAAATTTGTGTGCACTAATTGAAATGGAAAAGTTGAAGTTTAGTGCATCTGAACCTGTTGTTTATAAAGAACTCGATAGTACTAGGAAGCTTACTATGCATTTGCCAAAAACCAAACTAAAGAGGAACTTTCTCAATGATTTTGGTCTTGAAGCGTGAGAACCCTCACAAGAACTTGTTCATGGGAAAATTGTGAATCTTGTCTTATTTTCTTGATGATCTTCAAGTTGGGCTAGGCCAGTTGTCCAAGGTTGATAACATTTGCAAATCCAAATGTATTCAGATTCTAAGAAATGCTAGCTAAAGGGCTTTGCTAATATAACCTTCTTTCAGCTATTGTTAAAATAACATGTTGTGAGTCACAAATTTTTCAAAAGAATGTATCCCACAATGATTTTTGATTATTTGTTATTTATTTTTTTATGACTCAAAATAGATTGCTATTTTTATAGTAGATATAAGCATTTCTCCTAAAGAAACGCAGTGAAACTCTGAGAATTGATTGTGCGGAATAATTTTATCCTGAGGACATCAATTGATTGATGATCAGTTTCTCATTCTCTTTGGCCGTGTCTACGCAGATGTGCTTGTATCTGGTGCAGTTTTTGCCTGGCTCAGGTTTACACGCCCATGCCTCGTTACTTACAACGATATTCAGCCCGTACATTCAGGGACGCGCGATAAAAAGTGGGAGCCTGTGAATTCATAGGCACCGATATCATTTGATGTCGGACTGGGACTTTCTTGAATTAGTTATATTTCCGACCTCTGCGGACCTAGTCGATCCGTATGATCGCCGATCTACACACACGTGTCATTCTCTGATAAGGAAAGTTCGTACATCCTTGGACGCAAGGTCTTTTTGTCTTTTCTCCAAGCGTGAGTTCGAGTTGAACTTCGACACTCTGTAGTGCTGCATGGCTAGGGGAATGCGTGAACTCTGAAAAGTCTCTTCTCTTCCAATTAACCAAAGATGGAAAACGGGCATATCTAGTTGTGCCTTTCAGATTTTATGAAATGATGTTTTCAAATGGGTTATTTATTTCTCAAAAGAATCTGGAGGTGATATTTAGATGCCATTACATTTGTTTCATAGCTAGCTAAGGAGAATATTGCCATCGTCTCAAAAGAAATCTTTGTGCGAATGAATCGCATCCTGCCTAAGGTTATATGGATCAATATACCGGAGTATGTATTATTGCCAACTTCAACTTGTTTTCAGGTAGTCCTTCCCTTCCATTTCATCTCGTATAACGCTATTGTTGCGGACATATAAAACAACATGGCCATGGGACATCTGCAGTGATATACTACAGGCATTACAATTTAATAAAATGGGATTTATTTTCTTTGAAAGTACATGAAGATTTAGTATTACTACGATAGAATCTAGAAAATTGTGCTACCAAGTTATATAGACTGTTTTATAAATAAGAAAAACTTGATATCCAACTAAGACCATGTAGTTAGTTGCAATATCTATCTAATAATTGAATTTTGTTATTATTTCATGCTGTCCAGTAAGAAATAAAAAAGTACTATATTCATTTCTATGAATATGATATGATATATTCGTATTTTTTGTACGTATATGATTTATTGCCATTAAAAATTTAGAAATCCAAATTTCACCAAGTATAATAAGACATACATTTTTTTATGTGTACAATCCATTTACTTTAAAAAAGAAAAAAATTACTGAAGATCGAGTAGGTACACATATATAATAAGTACAAGAGAATCTAACTCATAAATAGTGTCATAGAGAAACTGAAAATAAACCCTGAATTACTTGATAAATTCCATGAGGGTTGCTAAACAGTCATGTATTGATAATGAAGAACTGAACTTTGATTTTAATTACTAAATGCTTTGTATTTTAGTATATCTTTAATTGAACCAATTTAGCTATAACGCAATCAAATTTCGGGGGCAAATACTGGTCTTGGTTGGTACTTTACGTGAACTTTCAGTCGGTTAAATCAATTAGTGTGCATTAGGGGTGTGCAACGGGAACCGCCCAACCCGAGAACCGCCCAACCCGGACCGGACCGGTCGGTTTTGGGTGGTTCCCATAGCTGGCGGTCCGGTTCCCGGTTCCCATTCTCGGAACCGGTGATCGGTCGGTCCGGTTCCCGGTTCCAAGGTGGGAACCGGACCGGACCGACCGGACTGAACCGACCGGACCGACCGGACCGACCGTATCGACCACCCCTTCAATTCTCATCTCAAATTCCCAACTTCCTATTCCTACAAGCTAGGGGTGAGCACATTGAACCGCTCGAACCGAGAATCGCCCAAATTGACTGGACCGGCGGGTTTGGTCCGGTTCTCGGGAGCATCGGTCCGTTCGGTTCCATAAAAATGGAACCGGACTAGACCAACAATTTTCTATTTAAAATAAATTTCTTAAATTTCTTAAAAATGCAATAAACCCTAAAATAATAATATTTATAGTATTTTTTTTATTTGTTTTGGCTAAGTGGTCGGTCCTATTGGACCGGATCGGACCGGACCGGACCAATGGTCCGGTCCGGTCCACGGTCCCAAAAAATGGGAACTGGTCCTCCCGGTCCGGTTCCCGGTTCCACCTTGGAACCGGACCGAACCGGGAACCGATCACCCCTAGTGTGCATAATTGAAATGGAAAAATCAAGGTTCAGTGCATCGAACCTTGTCATAGTCCTATGAAGTTGACCATGCATTTGTCAGCCTATTAGGATACACATATGAATTGCATTATCGGAAAATCGGTATAATGTTGAGCAAGTTAAATTTATTATAATTGGTCAATAAGTCATTAATTAAGTTTTTGAATAAAGATATGTCTAGTTAGATATATCGGCGGTGCAAACTTTGGCTCTCCTTTGGCGATTCATAATATTAAAAGTATTAGGCTTTTGCCACAAGCTTCCAAACATATGATATCACAGCCATAGTGTTGAGCAAGTTAATATCATATTTAGCCCATAACTCATTTGCTTAAACTTTTGAGTGAATGTAAGTCTAATTAGATATATTGATTGCTCGAACTTGGGCTGGGCTTTCCCTTTTTGATCTCCCCAGGTAAAGATATCGGATCTTTGTTGTGTGCTCCCAAACACAACCAACCAAACAAAACAGGAAATTTCTGAATGATTTCAGCTGTGAAGCACTAGAACCCTTTGCTTTCCATCAATCCAGGGCATCCTGGCTACGTGCATGAGTTCAGAGAATGTGTTCGTTTGGAAAATCGCAAATCTGTTTCATTTTATTATGATCTTCGGGTTAGGGCGGGCCAGATGTCGGAGGTCGAGTAACATTGGCGGATCCAAATGCATTCACGTTCTGGGAAATGCTAGAAAAATGCAGCGGAACTCCAAGGAGTGAACCGAACGAAATCATTTTTGTCCTGGGTACATCAATTGATTGATGACCGACCATCTTTCTATTCCTGTTTTCCTATATACCCAGATAAGCTTTTGTATCTGGTGCAGTTCTTACCTGGCCCAGGTTTACCCACCCGTGCCTCGTTACTTACGACGATATTCAGCCCGTAAATCTAGCTACGGACGAGGACGGGGGAGCCTGTGAATTCCCAGGCGCTGATGTTAATTGATGTTGGACATGGACTTTTTCTTATTAGTTATATCTCGGACCTCCGCTGACCAGTGGTCCCCATGATCGCAAATCTCCACACGTGTAATTCTCATTGTTGCGGTATGTTGGGTTATTGAACTTGTCCTGTTTCTCTGTTTTCCTTGGTTTGTTTTCGCCCTCCCTGATTCACTATAAACTGTCTTTGTTTGTGGAATCCCAGGCACCATTTAAGCAGTTATCTTTGGGGGAGAGGGGGGAAGCTAGGGGAATCTTCTCTGATAAGGAAAGTTTGTTCATGCATGGACCCAAGGTGTTTTTTAGCTTTTCTCCAAGCGGGAGATGGACTTGCCTTGGACACTCTGCGGTGCTGTATAACTGGGGGAACATGATACTGAGGGAGGTTGCGTTGACCTTGTACGGATCTCGTCCTCCTGATGCTGAGACATCTATTTCTTTCTTGTATCAATGTTCGCGACAATTGTTGCTTCAACCTAAGAACGAGTTCCGTCATGTTTAATGTCTGCGCATGCATTGCTTGTTATCTCCTGCTCTGGATCTGGCCAAACTCAATTCTGACGCACAAGCGCTATGCATATGTATATCAAAGACTGAACAAATTAATTTGTCCATTCATATATATTCATCTGTCCTATTGCTGGCCTATAAAGTGTTGCTATTCAGAATTGATAAATAGAACCAAGCTTTTCAATTGGAGACATAGCAATTGTCTGCTTTTTCATTCATAGATACATGATAAATAATCTTCTTGCGCTCCCTTCATATGACTAGCTTATAGTATGGGTGTCTGCATCTTCACGTAACACATCCGGCATGGTTTCCCAAAAAATAATGCTATCCATGGATAACGTGGGAGACCTTTTCGACTGATGCGTTTTTCTTAAGAGCATATATATGCTTTCTGTCAAGAGAAACCCTCCTAGAACATCCGCTTCTAGGACTGGTAAGAAGCGCACTTATTCTTTTATTTCTGAAGCTGACGGCGATGTTGCTGGCGAATTTCCATCTGATTCCGCAGCGTCGAAACAGGAACCAATTGAGTTTGTTTCAGCCGGAAATGGTGATGCTACTTCTACATTGATAAGTGAGAGATCTCGCAGAGTATAATTGACTAAATGGTGTATGTCTAAAAGACGTTTACAACGACTGCTATATCAAATCTTAACTAATTATTAACTTTTTTGGTTTAATGGGCTTTTACACTACTTGGGTATACAATGTTCTTGGGCTTCTTAATCATATAAGCTCCTTTTGTCTTCCAAGAAAATTGACATTGCTGAAAATATTTTTAAAAATTCATTTCCAAGAAAATGATAAAAAATTTTAGCATTCGGTTGAAATTAGAAAATAAATTGAAAATTCTTTTCCATTGTTTTGAAAGGAAAACTTAATTTTATTTTTTCTAAAATACATGTACTATTCATGTAATATAAGTAATACCCAATCACTAGAGACCGGGGCATCTGCACTGGGGTCTTGGGCCTAGCCTCAAGGAATTGGGACACTTTGTGGCACTTAGTTTGGCCATCAAGGAACCAAGCTTAGGAGCTAGTGACTTGGGCACAAGAGCTGTGTACCTAGGCATGACCTCTAGGATCCGAGCATGGGCACTGAGGTCCTAAGCCTAGCCTCAAGAGACCCAAGTGCAACTTTTGTGACTCGAGATTAGGAACCTGTAATTTGGGCATGGGAGGGAAGTACTCAAGCACAAGTGTTAATGTCTAGGGCCAACCTCAAGGGATTTGTGCCCAACTGTCGAGGAAACGAGCTCGACTTCAATGGGCCTGGGCACCAATAGCTTGGGCATTAGAACCAAGTAATATGAGCATGGTTAGTGCAGACTCAGAAATAAACTAGAGAGCTGCTAGCCCTAGCGCTAATGGCTTGGGTATGAGAGTCGATTACATTGGCATGGCCGCTAGAGACCGAGTATGGGCATAGGGCTCACGGGGCTAGTCTTTGTTGACCTAGGCCTAGCCATAATGGACTAGGGCTAAAGCACTAGTGACTTCAGTGTATGGGCCGAGTACCTCAGCATGGTGGCTAGGGTCCAAGTTTAGCCTCGATGGATTGGGCTTGAGCACTGAAATCAGGGTCTTAGGCCAGAGCATTGGATTTGATACCAATGACTTGGGAGCAAGAGACAAGTACCCGAGTATGGCACATGGACTTAGGTATAGGTGATTTTGGTGTGGGACCTAGGTACTTAGGCTCGTTCACAAACACCGGGGCCTTAGGCCTAACCTTAACAGACCTAAGATTAGCCACGGTAAATCCAGGCTTGGCCACTAAGGAACTAGTCTAGACCTCAGTGGACCCTAGCTTAGGAGCCAATTACTAGGGCATAATCGTTAAGGATCTGCAACGAGCACCACGTTCACATGACCATTTGGGAGTTGGGAACGAGCGAACGAGCACTAAGGTTACTCAAGCATGGTTGCGAGGGACCTTAACAAGGGCACTAGGGTCCTAGGTTGATCTCTATAGACTTAGGCCTAGCCTCTATGGACCTAGGTTATGACCCGACCCAATCAATGAGGACTCATACATAAGCATTGTGGTTCTCATGTCCAAGCACTAATGCCTAGTCATCCAAAATCATTTTTTTTCCAAATTTAAGCATAGGCATATAAATCAAATATGATTTTTTTTCCAAATTAAGTATAGGTTTTCCATTAAATATGAAAAATTTTCCATTGATCATTATCCGAGGCCATTTGAAGTCAAAAATTGAGGAAAATATATTTGGATAGAAAATTTTCCGCAAAACAAATGAAGCCTTAAACTTAGATTCAATCATGTTCATGTTGTTAGGAACCCTAGCTGCTTTCTCTTCGCACCTTTCTTTTGTTTGCTTTGCTCTTTCACAAGCTCCCTAGACCTAGGAAGTATCAACACTCTCTAGACATTTTATGGGAGCCTTCGTGTTGTGTCGAGCACTCCTACACTCGATCAACAACTCAAACAGTTGGTTAACTCTCCTGACACTCTCTAACACACGAGTCTGAAATTTTGACACATAAGTCCAAAATTCCTCCAACATGCAATTTCAACACACGTGGGGTGGATTTCAAAAACTTTAAATAATTGAGGGGTCAAAATGTAAATATGTAAAAACTAATAAAAATAATAAATGGGGAGAGAAAAAAAATATATAGTATTCTCTTCTTCTCTAACTCTCATTTCCCACGATATACAAGTCACTCCTCAAATTTTATTTTTTTTCTTCTCTTCCGACATGCTCTCATATGTGAGTTTAGAATGTGGATTGCCTTTTTTTCTTCCAAGTTTTATGAATTATTGGAATAGAGTTGAATTTATCAAATTGAAATAATCAATAATATTAACAAATGGTGGATTAATATTTTTAGTGTAAATTCATTCTAGACTATTTTTTATTATTTATTTATTTGTAAATTTGAGTCAAATTAATTTGATTGAATCATAAAATATATAATTTATAATGTATATATAAATAAATACATTTAATATATAACGTATCTCAACACGTTAGGATTATTCAATTTTTAAGAAATAACGTGTCAACGTGTTGTGTCATGTTGTATCGCATGTCACATGTCGTTGTCGATGTCACTTAGCCCTTGACAAATAAATAACCCTCAATCGAGGATGGCTCCATCTTCTCAACTCGATTTGAGATTTTCTCTCTATTTGATATGGGAGTATTTTATTGCTTTTATCAAGCTTTTTTTGTTTTTTCTTTGCTCGTTATGATGCTCTTCTCAGCTCGTTGGGCATATTTTTTGCTTCATCATTAAGAATCAACCCGCTGCTTCAAATCCTCCAAATCAAGAAGTTAGATGGGAATAAGAAAGAGTATAATGAGTTCATGCTATACTAAAAGCGATTATATCACTTTTCCGAGTTTTGGAAGTTCTCATCTCCCAATCAAGATCTAGATGTGGGAGGTCTTCTCTACCGATCTAGATTTATATTTGGGAGTTCCTTAGAGGCGCTTTCATGCTCATTCAACCTCTCCCGATTTAAATTTAGATCTAGGAGCCTATCCAACCTATTTTGGGTGTTTTTGTATGGTGATAGTGTTGAGGACACTGAACTTAAGCGCGCACCATCCACTAGGCCTAGCCATAATTATTACAGAAGGAGATTACTATATATGCTCATCACTTATGATGATACGAGACTCGGTGATTGGTTCTCATTTGGTTTGTTTTGACGTTGATATAGATTTATTATTGTGAAATGAGAGTATGCATATCACAACAATTTATACTATATTATTCTACTTTATTGTTTGGGATTTGCTTTGCTTTAAATCTCTCATGTATCATCTTGAGATCTTGAGCTATAAATAAAACATTTACTTTTGACAGAAAAAAAATCAAGTTCATATTTTCTCTGACTAACCAAAGTTCTAGTTGATAGGTTACAAGTAATGAATATCATTCACATACAAAATTAATCTAATATAAATGTGAATAATATTTATGTCATTAACTTAGAGCCGACCGATTATAGGGTGATTGAGAGAAAATATGGCACATTTATGCGTATATTGGCAAGGTGCACTAATCCTGCACCTTCACTTCTTTGCTTTACGTAGTAGTTTCTTTTCCTCGAACATTTTGAAGATCAAAGTACTGATGAAGGCCATGAATTTGAACCGGTAGCCCAATAAACAACAAGATGTTGAGAAGCTCAATTTTGACGATGGATGCGATAATCGATAGACAACTTCAACGTGTGATTGGATTTTCAGAAGAGATGTTTAAGATCGTCTACGAGCTGGATGATTTTTGGATAAACTTTTTTTTCCATATAGTTGCTATTTTTAGCATCTTATGCTTCTGGTGATTTATGGACATAAATACGATTGACAGACCACAGGCATGCTCCCTTTGATTGACATAATCTAACTCCATGCATGCATTCTAAATTGCTATTTCATATCTACACATATCGAATTTCAATACAGTCATAAACCTTTGAATTGTTCCAATGTAATTCTAAACTTTTATATGAAATTCCAATGTAGTTATCTTGGTGACACTTGTTTGAAATTGCTTATGTGGCAGCTCAATTGCTGCTGGCCATCTTACATGTTACAACCAACAATTTGACGTGGACAATTTTACTCTAAACGATTTGTTTTGCATAATTTTCTGGATTTCTAATTTTTTTTATTTTCTTACTTTCTTTTAGACGATCTAACGTGAAGAGGCTGCAACTACTACTATAACAACTTATAATTTGAGTCTTTAAAACAATTGAAGAATTTGCTTGCTGAAGACGATTCACAACAGACAATAATGATAAAATTGGGCTCGCTGAGATCTAGAGGAGCGACCAAGCTCGCCAAGATTTGGAGAGGCTGAGCTTAAAGAGATCTGGAGGATTGCAAGTGCTTGCGATAGCTAAGGCTGAATTTTGTGACTGGTATAGAGGGAGGGGAAATGGCTTCCAAAAGAATGAGGATGACAGAGGGCAGTGGATTTGGGAGTCGATTTCGCGGTTGATGAGCTCGCGCTTGGGGTGGGTATTCTTGTGGGTCTTGAAGAACAACCAACATGGTAAAGGAACAAGGAAAATTGAGCAAAATGGTATGGTTTTGATTTAGTTTGTTTACGTCAGATCGCTGGTCATTTCACGTAGGATGGCCAACTTCATTAGGATTCAAGTTGGTCACCCCAAATTACCAGCTGTGCTACGTCGAATGATCAGCTAAAAGAATTATATTGAAATTTCTTGCAAATGTTCCAAATATTGAAAAAAAAAATTGAAAGGTTTAAGATTACAATGAAATCTGTACAAAATGTTTAGTGCGAAAATAACAATTTACCCCACAACAAGGCATTAGAGCATAAATTTGTGCACTTTGAATTTTGGACTATGGTACAGGGTATTTTGGTATCACGCTTGAATCATCAACAATCTTTTCAATGGTTAGCGTTAGGGTGGAAGTAGAGAAAGTAAGCCTCATAACCAGGGTACTTGGATAGGCAATTGGTTATAAGACTTGCCCAAAGTGTTAGCCTGCCAAGCAGTAGGCATTTTACCAACCCCTTCTCATCCCAAGCATTGGAGGCTATTATATCTTTCCTATCCGATGGTAGTCAGAACCGAAATCCTAATGTGGTACCTACCTTCACTACCAAAGGGCCCCCTAATTTCCATTCGATTTTTGTTTTTTTGATTAAGAGGGAATACGGGAGGTGACATTGTAGGTTCCCACCTCAAAGCAGATCTTCCGCTAGTTTCTTCCCCTTTAAGTTTTTTAAAGACCTACTCAAGTCACTTATTTTCTATACTTTATACAACCATTAAGAAAATAGACAATATATTGAATCCTCGGAACAATACTTGACAGACTACATTAATGGTACTATTCAATTATATTAGGTAACTACGTACATTAATGCACAACAACCGATGACATCAAACTTACTATAAAATTAACCATCGATGGTGGTTATAATTTGCTGGACATTAATTTGTTGGTCTGTTCAAGTTATATGCATGCCGTGAACTAATCAAATTTTCTTGTCTTCCATATTAATCAAAGATGGAAAAGGCTTATCTAATTGTACCTTTTAACATTTTCTCACACACACACACATATATGTATATAGCCGTGGGACATACAAAACTATATGGCCGTGGGACCTCTAGTACATATATTATACAAGGGAGGACACTTAATGTATTTTCACCTAAGTATTATATGACATACATAATCTACGTGTACAATCCGATTTACATTAAAAGGAGTTTCCTTTCATAAGTTCAGTCAATGTGCGGGACAAAAAAGAAATTTCTGAAGATCGGGTAATAAATGTATCATAAGTAATTGTACAACAGAGAATCTATATTGCAAAAAGTGTCATAAAGGAACAAAAAATAAACCATGAATTACTAGATAAATCCACAAGGGTCACTGAAATTTGATTTAAATAATTACTATAGACGCACCATATTCAGTATATATGTAACTGATGCAATTTGCTAGTACTCAACCGAATTTCAGATACAAATGCTGGTCTGCTAGAAAAGGAGAGCATAAGTTTTCAACATGAAAATGGTCATCAGTCGTCGTGAAGATTTTGCATCAGCCCAGAACGGACAAAGGGAGATGAACACTTGCCCTTTCCACCATTTCGATTCAATTTGTCCTTGTTCTGCTGCATTTTGCTGAGCAACAAAGCAAAAGAGGAAGTTTCTCAGATGACTTCCATCATGGAAACCCTCGCTCCTCAATGGTCCTACATGCACGAGTTCAGAGCACTTGTTCGTTTGGAAAATCGTGAAGCTTGTTTAATTTATGATGATCTCCGGGTTAGGGCAGGCCACACGTCCGAGTTTGGATAGCGTTCGGGGATCCAAATGCATTCGCATTCTAGGAATGCCAAATGCAGCGGAGTTCCGAGGAGTTGATTGCGCAGAAAAAATTTGTTGCTGTGTACGCAAACGTGCATTGTTTCTGGTGCAGTTCTTACTTGATTCAGGTTTCCACGCCTCCCCCTGCCTCGTTACTTACGATGGTCTACAGCGGTCCGTACATCCAGAGACGCGGAAAAGAAAGTGGGAGCCTGTGGATTCCCAGGCGCTGATGTTATTTGATGTCGGACTTGGACTTTATTAAAGTTGTATCTCCGTCCTGTGCTGACTCAGTCGGTTTGTACGGTCGTCCATCTACGCACGTCGTTGCCATTGTTGCGGCATGTTAGGTTACGGATCTTGTCCTGTTTCTCAGGTTTCCAGGGTTTGTTTTGACTCCCTTTGATATTATTCTTTTTCTGTCGAGACCCTCTTTGATTTAACTATAAACTACCCGTCTCTTTCATTGGAACCCCAGGAAAAAAAAATACCAATATTGAGGAGTCATTTGGGGGGAAAGCTAGGGGAATCTTCTCTGATAAGGAAAGTTCGTTCATGTATGGACAGAACAGGTCCTTCTGACTTTTCTCCAAGCGCGATTTGGACTTGGGACTCGGACACTCTCGAGCGTTGCATAACTAGGGGAGTATGATGCCGAGGGAGGCTGAATTGCAGTATTTATATACGGATCTTGTCCCCCCGTATATTGAGGTGTCTACTTTTTTTTATTGTATCAATACTCATAAAATTTGTCGCTTTACCCGAAAAAGAACTAGAGTTGCCACGTTTTATGTCGGCACCTGCATCGCTTGTCATCAGATGCTCTGAATCTAGCCAACCTCAGGACTATTATATATATGCTTAGGTATGCCAAGCAATAAACAGGTTGATGTGTCCATTATTGTGCTCCCCCATATGACTAGCTTATAATTTGGTCTCTGCAAGTTCACGTACTGCATGCAACATAAGTCCCCGAAAAGGAGTGCCATCCATAGGTAAAGTGGAAAGTCCTTTTTGACTGATGCGTGTTCAAGAGCTGAGGGAGGTTCATATTGTCGTCGTGCTGGGCGTCGCATTTACATTGACTCAGTTCTTATGCTTCTCTCTTTAGGTCCCTCTTACCATATCTCCGTTTTTGTGGAGTGTCGACTTCAGGACGCTCCGCCACACTTTCCTTACTACGGAGGTTCGTGTAAACTTAATTGATGTTTCTAGCTTGCTTAGTTTCTTTCTTGTCACTCGACAACGGGTCACCTAATTAGACATCGGAATGTTATATATGTACTCCTTATCAAACTTGGTTGGACTTAATTTTCTGGAGATTATAGTATTACAATTATTTCTTTCTCATCCTGATCTGGAGCTTGGTACCCTCTGCAGATAATCAACACTCGACACTAAGCACTTGAACACGGTGAATACCATTGACTAGGCAGCAGCAACCTGGTTGAATTTGTTAGATTTAGAAATTTAGCAGATAAAAACACAAGTTTATTTTGCTTGGACCATCATGGCTGAGGACTCTGATGTTCACGCTGCCAGTAGTATCACTGAGGACAGTGATCTAAATAGTCCCAAGGGCATGCCTAAAGACAATGATCATCATGGTCCTGTGGCAATGACAAAGGTAAGTGATCGGGATCCATCAAGAAGCAAGCGGAGCATTCCGATCTCTGTCTTCTTCAAAGATGCAAGGTAAGGCTATTCTGGCTGCATCTTTGAAAAAATAAGACTGAGCCTAGCTATGATTTTTCAATAAGACTCTGCTAAGCCAAAATATAAAAATAAAAATAAAGAATCCTGGATAATTCTTAGTACAAGATTTCAATTATCACCGGTAGGATATCATCTTTCATACCAATCATCTTAGATATTTATTCATTTAGCGAATGTCTGGCGCAAGTCAAATGAATTTCCAGGCAAAAACGAATTGGCTTGCCAACCAGCTTACTCCTATGATGTCAATCTGTTTGCTCTTTAGTGATGGTTGTCATGGGAGCTTAACGTTCAAGTCATGTCATAATACGGATAAGTTCGATGAATTGTGCCTCAGCTATCTTTTTCTATGCTAAACAATGGTTTCAAAATGGATTGCAGGCATGTATTCAAAATGGATGAACTTGGTCGAGAGATATTAAGGATTGCTTTTCCTGCTGACTTGGCTTTGGCTGCCAACCCTGTCGCTTCCCTAATTGACACCGCATTCATTGGTCGTTTAGGTATGAAAGTTTACGCATTTTCGTATGAAGTCTAGGAAGATTGCTATTGTTATTTGTCAGACTACGTAAAGAACTCCGTAGCATGTCATGTTTTGTATGATCATGTTCGTAGTCGTCATGTAAGACCCAAAATGAAAAGTTCAAGATAGTAGGTGCTCCAGGTTTTCACTATTCAAAGTACACAATTTTGAGTCCATGCTCCTATGTCTTTACAGGCATCATCCGAATGATCAATCGGAGTATTTCTTATGACATCTCTAATTGCCACATTCGATAACACACAAATGCTTTTGATACAATTGGAATTTTAGAGTTTTATGTGTCTCAATTCCACTTGAATTTGTCTTGCCTTCCTAATGTGGAACATTTAATTAATAGATGGCTATGGCTTTGCTTTGTTACCTACCTTTATGGGGAATGATCCAAAGGAATAACAAAGAGGACTTAGCTCATTCTATAGTGGAGAGTTCAAAGACACGTTTATAATCTGCACGTTACAATGATTCATTATATTTGCATCTAGGTATTAAGAGGGTGATAATTGGATGGACCCTAAATTGCATCATAACTTTGTCATGTGCAGGTCCAGTGGAGCTTGCAGCTGTAGGAGTTTCTATTGCTATATTTAATCAAGCTTCAAAGATTACCATATTCCCACTAGTCAGTATAACAACTTCATTTGTCGCTGAAGAAGAAACTGTTGGAAAAGCGTGTGCTGACGTGGCAGAAGATGAAGATCCTAAGAAATACTCAACTAAGAACACAGAAATGAAAGAGTCCATACCTGATGATGAAATGCTTGAGAAATTGGAAAGAGGTTCCACCATAAACTGCAAAGTAAAAGATTTAGTTCCGGCAGAAGGTAATTTATTTCTGAAAATATAAGGCTAGGACTTGAGGTACAAAAAGAAAAGGAAAATAAGTGTAGACCACTGGAAGGAGATTGGTTTCATATACTACATCAAAAGTTGAATGAGTCTATCCAACATCTTAACCTTTGCTCTTTTAAATTCTAAGATAAATTAGGAATTAACGCCCCACCCCCTTCCCCTATGCAATCAGGTACTCTCCAAAAAATACATGTCTTGTAATATTAATCCATGTATGCCGTGCCAATCTTATGTTGTCAGTTTCATATATTAACTAGATAGGTCTCTAATGAGTACTTTTTGTTGATCAGATCTTGCCGCAACTACATGTAAGTCTTCTCCAATGATCAGTAGCAAAACAAATAGAGTCAAATTGAGCAAGCAAAGGCGACATATCCCTTCTGCATCTACTGCACTAGTAATTGGCGGGATCCTTGGTCTCTTGCAGACATTGTTTCTAATATTTGGTGCTAAAACCCTCCTGGCTTTTATGGGTGTAAAATCTGTAAGTGTCTTGATTATATCTTTTGCTCAAACTTTTTGAACTTCCAAAACTTTCCTGGTTTTTAAGGGTGTAAAGTTATTTATATTTCATATAACATATGGAAAACAAAATGTGCTTAATACCAGGTTCTAATTCTTCGGTGGCTCCAAGAAGGGGCGTGATGGATTTAGATTTGAACTCCAATACACTGATCTTAAATAGACTTTTAGTGAAAAAGCGTTTGTCGTAGTTTGCATGCACACAGACATAAGTAGCTTATGCTAACTAATCCTTTTCCTTTTCTACTATTAGCTTAGGTAGTAATGTTATGGACCTTTGGTCTCACAATTTCATTTTCCCTTTTTACATGACCATTTGCTTTTTTCTTCTTTTTAAAGTAACATTTAGTCTAAGATTCTAATCTCGTATATTTGAGTCACTGAGGAAGCTAGTAATGACTTGCATTACCTTGATATGATTTTAACTAGTTACATATGTTGCTTATTTGGATAGGGTTCTCCCATGCTAACTCCTGCCATAAGGTACCTGACATTAAGATCGCTAGGGGCTCCTGCTGTTCTTCTTTCTTTGGCAATGCAAGGAGTGTCTCGAGGCTTCAAGGATACCAGAACTCCTCTCTACGCCACAGGTATTAGAGATAATATTCCTATTCCTTCTCAAAAGTTTTGTTTCCAGATGTTATGTCAAAATGGCAAATCTTCTTTTGAGTAATTATCATTTATTTTAGACAACATTTTTTCCTTTACGGAGAAATGGGCTCACAATGCATACATAACATATTTCTTAGTACTTCACATCATGTGTAAATTAAGTCTTATGAGTGAAATTCACATCAACTAAATGACTGGAGGCCAGAATATCATAACAGGAATAGGCAGAATTACAATAATTAAACTGTCAGAATTTGAATTGTAAACCCATGATTTAATACAAAGTTCGAAAAACTATTTTCCTCAAAAGTTTAACATGTGAGAAAACGTGTCCACATTGTATGTATACGTATGTTGACAATTACTACTATAATTTTAAGTTAAATCTAAGGTGTGGAAGGTATTTGATTTGTCCAACATAGAGTAAAAATGTGTTTACAATGAAAGTGCCCGAGACATGGGAAAATCACCAATTGACTTATGAGACAGAAGAAATTGTAGACCAATTAGATCTGTTGGAGCTTCAAAGCATCAGATTTTCCTATTGCTTAATGTCTAAG
The DNA here is from genome assembly GCA_014182735.1 of Corymbia maculata. NCBI lineage: Eukaryota > Viridiplantae > Streptophyta > Magnoliopsida > Myrtales > Myrtaceae > Corymbia > Corymbia maculata. The sequence goes on along the minus strand of CM024688.1, from coordinate 3,016,388 downwards.
CTGGAGGAAGAATGCTTTCCTAGACAAACTTGCCAATGAGAAGCATTGAACAATCATCATATCTTACATAATACACTCTTACAGAATCCCAGAATACCATAAATTGTTCATTGTGAATTTTGACTATTCCATTGGCAGTGAGTTATGCTAGAATCGCGTATGTCTATGTTAGCTGACCGACTGGATTATAGGATGATATGCCTTGCTGAAATGGGTAGTTCCTGTCCCATATAAAAGTTTTCAAGTTCGTATTCAAATTAACTTAAGCCGGGATAATAGCATGTTTTGAGCTAGGAGATAAAAACGAATAGGAGGCTCTGGAGATTTCTCATCTCGCACTTTATCAAGTCATCATTTCGTAGGAACTAAGAGCTATGTCAATTGTTTGATTGTTTATTTGATTGGTTAATAACAGTTGCAGGAGATCTCACAAATATTGTGTTAGATCCGATACTTATCTTCGTCTGCCATTTGGGCGTCAGTGGTGCTGCAATTGCGCATGTTCTTTCACAGTGAGTAGTGCCATCCATCCAGAATTTTCTTTTGTTTTATACATCAAGAAGTCACATTGATTTCATATATTCATATACATGTCATATTGTCTTAAAAATTAAAAATCGACCATATCTCTATGTTTCTAATTTATCTTGTGATTATGCCAGGTACTTAATATCTCTTATTCTCCTATGGAGGTTGATGAAGCAAGTTGATCTCTTACCTCCAAGCCGTAAAGATTTACAATTTCGCCGGTTCTTAAAAAATGGTCAGTGAATATACCTAAATGGACGAATGCCCAAAGTTACATGTATCAACTATACAATTTCATCACTTTGTCTTCCTCCTTCTTAGACAAAGGGAGTAGAGGCGGCCTTTAAGTTCTACCTTCGTCTAATATAAATACCGATAATTTGTAGTTTTACACCCAAGTGCTTTCCCAGTGTAACAATGCAGAAAATGCTGCCTTAACAACTAATTTGATAGTTTTTTTGTGTTTATATTGCTATTTACTCTTTTCTGAATATTGAGAATTTTACTAATTCTAAAGGAATGCCTGTATTCATTCACAGGTCTTCTTTTATTGGCAAGGGTGATAGCAGTCACATTTTGTGTTACCCTTGCTGCCTCAATGGCTGCACGGCTGGGTTCAACACCTATGGCTGCATTTCAGATATGCTTGCAGGTTTGGATGACATCATCACTTCTTGCTGATGGTTTGGCTGTTGCTGGACAGGTAAAACTGCTTCCTTGATTACTTTTCTTGAAACAAGAAATACTTCCCCAGTGTGTGATACCTTCATTGGATCTTTAGGTGAAGCAAAATGATGTTCATGAGGCAATTAGTTTCTTGAACAACAAGAATGATATTTGTTAAAAGTGTTGTTTGCTTCTCGACAAAATGTAGTCCCACATTTAGAACTCTTTTTTGTTTACTGTCTATTTTACTTTTAGTTTGATATATTCCAACGGAACTTGCAATAAAATGGTTATCTTCCACTTAAGCATATTAGCAAGATCTCAAATAGAGGACATAGTGCAGCTTGGTATCTAAGACTAATAGGAAATGAGGAAGATTCCAAAGGTACCAACCCTAGGTTGAATTTGTGACTTCGAGTTTTTTTTTCAAGTGCTAGTATAGCAAATTTGAAGGATTTGCAACTAGCTTCTTTAAACCACCTAGCTATTAGCAAAATGCAAAAAGGAAGTACGATCGACGGCACTAGTGGGTAGTTGTCAATTGAGATTCTTGATATCTTTGTTAGTAGAGCATCTGAACATGGAAGAAACTACTTTCTTCATGGATATTAGAACTCTCAAATCGGAACTTTCTGGCCATGATTTTTATAATGTTTGATTTTAGCAAATCAAAGAAGTATGTCTTCTTAAAAGTTTTCTTGTTCTCTGCAAAGATTGTGCTATAAACTCACCGATTGTATCATCATCCATTACCTTATAACATCTGTCATTAGCTTGTATAAACATTATAGAAGTTCTTTTTAATGTTATTATGTACAATTTCCTACAATGTTGGTAGTGATAATTGACTTAGATATCCCCTCTACAAATAGGCAATCCTAGCATGTGCATTTGCGGAGAAAGATTATGACAAGGCAACTGCAGCTGCAACTCGAGTATTACAGGTACTTATTGTGATGAATGATAAATCATTTATTGAACCAACTGATGTTGTAAATTGGAGATTCCCAAGAGTAAAGAGAAAAAGAAAACAGCTGAAAATGCTACGACCGAATGACAAAGCAGTATTCGAGCATGATGAGCAAAAACGGTGCAAATAGAAACATCTTACCCATTACCTTGTCTCCAAATACATGGGACAAAGTGGTGCAGCATTCCAAGACTTTTTTGAAATAAAACCAAGCACATCATTTTTTGGGAGAAGATATCTGGTTGTTTCACCAAGATATTCATTTGCAAGGCTCATGGAAAAGGCATTTTAAATGCAAAAATGTACAAGTGTGGCTGCCACTCCTATCATTATCGTTCTAGACCTCAGCAATGTCAAATATCTCCTCTTTTTCTCTTGAAAATTTTCACCCCATCACGCATAGTTGGCAGGGGACACAAATGTCCTAATCATTTAGCTTGGGGCTGTGCTATACTCGCATGCAGCGCTTTAGCTAACACGTGCTAGTTGCTAACTAGATTTTCTATTTTCTAAACTATTAAATGATGCAGATGGGATTTGTTCTCGGTCTGGGTCTTGCCCTGATGGTTGGTGTTGGCTTGAGATATGGATCTGGAATATTTTCAAAAGATGTTAATGTTCAACATCTTATATTTGTGGGCATCCCGGTACGTTTTCTAAAATAGCTCAATGTCTTACAGTAAAAGTTTTCTTGCATAAATTGATTATATCCTCTCGTGCAATCTAGTTTGTTGCAGCTACACAACCAATCAATTCCCTAGCTTTTGTCTTTGACGGTGTCAATTTTGGCGCATCAGATTTTGCCTACTCTGCATATTCAATGGCAAGCCACTAAATCTTTGCCAAAAAGACCCTACTTTTATCCGATTCTCGGGACTTCCAAATACATTCCCTTCTTTCTAATATGTTTCTATGTGCAGGTTGTGGTCTCCATTATAAGCATTGCTTCATTATTCCTCCTCCTTAAGAGTAACGGTTTTATCGGAATATGGATTGCTTTGACTATATATATGGGTCTTCGAACTGTGGCCGGTATATGGAGGTATGCTTTCCTGCTTTTTTTACATTTTCCTCTTGAACTCTTTCATTCCCATTTTATGACAAGAATTTTCACCTCGATGGACCATTTTGCCTTATATTTGTTTGTGGAGATGTTTGATGAAAATCTAAAATTAAGCACCTTACTATTTATAATCAATTTATCAACCCAAAGCACGATCCTATTTTCCTGTATCTGCTAGGACTATTATCGAGTAGCATCCCCAATAGGATAGTTGTTCGTGAGAAATTGAAAGTAAAAGTTCACATTGCTTGATATGGTTTTGCAGAATGGGAACTGGAACAGGACCTTGGCGCTTTCTGAGAGGACTTCTTCCATAGCAGTTATAATTACAGATGCATCGTACAACTCTTCTTACATGGTGTACAAACCACTTCCACAACTTGTACTGTTTCATAATTTCCAAAGAGGCCATAGATCTCTTACACTAGAGATCTTTTACCATCTCAATAAGTAATTTATATACACATGTTCTCTCTATCCCCCTTCGAGGTGGAGTTGTCTGAGATGAAGGAACATGCCTGGCTCCTCTTGAGCAATGAGAACTTTTGACTGAAGGAAAGTTGTTTTCGGCGTATGTGTTGTCCTCATTGGCGCTTTATCCGAACATAGATTCTCTCAATTCAAGTTTGGATAACTCGACACCTTGAATTTACAAAAATTAAGAACCCACCAAGCCTAGTATCACCTCGCCTACTTCAACTGAAACATTTTTTTCTAATGAAAATTTAGATTCCGTTGTAACCTTGAATTTCCACCTATAATGAGATCACACATTTATTAATTGGACTGAATAAACCGCACAGCATATTTAAATTTAAGTGCACAGACATGATGCAAGGGTTCGGAGACACCTCCTCGTCTCAGCAAATTGGAATCCCACTGCTGAAGCACTATCTTTGGCGGTATTGTAAATTCTCCCGGCAGGATTTTACTCCTAATCGACCTCATAATCACAAAGGATCAATTCGTATGTGAGTAATCAAATTCCAATCTGCTATAATTAACTGCAGCAAGTTAATGTTGAAAATAAAAGAGCCTGGATGCAGTCCATTCTGAAGTAGTCGTGAAAAATGCAAATAAGCTTGCTGATCATCTTGTTGATGAAAGTGCAATGTATCAGACGAATTACAGGAGTGCCATAAAAGGCTGCATAAGCCGAATCTCTTATTTTTCACCTTTTGGGACTTATGAAAGACGTCAGATATCCACACGCACCTGCACAACCTGGGATCGCTTTCTTTCCTTCTCACAAAACCATCTCAAGCCTTTCAAATTAAAAAAAAAGCAGGGAAAGCCAGTTCATGCATGCAAGTGCTTTACGTTGCTAATCAAGTGGATTAATTTTGTTTGCCTCCTCCTTTGACCAAGCTCTTCACCATCTGCTTCAGTCCACTCTTTTAACGAACCTCCTTCTCAGACTTGCCTTCTATCGTCTTCCTCTCAGCCTCCAACTCCTCCTTCACCTGCAAACATAGATGACCAAACATTACCCAATTAAATAGGTATTTCACCGTTTGTATTGGAAAAGCAGACTGCCTAACCAAAAGGTTTCAGGTTAAAAACGAAAAAAAGAGTGTTGGTTATCACCAAACCTTGTGGAGACAGTCAGTCCTCTACATGATGGAGCTTCTCAACGAGATTGCCTTAGGCTTCTCTCTCCATGACCACATGATCAAGGGGATGGCAGTACTTCTCGAGACTCTTTGGAGAAAAGCCGACAGATGAGGCGCATCCTTCACTGGTAAGAGTTTCGCTTAGTGGGGTTGATGCACCAGATGAGCCCTTGGTGAATGATCTGCTACACCCTCTAACCTCCTCTAGTTGCTTTAACTATCGTTGTCATTGAGAGAACAGGAAATAGAAAGATGATCAGCATACTGTGCTAAGTATTCACCATTCATTTTGCATGGAAAATTTAAACCCTCAGTCAAAACATCAAACCTTGAAATAAATTTTATATAAGTAATTTTATAATGTATTGATTGTTAAAAGATGATCCATTTAACTATGTTCTCTACAACAATATTTACAAACATCCTGTTAATAAAAGTAGTTGGAGTTAGAGGTAGAAAGGAGCCCATGTCAATGTGTAGAAGAATCCCAGACATCATCTCTGATTAAGCGACTTGGATAATAGTTAGATTGTGGATCAATTGCAGAACGTGTCCCATGTAAGACAAAATATAATAAAACTTACAATCCCGATTTATCATTCATAGACAAAATCGTACAATATTGAGAATGTTTTGCATAGTGTAAAAGATCAGTACATACCTTCAGCCATCGATGAAATTATACAAAATGCGAAAACACCAAACCTCGAATGAATGCACACTACATATACAAAATCACTAGACTTAGACGTCACGTTCCACTATCCAATACACTTCAAAACCCGATGGTGTGTTTTTTGAAGTGATAGGGTTTGGTGTAAATAACATGACATATGTATTCCATTTCTCACATTAAGGACATCTTCCATCAAGACCAATACGGTAATAATTAAAATGGGAGGTTGCCAAATATTCAACTTGGGTAATAAATCGGGCAATAAATTGTAATCAATTTAGGAAACTCAATGTAAGATCATAAAATAGTTAATATATATTATTATTTTATTTAAAATATTATAATATTCTCCCACTAGATCCCAACATTTCATTAAAGAAATATTAACCCAAGCACAAATAAACTTCATAATATTCTGGCCTCGGGTATTTCTGATCATTCTCCGATGGTAGTGAAAGTCCTACCACCCGCTCATCGGCGGATACCATTCAAATTTTACAACTTGTGGATGAGTCATCCGTCTTTCCTCATGCTTGTGACGCAGGCTTGGGACTCTCAAGTTCTAGGCTCTCCTATGTTCAAATTATACGGCCGTCTTAAGCTTTTGAAGGTCCTCTTGAAAAGTTTAAACAGAGAGGCTTACTCGGACATCTCCATGAGAGTTGCTACAGCTAAAAGGACCCTGTCAGCTACTCAAGAAGCTCTCCTCCTTGATCCCCAGAATAGCCTCCTGGCAGTTGAGGAGCGCACCCAAATCAAAGAGTATTACGAGCTTCGGTCCCTTGAAGAGTCTTTCTTTAGACAAAAGTCGAGAATTCGCTGGTTAGAGGAAGGAGATCATAATACCAAGTTCTTTCACCACTCGGTGAATCATCGGCACCTTCGCAATCGAATCCTTTCAGTCTTGGACAACTCTGAGCAAATGGTGTCTGACCGGGTAGAAGTTCAAAGGGTATTTGTCTCCTACTTCCAAGACCTTTTAGCTCCGGTTGCTATGTCTTTGAGACCATCTAGCCAGGAGATAAAGGATGTTATACACTCCCCCCTCAGGCAAGATCAAGTTACTTCTCTCTCCCTCCCTTTCAATGCATCGGATATCCGTGACGCTATGTTTTCTATAGCTGGGAACAAAGCCCGGGTCCGAGATGGATATAATGCAGACTTTTTCAAGAAGAACTTGGATAAGGTGGGTTCCGCGGTCACCGAAGCTGTCATGGACTTTCTTCAGACAGGTTGCTTGCTTAAAGAAGTTAATAACACCATCATTGCCTTGGTGCCTAAAGTCCCCAACGCATCATCGGTTTCCGATTACAGACCTATTGCATGCTGCAATACAATCTACAAATGTATTGCAAAGGTTCTTTCGTCTAGAATTGCAGCAGTTCTCCCTGATCTTATTAGCCCAGCTCAAACTGCGTTTGTAAAAGGTAGGCGAATTACTGACAATATCCTTCTGGCTCAAGAACTCTTTAGTGGGTTTCATAAAAAGCCCCATATTCCGAAACGTGCCATTAAGGTAGATTTCAGGAAAGCCTACAACACATTGGATTGGGACTTCCTCGAAAACACCCTCATAGCATTTGGATTTCCACTCCATTTTACAAAGCGATCATGGTATGTGTCCGCACCCCTAAGTTTTCCATTTCCATTAATGGTGAACTACATGGTTTTTTCCCCCAGCGGAAGAGGTTTACGACAAGGAGACCCTATGTCCCCATATTTATTTACCCGGCAATGGAGGTCTTTACGGTATCATTGAAGCTCACACCCGACTCCGGATTATCGATTCTATTGGCGATGCAAGGCTACAAGGCTATCTCATTTATTTTTGCGAGATGATGTGCTTATATTTAGCCAAGCAAGTCTTGCTTCCATATCTTGTATCAAAGACGGGCTCTCCTTATTTTCCTCTTGGAGTGGCATGATTCCAGATTCCAACAAGAGTGAAGTATTTATTTCGGGTGGCTCGGATATTGTCAGGGACCATATCTTGCAAGCTTTGGGCTTCACTCTGGGCTCCTTTCCAGTCCGCTATTTGGGTGTGCCCATCATCACCTCCCGGCTGAACAAAGTGGATTGCAATACCTTGGTCAGCCACCTCACTGCTAGAGTCCAATCCTGGACCCACCGTTTTCTCTCATTTGCGGGCCGACTACAACTCATTAAATCGGTTCTACATGCTATTCAAGCTTACTGGTCCTCTATCTTCTGGCTTCTAGCCTCGGTAGTGGACAAGATAGAACAAATTTGTAGGCAATTCCTTTGGAGGGGTCCAATCATGGGACCGGGAGGCGCGAAAGTGTCTTGGGCGGATGTATGCCTCCCCACTCCTGAAGGCGGACTTGGCTTGAGAAGAATACGTGACAACAATAAAGCAGCCATGGCCAAACACATCTGGCTACTATTCACCAACAAAGAATCTCTATGGTGCAAATGGATCCACGTAACATACCTCAAAAGACAAAATTTTTGGATATCGCCTACTCCAACGCTTTGCTCTTGGACACGGCGGAAAATCCTTGCGCTCGAGACTTATTTCGTCCACACTTTAGATGGAAGATAGGAGATGGAGAACACACATCTCTATGGTTTGACCCATGGCTAGAATGTGGCCCCCTCAACATGCTCTTTTCTGATGAGTATATCAACCAGTCAGACCTTCTCAGACAAGCAAAGGTCAAGGATATATATTCTCCGGATGGGAGCCAATTAATCCAAGATCTGTTATTGTGGCAAATCTCAGTCCCTCCAAGATCTCAAGGCCAGGATATATTCTGTTGGTTGGAGGACTCTTCCGGGGTATTTTCGATGGCTTCAGCTTGGGCCTCCATCCGCCGGAAATCTAACCCGGTCCCCTGGACCTCATTCGTCTGGGATAAGGCTCTCGCCCCTAGACATCAATTTCTTATGTGGCTCATATCCAAAAATCGTCTTCCTACGCAGGCACTTCTCATGCTTTATGGTAGAATTCCTTCCACAGTATGTGCCTTTTGTCAATCTAGGCACGACTCGTCAACCACCCTGTTTTTGAATTTGCGTCCCCAATTCTCTTGCCAACTTTTGGGCCGCTAAATGCAATATCCCTTGGATCAATAATGTGTGGGCTGAAAACCTCCTCTGGGTTAATAATGCCATTTCTGGCAAAGGGTTTCACCAAGTGATAGCTCGGTTTTCCTTTGGCGCACTCTGTTACATCATTTGGAAAACCAGGAACGAAGTTATATTCCGAGGCCGGAACCTATACACTCCATCCCTGAAGATGCAACTGGCTAAGGCGGTAAAAGACAAGGCTTTGACCTTCAAAAGAGTGGAAGATAACCCAAGGAATAGGAGGATACAGCGAGGTTGGGGAATTGACCCCCGTATTTTTGACGTGGATCTGGATTGAGTCTAGGTCATTTAGCTCTCCCCTTCCTAATTTTGGCTTTCCCCTATTGTACCTTTAGTTCTCATTTGTGACCGAGGTACCCTGTCACTCCAATGACTTGTTGTCTAGATGAGTGCCTGTTGGTGCCTCGCCTCTTGTCCGCTGTATATTGTTGGTTGAATTATATAAACTTACCTTACCAAAAAAAAAAAAAAAAAAAAAAAACTTCATACTAAAATGAAATATTTGAATCACGGCGATAAGTCCCTTAGAAGCAAGTATTATCTTCTGTGTATCACAATGCATTTTATCATCTCATATGTGATAACATAACTTAATGAATAAACTTTATGTTAATTTTAGATCAAACATGATTGTTTTTGTCAGAATAATTGAATGTATACAATTGTATTGAGAAAAATATCAAAATGAATAAAAGTTTCACAAATTCTTTCATATAAAGAAAAATTTACATGATTGGACCAATGTCTATTCTAACTACATGATCCTTATAACTCATTGGTAGCACGCATTTAGTTAAAGGATTAGCTATCATCAATTTATTGCTCACTTGTTCTATAACCACTTTCTTCTCTTTAACACATTCTCTAATGGCCAAATACTTGATATCGATGTGCTTGCTTCGTCTACCACATTTGTAGTTCTTAGACATGAAAATTGTAGTGAAATGTCGCAAAATATTCTTAATGGCCTAGCAATGGAATCCACAACTCTAAGCCCTAATATAAAACTTTTCAACCACACACCATGTGAGGTCGCCTCAAAACAAGAAACGAACTCAACATCCATAGTGGAAGTGACAACCAAGGTTTGTTTTGCATTCTTCCAAGACACAACTCCACCAACAAACATAAAAATATATCCCAATGTTAATTTATGGAAATCAACGCAGCTAGCGAAGTCTGAATCTAAGTAACCAACTATCTCCAGGCTGTCAATCCATCTATACATAAGTATGTAGACCTTCATACCTTGAAGGTACCTCATCACCTTCTTTGTAGCTCTCCAACGGTCTATATCTAGATTACTTTAATATCTTCCCAACATTCTCATAGCAAAAGCAATGTTAGGTCGAGTGTAAACCCAAGCATACATTAAGTTTCCGACAATAGAAGCATATGGAATGTTCTTCATTTATTCTCTTTCAAAATTATTCTTCGGGCATTGGTTCAAATTAAACCTGCCACCATTCACAATAAATGCTATACTCAATAAATTCATCCGAAATTTCTCTAAAACCTTATTGATATAAGTTTTTTGAGATAATCCTAATATACCTCGAGTTATATCGCTATAAATCTCAATGCCAATGGCATAAGATGCATCACCCATATAATTCATATAAAAATTTTAAAGAGAAATTGTTTCATCTCATGTAACAACCAATTATCATTGGTTGCAAGTAAAATGTCATCTATATATAGGATAAGAAAACAAACCATGCTCCCACTAAGCTTTTGGTATATACATTGATCTATAACATTCTCTACAAAACCAAATGAGGAGATGACTTCATGAAGCCTTAAGTACCATTGGCAAGATGCTTGTTTCAAGCGATATAGAGACTTCTTAAACTTGCACACCTAATACTCACTAGCACCAGAGGAAAATTCTTCTGATTGTTTCATATAAACTACTTCTAGTTTTCCTCAAAGAATGCCATTTTCACATTCATTTGATGTATTCCTATATCAAAATGAGAAACCAATGTCAAAATAATACGAAGATAATCTTTTTTAGATATAGGAGAAAATGTCTCCGTGTAATCAGTCTCCTTTTGAGTGAATCCCTTGGCAATGAGTCTAGACTTATATCTCTCAATTGTGCCCAATAAATCCTTCTTAGTTTCGAAGACCCATTTATAACCAATGGTCTTCACACCATTAGGCAAGTCAACTAAATCCCAAACATTGTTAGATGCCGTAGAACTCATCTCTTCTTTTATGATATTGCACCACAAATTGAATTTGTTGCAACTCATAAATTGTGAAAATGTTTCCCGGTCATTTTCAGCTACAACATTATGGTCAAAATTCTTACATATACACAATGTTGTCACTAGGGATTGCTGATTTCTTTATTATAGTAGACCTCCAAAATGTTGCATCAACATGTGCCCAAGCAAGGCCAATGCAGCCATGGCCAGTGGTCAGTCACTAGGAAAAGGAAGAAGAAGGGGAAAAAATCACAAATAATTGAAAATTCAAAAAAATATTAAAACATTATTAAAAGTTATCTACGTCAACGTAGGCACTACCACGTAAACCAACTAGTGTCTATCTCAGCAATATCCAACCAAAATTAGCCGGAATTACTAAATTGGTACTAGATCAAAAGGTTTATGAATAAATTAACAACAATATGATAGGTTTAGAACTATTCTAATACATTTCCCCTCAACAAGTGGTACGAGACATACTGCACAACTCAATATTGTTGACACCTTATTATTAGTCAACACATTGATAAAAGTTGAAAAATCGAATTAGGGGTTTCGATCATGATGGAACCCTTTTTCAAACAAAAATGTTATTTTTTAATTCTTTTTGTAGGCCTAGCTTTATGATACAACTTACTATCCGATTCATACAAAACCCCAAAAGTCAAACGGTTGACTTTTTAGTCAACTCTTTGGCCAAAAGTCAACTCGAGCCAAATTTTGGATTTTTACAAGAAAATTGTTCCTTTCAAGTTTAAGTGAAAATTTTTGGAAAAATTTAAAGATTTGACCATAAAATCGAACTCTTAATAAGTAGACTAGAATTTGACTTTTGGTCAAACCTTTGACCAAAAAAATGAAAAAATATAAAAGTCATGAAATCATTTTATTTTAGTTTTAATTTGACTATGGCATCAAGAATTTTGTGAAACTTGATTAAGAACCTCATTTTCTGAATTTTTCAATAGGTTCAAAATCAGCCAAAAATAAATTACTTTTATTCTAGTCATAATTAGGATTAGTTCTTTTTATGACATTTGATTTAGAGACAATTACCCATTCACTCGTACAATCAATTTCAAGATTAGGCAAAGTGAAATGTGAATTATCATTTTCGCCCCAAATTAGGGGTCCGGATCCATTCAACATGATTTGCGAACAAATCCTTCCATTCTACTCAATTTTATGAATTAAATCCAAATTCGAGGTCAATTTTGGAAAATTCACTTTCCAACTCATCAATCCAAGTGATTTAATTTACTAGGCCTTAAGGAAATAGAGTTATTGAGCTTTTGATTTGAGAAATTCAAGTTGACCTACTAATGACTAAGGTTTAATTTGATGAATTGAGGTTCAATTTCAACATTGGCTCTCAATTTAATTTTGACATAAAGGTAGTGCCATCAATTAAAGGTCAATTTGAATGCAATAGATCCCTCTAGGCATGGGTAATTACGCTAATAGATATCTTACAATTTTAATTGAATCTAATTTCAATTAATTTGCAAAATTCGACCAACGATTAGATGAAATTGTCCAATTAAGCCTAGAAATTCCGATTTGGTGTACCCATGATTTTTTTTTTTTTTTTTTTTTTGATCAGAAGCGAGATTTTTATTGCTAACTCAAAACGAGAGTTTGTGATACTGGAAAATCCATACAAAATATAGACCAAAGGGGAAGGGGGGGTCGCTCAATCCAATTTAAAGGCAAGATGTTGTCCCGGTGGGCTTTCGCAAGCCAGTCCGCTGCCTGGTTTGCTTCGCGCGGCCCATATTCCATCTGGACCCAAGGAAGTTCCTCCAAGAGCTGTTTGCAATCCGAATAATGGAGTGGGCCGGCCATGGGGACGTTTTGCGGCCCAGCACGTATTGACACACGGATAAGTTATCCGTTGATAAGAGCAGGCGCAGATCAGCTGGAGGTGTCGGGCGTCGATCAGCTAAAGGCGTAGAGGGCAGATCAGTTAAAACTGATCTGTTTTCCTTCAACCAGAGCAGTGCAGCTCTTACACCTAGGGTTTCGGCTACCTGCGCAGATGGAGCATGGATCTTCCGGACAAACCCATCGATCAGCACCCCGGAGGCGTTTCGGCAAAGGCCGGCGACGGATCCGTCGAGCGTTGTTGCTGTTCAGTGCTTGTCTACGTTCAGCTTCAGTACGTCTCTTGGCGGAGGTCTCCAATTCTTCGGCTCTTGCTGGGTCTGCGATGGGGGTTTCTGTTTGGGCTTATTTGTACTCTCAAACAGGGACTGCGAGGAGAGTGCGAGGTCCACCGTGAGCTTGGGATCAGGAGGTTTGCCGCGGAATAGCAGCGCGTTTCTCTGTTTCCAGATCTGCCAGAGGACGTTGGCCAGGAGGTCTCCAGAGGACGGGCGGGCTGTCGAGGTGAGTCTTTCGTAGATCCATTTGTCAATTCGGCTGAGAGTTGATGGGTCGATGTCAATATGTAGGGGCTGTTGTGACCACACGTTCTTTGTCCACTTGCACAGGAGAAAAAGATGTTTTGGTGTCTCGGGTGCGGTTCGGCATATGGGGCAGAGCGGGTCAGGTAAGAGTTTTCGTTTGTAGAGGTTTTCTCTCGTGGGGATTGCATTATGGCATACATTCCATATAAACAGTCGGATTTTTGTGGGGGTGTGAAGGTTCCATACCCGTGTCCATAGAGATTTAGGTATCTGATACGAAGTAGAGGGATGTTGAGTTGAGGATGACATACCTGTTTGGTTGATGCAATTGTAGCCGCTCTTGACCGTATAGCTCCCCGATTTGTTTGCCGTCCACATGAGTCGGTCAGGGCCTAGTTGTGTGCTTAGAGGAATGGCTGCAATTTCTGAACAATGGTCTCCTCGCAAAACTCATTTAATTTGTCAAGGTCCCATGCCTTAGATTGTTGATTTATCAATTCGGTGACCATGCATGGATCGCACCGATTAGGAGGACCATGTATCCCGCCGTAAGGCAGCCGGCGGTCTTCACGAATTCGATTTTCTCCCCATTACCCACTATCCACCGTGTATATGGTTCAAGGACATGTCGGCCCTCTAATAAACCGTGCCATCCCCAAGAGGATTGGTGCCGTTTTCGTGCTGTCCGTAACTCCCCGTAGGAAAGTATACACTTTTTACCACTCGACTCCATAGGTCATTCGGCTTCTGAACAAGTCTCCAAGCTTGCTTGCCCAACATTGCTTTATTGAAATTTACTAGGTCTCGGAATCCCATTCCACCCTGATCCTTACGAATTTTCAAGTCTTCCCACTTTTTCCAATGTATGCCCTTCTTTGAAACATGTTGTTTCCACCAAAAGTTTGCTATTTTTTTCTCAATAGCCCTACAAATGGATAGTGGGATTTTAAACACCGACATGGCATATTGGGGTAGAGCCTGAATGACTGTTTTGATAAGTATTTCTTTGCCTGCTCTGGAGATCAGCTTCTCCTTCCAGCCTTCGAGCTTGCTTTCTACCCTTGTGAGAATCCAGTTAAACATTTGTTTCTTGGTTTGGCCCCAATCTGATGGTATTCCCAGATATTTCCCTGTTTGTTCAATAATGGGAACCCGTAGCTCTGCTGCCATGTTCTGTTTGAGGGGATGAGGGCACTCCTTTCCTAAGTATAGTCCCGATTTGTTCAAGTTGATAGCTTGGCCAGAGGCATAGCAATATTGGTTTAGTATGTTGGCAACATTCTGAGCTTCTCTAACTGTTCCATTTAGGAATAGAATAGCATCATCCGCAAAGAGCAAGTGAGATAAAGTAGGGCGGGATGGATTCAGCCGAATTCCTTTGATTGTACCTTCCATGACAGCTTTTGACAGCGGGGTAGAGAGGGCGTTAGCAGCAATAATAAACAAGTAGGGGAGAGAGGGTCACCTTGTCTTATCCCTCTTGTCGGTTTAAAAGGTGGTGAAGGTTCTCCATTGACTAGGTGCTGAATGTTACCGTTGATATGCAATAATGTATCCATTGTACCCATTTTTCATTAAAACCCACCGTTCTCATGTAATCACATAAGAAATCCCATTCAATCTGTCATATGCTTTTTGCATGTCCAGTTTGTAACCGCCCGGAATTTTTTCTTTCTCTTCCGATTTTTAAGTGATGAAGTACCTCCCTGAACAATGATGATGTTATCTTGGATTTGTCGGTCACGCGACGAAGGCGCTTTGTTCCATGGAGACCACTTTGTTGTTAGCCATGGTTTTAATCTATTGGCCATTACTTTTGCAATGATTTTGTAAATGAAGTTGCATAGGCTGATGGGTCTCGTATTGAGTAATGTTTTCGGGGCTAGTCACTTTAGGAATAAGTGCTAGATGTGTGTGATTGAGCTCGGGATCAAACCTCGCCATGTCCGAAGAAATCATCCACCATCTTTGAAGAGGTCTTCTTGTAGAAAGGACCGAGTGGGTTTGATAGAATAGACCATGTAGTCCGTCCGGTCCCGGTGCCTTTGTTGCGCCTAGCTGAAAAACCGTTGTTTTCACTTCCTCTTTTGATACTGTTTGACCGGGCCTCATTCATTTCAGGTGATACTCTTTTGTGGGGCATTGGTCCGATGCGGCTTATAGTCTCTCTCCCCCATCGTTGTGAGCAGTCTGGTAGAAGCTGCGGATGTCTTTGTTGTAGAGCGATAGATCACGACACCAGGTATGCTCATCGATTTTCAGCATAGTTATCTTATTGCGCGTCGCCGTTGGATGGTCGTGGCATGGAAGTATTTTGTGTTTTGGTCACCCCACCTTAGCCGTTAAGTCTTGAACGCAACCCCCAATACATCTCCTCTTGTCGCCAAAGATTATCTATTCGGTGACAATGGATTGGAATTCCCTCTCGTTCGATGCCTCTTCGGTGGCATTTGTAATGCTCATTAATCGGCTCTAAGTGCTGATATTTGCTTGTGGGAGTTCTGAAACTTGTCCTTGCTCCATTTACTCAGTGCTGCCGTTACTCGTTGTATCTTCCCTTCCATATGTTGTATAGTAGTCCTGTTTAGTTCCCATGCATCCTTTATCACTTCGTACATTCAGGTTACGCTAACCAAAAGGCTTCGAATTTAAAACGCTTAGTACGTGATTTACCCGTCCTCTCTCGTCTTCAATAGTAGTGGGCTATGATCGACCCTATGGCTGGTAAGGCAAACACTTCGCATGTAAGTACGCAATTCTCCAGTCAATAGTACACATGGCTCGTCCAACCGTTTTTAACTAGGTCGGGTCCCCTCTCTTATTCGACCGAGGTAAAGGCACATCCCTTGCTCTCCATGTCCATTAAGGAGCATCCATTTAGAAAGTCCCGGAAGGCCCGGATTCTATGTCTATCCACTTCACGACGCCCTATCTTTTCCCAAAGTGATAGAGGACCTCGTTAAAATCACCTATACACAACCATGGTAGGTTACGGCTTGCCGATGTGGTGCTGAAAAACTGCGAGTTGTTGTCTTTCCCGGAAATTTGTAGAGGCATGTACAAAGGAGATACGCATGGTTACTCCACTGTTGTGATCCCGGCAGTTTGTGTCAATGAGTACTCCAGAACTAACCTCAACTCTCACTCCCACCTCTTCATCCCATAAGAGTGCTAGTCCACCTGCAATCCCAATTGGTTCCATTATAAAGGAATGAGTATACTGCAACCGTTTTCGAACTCCTTCCACCATAGACTCTTTATTCTTAGTTTCCATTAAAAAAACTAAGTTGGGCCTTTCCTGAGCCACTAGGGCTCGCAGATGGCGAACCGTCAAGGGTGTGCCCAACCCTTGACAGTTCCAGCTTAGTATCCTCATCGATTCTGGGGTGGCTTATTAGGGCTAGCCACCAAAGCCCGTGTGTTGTCCCCTTCCCATAGCTGGATGGGGGTATCAGTGAGATGCTCTTCCTGTTCCACCAGGGAGAAAGTAGATTTGCTTTTCATAAGGACTGCTTCTTTTTTTTGTTTCTTGGGCACCGGAGTCTTATATGTATGCTTTTCTTTTTAGCGCTCCCGCCACCCCTCTCTATTTCCACAAGTCTTTGAGAATAGTAAGGGGATGCTGCATTTCTCTCTTACCAGAGTTAGTAGCTGGAGGAGTCATAAGCTCCATAGGATCTGCATGTTCTTTGTCAGTGGGTGAGGCTAGGACAATTGCCATCGATTTTGAGTTGCATCTCTTTGTGTTTGGTACCACCTCATTTGACTCGGAGTGCTTGGGTTAAGACTTCTTCATCTCGCTAAAGTAGAATCAATTTCCCCATAAAAGGCTTTTGCACTGGCTTGTTTCCCTAGCTTCAGCTTTTAACCAGGATCCATATCGCCCTGGCTTGTCATGTGGCAGACCCGATTCTTCATAAGGAATAGCCGGACATAAAGTAGCATAGTGGCCAATTTTTCCACAAGAGTAACAAAAATGAGGAAGTCGTTCATATTTGAAGTCCAGCCACCATTTTTTACCCCAAAAACTAATTCTTGCATTTCTGTTTGCGGGGGCTTAGCCAGTCCAATCGACCTTAG
The DNA here is from genome assembly GCA_014182735.1 of Corymbia maculata. NCBI lineage: Eukaryota > Viridiplantae > Streptophyta > Magnoliopsida > Myrtales > Myrtaceae > Corymbia > Corymbia maculata. The sequence goes on along the minus strand of CM024688.1, from coordinate 2,999,057 downwards.
CCTTTCCTATACGTCGAGAGGTGGTGGTTCTAGCCTCCAACTTAATCTCCTCAACGAGTACCCAACTTTGATGCTATTTGCCTCACAGCAGGTTTCATTTACCTTTGCTCGAGGAAGGCCAAGGATTTGCACCCGTAACGCATAATGCGTGAATTCATAGCAATGTTCGGTGTACGGTCGGGTCCCCTTCTTTCAGAACTAGTAGGTTACTAGCAAAGGACCATGGTCCTGAGTCTAGAACTCGCTTTTTTTCCTCTGTGGAGCTGAACATAAATGTGAAGAAACCCGGCTCTATAACTTCACATTTGAGAATCGTTTTCCATGCTTTTTCATAGTATTGATAAAAGCTTGAACATTCACATTTGGTTTTGAATACAGCTTACCATAGAGAGTCCTGTCATTAACCTCTTGCTCCTCCACGAGATACTTCCTCATCGAGCTCGGTGATAACATCATCGACCATAGATCACCCATCCGGCGGCATAAAGCAGTCACTCGAAGTTGGGTTTCATCCATTTTTGCATTGGCTTGATCGAGGTGGGTATATGGTAAATTTGGAGAAATGGAGTGAAGGGAGCTCAGGGGTGGCTGTTGTGCAGCCTTCTAGTCGGTCTACGGCCGTCTTGCCTGGGGTTGGTGGTATTTATGGCTTTGATTGATGTGATCTACACTACCGGCTACAAAAATGGATGATGTGTTGGGTATACACAATGGGAGGGGTGGTCGTTTCCATGAATACAGGGGCGTGTGGGAGGTATTCGGAGAAGGAGAAACAAACCTCAATCGATATCTCTGCGGAGGTTTCTACGGAGCTGGAGAGCTGTGCAGTCCATTTCGCTGCAGAGGGGGGGCTTCGTCTACCCTGGTAATGGATTGTTGGCTGGTTCCATGAAGATGGATCTGGGGATTTAGGGTTTTTTGGGGAGGCAGATGACTATCACCATGGAGGGATAGAGGAAAGCTCACCGAGGGTGAGAGAACGGAGTACCTACCCATGATGTGAGTCCAATATTCTTCACATCATTTAGGCAATTAAACCAATATAAATTACCGAAACGTATTTACATTATTTAATTAGCCTAATTTAGATCAAAATTGGACCATTTGTCTTCAAATTGAATCGTTTTTCTTCTAATTTGGTAAGAGTTTTTTTCAATTTAGTCCATAAGGGACTAAATGACTCATTGGACTGAACCACCTTAAGAGGAACCGAATCGGTCGAACTGGTGTGAATCGATCTAACCGGTCAAACTGGCTATCAACGAACGAGGCGATTCAGCCCTCCTCTAGCCAGTTCTTGGTTGGCGACGGCCATCATTGGGTGGCTCATCCCATGGCCAACTCACCTATGCCCTCATATTTCTCAAATTTTATAAAAACGCCCCAGCTTTTTATGAAATTACCAAATCACCCCTAATTATGTCATTAATTGCAAAAATGATTTAGACCATTGATCTTGTGAAATCTTAGCCATTAAAATGAGCACACTTAATTCTAAACTTGCTTAGAGATTAAGGAAGTTTGTTAAATCTAAGGATTAATTTTACTGACGATTAGGATTGGATATCAAAGGGAGGTATAAAAGGGAATTTCCCTCCAAAATTTCAAGGAGAGGCTCATTTTGCTGGATTTCCACCAAAAAATTACAGATCTCTCTCTAAAAATCGCTCAAGCAGTTTCGTTAGGTTGCCCCTAACCACCGCTCGCCAGCTCACTGCCGGCAACTTCTCCGCCACCGCTTGGTCCCCCGCATCCCTAGCCTCCTCCACGAGTTGCTGATGATCAGAGCCCCCTCCAGTGTCTCCTCAAGCGGCCCGTCCTCCTCTCTATTCCTGCGGTGGTCGAATCAGCTCAACTGAGACGGTCTTCTCCAAAACTGGTTCGATTTTGTCAAAACCAGACCGGCAATCATTGTCCGGTGATCCTTGCTATTTTCTGACTATCCTTAAGGTCTCTGAATTTCCTTGCATGGTTTTTGTTGCTTTTTTTCTGAGAAAAGCACAAATCGGAACTCAATCTACTCGAGAAAGCGCAAAAGGTAAAGATGTGACCTCGAATTCAATAAAGCGGGGCCGCTCTAGGCGGCCTAGGATTCGCCCTAGGGATTCCCATGAGCTTGATTTTGATGTATTTTTCTGTTATGAGGTTTCTTGAATGTTTGATGTTTATGTTCTTGAAGAAGAACTTGTTCTACAATTCGGATTAATGTGTGTGACTTTCTGTTTTGCCAAATCTGAGCTGTTAAACGCAGTCAGATGCATTTGAGGTCTTCTAGACGTTCGTAGAGCATGTTGAGAGCTTCGTTTTGATATATTATAGGCCCCAAACGGACATTGTTTGCTATCTGATTTCCTCTCGACAAGTTGCAGATCAGTTTTGGAAATATTTGCAGTAACATGTTTTACCCGATTTTAGCAATTTTCTCTATTTTTTGCTGAATTGTCTGTTGAGACATGGACTTAGGTTTCTTGATAAGAGTTGCACGAAATGGAGTCAATGACAACATATCTTTTTTCTAGAAGTTTTAGAGTAAGATTAATGGGGTGAAATCCTTTTAAAATCGTCATAGGGACGTGCTCCTGATTTTTACCAGAATTTAGCATTTTTGTCCAATTACTATAGATTTTTCGGTTCGGATTTTCAAGTCACATCCTTCATGAAAGTTGTTCCATATGATGTAACATTCAACATATGCTTTTTCCAATTTTTTCTGAGAAATGTGCCCCGATGTGTATTTTTATGAATTAATTGTGATTGTTCAATACATTTATCCCCTGATTCAGTTTAGTGAATTTTCATCAGCTGATGTGATTGGATCTAGAAGTTGGTTGCATGAAAAATGTTCCAAAAAATTTCATTCGTAACGTGTGAATTTTTCATTATTTTTAGAGCATATTCAAGTGTCAAGAATGTAGGTCATTTAACCTTAGCACGTGCCTATTTCTTTTAATTTGCAGATCTGTCAATTTTTTTGTGAATTTTTCTGTTATGAAGTTCCTTCATGAATGATGTTCATCTATGTCTTACCTATATCATGTAATTTTTTCAGATTTTTTTGAGCTCATATGATAGGTGAAAACCCTTGTGATTTGAGTTGGGGTCTTATCTGCCCTATTTCAGTCCGAATTACATTTGCATCAAATTAAATATGCAATTGGCATTCCTTGGCCATAGAGTCCTTATGAATGCTATCTCATATATCAATTTCATTCTAAGGAAACTTTTAATCCTTCCGAATGGATATCATTAGCTCATATAATTGCATGTATTATTGAAACCTTGTTCTATCACTATGCATGTAATTCATAATTGTCTTGTTTTTGCCATTTTCGTATCATTCTTTGTGATTGCATTCAGGTCTAGGTCTCTTAATACAAAATGTTCATGAGTCTATGTTCAACCTATATGATTTTTCCTACATTTTTGCCATGTCATATAGGATTGATAGACCATGAATCTTCTTAATGTGACTGTTGCCCTAAATATGTCTTTAGCATGTTTGTGTAGATGTTCCAAATTGGACATGTAATCAACCTTAATTGAGTATATGGCCTCTTAGAAAGTCCTAGTACATTTTTCAAGATTTCTAATGATGCTTATATTGATCCATTTGCATGTCAATAGGCCATTTTTCCATATTTTCCGAAGTTGCCCTCAAATCTGGAAAATTGCAAATTTAGATTACAAATAGGACCATCCTCGGACGAAAAGACCAAAAACCTCTCAAGCTGGCTTCTTGACTACTGTTCACCCGCCAATCCGGTGAAGCTGCTCCGGTGGCCAGAAAGCTTCATTCGAGTTGCTTCTGCTGAGGATTTCTTCCCCTGCTCCTGCTGACCCTTCTCTGTGAAGGAATTGCAGAGGCCTGCGGTGGACTGGTTCGTCGGCTCCTATCCTCGCCTCACCCCGCTCTCGCTGGGAGTTCCTGTCCTCTCTGCTGGCCCCACTGATTCTTCAGGGAGAAGGTGAGGTGCAGCTATTGGCACTAGGTAAGAGCTCTCTTCCAGCGTCTCTGTTCTGGGATGGAGGGCTTTACGGGAAGTAGATAGTTGGATATTAGTCTCTGCTGATATGTTAGAAAGGAGGGTTGCTGGTCCGGAATTTCGTCCGGATAGGGGTGGTCGCCAACATAGCCGGAGTAGGGCTCCGGTTGAGAGGCACGTGACGGTCGATTCAACGCTCAAGGGGAAGGTGGCTGGTCACATTTCTGCTGTTGGGGAACCTCACGGGGTCATTAGAACTGGGGAACCCTCTTTTTTGAATGCTATTGGCTCTTCTGCAGCAATACAGACCCCAAATTTAACGCCTCATCTAGATGGTCCGGCTCCAGCCACTCGCTCTTGGGCCAATGTAGCCAAAGCGGCTATGAAAGGGTACTCGCTAACCTTTTTTGAGCCATGTTCAGACGGGGTTAACGAAGTACATTGCTCTGACGAAGACCTTGATGTTGCTGATCCTATCTGGCATGAATGCCTAGTTGGATACCTTGTGGGGAAGAAGCTCCCTTTCAAGCTTGTCGAGACGGCCCTTAAACATCTTTGGGGTCATCGATTATTAGAGGTCAAGGCCAATGATCAAGGTTTCTTTTTCTTCCATATTTCAGACTCTAACTTTAGGAGAAAAGTGATCGAAGGGGGTCCTCTGACAATGGCTAGAGTGCCCCTAATCCTTCAACAATGGCACCCTATGCTAGAACTAAAAAAAGGAGATCACTCCTCTATACCGGTGTGGATAAGGCTTAAGAACCTTCCTTATGGGTTATGGTCAGCTACAAGTATTAGTAAAGTTGCTAGTGTAGTGGGAAGACCGCTCTATGTAGATCAAAGAACGGAACATTTGAAAATGATTTCCTTTGCTCGGGTGTGTGTTGAACTTTCAGCCACAAAAACTTGTTGTGATGCTATTACGGTCCATTTAAATGGGCAACCTCGTGTAGTAGATGTAGAATACGAGTGGAAGCCTGTTACTTGCCAAAGATGCGGTACTTTTGGACATAGATGCCCTGCTCAAGTCAATTGCCCTCCAGAGGCTGAGCTGGTGAGCATAGGTACTGGGCAACCTTCTGAGTCTCTTGCTGGTAGGAATGGTGAGGACTCTAGTCTTCATGGAGCTCCTGTCACAGCAACACTGATCAGACCCCAGGCTGCTGCAGAGTGGACACAAGTCAGTAGCAAACACAAGCGCTCGTCTGGAAAAAATAAGCAACCAGCTACTGCTTACCCACCATCCTTTGACTTAGCAGACAATTTGGATGAAAACACTGAGATTGCTGGTACTTCTGGAGATGCTGTTGCTGCTAACAAGCTGGCGAAAGTTGCTGTTAACTGGTCAGGTCAGAAGGATGATTCTGCTGTTGCTTTTCCAGTGCTTGATCGTGAAGTTGCTGCTCCCACAGTGGCATACTTAGGTGCTGCAATTGAGGGAGAAGACAGGGCCCATGTGGGAGTAGGCGGTGACTCCACTTTGCAGGACTTTGCTGCTACCTACCCTAGTCTTGGAATGAGCCAAGATACTAGTTGTGCTGCTCCACAGATTGCTGGCTCTAATTCCGATATGGGTCCTCTAAACCCTGGTGTGGCTGGTTCTGATGCTGGCATTGGCAAGGCTGCTGGTTTTCTTTCTAATGTAGGCGCTGGATCTGCTGCTGGTGATGGGTCCATGATGCTGTCTAGTGCAGCATCAATTGCTGCTGATGGAAGTCCAGCAAAGGCTGTTGTGACTAGGGCTACTGGACGGGTTAGAACAGACCCTGCTGATGCCATATGTCCTGTCTCCAACAACACAGATCCTGTTGATGATGGCCCTCCTGCCTCTAACAATGCTGAATTTGTTTTTGCTGCTTGTTCAGAACAGAAGATGAGTTTACCATCTGGCCAATTGGAGACTCACTCTCCTGAACTACAACTTACTGAGGTAAAAATTGAGCAGGCTAATAGGCTAAGGATCCCCCCCACTACCTCTCATGCCAAGAAAAATGCTAAGCAGGATAATATATCGAGATCATCTCGTGGGTTAGCTTCTGGTAAGGCACAACCAATTTCCACCAGGAGACGCCCATATAGAAAATAAATCTTTTGTCCTTTTCATTTTATAGCCTATGACTTTTGGTTTTTGGAATGTAAGGGGTTTGATGAATCCCATCAAGCAAGCTGAAGTTAGACAGTTTGTGCGTCATAATAATATATGTTGTGTTGGTCTTTTGGAAACTAAAGTCCCGGCTAATAAATTTCCCAACCTATCTTCCGGTCTTCTTCCTGGTTGGATGTGGGTTTCTAATTATGAGCACTCTCCTCGAGGGCGTATTTGGATTGGATGGGATCCGTTTTTGGTATGTTTTAATACTCAGCTTAAAACTGACCAGATTATTCATGGAGATGTCAATCTTTTGAACTCGGGGACTACTTTATCTCTCTCTGTGGTATATGGGGAACATTCCTTTGGCGCCCGTAGACCTCTCTGGAGTGAATTAACTAGTTTGAGCTCCTTGCTAAAAGATCGTCCTTGGATGGTTGCTGGAGATTTTAATGCCATCAGGGACTCTTCTGACCGCATGGGGAGCCCCGATATTTGGATTCCTACTTTTGATGAGTTCAAGGAATGCTTGGATCAAGCTGAACTTGTTGATCTTCGATATGTGGGTTTCCGGTTTACTTGGTTCACTTCTTCCGGTACCCGAAGGAAACAACGAAAAATTGATCGGGTTTTGGTTAACAACAGCTGGTGCACTGCTTTCTCCTTCTCGGAAGCATCTTTTCTTGCCCCGGGCTTATCAGACCATACCCCTATGGTTGTGAGAATACTTGCTCCTGGATCCCGGTGCATTCCATTCAAATTTTTTAATATGTGGATGAGCCACCCTGACTTCCCCACACTAGTAACCCAGTCTTGGGAGGCCCAAGTCCCAGGCTCACATATGTACAAACTGTATGTCAGACTTAAACTGCTGAAAGGACGGCTTAAATGCCTAAATAGAGAAGCTTTTTCAGACATTTCCATGAGGGTAGCTACAACAAAAAGGGTCCTTTTATCCACCCAAGAGGCACTTCATCTAGACCCTGGAAATAGCTCGTTGGCGACTAGAGGAACATGTGCAGCTCAAGGACTACTATGAGCTCCGGGCTCTTGAGGAGGCTTTCTTCAGGCAAAAATCTAGAATCCGCTGGCTTAAGGAAGGGGATCACAATACCAAGTTTTTTCATCAGTCTGTTAATCATCGTCACCTTCGTAACCGTATCATCTCTGTCCTGGACAGTTCAGGCCATATGCTATCTGACCTAAAGGAGATACCTAAGGTCTTTGTCGGATACTTTTAGGACCTTCTTACCCCGGACAACAGGGTTGTAAGGCCCTCCACGCAGGAGCTCAGAGATGTTATTCAATCCCCTCTAAATGAGGATCAGATCAACTCTCTCTCCCAACCTTTCTTACCCGCGGAGATTCGTGAGGCCATGTTCTCGTTGCCAGGAAATAAAGCCCCCGGCCCTGATGGTTACAATGCAGATTTTTTTAAGAAGAATTGGGATAAGGTTGGCCCTTCAGTCACTGAAGCGGTGATGGATTTTCTTGAATCCGGGTGTCTCCTTAAGGAAGTCAACAATACTATTATTGCTCTGGTACCAAAAATACCCAATGCGACTTCGGTGTCAGATTTTCGTCCTATTGCCTATTGTAATACCATTTACAAATGCATCACTAAGATTTTCTCCTCTAGAATTGCTGCGGTTCTCCCACATGTGATTAGTCCGGCTCAAACAGCTTTTATCAAAGGTAGAAGAATCAGTGATAATATCCTACTTGCTCAGGAACTTTTCAGTGGTTTCACATTAAGCCTAATGTTCCAAAGTGTGTTATTAAGGTGGACTTTAAGAAAGCTTATGACACTCTTGACTGGGATTTTCTAGAGTCTACCCTTCAAGCGTTTGGCTTTCCCAACCATCTCATAAGGCTTATCATGGTGTACATCCGAACTCCGAAATTCTCATTATCCATAAATGGTGAACTACATGGTTTTTTTACAAGTGGTAGGGGTATAAGACAAGGTGACCCTATGTCTCCATATCTCTTCACCTTGATCATGGAGGTTTTTTCTGGGGTCCTCAACTCTCATACTCAGCATCCTGATTTTCGATACCACTGGCGGTGCAAGGTTACTCAACTATCCCACCTATTTTTTGCGGATGACGTACTTCTCTTTAGTAAAGCAAGTCTTGCATCCATCTCTTGCGTCCAAGGCGGACTCACATTATTCTCCTCTTGGAGTGGGCTAGTACCTAATGCCAGTAAGAGTGAAGTTTTTATTTCGGGAGGTTCTGAGACTACAAAGCACCAGATATTACAAGCACTTGGCTTTAGCCTCGGGTCCCTCCCTGTGCGCTATTTGGGTTTGCCCATCATAACATCGCGGCTAAGCAAAGGGGATTGTAATGCCCTGATTAACCGTCTCACGACTAGAGTCCAATCTTGGACCCACCGTTTTCTTTCCTTTGCAGGCCGTTTACAACTAATTAAATCGGTGTTACATGCCATCCAAGCTTATTGGGTATCTATATTTTGGCTCCCTACATCGGTAGTGGATAAGATTGAACAAACTTGCAGACAATTCCTCTGGAAAGGCCCTGCCATGGGACCGGGAGGTGCTAAGGTGGCTTGGGAAGATGTATGCGTCCCCCCTTCAGAAGGAGGACTGGGTATAAGAAGAATCAGGGACAGTAACAAGGCAGCCATGGCTAAACACATATGGTTGCTTTTCACCGATAGAGAATCGCTTTGGTGCAAGTGGATCCATGCCACGTACCTCAAAAGGAAGAATTTTTGGATTTCTGCAACACCTACCCACTGTTCTTGGGCTTGGCGTAAGATCTTTGCTCTAAGGGATGAATTTAAACCCCATTTTAGATGGAAGATAGGAGATGGGGAATCTATATCATTGTGGTTTGATCCATGGCTTGATATCGGTTCCCTGGATTCAATATTCTCAAATAGCGACATCTACCAATCTGACCTCTTTAGACATGCAAAGGCTAAGGAATTGTACTCCACTGATGGGGCTCAGCTACACCAAGAGCTGGTTTTGTGGCAAGTACCAATTCCCCAGCTTTCAGGTGGGCCAGACACTTTTACTTGGGTTCAGGATTCCGCCGGTAAATTCTCAAATGCTTCGGCCTGGGACACAATCCGGCGAAAAGCTAGCCCAGTTCACTGGTCTTCGTTCGTGTGGGACAAGGCCTTGGGCCCTAGACATCAATTTCTGCTCTGGCTGATAACCAAGAATCGTCTTCCAACTCAGATATATCTCATGACATTTGGCAGGATTCCCAACTCTGTTTATGCCTTGTGCAAGTCTAGGCCTGACTCTATTAATCATCTTTTTTTTTAATGCCATATCCCTAATGCTATGGCAAAATTTTGGGCCGCTAAATGCAACCTTCCATGGAACAACTCCTCTTGGCCGAATAATCTCCTCTGGGCTATAAACACTTTATCTGGAAAGGGATTCCATCGAGAGATAGCTCATTTCTCCTTTGGAGCACTTTGTTATATCATTTGGAAGACCAGAAATGAGATCCTCTTCCGTGGACACAATATCTATGTTCCTTCCATGAAACTATACCTTCTTAAGGTGGTAAAGGACAAAGGCCTCACTTACAAGTCGACTGAAGACAACCCTAGCAACAGAAGGATGCAGCGCAGCTGGGGGATTGACCCTCGGATTTTTGGAGTGGAGACGCCCTTGGCTTAAAATGGGTTTACTAAACCCTGTGCTCCTTGTTTTTTCTACTTTTCTTTTGGTGATTGTAGTACCCTACTACTCCAGTGATATGTAGTATTAGTGGAGTATGTGTGGTACCGTGCTCTCCCCCCATATGTACAATTCCTGGTCGATTCAATACAATCTTACCTTACCAAAAAAAAAAAAAAAAATAGGACCATCCTCGCATCTGTATTTTGCTATTTTTGTACGAATTTTTCTGTTGAGATTAGAGGTAGTGTCCTTCATGAACTTCGATTTTCACTCCTAAGACTATCATGTGACAAAATTTGAGAATTTTCAGATGTCATTAACATGATCATATTATCATGAACTTATCTCAAATTGCTGCTGCCCTATTATGTCCTGATGTATTACATCATGTTCTCCGATTTTTATAAAATCATATGTTGCTCTTCTGAGAAAACATTTTTCATGAAATTTGTTCTATATTGTGTGCTTAAGGTGTTCTAATTTTTGTGAAGTCAATTGTTCCATGGGTCATATTCAATTATATGTCTTTTGATCTGACGTCGTTATTTCTCCTGTTTTGCTTCCCATGAAGTATATTCGCTTTAGGATTTTTAGAAATTCATGCATGTGCAACCGACTTTTGATGTCTTCATCACTTTTAATCCCCATGCCATTAACTTTGTCCACAAAGAGTTTCAAAAATAAAATGACCATTCAATAACTGTTCGATGCTTGCGATCGTGCCTAGCGCATGTTGAATGAATGAAATGACTTGGTGTCAACTCACTAATTATCTAATTGGATGAGAACAAAGGTCTTCAAACCTGCTCACATATTTACTTTCAAATTCTATGCATGTGATTGATAGACACACTCAAAATTTTGATGCATGCTCATGGATTAGACTTAAGATTATACATTAGAACCTAATTTTAAGGAACTTATGGTGTTAACCACCATGAGTGAATACTAATAATGGCTAATAACCATAAGTCATGTATAATAATGAATGGGGTGATATTTTGTGTTACGTTTTGCATGTAATCTCGAAGGTCAACCTTGAGGCCAACTTGAATAGAGTTGATCATTGTTTATTTACCTTGTTGACTGGTTTTGTTTGCCTTTTTGCTTGGTTCAGTGTTTGTTTCAATTGTAATCTGTTCATTTTAGCATTAGTCAAGAATTAGAATAGATAAATAAAATGGTCTTGAAGACGGGGATGGTCCATGTCCATTTCGCCCATTTTCTCTTTGTACCATTCATTTGATACTAGACATATGTCTTGGGTTTTCCATTGTATTGTATAAAAACCCGACGAGTTGTGGGTTCTTGTTCTTTCCTTTCCTTCATTTGCCCCTCTTAGAAATGCATTTTTAGATTTACCGCTTTCTTTGATTATTTACTTACTACATCGTAATTTCAATTCAAATTGTTTGTCTTTCTTTTTTCATCTTTATAGAATTAAAATGGCATGAAATCAATATCCACACATAGTCACCTTTTCATTTGAACTAGCACGAAAAAGTAAAAAGACACGCATGATCACCTTAAGTAAAACATGATGATTGTTAGATTCTAAAAGGGTGCTAATAGAAACATTAGCATAACTCAAGTCGTCGAACCCTAGATCTTTAGTTGCGTAGAAATCTAGAGAATCCTCCCAACTCTCGATTGGGTTTTCTAGCAGCCCCCAAAATTGAGGCTAGTGGTGACTCCAAAACATTTTATCTTAGGTTGTTAATTAACTTAGATAAAATGAACCGGTCATGTGAGGTAAGAATTCTCAATCAAGATCCGCCACAATTTAGCATACTCATCGCTATGACCTTAGATGGGACAAAGTGATGATGTCCGTCTATGGAAGTACATTTGTAAGAGCTATTGTAGAGCACAAGTTTGGGTTGGGTTTACCGAGGTTTAGCATACTCGTAGCTACGACCATGAATAGGCCAAGTTGATGGCATCTGTTCATGGAAGTATCTTTGTAAGAGCGATCGAGGTAAAGATACCACTAAACTCACCTTTGTTTTTGTTTGCAATGTGAAGATTGGGTCACGACACTATCCCACTATCACACAAGGTGTGGGTTGGGAGAGTCTACGCTCACAATTGATGGATTTGATGGATATGATCTTCATTGATGATGTGTTCAAGTCATCTTTGACAATTTTCCATTTGAGGACCATCTCGTAAGTAAACACCCCTAAACCACCGTCCCTCATGACAAACGACTGTCGCCGAGGGTGGGTCACGACAAACATCAATGTTGTATCTATATTGTGTGACAACAACTATCTATTGTATTCCTCTTGTGGATGAGAGAATGAAATATTGACAACTAATCGCTTCATTTATAAAGAGCTTATACTCAAAGATGCTAAGTTAAACCTTTCGTAATGTATATGGCGGCATAACATACGAATAATTTGTATATGAATTACACAATGTATTTCATTTTTTCTTTTCTTTATTCAAGTCAGCATACTAACGCAGTGATATGACCTATACAAACCCACGTATAGATCTCCTTTCACACTCTAATTCTCTCTGGGAAATTGCCACATTAACCGATAAATTTTAGTCCAAATTAACCTTTACAAATCACTTTTGCCCCAAAGTCACGGGACTCTTATCTCTATGTAAGTATATATACTCAATCCACTCAATAGCTAATTTGACCTTTTCAAATCACAGCTACTCATGGAAACAAACAACAATTAAGAAAGCTAAACCTATTTTAAGCCATTAGCTTTTTAAAAATACACAAACGGAACATAACAAGGTAGAGAAAATCCTAACTTACATATATTAGTAAAAGCAACTTAACAGGTTCGTCTAGTTTGGCTGGAGCCTATCTTTAAGTTATACGAGTAGTGGTCCCGGTGGTGAAGCCCAAAGGAGTAGTGAGTCCATTGGTCAGCTCTGGTTGGAAACTAGGTGGTATGAGTGCAAATATGTTAAAATGAGTTTATTAAGAAGATCAATATCTTCCTATAGTTATATATCACAAATATTTTCAGATCAGGGTCATATATATAGAAAATAAATAAATAGAAGATTTTAACAAATCAACAGAAAATTGAGAAATTTCTAAAGTCCACTTTAATCAAATTTCGAACACCAGAAATTCGAAATTACAATATTTTATCATTTTTTCAATCCAATATGGCTCAACGGCACTTTAACTCAACATACATGGCACAAACAACATTGCTAAACATGTTTGCCCCAATTTAAAACACTAGTTCATGAAATAAAGAACAAAAATCACTGTGCGTAGGGTTTAGGCCGGATCTCGTCAGTGATAGCTAGCTAGTAGATGTGGATGGCGATGGTTGGGTATGGATAGCGGCTTATCCACATCGGTACATTCTTCCATAATGGTGCCCTCATCCACAAAAGCTTCGACAATGCTTGAAATAGAATTTGACATGAGCAGCGTTTCAGACTTGAAAGGAAAGGACGATTATAGAAGGGAGGCTTAGGAAGAAAGAAGGAACAAAGAGTGTAGTGGCCAGTGAGCCAAACTCGAGACAGGCTGTGTTGAGACAAATCCACCATTGCGACACTCTATAAGGAAAAATATTTATTGCAATTGCATCTGTCACAAAGCAATAGGAACGTTTGAAATTGAGACCAAAAGAAGAGGACGATGAAGAAGAATAGAGCAAATTACTCATACAAATCTTGCCAAGCTTCAAGATCTAGAGCCATGGTCACAAGCGACAATGGCTCCAAATATGGAATTTGGCTAGTCGAAATTTGAAGCATCGATCATGCATAGCAAGGACAATGGAGGGGCGTCATGACTTATACACATAGAAGTGTGGGCTTAGATGTAATGCTAGTGACTCTACCACTGTAACATGGCAAAGACGAGAGGAGGCACAAAGGTTGGTGACGAGGCCTTCACATGGAAGAGAAGTGATGCATGAGCTTCTGAATTAGCTCTATCAACCAACTCGGCACCATCAATACTCATTTAAACCAATAAAGAATTTGGGCATAATGTGCTTTGGTGGTTCAAAAAATAAGTTACCGAGTCAAGAGTTACTAACAATTAGAGAGTTACCGAGTGAAGAGTTACCGATACTTCTCAATATAATATTAGTCACTAATTTCAAAGTTTATCAACAATCTATTAATGGAAGGCTATACTAGACAATTTCCATGCATATTTGATAAGTTTTTAACATGGTTATCTTCTTATCAAGCTTGGTGGACAAATTTTGAAGATAATAAACAAGATTGAAGAATCAAGAATACAAGTTCCTGTGTTATTAATTGCATTTCTAAGCTCGTAGAAGTCTTTAATGTCATATAAGTTTCAAGAGTCAAAGTTTTAAATCCCTAGGCTATCTATTATGCTTTCTAGTTCCCAAGTCCTTTAGTGTTTTAGTAGTTCCCTAGATATCATTTCTTCTATAAATATAGGAAGACTCTCTTTGTAAAAGGAGATGAGTTTGATGAATGAATATACATGAGATTTCTTCTATATAAGTGAATATCTTCGGAGAGTGGATAAATCCTATATTGATCTCTTTATCCTTGGAGAGTGGATCATTCCTCGATAGTGAGCAAGAAACCTTTTATCATTTGCCGGTAGATTTCCTCTAGGATTTGGTGGTAAACTTCTCCTATCTCAAAGTTCTTTATCCTTGGCGGGTGGCTTAATTGAAATTGAACTCAATTAAAGTCGCGAGACACCAATTAATTTAATTTTCATGCCTAGGGAAACTTATTGTATCCAAATTGACCCTTAATCGATGACAATATTTTCATCAAAATTAAATTGAGGGCCAATATCCAAATTGAACCTCAATTCATCAAATTAAACCCTAATCATGAATGGATCAACTTGAATTTTTTGAATTAGAACTCAACAACCCTATTTTCTTAAGGCCTAGAAAGCTAAATTTCTCAATCAATGAGTTAGTAAGTAAATTTACTATAATCGACCCCAAATTTGAACTTATCTTACAAAATTGAGTAGTATGGGGGTGTTACCTCACAAATCATGAAGAATCAATTCAGACCTCTAATTAGGGGCAAAAGTGTCAATTCACATGTTGCTTTGCCTAATCCCAAAATTGCTTAAACGACTAGATGGGTAATTGTCTCTAGATTAAATGTTGTAAAAGGAACTAAGCTTAATTATGACTAGAATGAAAGTAATTTCATTTTTGGTTGATTTTAAACCTGAAACCGAAAAATTCGGAAAACAAGGTTCTTAATTGATTTTTGAAAAATTCTCAATGCTAAAGTCAAATTGAAGTTAAAATGAAAGTAATTTCATTGTTGACTTTTACTAGGAGTTTAATTTCAGAGTTAAATCTTTGAATTTTTCTAAAATTTCCACTTTTAAAGTGAAATTAAATTCAAAATGAATATTTTGGTGCAAAAAGCCAAAATTTGACCTAAGGTTGACTAGAAAGTCAACTCGAAAGTTAGTGATTTGACTTTTTAGGTTTTTTTATGTAATGAAAAGAAAGTTGCTTTTTAAAGCTAAGGCAATAAACAGAATTGAAAAACGACACTTTTTATTCAAAAAATGGGTCTCGTCGTGATTGAGAACCCCTAATTCGGTTTTTCTATTTTTATCGACGCATCGACTAAAAATCAAGTATCAACAATCATGTGAATCTTTTCAATGAACCAAATGTTGAAGCTATATGACGTAATTCTTTTAGGTCCCAACATATCTTCGTCTAAGAGATTTGGATCAATGGGGTAAATTATTTTCTCTACTAATTCATTATTCTCATTTTGATCTTTTCTTTACTTCACTTGTTATATGCATAATTAATATCATTGGTGTTAATTTTAGATCACCCGAGAGTCCTTTTAGAGCAATTGGACTTTAGCGAAAGGAATGATATGCCAATTCATTGGACGATAATTTTGGTATTAGTTGTAGAGCCAACGTTTTAGGTGTTTTTCCATCTTTAAAATTTAATAGATCTTATAATGACATTAATAAAAAAATTTAGTAAGTGATGATATTTTTCTATTTGAAATTATTTATATTTTAGTATTTAATTTATTTATTTTTTGGTAAGGTAAGATTATATAAAACAATCAGAGAATTATACAATAGGGGGGAGACACGGTACTAACAACCACTCATCTGGACAACAAGTCCTAGAGTAGAAGGGTACCACAGTCCCAAATGGAATATATACAAAAGGCTAGAAGCCCAAGGAACTAAGAGAGCCTAAGCCATCCTATACTAAGTCATGGACGGCTCCACTCCAAAAATCTGAGGTTATATCCCCTAACTACGCAGCATCCTTTGGTTTCTAGGGTTGTCTTCAACCAATTTGAAAGTTAGGGCTTTATCCTTGACCACCTTATGGAGGTATTGCTTCATGGAGGGAATACAAAGGTTATGGCCACTGAAAAGGATGTCATTTCTGGTTTTCTAAATAATATGGCAGAGAAAACCAAAGGAGAAAAGTGATATCTCCCGGTAAAATCCTTTTTCGGACTAAAAATTAGTGGCCCAAAGTAGATATCCGACCAAGAGGAGTTGCTCCAGGGGGAGATTACACTTGGCAGCCCAATAATTAGACAGAGAATTAGAGATGCAGCAAGCAAAAAAGAGGTGATTAACTGAATCCAACATAGAGTTGCAAAAAGCGTAGGCCGAATTAGGAATTATGCCATAAGCCATAAGATATATCTAAGTGGGAAGGCAATTTTTGGTAATAAACCAGAAAAGAAATTGATGTCTAAGGGTCAAAGTCTTGTTCTAGACAAAAGAGGACCAATGAACCAGGTTGGATTGGCGCCGGATTGTAGCCCAAGCCGAAGCTATTGAAAATTTTCCGGAGGAGTCCTCCAACCATGTGAAGGTGTCTTAACTGAGTGAAAAATGGGGAATCGGTATTTGCCACAGAATTAGCTCTTGGAGTAACTCGGTCCCTTCCGAGGAATATAGGTCATTTACTCTCGCTTGTCTATGAAGGTCCGATTGGTAGAAAATTGATTTTTTCTTTCTTCATACTTAAGAAAATTGATTCTATGGGCCCTCTTATGATGTCTTTCAATTAGAGCTTGCAATAAGGAGACATAGAAGTCCAAAAAAAAAACATTAAAAGTCGAAAAACCGGTTGAGGAAGTTTATGTTTCCATAGAAAAAGTCTTGTGGGTAACCTTTACCATCACGCCGTTATTCTACGGATGACCGTCATGCTAACCGCTCCCCTTGGTATACGTACACACTAGAACACTTCCGCATGTTTCGACAGGTGACACGCCTCAAGAATTTATCTATGAAAGATCGTTGAAAATTGGATGATGGCATCGTCTTTTGGTGCAAGAGCTCGTTGCTAGAATGAACATACTCTATTATAGGTAGCTGTTAGAAATTCTAAGTGCGTACCAATATAGAGTAAATGACTCACATAATATATTCATCCGCAACACTCGGAGGAACGTACAATAGTCACGAAGAAAGCAACTTGCGAGTAGTGAGGAATGTACGCTAAGAAAGTAACTCGCAAGTCGAAGGACAATGAAGGCGGTACATTATTCTGCCCAAGTTTGACATGGCAAGGGGGAGGCCAGAGCAGGATCTTGGAGATATGCTGGAACATCTACATTTTCAAGTAACTCGGATCAATCGACTACGCTCGGAATTTCTTCCTTTCTTCGAAAGGCCAGCTTATTTAGCATCTTCATAACACCAGATACAATCAAAACCTTAATATGACCTCTCCTTGGTGGAAGCCTCTTCTTCCAATTCTTGAGTTTCTCTGTCGGTCCATCACCTACAGGCTTAGCGAATAAGCACATATTTTCAGCAGATGGAGACTCTGGAGTGATGGTTTGAGAATTGGGTAGAGAGGAGGGCTGAATTGGGGGTGCTATATATTCTAACTTTGGAGGTTAGAAGCGTTGACCTGCCACTTTAGTCAAGAGAAAGAAGCTACCCGAGATGCAGCATTCATGATATTGCTCATTAACTGGCAAAATACGCAACAGTGGAAACAGTTTTGGGACCAGTATGCTCACATGTCCTTGCATGGTATAACTATTGAATTTTTAAGTGGTGCACTTGAAGACAAAAAAAAAAAAATGTTGTTGATTTTGAGTGAAACGAAAAAAAAAAAATTCAGGCTATAGAACTGGCTTTCTGCTTTCCTTACAAGAGGGAAAGCAGTAAGAAAGTCGAGAATTTTAGAGAGAGCTTTTTCATGTTGCAAATCGAATTTCTATCATAAGAATAACCTAATACAGAAATAACATGACGTGTACTTAAAATGCCAGAAGAATATGCTTGTCATTAACGTTCTGGGTACTAAAGACACAGAAATGAGACAAGGTTTAATATTTGTTGTCATTATTGAATCTGGTGTGAAAGCATATTTTGGTCAAGTCGTGCAAAGGATAACCATATCATGCAAGTCGTGAATGATATCCCACAAAAATCTTTCAAAGATACAATCTAGATTCTTTTCTACTACACAACCAATCTATGGTTAAGTTCAAAGTAATGTAACAGGATGGGCCCTGTTTGCAAATTCTTTTATATCTACAGGATTCAGTGTATCCCCTGAAAAGGACCTCTAGGTGGGAAAAAGCGGATAAGCATTAACGTTTTGTGTCTTGAATAAAGAAGTTGAATTTCGAGAAGACCCAGTAGGGAAGCTATTGACGACATATGGGGCCCTTTTGCCACTAAGTATGTGCTAATTTACAGTTAAAGATCACATTTAGAGAGATATATGTGAGAATTACAAACAAACCTGGTTCCTCTACTGAAGATCAAACTTGAAGGCTTTCCGAAAGCCTGTCGGGATTGTCGATCTGCTTCGCTCATGGATTCAGATCAGCCAATCAGAGTTAAACTGTAGTGCCAACCGCCAGTACAAAAACTCTTGGCAAACGTCTTCATTCTGTCGATGGCCATGGAGAATAATGAACAGATGGGAAAACTCACTATTAGACTAAAAACAATGCTGAAGATCCCAAATTTCTGGGTAATATGTTAAGTTGAAGCCAATGACATCAATGGGCCTAACTATGGAAGAAAATCTTAATACTCCACCCACTGCATCGGATTAAGTTTCTTGCATTTTGTCCTAAAAAAATCGTACTTGATTGTAGTTAAAGTAGTTCGCAATGTATGTCAGCACAATGAGTAATATAAAAATAACATGTGGCTTTTTTAAGATAAAAATGTGCAGAATTTATAATGGTGTCATTTTTGTCGCAAGGATGAAAGTTTTTTTTAGTCTTAAAAGGTTATCGTATTTTTAGAATTTTTTTTAGACAATTGAGATATTATATGTTAATTTTGTCTCTCTTTTTTCAAAAAAAAAAAAGAATACTTGACCAAAAATACCCTTATATTTTAAGCTAATTTCCCTAAAAACCCACACAGAACCCTAATCACACATTCCCTCTCTCTCCTCCATTACGATGTGCATCAGCGATTGCGCCCCACCACGATCAACTACGCGCTGCCTCTTGCCGCTTGGCTGTCATGCTCGATAGTCGTACCCTAATGCGGAACTATCTATCTCCATCTTTAGTCCTGGCCCTACTGCGAATTAGGTCGAGGGCTCTCTCATGTAGTGGCCTAGTCTTAGGCAACTCTAGATCCGGGGTCACCTAAGGCTAGGGATTCTTGTGACTCTCCCGAATTTGGTCTTTGCATTCGGAGAGCAAGATGAGAAACATGTTGAATGTGGATCAACAATTCTCAATTAGCGTGAATTCTCTCAAATCCTTACCTCAAATAACATTGGAAGTTTCATTTTAATTGATTAACCTATGATAGTTCTATCATACGAGAGAGTTGCCATTACCCAATTAAAGCTGATTAGGAGCCAAGTGAGATATGGAAGAATATCTTATTTTGTATGCAACTAAAGATCTAAGTACCAGGGCTTAATTACACTGGCTTATTGAACTAATGTTATTTCGATACCCTAACTTGATTAATTTGTTAGCTAAGTGTCATGAGCCGATTGATCTAGAGTTCTCTTTAACCGATGCGGCCTTAGGATTTCTCTCAAGCAGCCTTTCCCAATCAACTCACAAGAATTTTAGAGAGAGGAAATCTAGAGAGAGAGAAGCTCTAAATTTTATTACTCTTATAGAATGAAATGGTATAAATGAGGCAAATGAGACCCCTATATATATATAAGTATAGGCAAACCGTATCCGTAGATCTCTCTTAGATCTAACGGTAAAGATTGTATCTCCCTAACTACCACCTACCTACCTTAATTACATAGGTGTACAATTACCGTATCGCCTGCCCCTAAGAATATTCTAGAAGACTCAAGAAGACCCTAGGATATCGGTTGAGGGTCACTCGTTCCAATGATCGGTCATAGTGTTGTGCATAAACCCTCTTGGACCGTTCATATCTTTGAGCCGTGACATTCTCCTCCACCTAATCGGGCGATATCCTCGTCACGTCTTTGGCATGGTATGCTTCAATTTGCTTCTTGAATTGCCAAAAAGCATCCGCAGGTTCCCAACTAACTTCACTCTCTGGAAGACCCTTCCATTGAACCATGTATTCCCGTTTCGGCGCACAATACCCTTTCCGTATAACTCGGTCCACCATGATGTAGTCGACTTCTCAATCATATGAGGTCTTCGCTCCCAATGGTGCCCATTAAGACTCCCCTCAGTTCAAATCTTCATCATCTACATGAAAAGGTTTGAGCATACTCACATGGAAAACCGGATGTACCTTTAGTTTAGGTGACAACTCCAACTTGTATGCGACCTTCCTGACCCATTAAAGCACACGAAATGGCCCTTCGTAGCGTCGAATCAGCCCCTTGTGCATGTCCTTGTATCGAATAACCGCGTGTAGTTTAGCCAACATTAGGTCCCTGACTTGGATCTCCATGTGCCGACGCTTTTGATCTGCCCATTTCTTCATGCGCTTCGAAGCCTTGTGTAAGCATGCCCTCACCAAGTCCACTTGCTCCTACCAATCTTTCGCAAACTTGAAGGTGGGAGGGCTACTGCCCTTGTAGCCCGATGCAACCGCACTTGGGATTTACGGTTGTTGTCTCGTCATGATCTCGAACGAGCTTTGATCGATGGACTCGCTCCGGTGTAAGTTGTAAGAAAACTGGGCCACGTCGATCAACTTTGCCCAATTCACTTGTGTCATGCTCACGTAGTGACGAAGGTAGATCTCCATGAGTACATTGATCAACTCTGTTTGACCATCGGTTTGGGGATGCAAACTTGTAGAGAAGTTCAACTCCAACCCCAGCAGCTTGAAGAGCTCTGTCCAGAACCGTCCCATGAATCAGGGATCACAATTGCTCATGATCGTTTGTGGTACTCCCCAGTACTTGACCATGTGCTTTAGAAAAAGCATGGCCACCTCCTCAGCCAGGCAATCCTTTGTTGTAGGCACGAACGTCGCGTACTTGGAGAATCGGTCGACCACCAACATAAGTGTCCAACACCCTTCGAACTTTGGTAAGTTGACAATGAAGTCCATGGAAACACTCTCCCATGGATGAGTGGGGATGGGAAGTGGCTCCAGAAATCCTGGCGACTACCGTTGCTCGAGCTTGTCTTATTGGCACAAGAGACAAGTCTTCACATACACCTCGACGTCGTCCCGCATCTAAAGCCAATATCACTGCTTTTCAACAAGTGTCAATGTACGATGGATCTTTGGATGACCCGCCCACTTCGAATTGTGGCACTATCATAGTACTTCCCATGGAGTGGCACGTGTAGTCACCGTCCCTTGGTGTAGAGAAGTTTATCTTCACACCAAAATTGATGAGTCTTGCCCTCTCACGCATACCTCAGGAGTCCTTGAAACCTTTGATCGTGCTTGAGCCCCTCCTTGATACGGTCAATCCATGGACAACTCGATCAACTTATGAGGTTTGCTAGCTCCGCCTTTCGACTTAGTGTGTTCACTACAAAGTTAGCCTTCCCCAGCTTGTACTCCAACACATAGTCGAATTCCGCCAAGAAATCCTGCTATTAAGCTTGCTTCGAACTCAGCTTCTTTTGTGTCTAAAAGTAACTCGTGGCCACATTGTCCGTCCTTACGACGAACTTGGCTCCCAGGAGATAGTGCCTCCATGTCCTAAGGCAATGGACCACCGCAGTCATCTCCTTCTCTTGAACGGTATACCAACACTCGGTATCGTTCAACTTATGAGAATCGAATGCAACCGAATGGCCATCCTACATGAGAACACTACCAAAAGCATAATCGGAAGCGTCAATCTCTACCTCGTAAGGTTTAATGTGATCGGGCAACACCAGTATCGGCTCCTCGGTCATGGCTTACTTCAATCGATCAAACGCCTCTTGGCATCAGTTTGTCCACTCCCACGACTTCTCCTTATTCAGCATGTCCGTGAGTGGCACTGTGATGCTCAAGTAACTTCGAATGAAGCGCCGATAGTAGTTGGTGAGGCCAAGGAATGACCTCAACTCTGTCACCCTGGTTGGCGGCTCCCATTCAACTATAACTTGGATCTTGGCCCCGTTCATTCAAACTCAACCACCCCCGACAATGTGCCCTAAGAATGAAACTTCTCTTTGGGCAAAGGCACACTTCTCGCACTTCACATATAGCTCGTTATCACGAAAGACTTGGAAGACCTGCCTCAAGTGCTCAATGTGCTCCTTTAGTGTCCAGCTATATACAACAATATCGTCAAGATAAACCACTACGAACCAATCGAGGAACGGATGGAGTACCATTGTTCATCATGATGCAGAAAGTAGCCGGAGTGTTAGTGAGACCGAATGGCATGACGAGGAACTCATACGATCCATATCGTGTCACACATGTGGTCTTCGACTTGTCCCCTTCAGCGATCCAAACTTGATAGTAACCCGATCAAAGATTAAGCTTGGTGAACTATCGTGCTCGTCCAAGTTGATCAAAAAGACCGCAATGAGAGTGATTGGGTACTTGTTTTTCACAGTGAGCTTGTTCAACGCCTGGTAGTCAATGCACATCCACAGTGATTTGTCATGCTTCTTTTGAAATAGGATCGGCACACCGAATGGAGCCTTGGACGGCCAAATATAACCTTCATCAAGCAGCTCCTTGAGTTGGTTCCTCAGTTCTTCCAATTCAGGGGGTGCCATGTGATATAGTGCTATGGTAGATGGTCGAGTGTTGGGCACTAACTCGATCCAATGATCCACCTCCCTTCAAGGTGGGAGTTTCTTGGGCAACTCGAATGGCATCATATCTTAGAATGACTTGAGGACTTGAGCCACTTCAGTCGGAATATCTTTCACATTGTCCCTATTTTCCTCAACCTTCAATGTTGACAGGAGTGTCAACTCACTCTTCCAAACTCCTCTTAAGAGTTGCATGGCCGACAACATTTTCCGATCGCAACCCGATGCGCGATGGATTGGAATCATGCATTGACACCGCTTGTCCAGAATACAAATGCAGTCCGCAAATGATAGAACACCAACATTAATTCTATCGAAGAATCTTAGACCTAGCACAAAGTCATAATAGTCTAGGGGGGATTACCTCGATATTTTCCTTGCTTGACCATGAACCGAGGTGAAGCTCCACGTCCCTAGCCACGCTGCTAGATGGGACCTCATTGGAGTTCACTGTCTTAAGCCAACCAGCTCATTTTCAACTCGAAGATTGAGCTTCTCCGTGGCCTCTTGGGATATGAAGAGGTCAGATGCCCCGTATCTATGAGCACACTCATCACATCCACAAACATCATTCCCTTAGACTCTTTGGCCTTCTTCGTCTTAAGAGAACTGAGGATTCACAACGAACCCAATTGTGACTCCTCTATAGGCTCATCTTCTTTGCAAAGGGCTGCTAGCTTGGCCTTATTCAAGTAATCTCGCACCATGTATGGACCGTCACAAAACAAGCATTTGTAAGTGCATACCTTCCTTTGTCCTCTGCTGCTTGACTCCGCATGAACCTGAGAAGAGCCTGCCGGTGGTTTGCCTCCATTCAAGCAATTGATCTTCCTCGATCTCCCCCACCATTGGCCTTGTCCTTCAGACGAGAGTCCGGCTTGGATGTGGAAGGTGTCTTGTATTCCACAAGCGATTCGGCCATGGTTATGACCATCGTGAGGTCTCTCATGTTGCACCGCTTGAGTTCCTGCTTGGTCCACGGCTTAAAACTGCTCATGAATTGGTGGTACGCCTCATTGTCACTCATCAAGAAGATTTGAAGTAACAACTCCGAAAACCGCTTGATATAGTCGCGCACCACACCCTTTTATTCAAACTATTTTAGTTCATCCCGAGCATCCTCCTCTACGTACAAAGAATAATACATTTGTCAGAACTCCTCGACGAATCTATTCCATGTCATGATAGGATCACCACTCCTACCATCCGACCAACAACACCACCACAACAATACATTATCAACTAAGTACATGGATGTGATATTTACCCGTATAATGTCATCGTTGATCCCCCTGACTTGGAAGTATTGTTCCATGTACCACAAGAAGTTGTCCACATCTTTCACCACCCACGAGCCATTGAACTTGTCCGGCTTGGGTCCATCCGTTCATGGACCAGCATGTACCATGACCACCCCATTCATGTGTGCCGCTTCTAATTCAGCAAGCTTCCCTTGAGTTCTACTATCTCCGCGCTCATGGCCACTATCATTGCCTCCAAGATTTCCTCCTGTTGTTCCAGCTCCAACCTTGGGGTCCCCAACAACTTGCCTTGGAGCTCTCCCATGTCGGTCTTGAACTCTTGCACCTCGGCCTTAAACTCCTCCTTTTTGACTTCCACTCCTTCGACGGTCTAGGTCAGGTCATCGACTAATCCTTAGATCTTGATGGCAAATAGCTTTACCTTCGTCACCCGACAATCCAAATCCCCTAGAACATCCCTTAAACTGGAACCAACACGGTTCTTCCTTCCCTCGTTGCCTTTCTCGACAGCCCTTCCACGATCCTCATGATCAGCCTGCAGCACAATCAACACCTCAGGACAGGAATTATCCATTACACCTAGGAACGAACTCACTCTAATACCACTTGTCATAGGCCGATTGATCTAACATTCTTTTTAACCCGTGCAACCTTAGGATTTCTCCCAAGCAACCTTTCCACTCAACTCACAATAATTCTAGAGAGAGAAGCTCTAGATTCTATTACTCTTGTAGAATGAGATGGTACAAATGAGGGGGAGAAGACTCCTATATATATAAATACAAGGCAAACTGTATATGTAGATCTCTCCTCAATCTAACGGTAGAAATCGTATCTCCCTAACTACCACCTACATGCCTTAATTACATAGGTGTACAATAACCATATCGCCCACCCCTAGGAATATTCTAGAAGACTCAAGAAAACCTTAGGACTTAAGGATATCGGTTGAAGGTCGCTTGTTTCAAGGATCGATTACAGCATCATGCAAAAACCCTCTTGGACCGTTCATATCTTCAAGCCATGACATAAGTGTCATAAGCATTCCTTTATCCAATTATGAGTCCTAGAGTTATTTTCCACTAAGTGACCAGATGTTTTTATGGATCCTAGTACATGTTCTAACCATTCCATCAAGCTAAACGAAATAAGAGAAAATCAATAAAGGAAATGGCAGAAAAGGATAACAACAAACACGTCAAAAATGGTAATTAAATGTAGGTAATGACTAAAGTACGAAAAGTAACCTAATACAATGTCATGCACAAAATATTACATGACAATATTATGACCCTCGAGACATGATCCTTATTATTGGGCTGAACCACTCGGGCCCATTTAGCCGCCATGGTCGATCCCCTCCCTGTTTCAATAATTACAAGAGTGTCATTTTGATTAATTACTAAATTACCATGACATGTCATCAATCGAAGTGAGAGCCCATCTTAGTCATTTTTAAGTCTCTTGATCTAGACCAGCTAGAATGTCCTGTCACCTATCCTTGGCATCAAATTTCAGCCAAGAGCATTCTTTAACCATTAAGCATTAAATCAAGGCCCCTAGATCAAGAGATGAGTTGTATGGTCTAGATTAAGATGGAATTTAAATTTTCCCACCAAAATTGAACAACAAAACTTCTTTCTTACGCTCTAACACTAGTGAAGGAAAAGACAAAAGTCTCTCTTTCTCTCTCTCTACGCCAATCTCCCATCACCCTGGAATTTCGCCTATTCCGATTGATTGCTGGTCTCCTCCCGTCGGACAACTCTTACAACCAAGTTCCCTTAGGCGTCCTCTAATCTTGCCATGTGGTCACTTTCCTCTAATGTCGCCGGAGGTTTGCTTGATTGACCAATTTTGATAGTTGCTCACTGGAATTGGAAATTCAAGGTAGGTACTCCAATTTCTTGTGATCAATTTCACGTGATCATCCAATGATGCAAGGATGAACATAGTTTAAAATTGAAGAAAATTCTTCAATATATGTTTGATTCTAAGCTAGGATGTGAAGAAAATCGATATAGTCAAAATGAAATTGTCTAGAACTAAGGATTACTAGCCGAAATCATGAATCGATTGCATGTTTGAAGAACCCAAGGGTTTCAATCACTTAGCCAAGCCCCTCTAAATGAGTATGGATGTTGAAATTAATGCTAGCATGTCGATTAAACTTAATTGTACATGTTTAAAGTATTGTATAAGAGTTAGTTCCAGTATAGTTGGATTTGCATGTTCAATTTATCTTAGGATTCAAGCCTAGCTGATTTCAAGCTTTAAGATCGATGTACATTAGTTGAGAGAAGATTATGACTCGAATTTCAACAGAATAGTTTCAAAATGTTCATATATTCTGGAAAATCACTTTGAGTATAGTTGAATATTGCTTGAATGTGTTTAAATGTTCAAAGTGATTTCTGGAAAAATCGGGTCCTGACTGACCTCCGCTTGTTCATCGATTTTTCTAAAAAACACTTTCAAATCTGGAAAATTAGCTTCCATAAAATTTTCAGCTGAGATCATAAGCTTTCCAGTGATATGAAATTCATCAAAATAAGAGTTCATTTCGTTGATCCGAAGCTTGTTCAAAGAAGACAAAGAAAACTGCCTTTGGTCTGAAATTTTTGCTCCCTTGTCAATCAAATGTGTTTTGTAAATTATAAAGGAGGACCTTTTTTGCAAAAAATTAAATAAAAAAAGTTGTAGAGGGCCGATGTCCTTCCAGTGATGCTGATCGCTGGAAAAAATACCCATTCAGTCTGTCCAGTCTAGGGGTTTTCAATGCTCCCAATTGGAAGGTAACATGTTTTATTTCCTCTAGTGTAACATCACCTATTAATGTCTGGTTCATCTCCTCTGTCACTAAACAAGGTAGTTGGTCTAGCACTGGCTGAATGTGACAATCCCCCACTGAAGTATAGAGTTCTCTAAAGTACGCGGTAGCCATTTGTTGAATCTGATTTTTGTCTCGTGTCCACTCGCCACTTGAGTTTTTTAGTATAGTAATTCGATTTCTCTGTCTCCTCTGCACCGTAGTAGCATGAAAGAATAAGTTGTAGAGGGGGGTCTTGAACTATAAATCTAGAAAATTTCATAAATTTGAATAAGTTTTGGTTGGGTAATTTGATCAATTTCATATAAGGTCAGATTTGGTCTTAAAAACTGTTCTAATTAAAGTCTGGGATGTTCATTGCATGTTTGCAAAAAGTTCAAAAATGAAAGTTGAAGAGAACATGCAGGGCTAGCTGTCCTTAAAATTTGGCGCCAATTGGAGCTGGTTTGCTATTTTTTCCCACCTTTTTTAAAAACTGAGTCCAAACCAAGTTGGATCCTGAGAGGGCAAGTAAAATTGAATAAACTCACTTAATTGGTTCACAATTGGGGAAAATGGTCAGAATAAGAATTAAACTGAAAATCTTAAGCTTTCGCTTGCATTTGGAATTTCTAAAATTAGAGTATTAAAGCCCTTAATTGGATTAAAACATAATTAGTCAGAAATAGGGGAAAAACAAATAAATAACCCTCTTGGGTCACTAATTGATTTTATGGTTTCTAAGGCTAATTAGCTTAACTGCATGTTTAATTGAGCTCATATTGATTGGGTGTATGCAGGCTCAATTGACATTAGTAACATATAATTCTTTGGAGGGTAGTTTAGGAAAGGAGATTAAAGCTTAATTAGGCTCTTTGTAACTTAGCCTACCGCTTTGTGAAGTGCAAGTGGAGGCTTATTATCACTTAAAATTAATTAATCAGTCATTAGTTCTATGAGGTGGATGGGTGATTGAGTTGCATGATCAACCTAAAATTCTCGAATCAAATTCGAGTTCTTGTTTGTTGATTGAATTTCGTGAGCCTATTGATAGCTTGAGTGATTGTATGAATGAAATCAAAATCGGCAATCAATGGCTAGAGGCACGAGGCGGCAGGCGAGAGCCTTGGGGAGGCAATCCATGGTGGCAGTTCGAGGAATTTTAGGCTAGTTTAGTACTAATTAGTCAGTTTAGCCTATAGACTTAGACTCTAATAATCAAATTAGCTTAGCAAATTAAGTAAAACCAATTAGACTTAGGATCATTTTCATAATAAATAATTTGTCTAACATACATTAGTCCCATCACCTAATTAAATTATTAGATTTAGGCTCGCCCTAATCTAGTTCAAATTTTATGATTAGTCTCTAAAATCAAACTTATGGGAGTTCATATCCCAAGGCTTACAACAAGGCAATGTATATTTTTTTGCCTGACATAGTATCAGGTCAACCTTATAGAGATTGCTTTAAAACATGGTTATGTAATAGTCTTTGCCCGACAGGTATTGAATTTTCCATTATCGCACTCTTTCATGCTTTAGATACATCGGGTGTTTAATTCCACAATTTAAATACATCGGATGTTCTTTTTCTTTTAGATCGGTTAGGATTACAACTCTTGGAATCATAACCAACGAAAAAGAACATTTGCATGAACACTTAGTGACTTGATCATATTTGGTAAAAATGTGTTTGATCACTTAGATGAACATCCCACCGAGTTATAAGTACCAAAAGGCACTAATTAGATTAGATGATTAGCATAATCAAGTCCCTGAACTTAGAAATTTTTGATTGCGTAGAAACAAGACAAAATTACATGTCTCATTTGGTTTTTAGCCAACCTTGAAAAGACTAGTGACAACTCCTATAATCTTTTAGGCTAAATTGAACTTTAAAATGAAATCTAACTTTATGCGAGATATGGGTTTGGAAGAGCTCGTGCCTAATCATGATTTGTCGAATTGCCTTAGGTAGTTATCTAAAACTCATCCCTTTTCTCCCTTGATGGAAAAGGAAGGTCGCAACATGGATCGCTCTGGGTCCACAACCTCAGCATCGCCTTGTTTGGAGTCGTGCGATCTTGACAACTCATTGCCTCTAGTCGCATGACCTCCACGACAAAATGTTGCCTCTCTTTCAGCCTTCACCTAAGCTATTAAGCCTTCAGGCTTCATTGAAGGGCCAGATTTGTGCATACATTTTCTTATTTCTCTTTTTTTCTTTTATAAAGTCCATACAAGCTTGTGGCAAATAATGTTTACCAAATCCTATTTGCATTTTATGAAACTCCTTTGGTCCAAAATTCTTTGCATTTATGCAAAGGCTTTTCCCAAATACTCTCCCAAACACACTCTTTCACGCTCCTTCCATTACACAATAACAAGCAATTGATGGACCTATGTTTTTCCCTCTTTATGTACTACATTGCCAAACACCCCCCCCCCCTCTTAAAGAACAAGCGATCACTACTTACTAAAGCTTGACGATGCCTGTCAACTTTGCATGTTTGGCACACCTCAAAATAGTACTAAAAGTTTTTAACTCGGGGCAAGTCAAGAGATCATAAGTAAAAAGCAAGCCAAATTTAATGTTAAGCTTGTCGGCCTCCTTCCCATCCTAGGTGTTTCCACTTACGAGGACTGCCCATGATAGTGTCCTAATGGAGCGCCCTACCAAGCTGCACACCTAATTTTAACGTCCCAGGCCCGAAAGGCTTTTTATTTATCTACCCAGCCAATTAGAGAATACAAAAGACAGAGGGGGTTCCACCTCTCGGGGGTTCTTTCCCCTTATTTCTTCCTTGAGCCTTTTAAGGACATGCTCAAATCCACAACTTTGCATATTTGGCACAACTCGAAATAATACTAAAAGTTTTTAACACAAGCATACATGAAAATCATAGTCCACTAGATGATGTTTTCCCCAAGACTACATATGGAAGATTTTTCGACATCATGAGTCATGAGGAATTATTAGGTATGCATATTACGCATCCCGTTGGATCCAACGATGCATACATAACACACTTATTGAATACTTCCACATATCTTGTCAAGTGACATGCCTCAAGAAATTATCTATGAAAATTCCCATTATAAATATAGGCTCACCGTATTCCCCACTCCTCAAATAGATTTAAACAGCCCTATAGTTTAAATGGTCTAAAATAGCCCTGATTGAGCCCTCATTAATGGTAAGATTGATGAAAGAGGAAAATATATCTTTAATAGGATCGATCAATTTAATATTTGTTATTAACCTTTCCTACACAGTTGTTTCTTCTTATTTTGTGTTCAAATTGGAGCAGCGTACACGCTTTTGTTACAAAAATCATCTAGGATTCTAGTATTTGAATTAATTAAATGATCGAGCTCCTTAACAAAATAAAGTCCAATCTGGAATAACTTATTGTAGTGTATAAATTAATTTTTTTTGGTTCTATTAGTGTATAATTCTTTAGTTCAATTTTTTCTTAGGAGAATTCTTTGTTAAAGTTTTGAACTCTTTACGATTATAATTTATGTTTAAAATATGCTAATTAAAAAAGATTACCTAAAGTTCAAACTCACTACAAAAAATCCTTTATAAAAATCAGTTTGAGCACATTAGTCACTTTAAGAAGGAAATGGATTTGGTATAATGAAAAATAACATACAGTGGTAGAATAATACATCGTTGTTTCAATTAATATAGACAGTTTTGTATTTTCATGACAATGTGTAGCTTTTGCATTTTAAATGAATAGAAACAACAGGTTTTGGAATAATGCATAACGTGTTGAAGTGGATTATGCATAAAAATGAATGAAAAGCTAACATAAGGCGTTGGAATAATACATCATCGTTTAAATTATTATAGAAAGTTTTGTGTGCTCATGACAATATGTAGCTTTTGCATTTTAAATAAATAGCAACTTACAGTCTTACCTCCTTACCAAAAAAAACTTACAATCTTACCCCCTTTCCATTTATGATTTTGATTAATTAGTTATCTTGAGGTTCTTTCCGTCAACTCGATAAGTTAAGAGGTTTTATAACCATTCAAAGGGTGAAAATACCAAGAGCCAATAGATCCCCAAAACTCCGGAGGAATGTTTATTACATCAGATACGATCAATAGCTAATATGACCTCTCCTAGGGGAAGCCCCTTCTTCCCATTCTTGAGCTTCTCTGTTGGTCCATCACCTACACAGGCTTAGCAAATAAGGACATATTTTCAGCTGGGAATTTTATATATATTTTGGGGAAGATTAAGACCGTTGACCTGCCACTTTAGTCCAGAGAAAGAAGCTTTAGGAAATGCAGATTTTATGTTATTGCATGTGATGGCAAAATGTGAACAGTTTTGGGACCACTAGGTTCGCTTGTCATTGCATGTGATGGTAGCTTTTGACAATTTAATCGTGCACTTGAAGACAGAAAACTTTTGTTGTTGAAACCCGAACTAATCAGACAATGTAACAGGCTCCCTTGTTTTCCTTTAAAAAGGAAATTTAGATGAAAGTTGAGACATTTAAAGAAGGATTGTTCATGTTACATATCAAATTTGTACCATAAGAACAACATGATGCAGAAATAACATGATGTTTTCTAAAACATGCAGGAAGAATATACTTGTCATTGATGTTCTGGGTACTAAAAGCGCAGAAATTAGCCGGTGTAAAAGCATATTCGGGTCAAGCATGCAGAAGATACCTGATCATAAAGTCATGCATGATATCCCACAAAAATCTTTCAAAGATACAACCTTTAGATTCTCTTCTCCTAGGATATCAATCTAGTAGTTAAAATGTAACAAGACAGGCGATGTTTACAAATTCTTTTATGCCTACAGGATCCAGTGTATCTGGTGAAAAGGACCTTGTAATGGAAAAAAGCGGATAAGCATTAACATTAAGTGTCTCGAATAAAGAAATTGAACTCCTCAAAAATCCAGTAGTGAAGTTATTGACAACCTTTGCGGGCCCTTTTGCCACTAAGAGCTAACCCCAGTTAAACCTCACATTTAGAGAGATGTACGAACAAACCCGCGATTCCTCCACTGAAGACTAAACTTGAAGGCTTTTCGAAAGCCTGTCGTGATTGTCGATCTGTTTTGCTCGTGGATTCAGATCACCCAATCAGAGAATGACTGTAGTGCCAACCGCCAGTGCCTAAACACATGACAAACGTCTTCATTCTGTCAATGGTCATGGAGAATAATGGACAGATAGAAAAACTCGCTATTAGACTAAAACCAATGCTGAAGATCCTAAATTTCTGGGTAATAACTGATAAGTTGAAGCCACTGACATCAATGGGCCTATCCATGGAAGAGAATCTTAATATTCCCCCCACTGCATTGGAGAAAATTTCTTGAATTTTGTCCTAAAAAAAATCATAGTTGATTGTAATTAACGCAGTTCACTATGTATGTCAGCACAAGGAGCCATATTTTTAACACATGGCTATTTAAAGATAAAAATGCGCAGAATTTATAATGGTATCATTTTTGTCGTGCGAAAGATTGGACTGTTTTTTTAAGGTTTAAAAGGTTATATTATTTTTAGACTCTCTTTAGACAATTGAGATATTATATGTCAATTTTGTCCTTTTTTTGTCAGAAAAAAAAACTACTTGACCAAAAACATCCTTATATTTTAAGCTAATTTCCCTAAAAAACCCATACAAGACCCTAAACACACATTTCCTCTCTCTCCTCTGTACAATGTTTATCAGCCACCGTGCCTCACCATGATTGACTACGCACCGCCTCTAGCTGTTAGGCCATTGTACTCAATAGTCGTGCCCCATTGCCAGACTATCTATCTTCATCTTTAGTCCTAGCCCCTCTACGAACTAGGTCGAAGGCTCAATCGCATAGCGGCCTAGCCTTAGGCGACTCTAGATCCGAGGTCACTTGAGGCTAGCGATTGTTGTGACCCTTCCAAAGCGGTCTCACATTCACAGACCAGGAGTAGAGGTAACGTCTCAATTGTCAGGCATGGATTCTCCCAAATCCTTACCTTGCACAATGTTGCAAGGTTCACTTTAATTGTTCAACCTATGATAGTCCTATCATATGAGAGAGTTGCCACTAGTTTTTGGGGCCGGCTAAGAGCCAAGTGAAATATGAGAGGATATCTCGCTTCATATGCAATTAGAGATCTAAATACAAGGACTTCATTGTAAAAGTTTATTCAACTAATACCCTTTTCTGTACCTTAGCTGAATTGATTTTTTAGCTAAGTGTTACATGCAATTTTTATCTAATTATGAGTCCTAGAGTCATTGTCCTCTAAGTGACCGCACGATGTTTTTGTGTTAATTATGATCCTAATAAATGCCCTAGCCATCCAACTAAGCTAAACGGAATAATAATAAAAAAAAACAATCAAGGAAATGACATAGGCGGACAGAAACAAACGCATCAAAGTAGTAATGAAATGTGGGTAATGATTAAAGTATGAGAAGTAATCTGATGCGATATCGAGCAGAGAATATTACATGGCCTTGTTATGAACTTCAAGACACGATCTCTCGTGAGCTTAACTAGATACAATTCAAGCAAAGAACATATAAGACTTCATTGTGAGACTCAGGACATGGTCCCTATGAGTTTTTTTTTTTTTTTTTTTTCGAACCGTGAGGTTGACTTTAAAGACTTTTCTATCTTTATATGGGTAATGTAGATATTTCGGATCCTCTGGGGACATAAGAATTTGCCACAGTAATCCTTAGCTATCTTAGATTGAGACACCACGTGCTCTTTGGGCTCATTCCGATCCCTCCTCGGGACAGGACTTATCCAATATTATTTATTCGATTATTTGAGGTAATTTCTAATATCAATTATACTAGTTTTGAAAGATATATATATATATATACTAGTTACTACCGTTCTTCTGCCTTTTCTTTTAAAATGATGTCTGGGCTATTGAATTGAATCCACCCTAAGGTGATACTAGAGTAATCATATGCCTTAAGTTATTCAACGAAAGACTAAATCTATAATTAAACCTAAACTTAGAATCCAAATTCTAAAACTAACCCTAATTACAATAGAAACCAATAGTAATCTTCAAGGTCCTCCAATGGCTCGGTTCCCCCCAATGTTTCATGGCAGACATTCATGCATCACACTCAATGAAAGCATTAAGTATCAAAAGTTCGGAAATGTATATTTAAATGCCAAAATCGGAACAAAAATTATTAGTTAAATACTAATGGCGAAAAAATATGACCAAAATACAAACATGGCATTTTTCTGACAACATAAGCTCAAAACAATGTCGTTTTAAACACTTACGTGGCTAGATAAGCCTAAAACGATATCGTTTTGGGCACTGACGTGACTAGACTCAACCAAAACGACATCCTTTTACCCAATTCGATTTTTTAATATCAAAATTAATTAAATTAAATTAAAAACTAAAATTTTAAAAAGAAAAAGAAAAAAAGGCAAAGCATAGGCGGGGGAGCCCCCTCCCACCTGTGCTCTACTTTTTTAAAAGTTTTTAATATTATTTAATTATTATTTATATTAAAAATTGAATTCAAGTCAAAACGCCATCGTTTTGGTTGAGTCTAAGCTAACTCAGCTTTTTGGTGAGTTACATTAGCGATTTATACTATTAAAATATGCTATGTAGGATTTCCAAGAGCTTTCACCATAGTTGGCATTGAGATAATCCAATTTTTAAAAAAAAAATGATACTTAAGTATACATTTCATAACTTTTGATATTTAAGTATCCCCTCATGCTAAATTTTAACAATTGGGCTGTTCTTTTGCCTACAAAAGTATTCACACAAAAAGAATTAACCACCAAGGAATTTGGGTAATCAAGGAAATCAATTTTTGGAGAGTTTAAAGCACATAATCGATATCCCCAATACACTACCAATCCGCAACCACTATGGACAATGGACATATTATTTAGCCAAATAAAGATTAACTTCCACTAAAAAAAATTCACAAAGCAACAAATTGACTTACTTGGCAATTATCAGTTATCTTCTCAAAGCACATAACAAAACACATGGAGGTGTTCCATCAACCAAAAGGGATTTTTACTGTTCATCTTGCTCTCTCTGCTCTGAGCTTCCGTCTTCTACAGCTCAAGCCCTGAGGTGGCCCGATCCAACGGCTACTGCCTCCGCCTCATCTCGCTCTCTCTGCTCTAAGCTCCTGCCTCTCTCTTCTGGCTCCGGTGAAAACACATTTCCTGTGGAGAAACTGAGCTGAAGCGATTGTCATCCGATAAGATCTCTCTCTCAGCGACTCTGTTCTAGGATGGAGGGTTTTGCGGGGGTTAGATAGGTGGCTCTCGATTCTCTGCTGATATGTTGGAAAGGAGGTATGTTGCCCCGGAATTCCGTCTGGGTAAGGGTGGTCGTCAACGCTGCCAGAGTAGGGCTTCGGTTGTGCGGTACGCGCCGGGTAATACGATGCTTAAGGGGAAGAGTGCTGACCACATTTCTACTACTAGGGAACCCAATGGGGACCTTAGAACAAGTTTACCCTCCTCTGTTATGAATGTTGTTGGATCTAGCAAAAATCAGGACCATTCTGCAACAATGCAAACCCCAAATGTGATGCCTCATCTAGATGGACCTCCGGCTCTAGCCACACGTTCTTTGGCCAATGTAGCCAAAGCGGCTATGAAAAGGTACTCGCTATCCTTTATTGAGCCTTGTTCCGACAAGGTAAACGAAATGCATTGTTCTGAGGAAGACCTTGATGCTGCTGATCCAATTTAGCATGAATGTCTAGTTGGATACTTTGTTGGGAAGAAACTCCCGTTTAAGCTTGTTGAGACGCCCTTTAAACATCTTTAGGGTCAACGATTGTTAGAGGTCAAGGCTAATGACCAATGTTTCTTCTTTTTTTCCATATTTCGAACCCTGAATTTAGATGGAAGGTGATTGAAGAGAGTTCGTTGACAGTGGCACGAGTGCCCTTGATATTTCAACAATGGCACCCCATGCTAGAGTTGAAAAAAGGAGATCACTCTTCTATACCAATTTGGATTAAACTAAAGAACCTCCCTTATGAGTTGTGGTCTGCTATAGGTATTAGCAAAGTTGCCAGTGTGGTAGGAAGACCGCTTTATGTAGACCAAAGAACGAAACATTTGAAAATGATTTCCTTTGCTCGGGTATGTGTCGAACTTGCAGCCACCAAAACCTGTTGTGATGCTATTACGGTCCATTTAAATGGGCAAACTTGTATAGTAGATGTGGAATATGAATGAAAGCCTGTTTCATGCCAAAGATGCAGTACTTTTGGACATAGATGATCAAGTCCATTGCCCTCTAGAGGCTGAACCGGTGAGCATAGCTATTGTGCAACCGTTTGAGATTCTTGCTGGAAGAAATGGCCAAGGCTCCATCCTCCATGGAGCCCCTGTCACAGCAACATCGACTAGACCACCTACTGCTGTGGAGAGGACACAAGTCAGCAGCAAGTTCAAATGCTCGTTTGGAAAAAACAAGCAGCCAGCTCCTGCTTCCCCATCCTCCTTTGATTCAGCTGACGATCTGGATGAGGATTCTGAGATTGCTAGAAATTTTGGTAATGCTGGTTTTTGCTGTGATCAGGACAGATTTGTTGTTATTGTTGTTGGATGTTGGTGCTGGTTGGTCAGGACAGAAGACTGGTCCTACTACTGCTGTTCCAACGCCTGGTAGTGGTGATGATGCTTCTTCCTTAGCTGATTGCAGTGCTGGTTTTGATGTTGAAGGCAGGTCTCTTGTGGCTGTTGGCGATGACCCCTCTTTGCAGGGCATTGCTGCTAGCTATTCTGGTCTAGGAATAAATCAAGCTAACTAGTTGTGATGCTCCACAGGCTGCTGGTGCTGATCTAGCTGCTGCTATGCCAGTCCTGAATGCTACTAGGTTTCATTCTGATGTGTTTTCTTCCTTGCCTGATGCAGCTGGAGCTGTTGCTGGCTATGGCCCCCTAGTGTTGTCTGGTGCAACGTCTGGTGCTGCTGCTAGATGCCCTGCAAATGCTGTTGTGTCTATGGCTGTTGGATGGGTTATCACAGCTTCTGCTGATGCCAGCCTTCCTACTCCCAACAACTGCTTGTCCAGATCAAAAGATGAGACAATCGTCTAGCCATTTGGAGACTGACACACCTAAACTTCAACTTACTGAGGTGAATATTAAGAAGGCTAGTAGGTTAAGGCTTCCCCTTGCTACCTCTCTTGCCAAGGCAAAAAATTCTATTCAGGATAACATATCTGGATCGTCACTTGGGTCAGCTTCTGGTAAGGCAAAACTAGTTACCACCAGGAGACGCCCAAAAAGAAAATAGACCATTTGTCCTTTCTTAATATTAGCTTATGTCTTTTGGCTCTTGAAATGTAAGAGGTCTGATGAATCCCATTAAGCAAGTTGAAGTTAGACAGTTTGTGCGCCACAATAATATCTACTGTGTTGGCTTTTTGGAAACTAAAGTACCAGCTACTAATTTTCCTAATCTCTCTTCCGGTTTATTTCCTAGCTGGATGTGGGTATCTAATTATGAGCACTCTCCTCGAGGGCATATTTAGGTTGGATGGAACCTGCTTTTGGTATATTTTAGTACTCAGACTAGTACTAACCAGATTATTCATGGAGATGTAAATTTTTTGAACTCGGGGTCTATTTTATCTCTCTCTATGGTGTATGGGGAACATTCTTTTGTTGCTCAGAGACTCCTATGGAGTGAACTTATTAGTCTGAATTCCTTTCTCAATGATCGCCCTTGGATGGTTGCCGGTGATTTTAATGCCATCAGAGATTTTTCTGACCGTATGGGGAGCCCGGATGTTTGGCTTCCTGCATTTGATGATTTCAAAGAATGCTTAGATCAAGCTGAACTTTTTGATCTTCAATATGTGGGTTTCCGGTTTACTTAGTTCACTTCCTCTAGTACTCGAAGGAAGCAACGTAAAATTGATCAAGTCTTGGTCGACAACTGTTGGTGCACTGCTTTCTCTTTCTCGAAAGCATATTTCCTAGCCCCGGGCCTATCAGACCATACCCCTATGGTTGTGAGAATACTTGCTCCTGGTTCCTGGTGTAATCTCTTCAAATTTTTTAATATGTGGATGAGCCACCCTGACTTTTCCACACTAGTTACCCAATCTTGGGAGGCCCAAGTCTCAGGCTCCCCTATGTACAAACTTTATGCTAGACTCAAGCTGCTAAAGGGTCGGCTTAAGTGTCTAAATAGAGATGCCTATTCAGACATTTCCATGAGGGTGGCTACAGTAAAAAGGGTCATTTTATCTACCCAAGAGGCACTTCATCTAGACCCTAGGA
Source organism: Corymbia maculata (assembly GCA_014182735.1). NCBI lineage: Eukaryota > Viridiplantae > Streptophyta > Magnoliopsida > Myrtales > Myrtaceae > Corymbia > Corymbia maculata. The sequence goes on along the minus strand of CM024688.1, from coordinate 2,960,817 downwards.
GTAGCTTGTTGGCAGTAGAGGAACACGCGCAGCTCAAGGACTACTATGAGCTCCAAGCTCTTGAGGAGACTTTCTTCAGGCAAAAATCTAGAATCCGTTGGCTTAAGGAAGGAGATCACAATACCGAGTTCTTTCATCACTCAATCAACCATCGACACCTTCGTAACCGTATCATCTCTATCTTGGACAGCTCAGGTCAAATGATAACTAATTTGAATGATGTACCGAAGGTCTTTGTCGCATACTTTCAGGACCTTCTTACTCCGGCTGAGGCCCTCTATTCAGGAGCTCAGGGATGTTATTCACTCCCCTCTCAATGAGGATCATATCAACTTTCTCTCCCAACCTTTTTTACCTGCGGAGATTCAGGAGGCCATGTTTTCTTTGGCGAGAAATAAAGCCCCCGGCCCTGATGGCTATAATACTAATTTTTAAAAAAAAGAATTGGGACAAGGTTGGCCCTACAATCATGGAAGCAGTTGTAGATTTTCTTGAATCCAGGTGTCTACTTAAGGAAGTCAACAATACTATCATTGCCCTGGTGCCTAAAATCCCCAATGCGAAATCGGTGTCCGATTTTTGTCCTTTTGTCTGTTATAATACAATTTACAAGTGTATCACCAAGATTTTCTCATCTAGAATTGTTGCGGTTCTCCCATATTGGATTAGTCCGGCTCAAACGGCTTTTATCAAAGGTAGAAGAATCAGTGACAATATCCTGCTTACTCAAGAACTTTTCAATGGGTTTCACAACAAGCCTAATGTTCCAAAGTGTATCATTAAGGTGGACTTCAGGAAAGCCTACGACACTCTTGACTGGGACTTCCTAGAGTCAACTCTTCAAGTGTTTGGATTTCCCAACCATCTCACAAGGCTTATTATGGTGTGCATTCGTACCCCAAAATTCTCCTTATCCATAAATGGTGAACTACATGGTTTCTTTGCAAGTGGAAGGAGTATAAGACAAGGTGACCCTATATCTCCATACATTTTCACTTTGATCATTGAGGTTTTCTCTGGGATCCTCAACTCCCATACTCGGCATCCGGATTTTCAATATCACTAGCGGTGCAAGGCTACATGACTATCCCACCTATTTTTTGCAGATGACATACTTCTCTTTAGTGAAGCAAGCCTCGCATCTATCTCTTGCATCCAAAGCGGGCTCACGTTATTCTCTTTTTGGAGTGGGCTAGTCCCTAATGCCAGTAAGAGTGAAGTCTTTATCTTGAGAGGTTCTGAGACTACTAAGCACTAGATATTATAAGCGCTTGGCTTTAATCTTGGGTCCCTTCCTGTGTGTTACTTGGGTGTGCCCATCATTACATTGCGACTGAGCAAAGTGGACTGCAACGCCCTAGTAAGCCGTCTCACAGCTAGAGTCCAATCTTGGACTCACCGATTTCTTTCCTTTGCAGGCCAACTACAACTTATTAAGTTAGTGATACATGCCATCCAAGCTTATTGGGCCTCTATATTTTGGCTCCCTTCCTCGATAGTTGATAAGATTGAACAAACTTGCAGACAATTCCTCTGGAAAGGCCCTACCATGGGTATGGGAGGTGCTAAGGTAGCTTGGGATGATGTCTACCTCCTCTATTCAGAGAGAGGACTTAGTATAAGAAGAATCAGGGACAGCAACAAGGCAGTCATGGCTAAACACATCTGGTTGCTATTCACTGATAAAGAATCATTATGGTGTAAATGGACCATACTACGTATCTCAAAATGATGAATTTTTGGATTTCTTCAACCCCTACCCACTCTTGGACTTGGCGAAAGATCCTTGCTCTAAGGGATGACTTTAAACCCCATTTCAGATGGACGCCAGGAGATAAGGAATCAATATCGCTTTGGTTTGATCCATGGCTTGATATTGGTTCTCTAGATTCAATATTTTCAAACAGTTACATCTACCAATCAGACCTTCTTAGACATGCAAAGGCAAAGGACCTATACTCCTCTGATGGGTCTCAAGTACGCCAAGAGATGTTATTGTACGCCAGAAATAGAAGAATACAGTGTAGCTGGGGGATGGACCCCTAGATTTTTGGAGTTGAGCCGCCCTTTGCTTAGCTTAGGATGATATGGGTTCCTTATAACCCGATCTCTTTGTCTTTTCTTCTACTTTTTGGTGACCGCGGTACCCTTCTACTCCAATGACATGTAGTCCAGTTGAGTATGTATCAGTACCGTGTTCTCCCCCCTACTGTACAGTTCTTTGGTCGATTCTAATACAATCTTACCTTACCAAAAAAAAAAAAAATCAGTTATCTTCTCTTTCCCAGTCAATTTACCGGTAATCATATGCAATATCGAGGACTCACGAATGGAATTCAAACTCTAATCGAAAGAAAATGCACAAATCATCAATTAATCAAGTAGGGGTACAAATTGTACTTAGTACAACATTCATCTAACGTATCAAGCAAAGGGAGTCACTACACACTTAGTCAAAACCTAGAATTGACTTCTCTATTTTTCTTATAAACTGAACCTATATGCTTTAGTCTTTTAATATAATCAAACGACCTTGGAATTAAATGATTCTTATGTTGATTTGTAGCTTAAGAAGTTCACTTTAAGTTTTGAGCATTTTTTGCGATTAGACCAATGAAAATTTGAATTTGCTCAATTACCCCAATATGTCAGATTTTACACCTAAATATGACCTAGTTTTTTTAAAATTCAATTGACAGGCAAACTAAACTCGAAAATTATAGAACTAGTCCCATTTGAAAGATTAAGATGGTTTCTAAAACTATGTAGTTCAAACTAGGCCCACCATCTTAGGAATTTTCACAAATTCCTTAATCAATCAGATTTAATCCTGGAATCCTAACAAAGTAACAATCAACCTATTCTATGTTTGAAATATCAACCAACCTAGCAAATCAACTCATAATTTGATAACATTTATCTAGTTTCAAAGCTTAAGAAGTATTATAAATCTTTGTAGTTCATCATTTTTTAGATTAGGTCATCATCTTTATGAATTCAAAAAATCACCCAACTTGTCAAAAGAAACTTTGTAATTACTACTGAACATGAATTGGTAGTTTGAGAAATTAATTGACCTAATTAAATAATTCATAACTTAACGAAATCAATCTTGTTTGAAAGCTTGAGAAATCTTCTATAATTTTGTAGTTCATGCTGTTTCAAATTCCTATGTTAAGACTTCCTAATTTTTAAAATATCACAATATGTTCATTCAGAATTTTAAGATCAATTTTACTTCCAATTTTCCTAATTCACTAATCTAAGTTTAAATTAGATTTGACCTAGCAAATGTCATGACCCTTTTTCCTTGTCGGAAAAAAGGATGGGCTTAGATATTTTAGAGGTAATGCTCAAAAGATAAGCCAACGACCCTGAATTGGGTTCTCTCAAGCTCTTAGCTTGATGCTATTGGATTCATTTTGAGTTTTTAATCCTAAGAGATTATATGTGAAAAGGGGGTCGTCACTAACCTATTAGAATCAGATAGAAACCATGTGAGACACGAAAGATTATCTCACTTCCTACATACCTAGAAATTATCTAAAATTGAGGACTTGATTATAGTAATAGTCTCATTAACGCAATTTCAATACCTCTAACTTGGTTGATATGTTTATCTAAGTGATCAAACATTCACAGTTACTAATTTTGAACCCTAAAGGTCTTTCAAGTACGTGTTCATGCATTGGATTTATTATGGTCATAAGAATCATCTTAACCAATCTAAAGAAAAGAAAAGAACAATTAATGTACTGAAAGTGTAGGAATTAGATACTCTTGTATTAAAATGCTTAAAGTAAAGTACGAGAAAAAAACTTAATACTTGTCGAGTAAATAATATACATGGTTTTGCTCTAAACCCTAGCACGGCAACCTCCAAGAGTTTAATTCAATTAGAGTCCAATTTCTTACCTAAAAGATTGACCCACCAAAAGCTAAACTAAGTTGAAGGCTTTTGCTAAAAAAAAGAGCCTAACTATATATACTAACTAAATGAAACTACTAAATCTAACAACATAATCAATGCGCTCCTAAGCTACTGTCTAATATTTTAAAATTTTTGAATTTGTTAAAGTTTCTTTTTCGAAATATATATAATTCCAAAAAAAAAAAGGATCGAGCTAGGCCCTTCGGCTCAATCCGAACATGGGTTGTGATATGGTCTCATAGATCTAGGCCAGACACAAAGTAAGCTCTACTATGCCAAACCCCTTTTTTAGTAATATGTCCAACTCATAAAAGAATAAGCTAAACCAAGCCCAAACTTTCAAAATCAAATCAAGCCCAAACCCACTTAAAAGTCAAAACCACCCTACATTACTAAATAAATTTAGGCCCAAGTCTATCAAAATAATAACAAACCCATAAAACTCGAGAAAATAATAAGCACCACAATGATGCCATGTCAACTATGGAAATGACATGGAAATGGCAACAATGGTTGACAAATAGTAACAAAGAAACTTGAGAAGAAGATGAACAGTAAGAAAAGAAAAGAAATCTGAAAAAGTTAAAAGATCAAGCAAAAAACATCATTTTAAATAAATTTGTCAACATCAAATCATGACATGCCACATACGAAGTCTAAAATGATTGAACTATTACATCAGCATTTTCATACACAAATTGGCTAGAAGAATTATATATTATATAAAAAAATTAAAAATATATTTGTAAAATTGAAAATTTTAGAATTATATTAATATCTGTATAATAAATTTTGGATTGATTTAGTAATTTCGCCCCATTTTCAGAAATTTGAGGTAATGCTAACAATATGAGTGGATGATTTTGCCAATTGTTAAGCATATTTCCGTAGGATGATTCATTTTGTTTGAAACTCTTTCCGATTCCCATAATATGTGGATGGGACGAACAGACAAAATAATTGAATATCCACTTCGTGGTACTTCGCTTCTTCCACTAAATAATATCAAGCTATTGACCTTATTTGCCACATTGCCAAATCCCTCCCGTTAAAGATCAAGCAGTCACTACTCACTAAAGCTTGACGTTGTCTGTCAATCTTGCATGTTTGGCACACCTCAAAATAATGTTAAATGTTCCTTCACGCGACCATACATGGAAATCTCATGTCCATTTCACCAACACTACATACAGAAGATCGCCCAACATCATATGAGTCACGAAGAAATATTAATAATTCCGTTATCTATGCCATCGGGTCTGACTATCTAGAGACATTTTAGTATATATGACATACTGATTGAATACTTTCATATATCTTGATAGGTGACACACCTCCAGAATTTATATCCCCCAACAATCGGAGGAATGTGCAGCAGTCACGAAGAAAGCAACTTGCAATACGCGAGGAATGTATACTAAGAAAGTAACTCGCAAGTTTTTATTTTGGTTCGACAAGTACATGCAAGTTGGAGGACAACAACTCGGTGCATTGCCCGCTGGACCTTGAGACTATTGGGGAAATCGTCTTTGTACTTGAGTAAAACAATGAAGTCAATGTGTGGTCGAATCAATAGAGCAATCACAACGGACTTTGAAACGTGATATTACTTTCTTTAAGGATTTATTTGCCCCACGAAGTTGCTAATGGTCACCGGCAAATATCCTCTAGGATACAACAAAGTCTCAAATAAGAATACTATATAGCAATTTTAGTATATTTCCAGGGTCTCTCTAGGAAACAATTGGAAACAATGGCTGCGGTTTTGAAAGAGGACTCGAAAAATAATAATTGTAAACCCTTCATGGTTTTTCAAAAAAAACTTATATATATAGAAACATAGGCAACTCTTCGTGAAATGTTGCAAAAATTAAAAATATATCCCTTCGAAAGAAGTTATATCCGAACAAACACAATCTTTCAAGGATTAATAAGTTATATTTAAATAGGTACGAATTCTAAGATAACCATTGGAAGAAAAAATAAAATTCGAAATAAATAAATAATAAATAACCATAACTTCTTCATCAATAATTGTACTGTTTCAATATGACATTATATCCGAATTTTTTCAATAAATAAAAATTAATGATTATTGGTTAGTGCCAAATCTCATCCACGTGTGCACTTACATCTTTTCAATGTGAGACAAGACACCTCTTAATTTGTTTTACAAACAAACTACCAATAGAAACTATGCAAGAACATCTATATTTTCCAAGGGATTCAGCTGAAATGGCTAACATGCAACCAAATAATCGACCTGCTCAGGCATTAGTATCTTTCCTCTAAGGACCAACTTATATAGCATCTCCATAACATAAAATACGATAGAAAAACTTCCCATTTTTGGGTGGAGAGAGAGGGCTGGATTGGATATGTTATGTATACGAACTATAGGGAAGGATAAGAGAAAGAGAAAGAAAACTGATTTGGTAACATTCTTTAATCTATTATAAAAATAATAGTTTATTTTAGATCATAAAAAATTAAATAATAAATTATTATAAATTGTTGTGATGTTCATTTTTTAAAAAATTTGTGACTTATGATAAGGTGTTATTTTCACGGACTACGGTAGTCCAAGTCCTGTAATGCTAACAAAATCGTAAAAGAAATGGCCTACCACTTTAGTCAATCGAAAGAAGCTTCAGGAGATGCAGCTTTCATGTTATTGCACATTTGCTGGCAAAATATGGACAGTTTTGGGACCAGCGGATTTCCTTGTCCTTGCACGTGACAACAACTTCTGACAATTTAGCGGAGCACTTAAACACACATAACTTTCGTTATTAAGCACAAACTGATCAGGCGATGTGACTGGCTCCCTTGTTTTCCTTTTGGAAAGGAAAGGAGAGGTGAAGACTCCTAAAGAAGTATTTTTCATGTTACATACGGAATTTGCACCATAAGAACAAGGCGATACAAAATAACATGACGTGTAGATGCTTGTCATTAATGATGTGGGTACTAAAGGCGCAGAAATGAAGACAAGGTTTAATATTTTTTATCAGTATTGCATTTGTCAAGAGTGATTAGTTTCCAGTCCGGTCCGATTCTAAGGTGGAATTGGGAACTGAACCGGGAGGACCGGTTTCCAAATCTTGGGACCGTGGACTGAACTAACCAATCTTGGAATCGAGAACCGAACTAACCGACCAATCCAATCCGATCCGATGAAACCAGTAATTTAGCTTTTCCATGTAAAAATTTGTTAATGTTGCGGCACGTTCTCAAAGACAACCCTCTTTGTTTATGTACTTCTTTGTGGATTTGTTCTTTTAATTTGCATGTAGTTGAATTTTCTTAAAACTCTTAAAAAATTTCTTCTTCTTTTTCAAATTTTAAAGAAATTTTAAAATATATATATTAAAAATTATCAGTCCGATCCGGTCAGTCCGATTCTCACTTTGAAATCAGGAACTACCCAAAACCGGCAAATCCGATCCGATTTGGGCGGTTTCCATTGCACACCCCTAATATCTGTGAAAGTATTAATTCAAATTCAACAACAAAATTAGGTCCAGTCATGCAAAAGATACCGGATCATACAAGTCATCCATGAGATCCCACAAAAATCTTTCAAAGATTCAATGTCTTATTCCACGATCTGGCAATTAAGTTCAACGTAATGTGAGAAGACAGGCAGGCCGTGTTTGTAAATTCTCCTATCCCTGCAGGATTCAGTGTATCTCATAAAAAGGACCTTCTAGGTGGAAAATGACGCGTGGCCAGTCGTGAGAAGTTCGGCGTGTTTGATGGAATGAAACCATCTCTTTCGTATATCTAAGGGAAAATAATTTCGTCAATTACCTAAGGGTTTAGAGAATTTCCTTGTCACTTCCAGAAATTGGAGGTAACGTGCTTCATTTTGTTTGAACTTCTTTCCCATTCCCCAAGTATATTTATGTCACAACCAGACAAAAACATTAGAATATCCACTTGGTTGTGTTTCTTCGCTCCTTTCATTTCATAAAATCAAACAATTGATCGACCCATGTTTTCTGCCCTGTGTGCCCCCCTGCCAAACCCCTCCCGCTGAAGAACGAGCAGTCAATACTCACTAAAGCTTGACGAGGTCTGTTAATTATGCATGTTGGGCACCCTCAAAAGTAATCTTCAAGTTCTTAACACAAGCATACATGAAAATCCGTAGTCCACTCATGAGATGCTTTCAGCAACGCTACGTATAGAAGATCGCCCGACATCATTGTTAGATAAGAGTGTTACCTACCCCACCAGATCTGTTGATCCGAAGGCATTTTGACATACATCAAACACTTACGAAATCCTTCCTCATGTCTTGTCAGGCAACATGCCTCGAAAATTTATCTACAAAAGAATGTCGGAAATTGGATAGCGCCATCATCTGTTGGTGCAAGAGAGCTTGTCGGTAGAATGAACAGAACTTCAGGAAATACGGCTGTTGGAAACTTTAAGTGCATACCCTATATAGAGATAATGATGCCCAAAATAAATTTATTCAGTAACACTTGGAGGAATGTACAACAGTCACAAAGGAAGCAACTTGCAGGTCGCGAGTTACATACACTAAGAAAGCAAGTTACAGGTCGAAAGACAATGATGTCGGTACATTGCCTTGCACAAGTACAATGAAATAAAATGTACAAGGAGTGGACACAGCAAGGGAGAGGCAACAGCAGGATATCAGAGACTATGCAGGAACATCTATATTTGCAAGGGATACAGCTGAACTGGCTAACATGCGACCGCGACCGCTCATTCGACCTGCACAGGCCTTTCTTTCTTTCTTCGAGAAACCAACCGACTTAGCATCTCCATGACATCAGATACGACCAAACACTTAATACGACCTCTCCTAGGTGGAAGCCTCTTCTTCCCATTGTTGAGTTCCTCTGTTGGTCTGTCGCCTACAGGCTTAGTGAATAAGCACATACTTTCAGCAGCTGGAGAATCTGAAGTGATGGTTTGAGAATCGGGTGGGGGAGGAGGGCTGAATTGGGGGTGGTATATATTCTAATTGGGGGAAGGTTAAGACCGTTGACCTGCCACTTCAGTCAAGATAAAGAAGCTACGGGCCATGAGCTTCCCCGTAATTGCTCATTCGCTGGCAAAATATAGACATTTGTTGCCTTGCTAGGACCAGTAGATTCACTTGTCCTCGCACTTTGTGACAGCTCCTGAGAAGTGTGAACTTGAAGGCAGAAAACTTTTAATGTTCATTTGGAGGCAAACACAAAATCAAATCGGGTACTGTACCGGGATCTCTTGTTTTCCTTTCTAAAGGGAAAGCAGAAGAAAGTCAAGACTTTTAAAGGAGGATTTTTCATGCTAGACATCGAATTTGTACAACAAGAACAATACAATCTCGAAATAAAATGATGTGTAATCAAAACTTCCTGTACAAATATGCTCACCGTTAATGTTCCGGATATTAAAGGTCCAAAGATGAAGACAGGGTTTAATGTTCGGTCGTGATTGCATCTGTTGTGAACGCATTAGTTCAACGTCAACAACAAAATTGGGTCAAGTCGTGCAAAAGATGCCGGATCATACAAATCATGCACGAGATCCCCCAGAAAATCTTTCAAAGATACAACGTGTTACCAGACCATACAAATCATGCGTGAGATCCCACAAAAAATCTTTCAAAGATGCCTTTTACTTGATCATACAAGTCATGCACGAGAGCCCACTAAAATCTTCCGAAGATAAAACCTTCGGATTCTCTTCTCCTAGGACAACAAGCTGGCAGTTGAATTCATACCAACGTAACAAATAAGGCCCCGCTTGCAAATTCTTCTACGCCTACGAGATTCAGTTTATCTCATGAAAAGGACCCTGCAGGTGGAAAAGCAGACAAGCATTCACACCAATTGTCTAAAACAAAGAGACCCAGTCGTCAAGTTATCAACAGCCTTTGGGGCCCTTTTGCCACTAACTACGAGCTAAATCACCATTAGTGCTCACATTAGAGCTTTTATTTTTCTTTTTATTAACAACATCACCAGTTAAAGCTCAGATTTAGAGATATTTAAGCGCTAATCACAAAATAACCCAGTTCTCTAGTGAAGATCAGAACTTGAAGGCTCAGTCTCTCGGAAGCCCGTCAAGATTGTCAGTCTGTTTTGGTCATGGATTCAGATCACCCAACTAGAGTTTAACTGAAGTACCCAACCGCCACTACTAAAACACAGGACAACCATCTTCTTTCTGTCACTGTCCATGGAGCATAATGGTAGATGGAAAAACTCACTATTAGACTAATTTCTGGGATACAAGTTAAAGTTGAAACCACCAAGATCGATGGGCCTATGACAGAGAATCCGAATAGTATCCCAACTCCATAAGAGTAACCCACATTCCAACGAACCGCTTATCCAGGTCAGATGATGCATCTGACTTGTATATAAAATCTTGCTCTGAAAACAAGCAGATAGAATGTGTGCATTCTCTAGGTGATGCAATAAGAAAAAATTAATTTTACTTCATCGAGTATATGTATGTAATTCCCCTTCTTGATAATCTCTAGAGCAGAGGACCCACTAATACAGAAAATGCCAACTGCATAAAATTGCAATTAATACAGATCAAACTTCTCCTGCATCAAGTACCTCCAAAACACAGAGAAAGAAACCTTGCTTCTACTAATGAACCATGACACAGACAGAACCTCCTTCACCAAGGGCCCGAAGGTACAAAAGATGAAGGAACCTATAAGCTAGAAGTCAAGCCATCCCTCTTGGCGTCGACCGCCATCAGATTTGTCGGCCCTGTTCAACAACTCTCCATCCACACAGGCACCATAAAAACCAGACAGACCCACTCCACGACATGTTACAAAATCATGATCATTTCTGTGTATGTGCAGGAGTACAAGTGTCTTTTATTTTCTTCTGTTCAAATACAGGTTACAAAATAGCGTCCTTTCAATCAAAAGATCTCACCTCACCACAAGAACTGCAATCGCAGCTCATGAATATACTGGTGCAAGTTTTACAGTTCGCATCACAATTTATAGCATGATAAGTAGCTCTATATATAAACAGGAGAAACAAAAGGTAGTATTTATTCATTATTTCAGCAAAGATTACAAAATGAGCCTCTATAAGAAAGTTATAAGAAATCACTTAATGGGTGCAAGAATAGTATAGACCAGAAGAAATGTGACAATTAAAATAGCCACCACCAGTGTAAACCTAGGACTGGTCCACAACATGAGGTTTGATCTCTCTGTTCTCTTAATGGGATCAACTTCCTCTGAGAGGGGGTAATCCGACCGTCTTGGATTCCAACTCACATACTTATTAGGTGAGAACCCAGAAAACAAATTTTTCTTCCCCTGTTTTCTGAAGCTGGACCATGCTTTATCCCAGTCGGTTGAGAACTTATCACCTAAAATAGTGGAAATATTACATTAAGAGAAATCCAATAAATATTTCTCAAGGAATGACCCAAGACGAGATGCTGTTATGCAGCCAAACATTGAATTAGACATGATTCAAACAAATGAAAGTAAACATGAACATGCCAGTCATAGTTTGGCTCAATCACTTGAAATGGGATCATTGTTACCAGAACATAGGGCAGTAAAAATGTAAGATTAGATCATCTCTGACAAATTAATTGCCAATAAAATCATGAATTACTATGCCTTAAAAATAGGCCGTACAAGTATGAGTTCATTTCCGCTTCTAGAAAGAACAAATCACGGATACAAAGGCTTTTTCTTCGAAGCATTTCTTTATTTTCAAGACAGTATGGGCCCATAAACTCGTAAATTAACCTGGATGATGAATCTGAAGATTATGGCAAACTTTTGTAAGTGCTTCAGAATCACTCCTTTAAAACAAAATTTGGCCATCAAAACAATGACTACAGTGAGGCCCCGACAGGACTCGAGCACATAAAACCGTCTTATTTCGCGAATCGCGAGATGATTCCCAAAATTCTTGCAATTCCCGCGACACGCTTTTCCGTCTTTGGTAATTCCATCATGTCGAACTCAATGACCTCACTCCTCTCCACAACTCCACAACATATGATTCACTCCACTAATTTATTCCTACTTTTTCTTCTGGCCACGACATTCGCTGCCCGCAACATCATCTTCACAGTGAGACGCAAGACCCGGAATCCGGTCGAACGAACATCATCGTCAGGACAGTGTCCACGCAACCAAAAAACAGGGAAGGGAAATCGACGCACCCTGGTCTAGATTTCCCGACAAAGCAAAGTTCGGTCCATGAAGACAACAACGCATGTCGAGCAAATTCTATACAGAACGCGAACCTTTCTTGCCGCGGTCGTCGCCGCCGCCGCCGTCTTGCTGCGGTTCCCGTCGAGAGCACGAGGGCTTGAATGGCGAGAAGGATGACGAGGTAGATGACGAGGACCGTCTTCGCGACCAGAAGGATCGGGATACGGAGGTTCCGGCGCGAGAAAGAATATCCATTTGCATCTGCAGATTCAGTTGCAGCCACTAGTTTCTTTTTCGGCTCCGGCCAAGTTGGGCTTCGGGATATGGATGGATGGATGGATGGACGAGATCGAGAGGCGACGCGAGGAGAAAATATTGGGTGAGTTCCATACTCCACGTGGGATGGTGCAGCACACCACTCAACTATGGACACGTGTCCATCTGGGTCCATGTTGTCTTCCTCCTCTCTCTCTGTCAGATCCGGGCCCACATCAGCAGCAGACCCTCTCTCCTCTCTCCTCTCTCCTGGTTTCTACGCTCCGCTCTCTCTCCTCCGCGAAGAAGTTATGGAAGAAAAAAAAATTGCTCTATCTCCTCCGCGAAGAAGTGAGTCTTTGAGAGCGAACCACAAGCCGATGCCCCCGCCTCCGCCTCTGCCGTCGGCCCCGTCTCCGCCATCGCATTTTTCCCTCGCTCTCCCCTCACTTTTCGCGAGCTCCACTCTGTTCTCTCTCTTTTCTCCGCGAAGCGCCCCCTGCTCGCCGACGCCGACGCCGGCGTCGCCTCCCCGAGCCCCGCCATCGCCCCTCGAGCAAATCGATTTTTTACATTTTTTTTTCCTCCGTAAGGGAACGGAGCGTTGGAACCAGAAGAGAGAGGGGAGAGAGGAGAGAGGAGAGAGAAGGTCTGCTGGCGATGTGGGCCCAGATCTGACAGAGAGAAGGGGGAGGAAGACAGCGTGGACCCGGATGGACACGTGTCCATAGCTGAGTGGTGTGCTGCACCATCCCACGTGGAGTATGGAACTCACCCAATATTTTCTCCGAGTCCCTCGAGCCCAAATCTTCCACGTCACCGGCTTGACACGTGTCGCGTTTTGAAAGGCTCTTCTTCTTACTAACAAACAAAAAAAAAAGGGAATGCTAAATATGTTAAGAAAATTATCCCTGATCCTTCCAAATTATTATTATCACGAGATTGTTGTCGTTTCATATGAAAGTTAAGGTAGTGATGAAGATGGGAGTTCTAATGCCGAACTTCTAATTGGCCATAATATTGATAAATTTGAAGAATTTAGGATCGATTTTTGGAAGCATGGTCAAATTTGAGATTGAAGGGAAAATTAATGACTTTTTTTTTAAACAAAAAAAAGTTTGGGAGAGATTTAAATTGGACTTAAAATTTAGGGTTTTTTAATTAGGCCATTGAAAATTTGACCTACTTTATAAAATAAAACTACATTTCTGTAAGCTTCAAAGTTAAATGTATCGAGACATTAATAAATAAATTATGATTATCTTGATTGAAAAAAAAAAGCTCCTAATTATTAAATTCGATAACTCAAGAAAGACTCATAATCATTTAATGGGATCATATTTGTTCCTCTCATTTCTATCAGCCTAATATCTTAAGAAATCTCGAATTTTAGGCCCATTCTTAATTTTACCATAAACTTTTTCGTCTGATAAAAACCCTAAACTTTAAATCCAATCATAATCCTTTTTTTTCTATATGACACCACCAACTTTTACATAAGTCCTAAACTTGCCTCGCCAACCTTTTGTCCAAAATTTCTCTTCACAATCTAAAGATAGAAAACTCCCAAGCAAGTTGTTTCTAAGTCGAGTGTGTCGAGTGCAAGTTCTTTGAATGCAAGAGATAGAACACTCCTAAGCATGAGAGACAGAAGACTAAGCACAAAAATTTCAAATCCCATAAGGCGTCTTTATGCTAACATGGAAATTCATCTTCAAAAGACACTTTTTTGGGTATGAAATTTTAAATTTAAACTAGAGCAATGACGTGGAAATGCCACATTACTAAGAGCGATTTTGAAATGGACAATTGTGGGGTTCCTATATGCCGTCTCTAAGGCAATTTCCTTTTTCGAAGCTCTTTGTCGAAGAATATTGATGCCATACTCGGTCTTATCCGACCATCCTTTCCCGGCCGACAGTGTTAGCCTTCGGCTGGTGGGCCCACATGATAAATCCTTTCGATCCGTTTGATTATTGGTTTTATGTGGTGTGTAATTTTAAAGAAAATATTATATATTCTTCTCATAAAAAGGCACTCTTTTAAGGAAAACAAAACATGGAAATGACGCATGAAGCACGTGTGCACGATGACTCCTATGACGTAAGTGGCAAAAAGGGAAAAAAACTTTGATGAAGTGTTCTTTTCACGTGTGAGCTTAATGAGAGATGGCTTTGCCAATCGTGATTTGACTTATATTTTGTTTTTGTGTAATTTTCTTTTTCTATATAACAAGTGCTTTTATAATAAGTTTCTTTTAATAGCTACAAATGACAATGTGGTAGTTAGCGACCACCCAAGCATTTTGTACATTAGGCTTCTATAAGAAGGAACAACTTGAACAAATAAAATTACACAAAAAAAGAAAAACGAAATCATGATATTGAAAAATTAGTGAAATTGTGGGAGTTGATCATTCTTCATCCTCTTCCTAAAGTGAGCACGATCAAAAGGCGTCATGCTTATTAGACCCGGCAATCCGTGAGTTGAGTCGGGTTTTAATTCGGGTCTTAGGTCAATACGGGTGGGAGTCATAAATTGAAAAGGGGCGTAAAGATTTTTAAGCAATGAATATTCTTCAAGCAAACCACTAATTAGAAAATTTATGCATCCATTGCAATGATTCAAAGACAACAATAAAATTAGACCAAAAAAAAAAAGACAACATTAGAAATTAGTTTGCTAATCTTGTCAAAACTTAAATGCCATCATCAAAGTTAAATGTTATACCGCGATTATTATGCTTTTTCACCGATAAAGAAGAACGCCATCACCAAAATGACCAAATGATTGAGAAATACTAAGAGTATTATGACACATTAATCCAACTTTAGTCTCCAAAGGAAAAAGAAAATGGTATTTCCATGTGAAATCGATAGAATCATCGGCAAAAGAAAGGAAAGGAAATTGAAAATAAAGTGAACGGCCGCCTATATTTTTACCTCATTATTTATTTGTTGAAACTTTTTCCTTTAGATTAAATAAGATATCGATGATGAATTTAAAGAACCATCGTTAATAGGTTTGTTGGTGCATCAAATTTTGAAATTGGTTGATTTCATGACAAATTCTAAAACTTGTCACGTTTGTGCACTTAATTTTTTTTTTTTTCCATTTAAGATACAATTTTCGTCCTTTCTCCTGGTCGCTAATTGCATTGTTATATTAAATTTCTGATTTTTAAAATAAGACATTATATAAACTACATCATCTCGTTGAAATACAAGCAAAAAGCTAAAACAATGATTTTCTTATGAAGGGGTAATGTTAGATCAAGCCAAGTAAAGTCAGATGATTAGGTAATTTTCATTATTCCATGTGCGACAACGAGTGAAAAATAAAATTAATTATTCACTTTTCACGAGTCAAGTCAAATCCAAACCGGTCTGATTGGCCCGATTTCTTCAGAGTTGAAAAGGCCATCCCATACCTTATATTTTTGATTAGTTCGAGTGGGTCTAAAAATCTCCATTGATTTTCACAATCCATTTGTTTGTTTGGACTTTCTAGAATAGTCAAAAGTCCTAATAAAATTCAAACTAACCTTATATTTTTGAATCGTTTGAGTGGGTCTAAAAATCTCCTTTGACTTCCACAATCCATTTGTTTGTTTGGCCTTTTCAGAATAGTCAAAAGTCCCAATAAGGGTGCCTTTGTGTAGTTTCCCGAAAAGTGTTTTCCGGACTTTTCGCTGTTTGTTTTTCGAAAAGAAATTTGGTTAATGGAAAATACTTTCCAGTCAACATAAATATTATGTATTATTTTAAGAAAATGAATTACTGTGCATAAGAAGGAAAAACAATTTCCTTCTTTATCAGGTCTTTAGGTCACTCTCTCTTTATTAGGTCATCTTTGTCCTTTTCTTTTACTCTCCAAAATCTCTCTCTTTTTTTTTCTTTTTTTTTTTACACCAGTGTAAATTGTTAGTTTAAATGTTATTCAATTATTTTCCAAATGCGATCCAAACGCTTGAAAATATTTTCAATCACATATCATCAAATACAATAAAACTTCTCATTAATTTCCTAGAATTTTTTTTTCCACAAATGGTACGATTTCCACCGAGGGTGCATTTGTTTCGCGGAAATCGTACCATTTTTAGAAAATATTTTTCAGAAAATCATTTTCCATGAAAATGATTAGTTTTCTTGTGTTTGATGATATGTGATTAAAAATATTTTCAGGTGTTTTGATCGCATTTGGAAAATGATTAAATAACATTTGAACTAACAAAAAAGGAATGACCTAAAGACCTCATAAAGATGGAAAGTGTTTTCCTCTTCCCATGCACAGGAATTCGTTTTCCTAAAATAATACATAATATTTATGTTGACTGAAAATTATTTTCCATTGACCAAATCGTTTTTGAAAAAACAAAACAATGGAAAGTCTAAAAAACACTTTTCAAGAAACTACTTTAATTGAAACAAACACACCCTAAAATTCAAATTACTATTCCAATTTAAAAAAAATTATGTCAATTTCGAAAGAGAATCTAGATATTACTTTAAGTCTCTTTAAAAGGATTTTGAGAAACTCACATTTAAACTAATTCAATGCACACGCAAAATTTGAAATTGACAAAAACAATTAAAAATTAAAATTGACTCCAAATTATGTGAAAAAAAGAAGAAAACAAAAAGGGATATGCTCATAAAAAATCCTAAAACTTATCCCAAAAGCACGAAGCCTAAATCTTGTCAAATTAACATAATCAATTTATTTCATTAATAACATGAATTTATATAACAGAAAATGTTGACATAGCACTTTCAAATTAATTTTTTCCCTACGTGCATTTTTTATAGTTTTATTTTTAAAATCTCATTTAAATTAGACTAAAAACTAAAAAAGCACAAAATTTTATTTAAAATCACAAAACTATAAAAATGAAAAAAAAAGGAAACAGATGGTGTTTGCTTAGACCTCCCCAAGGGCCGATGAGGTGTCGCTCAACGGCCGGTAAGGCTGCAGGCGCAGGCTCTGGCAGTGGACCCGACCCGCACGCGAACGGGCCTCGCGGGTAGTGCGCTCCCGCGGGCGCGAAACGCCAAAGCACTCCCCCTCTCTAACAGTTAAAAAGAAAAGAAAAGAAAAGAAAACAAACCCTTAGAAAAATCGGAGGCGGGGGCGTGACGAAACAGTTGAGTGGGGGGACGAGGATGTGAACGAATGGCCTGGGATCACCCACAAGCGACCTCTGTCCCCCCCCACCCCCTGGGGCCCCACCTCTCCTCCATCGCTAGGTCTCCATTGCTCCTCCCCCCTCAAAACCTCCCAACTCCTCTTCACCACCACCACCACCACTCTCTCTCTCCTCTCTCTCTCCCCTCTCTGTATTGCGGATGAACTCGAACCCTTCCTCGAACCCCCAGTCGATGGCGACGTCCACGACGTCGGCCGCGACCCCGGCGTCGGCGGACAGCTCCGGGAAGAAGGTGCGGAAGCCCTACACCATCACCAAGTCTAGGGAGAGCTGGACCGAGGAGGAGCACGACAAGTTCCTCGAGGCCCTCCAACTGTACGTTTCTCTCTCTCTCTCTCTCTCGCGCGCGCGCCTCCGTTAGAGCCCGCGCCTCGCTAGCTAGTTGCCGTCCCGTCCCTCGATGGAGGTGGAGCGTCGTGTGTTAGTATCTATCCTCGCGTGTTCAGTAGTTGTTTTGATTATGTACTTTGCTTTAGTGTTTGAGAGAAATTCGGTGCGGGTTAGGCCATCGTTGGGGTGGAGATCGGTTTGGTTTTATGTGTTCGATTTCACTTAACATGCACGCGATCGTATCTGTGAATTTCGCGCGAGTTCTGGTGATTTGTTTGGCATTGGTTTCGATTGGGAGTTGATCGTGGTATTTTTCTTCCTTTTCTTCGAATTGTAACGAAGGCGTTGTGGGTTCCTGGACTAAGTTGTTTATTGTCTATTTGGTTGTCCAGATTTGACCGCGATTGGAAGAAAATTGAGGATTTTGTGGGCTCGAAGACGGTCATTCAGGTCTAAAGACATGAATCATGCTTCATTTATCGTATATCCTTGCGAGTAGTTTTCTAGTTGCCAGCTGATAAATGATTCGTCTTGTAGATCCGAAGCCATGCCCAGAAATACTTCTTGAAAGTCCAAAAGAATGGGGCAGTTGCACATGTTCCCCCTCCTCGTCCTAAGCGCAAAGCTGCTCATCCTTACCCTCAAAAGGCTTCGAAAAACGGTGTGTTTCTCATGAGTAAAATTTGAATTATCCAAAATACTTTACTATGTGTCTGCCTTTTGACATGATACACTCTGCTATTTTAGTTTTAGTGCCACTGCAAGCATCCATGGCCCAGCCTTCTTCGATGAATCCCGCATTTACAATTACACCAGGAAATGTTTCATGGGATGACGCATCCGTCCTCATAAACAATGCATCCAGCAATAATATATTAAACCAGGATGAGTTTAGCAATTTCCAAGGTGCTGGAGGCACGCAACACTTTTTTGAGTATTTCTTTCAAATACCATTTATATACTAGCTTTCTCGAATGGATCTTTCCAGAACTTATTATGGGGTAAAACATTACTGATTCAGCTGATATTGGATCAAAGGGCTCATCAAGGGTTAGTTGCAGCACTGCCGGTGGTGTCCGAAGTTCAAGTAGAATGCCATCTAGCTCAGAGATATCTAAACAAAAGAGACAAACACCCGTGATGCATGGTAACCCTTCAAACCATTGTCATATGTACTTTAGTCGGTATTCCCAGACTATGCACATATCACATCTCTTCTATTTTCCACATTTTATAGGAATACCTGATTTTTCTGAAGTATATAGCTTCATTGGGAGTGTTTTTGATCCAAATGCCCAAGGCCATGTGCAAAAGCTAAAGGAAATGGACCCTATCAATTTTGAAACTGTAAGTCAGTTGTATTTTATCTTAGCTAATGACTCTTCACTGAACTGCATCATGGAAAGAACATGCACATTTGATAGACAACATAGAGGAGGTCATACAGTAAGTGGTAGAATATAACTTTTTTCCAGAGGCAGTTCAGAGGATGGCATTTTTCAAAGGAAAATGTGGCCTTTGATGCTTTCTTGTTTTAATAAATCCTTGTGCATTTGGGGTTCATTAGGGTATGCTCAGGGGTGTGCTTGTGCATGGTTGCTCGAGTTTGGATGAGTGGTTTTATTGAATTGTATGTGAGGGAATGGAATACTTGGTCTACATCTTTTGGTTTGTCTTATGTGGATGGTGATAAAGACTGCTAATGTTTTATTTTATGGATACGTATGTGCCGTGAATGGTTTGATCTCATGCTCTAGAGTCATCTTGTTTTGTGGTCTGAAAGTAAATGCCTTTCTGCCTTTTGGATAGGTAATGGAGTGGTAAGTTACCTATCACTATGACTTGATGATGACCTAGGTTGTAAGGTGTTGCCTGAGAAAAGTCACTACCTGTGCTAAAAGCCAACCATTGATTAGATGGTAGTAGCCATCTAGCTATTTCTTGCCTTGTCTAAGCTTAGATATATCATTCAAGAATCACTATCCACCTGGTGATCTTGTATGCCCTTGATGAAACTCCTCTTCTTTCCAAAGTTTTTGCAAACTTGATGAAGTTTCTACTGCAACCTGGAATTCCATCACTGCCTGATTGATAAATTAGCCATGAGATAAGGGATAAGTTAACATTGCTCCATGAATTTTCCTTCTATATCCCTTATCTCTGGAAGTTCATTTCGTCTTTCTTGTCCTTGTACTTGCCAAAACATATGTACTTGCTCCAAGCCCTTGTAATTGGTGAATTTTTTACCAGAATTTAATCATGCTTGAAGCATGCGATGATATAATTGCTGAAATGAATTGTCTAAATAGGTTGTTTGGTGCAAATTTTTGCCATTAAATGGTGAATTTCTGTAATTGTGATTGCAAAGCAATGGCTCTTAGCTGAAGCTTCAGGGTTTAATAGCAGTTACTAGTCATTATATCCATAAGCATTTATGGGGGTGACTCCAACTTTGGCAAAGAATTCTCCTGCAGCAGGAACTTGGGTTAAACTGATCAGAGAGGATAGGGGGCACAGTGAGACAGAATAAGCTTCATAGGGAGAAGTGAATCTCCCCCTGTAGATGATTTATGGGGCTTCCTTGATTGTTGCTTTAAATGTTTGAAAGCCCATTTTCTGGTCAACTTCTACCATTTTGTTCTCTTGGAGCAATCCGAAATCTGTCAGGTTATATTTGTGATTGTAACCTCATCATTTTAAGTTGGTAGAGAATTGCTCAATCGTGAGGGACTTCAGTTCAATGCAAATGCTGCAATTGCAGATTTGTCCGGATAGTGAATGACATACACTTGGTCTATATCCATGATATTTACATGTTCAACATATTATTTTGCTATAAAGAGAAACTCTGATATGTATGTGTATGTGTGACTCTGGGTTGGCTGTTCAGCTGATTCTGACCATCATTTTATATGTGTTAATATTAATACATCGGTTTGTTTTGCAGGTTCTATTGTTGATGAGGAACCTCACCTTAAATTTGTCAAGTCCAGATTTTGTACCAGTCGTGAGTACTGAACTCCTTGTAATCATTATCAATACTATGAGATACATTGTGATTTTAAACCTGCATGGTAACAAAATTGGAAATTTAAGAATCTCATTTTGTTGCGTAATAACGTAGCCGTAGCTTGTCAGTAAATGCAGGGCATTGATATTCTGTTTAATCATAAGTCAGCAAGTGCAATAACATCAATGTGCCTGGTGTTCTTAAAGAAGGTTCAAACAAACTGGGGAACTACAGTCTGCTGCTTCTATTACAAATTAATTTATTTACAACACCACCACCACCACCATAAACTAAGCCTAACTGCACTTAGTGGACTCTGAATTCTTTTATACCATTGCAATCACTCCTATATCAAGTCATCTGTAAGTTCTACGTGATCCGATTTGTTTACTTCAAATCAAATTTTGCAAGTTCTGCTTGTGCCCTCCACTTGACAAAGTGAAATGTACTTGATTTGTTGGAAACGATAACTCATAACAATCCCCTTCTATATTTCGTATCTCCTTGTGTTGGAATTGTGATTCACTTTCCCATTCTCATTAACATGTGCAGAATTCTGAAGCCACTGTGTTATGAAATTGTCTGAAAAATAGACTAATTGCTCTAATTGATTGTGTCAGAGGAAGGTGCTGTCATCCTATGATCTGAATGCTAATGCCAAAACAGTAGGTGTTCCATTAGAAAATGTTGTACAGAGCGATCTGACATGTTGAATTGCTTGGTAAGGTCAACTTGGTCATTTGAGTTCTTGTTCCCCATTTGATTAATTTCCTCTTTCATACTGTTTCTTCCTTTCCATTTTTCTCTCACTTGAAATTTGACTGCCACCTCTATTTATTCTTTTGTAGGCCCATTGATTCTGAAGCAGCACCCTTTGATTTCAAGGCCCCACCTGCATAATTGCAGCATCAACCTGGAGCTGCAGGGGGTCGACAGACTGCCAGTGGCTATTCAGGTGCAAACGGATCTTATATGTTGCTTGCTTCTATATAATATGTGATCCGGGAAGTGTGTATATGTAGCAAGACTCTGCTTTTTTGGTAGCAGTTATATATCTACTTAGAAATGTCCAATGTTACTCTTAACATGCAAAATAGATTGTCTGTCTTTAATAAAACTCCATACTTCAGCCTTCCTGTATGTTGATCTATACAGAACATGTGAAGGTTGTCGTAAGTTTGTTTGTTCTTTTGGGACTCATATACTAACTTGCCCTTGTATTGTCTCACTAATAACTAGAGGAATTTTAGTTGCTGTGTATCTTCTATTATAGGTAAGATTTTCAAGTACTACTGTACTCAGGTTGTATGATTTCCATCTAGATCAGCTAATGGCAGATTGGATTATGCAAACTGGAAGATGATAGGATTCATTGCAAATTTTGTAAGCAAATTGTAATGCCGGCAGATAATTAGGCAGGCTGAACACTTCCCGGTACAAGTCTTTGACTAGAGCATCAATCAAGTGATGGGCGTCTGACATAGCAAGGGATGAAAAATGCAGCATCCTTCAATGAGCCGGCACTTCAGGTAAGCAAACAAGCCCAAGGCTCATCAATTTAGATTAAAAGGTCTACCCTAATCAAAGGAAGAGCAGTTCTTATTCTCTTCGTGTCGGCAAACAATTTCATAAAGGAAGAAAATTACTATCTGTTTTAGTTGTTGGGGTTGACAACACAAACAATTGGACACAAACATTCAAGCCAGCTTTTGGAGAATGTGACTTGTGATAATTTGGCCCTAAGCCACACTTTGTTGTGCTTATCATTTCGCTAACATGAATACTTCAGAATAAGAGAAATACTAAATATACTAAAACAGGTTTATAAAATTGATCTACTGAGTCTGGAACACCGTTAAAGGGCATTTAAACAAATGAGTCATATCTAACACTACATGACTTTCTTCCACATCGCATTATTTAGTAAATTAATTTTGTAGATCAATCTTGGTAAACTTTATTGGTTCTCACAGAAAAATAGAAGGGCGAGACTTATTAGCAGGACAGGGAGATTGCTTAGAATGGGACAGCTGTGATGGTTGGAGGTGAAAGAGGTAAGGATGGGATGATTGAAGATTTCATTTGTTCTGAAGGCAACCCGTGCTAACATGTACAATGGAGAAGATTAAATCGGTTGTGCTGCAACACGCCGAGAGGCGTCATTTTCATGTGTCACAAAATGTTTGGTAACAATTTTCATGTATTCCATGCCATGGTTTAAGGGGTCTAATTATACTAGGAAACCGCCTTTTCCCCGTATGAGCTGGTTCTAACTGAGAAGGCAGGCGCATCAATGTCTTAAAAGCAAGCTTCGACATTTTAAATATTAACATTTGAACTTTCCGGATTGCTGGCCATATAATAGTTACTTTTGCGAGCGAGTGGAAGCCCGCGGGTGAACAATTCCATCTCCTTCCATTAGAAAACATTATCTCTCATCATTCCTGATTCTTTCGTCCGAGCAATGTGGTTGCGCTCACAGCAGCATTTCCACGAACTAGATCCAAAGTGGACACTGGACAAGGGAAAAAGGTCTACATAGGCTTATGTGGTCCGAGTGGACACTTCATATCATGCTGCGGTGTAAGTCCTGAGCATGTGTAAAATCCAAGACGTTGTCGTTATTATAAGGTGATTTAACTGCTTATAGATAAGCCGCAGAAAATGATCGTTTCGAGAAACTTTGATCAAGTAAATAGTATTTTCGATGTGATTGCCGCCTCACAAAATTAAATGCAATTATTCGTATTTATAGCACATAAGATTACATATATATAGTCATGATAAGATTACATATTGAATAGCTTTAATTTTTCAGGATAATTGTCTAAAAATTCTTAAACCTATTGTAGAAGGCCAATTCAATTCATTTTTTTCCTTCTTGAAAAGGATATCAAGCACCACAAGCTTTATTTGCTTCAAGTTCCTGCAGCACCAATCAGGGCAGTTTTAGTGAAAGGAATCTCATTTTCAAGAATTTAAAATATTTATTTGTGGAAATTACAAATAAGAGTTCGAAGTGCACTCATTTTTTCAAATAAAGGTCCGAAATAAATCTTGTTTCAAATAAGGGTTGGAATTGTCATGTTAATTTCAAAGAAGATCTTGACCTCACCAACTAATTGAGGGCATTTCCATCATTTAACTTTTTTAATTTTCTTTCTTTTTTCTATTTTTATTCTTTCTTTAAAAATCAAAAAAATTAAAACTTAAAAAAGAAAAGAAAAGAAAACACAAATAATAATTAAAAAACAAGCGATAGGGCCGAGGCTAGCCCTCTCGCCTATGGCCATCGCCCCAGCAACCCCACTTTCAGACTTAAAAGCCCCTTGGGAAAATGCTGTTAAAAGCCCATTGGAAAAATGCTAGACCAAACGTAGCCAAAATATTGTTGTTTCCCACAAATCTCACTAGAGGGTTGCCAGTGGGGAGGTGACAATTTAGAAATGGCTTTCGACTAAAGGCCGATCTTGAGAATGCTAAAAGCTCAAAGCTAGTAGGGACTAGCTTTGGGCTTTTAGCATTTGGCCGAATGTTCAAATTAATTTTTTCTTTTCAAAACTATTTTCAATAATTCTTATATTTTCGATTTTGCCCTTAGTTACTTTTTTTTTTTGGTTTAATTGAAAAAGAAGGCAACCCTTACCAGATTGACGAAGGGTTGTGGCCGCCGGCGAGTCAAATCTAGCGTCGATAGCCTTGCCGGTGGCCATTGGTTGAGGTCACTCGAGGTCAGGGAACCTTCGATGAGAATCATGCGACCCAATTGAGAGCCGCCAAAGGTCACACAACCTCGGGCAACCCTTGGCAAGGGTTGCTTGACCCAAGTGCCGCGCAACCCAAGCAACCACTGCCTAAGTCAAGCAGCCCAAGGTCGTGCGACCTCCTCAGCTGGTGGTCATAACCTTCACTAGTCTGACAAAAGATTTAGTTCAATTTTTCAAAATTTTTCAAATATATATATTTTTTATTTATTTTTTGTTTTGTTTTACCACACACACTTAACTAAAGTCCATTTACAAATAAATTTTACCAAACACAATTTACATTTTCCCAAGTAACTTTGAGCTTTTAGTAATTGCATTCGAACCAAATGCACCCTTTTGTCTCTTTCTTGTCCGCTCTTAAAGCGTAGTTCCTCATATTATAGGACACCCCTTTCAATCTCTAACGTATTTGTCTCCCCCAAGAAGGAACAGTGCTCGCTCATAGAGGTGTAAATGGTTCGGTTCGGTTCGGATTTTCAAGAAAACCGAACCGAACTGAACCGATAAAAATTCAATGAATCGAATTGAATTTGATTAGAACCGAAACCGAACCGAACCGAAATCGCGGTTCGGTTCGATTTTTCGGTTTTTGCTTTTGTTTGCCAGAGTGGAAGCCCTCAGCCATAAAGTTTGTTTGCACCTTCCCTTGCCGGGGCCATCGGTGGAGTCGTCAACAGTGCTGCGTCCTGCGTGTTTGAGTCGAGCCGCCCTTTGTCACGTTGACGACAGTCCTGCAAGGGGCATGACGCCGGCGAGGGAAATGATGACCATGAAGGAGTCACGCGGGCCCAAAGTGTCCGGCTCAATTTGCCATTCATGGCTGAGCCCTTCTGTTTTTTTCCACTAGATCTGTAGCTTGGTGAAGAAGATGGTCGTCCATCTCCAAATCTGCTCTACATTCCTTCTAGATCTGCTCTAGCTCTACATTCCTTCCAGATCTGCTCTACATTCCTTCGTCTAGCTCGAAAAGATGGATTTTCTCTTTTACCGAGATCTGTTGCTCGCATCAGCTTCGAAGGAGGGGGCAAAATGGCGTATTAGCGAACACAGGGGAGCATGAAATCGGCGACCTTCAAGGAGATTTACTACGCCTTGCCATCGTCCTCCTCCTCTCTGGCCGCCCAGGAGGTCAAGGTGTCCACCGCTCACCGCAAATCATCGCTCTCATCTGCGTATGGCGACTTCGCTTTTGTGCACAGAGACAAAGAGAATGATCCTCTCAGAGCTCACAAAGATCCACTATGCATCGTACAGACACGGATGGTTTTCATCTTCAGATCCACTGTGCATCTTCTTTCTTCGACGAAAAAGAGAAGAAAACGTTTTTTTTCTTTTTCTTTTTAAGGATTGTTCAATTCGGTTCGGTTAACCGAATCCGATAGATTCTGAACCGAGAGAAACTATTTGGTTTTTTTTTCGGTTAACCGAACCGAAATTTGCACAAAATTTCGGTTCGGTTTCCGGTTTCCAGTTCGGTTATTGACACTCCTACTCGCTCACACGCATCGTCGCTCAAACCAAAAATTCAATCCCAATCTCCCCTCTGTCTCCATCGCCCATCCGTTTTTCACTTTTCAAACTTGTAATTGTGTCCAGTTTTAGAGCCGTTCTTCCAAATGAGATTCGCTCACTTGCTATTGCTATCGATCTCCGCCTTTCGCATCTTTCGTTCATGTGCTTTGGAGCCCAAATCTAAAAGAGGTTCACCAACGACCTTGTTGGCTATGGTTGCCACTTCACCAGCAATGGGGCAGCGGCCATAGGCGAGAGGGCTAACCTAACCCTACCACCCTTTTTTTATTATTTGTTTTTTTAAGTTTTAATTTTTTTTTTTCCTTTTTTGAGTTTTTTTATGGAAATAATAAAAATTGAAAGAGGTAAAAAGAAAGGAAAAAAAAAAGGAAATTTTTTTTTTAAAGTTAAATGAGGAAAATGCTCTTAATCACTAATAAGATCGGGCCATTTTTTGAGACTGACATGGCACTTTAGGCTCATATTTGAAATAAGATCTACTTCAAGCCTTTATTTAAGAGAATAAAGATATTTGAAATATTTATTTAAAAAATTATAACACTTTATGTTTTTATTTGAAATTTTCTCAATTTATTTTATAAGCAACGAGAGGGGGGCTTTAAAACGGGTTCCCATCGGACCCTACCGTTGTTTCAGGTTCTTCATAGCTTTATATATCTTGAAAGCCCAAAGAAAAATGAACTCGGAGATTGCACATACGTTGGAAAATGGTTAGCTAGATCAGAGTTGTCTTTTCAACTTCGAGAGTAATAATGATAGTTCCTATCTCGGACCTATGAGTATTCTTGGATTCCTCGTTGAATATGTTAAAGACTCAAGTCAAATCCCAGTTCATGATCAAACAAATTACTGTTTGCAATTGGTGATTTGCATAACCGAGCTTGTGTGCTGCTCCAAATACACGCCCACAAAACTGTTCCTCAACATTAAAAAAATGATATAAATAGTTCTCGAACTTTGGTCTAATGTGCAATTTGGTCATTAAACTTTAGCTCAATATGCAATGTGATTTTTAAAATTTTAATTTGTTCAATATAATCCCTGAACTTTTAATACATATTTAATATAATCCTTGAACTGTATGAAAATATTCAACATAGTCCCTAGTCATAGTCCATAGTCTTGAATTAATGAAAAATGACTACGTTAAATATTTTCATACAGTTCGGCGACTATATTGAACATGTATAAAAAGTTTATGGATTATATTGAACAAATTAAAAATTCATGAACCAAATTAAACAAATTAAAAGTTGAAAGACAAAATTACTCATTGAGCCAAAGTTCATGAACTAATTGTATCCCTTAACATTAAGTCAACCCCAACTGTAAAGAGAGTAACAACCTAAAGAACGTCCTTTATTATTACGAAGGAAAACCAACATAAACCTGAATAGTGAAGAAAGAATGCTGGAGTTGCTAATGATCCTTGTGCGAACTCTATGTAATTCATACGATACGTTATGATCTTTGTATGCTTGAATATCCTTAGTACTGGCAATCATGTTGACACCATCAACAGGATCTGTGTTCTAGTTAGGGTTTTTGGAATGGGAGAGTCTCACCCCCACGCGATGTGAGGACAGATTGTCCTCATCGCTGGTGTTGCAACTCTCTTGATTTCCAATTTTTGCCATGGACACCTCCTAGAAATGAAACACAATGGTCCCACTAGACATGCCAAAAAGATATTTGCCGGGAAAAAGGCTTTCTCGACAAATATCTTTCACCAAAGAGACAATGCTTCAGATTTATTGTTTGATATGGATTTTGTGTCATTTTGGAAAGAAAGTGACTTATTGCTACACTATGGGCAAATGAAATGAAGGGAAACAACAGAAAAGCAAAAAAGGCGATAAAGAAGTAAATGTGCGATTGAAAGTAAATATACAATAACAAGATAAACAAGATGTTCTCGATTGTCGATTTGGCAAAAAAATACTTTACATTGACACTTCTTTGGCTATTTATATTGGAACTCTTCGAATAACAGCTCTTGAGTAGTTACTACTTCAATTTCAAATAATTTCAAAAGCTTTGATACTATAGTGATAACCGTTCTTACCTTATCCACACTTTCACTAGTGTCGATTCTTTAAAACCACCTCTACTCTCATCGTATCCTTCTCGAGCAGTTTTCTGATGTCGTGCCTTTCACACAATTGCCGCCTGCTACCTTATGGCCCATTGCCCATTGTTCAAATATTTCTCACAGATTGGGCCCAATCAACTTCATTCGTTTCCAAAACCCAACAAGTTCTTTCTTGGTGTCAATAAACTCGATTCACCCAATTGAAAATTCAAGAACTAATTGACCTACCGAATGATGCTAAAGAATTGATCAACCTAATTGAAATGTAAAGAACTCAATTAATCTACGGCGAACACGTTAAGGACGGTTCCGCACTTATCCCTCGAGCCATCCATTTCCCTTTCCATTTTTGATGAGCGGGTCGTCTCTAATTTTGGGAAATTCTCGTGAACAAAAGAAATATGCTTCCGATGGGTTGGACAAGAAACCTCCCATCTTTGCGACGGTCGAGGCCAATTTGAGCAGCTTCTTTTTGGCCAATTTGAGCAGCTTCGATTAAAAAAAATTTTTGGCTCCCAGTCCCATGCGGAAATGCTTTTGATTGAAAATTCTCATACGACTATTCGGGTCATCAGTACTTGATCGATTAAAAAATGAGAATGTGTTTAAATTAGGTTTTACTTCTTATTTAGTTTGTATTTTATGATTGACGATATGAACATTGACACATAAATTGATATATTGGTTTTACTTCTTATTTGTTCATATTTGATATATGGTATGTTCATATTCTGAAATGTAAATTATTTTTTTTATATTTTGACATGAAAATAAAAGAAAAGGCACGTTTTGCTTAATTTTATTCTTAACAAACGGCCAATTCGAGACATCATTCGTCGATACGGTCGCTAACTTTATGTCTCGAGATGATGGTAGATTTTGCTATAGGAATAATCATTAGATTTTAAAAGAAAGATTATTTAGAGAGAAGAGAGAGAGAGAGAGAGAGAGAGAAATTCTTGGTGTCTCTCATTATGTTGACATAGCTTGTTGGTCCAACGTTCGTGCTTCTTGATCATGGGAACATATACTAGAAAGAGCGGTCAGTCGGGGTTGACAGAAATGGAAACCGAGGATAGCGTTGGAAATTGCGAGCGACGGACCTTAAAGCAGCAAAGAACGTGATGCTCGAAGCACAAGGAGCACATGCTTTTCGGTAACCTCACATACTGTAAAATTCTCGTCCTCCAAAATACGCCCTTCCTTCCGCTAGCTAATTAATGATAAGAGTGTTTGTTTCAATTTAAAATTTTAAAAATATTTTATGAAAAATGATTTGTTGTACCGCTTTGGAAAATTAGTCACCAAAAAATGTACTTATAATTTACAACAATTTACAACTAACTACTTTTGTGAATGATGAAAAATAGTTTTTATTCATTCATTCATTTTTCCTATCTAAGCTAAACGAGTGATAGAAAATATTTTCCAGTGAAACAAACACACCCTAATTCCATGTGTTGAATCACAACATTCAATTTTGAATTGCATATACTTCATTTTTCTTAGTTGATTATCAAGACAAGATGATGTATAGTTGAGTTGATCTCAAGTTAGTCCGAGTTATGAAATAGGGAAAAATCAAAACGGTGCGAATTAATCGTATTAGTTATGCATGTGGGTATACAAGAAAAGTGAGCGATTTCTACTATATGGAAAGTAATCTCATTTTTAGTTTTAAGCTCGTTTTTTTTGTCAATTTCATGAAATTTATGTCAATTCTGTTAAGAGGAAATGCAATTATTCGTTGCATTGACAAAAAGATGTGAATTAATAAGTCATCGATGAAATGTCATAAACGTGGTAAGGGATGCTCTCTTCCAAAAAATGTAAAGTGAAATTCTTTAATTATCCTCTAAATGAATATAATTTTGTTCATTTCTTAGTAAAGTAATAGTTTGATATTATAGTCTCTTGCATCTTATATTATATATGGTGGCAACTCTACTCTGTTACTTTTTCTTCTTTGTTTTTATTGTGAGAAATTGTGATCTAAATAGACGACGTGCACGGGCATTCGAATGCATAGCAATTCATATTATATAAATATTTTTATTAATAAAAGTACTTATTACGTAAATATGGATGAAAGAAACATCGATGGAATATTTCAGAGGAAAATTTCTTGTTTAAAAATAATTTTTAAAATCTTACATAAAATTAACAATGATTTTTAAGATTAAAATTTCTTCTCTCGTCCAAATACTTACTTATAGCTTCTTACAGAAAATTGATAAGAAAATTGAGGAAAATTGGAAGCAAACTTCGTATTTTCTAAAACACAGTAAATTAGAGGTTAATGTACATCTTACCATTCATTAGTTTTTTTTTTTTTTTTAACAAATCAATGTGTTAAAAGATGTCGACTTTACTTTTCGTAAATGACTTTCGTCCTCCTCAACTTATATCCTAACTCTGTCATTGACCACTAGACTTATTTAGACGGGTTTACAATATTTGTTTCTAAGGAGTGTGCCGGAGTGTGAGTTGCCCTAACAAGTGGCCGCATTAAAGAACTAATAGCAGCCTAACACATCATTTGGATAGACGAATTTTATAAAACAATCCTAACAAATTTAATATTTTTAATTATGAAAATGAGAAATCCATCTTATGAAATGTTTTTTTTTTTCCTCCGAGAAACCAAAAAACGACTTATTTCATTTGCACCCTCTAGTCAAATCATTTGACCGAAGTATCATTTCCAGAGCCTCATTTGATGTATGAAGATGGTAAGGAATATGGTGTAAATGTATTTACGCATATGCACAGATTAGACCCTATCTTAAACTAGCAGCTTGTGGAATCTGTCTAAGGCTCTTGGAGCTTAAAATGCAAATGAGCGGGCCCCAATCATTCATGCCCATCACTTTTTTTTTTTTTTTTTAAATATGATTAATATGGGACGAGAAAAAGAGAAATAGAAGGGGAAGATAGAAAGATAAAAAAATAAAAATAAAAAATAGTGGGCAAGGTCCACAGAACAAGAGGAATGTAGATTCAAGACAAAATTTTAGAGAAAATGATAAAAATAATCCATGAATTTTGACCCAATGTACAATATTGTTCATGAGTTTTTAATTTTTTTAAGTACAGCATATGAAATTTGACCTAATGTGCAATGTTGTCCTTGAATTTTCAATTTATTCAACGTGATTTCTAAACTTTTGCATCTTCAATTTAGTCTATGAACTATATAAAGATATTCAAAATATTTTTGAATTTGAATTAATTATAGGATAATAGTGGATATTGTCATATTGGTCAATGGTTATGGACTAAATTGAATATTTGCAAAAATTTTAAGGACCACATCAAACCAATTAAAAGTTAATAAAATTGGGTCAAAGTTTAAAAATTATAATGAACAAATTAAAAATTTAGGGACAATATTACACATTGTGCCAAAATTGATTAAACTATTTGTGCAATTATCCTGAAATTTTACGAGTGCAAGGGTAAGAGAGAACCATCGAGGTGTGTTTCGATCCCTACATTCCCGATCATCGTTGAATAAAAGAAAGAGTAAATCTTTTTCGTTTCTTGTAAAGTCTTTAACTTTATTATCGCTTTTTCGCATAGGAGTTTCGAAGAATAATAAAGAATGACGATTCATTAAAATTCGAGAATCCATTTCTCAAAGGACCATAAAACTTCTCCTAATCTCGCGGGAGGAGGGGGCCCTTGGAATTATCATTAGGTAAAAAGCGAAGTACTAACTTTGGTCACTCTCGTTTTGTCACTATTTTTTCCGACAATTTTTAATTGGGAAACCATGCCGTCCCGCAAAAAAAAAAAAAAAAAAAAAAAAAAAAATAGAGAATAATCATGACAATTCATGTTTCAACTTTACCACCTTTGCGTTTTATTTTTCACCCATTCTGTTTCAAAATTCAGTCAAAAGAAGAAAGGTTTATTAAGGTTGGAGAAAAAAAAGGGGAATCAGCCTGGAGTGCTAATGATTTACTCTAGTACTAGTAATAATTTGATGGGTTAGTGAACAATGTCGACATCGAACGTGTCCCTGAGCCTCGTCAACATATGGTCGGGGAAATCGCAGGCGACGCAATGCACGAGATCGAAGCCACGTTCTCTTGACCATTGACTGGAAGTGAAAAAAAACTAATGCTCTACGACTCCGAGGCCGAGTACAATTGGTTGAGTTTAAAACTAATTAATGCTCGCAAGCTGATGATCCAATTGATGCCGGTGCTTTCTCAATTTAACTAAAACGTTCATCGAACAATTTGACCACGGATTTAGGTCGGACAAAAATGATCCTATTCAAATTGATCAATTTTTATACAAAATATGATTTTAGCAACTCAATACCTAACTCAATTGGATCTGACTTGACCTGAATCCAATTCTTGTCAATTTTTCTCCTTAAATTGTTACCTATGAATAATAGGTGACCTAGTGAACCGGGTTGCCGAGCCAGTGAAAGAACTCAAGTGGGTTATTGTGCTAGGACTCATGTGGCGCATGAATAATGTGAAGACATGGATGAGCGTTGCACTGACAAACAATAACACCTTTATGGATAGGTTTAGAGATCAAGTTATGGAATGGGACCACCCGCTTAGGTGGCGCTGTTGGAGCGGGCACTCTTCCTCTCGTAAAAGGTCAAGAGTTCAAATCTCAAGCGTCGTAGGGTGACTTATTTGGTGGCACATGTGTGGTGGCTAGCACGTGTTGCCCTCAAGGTTTATCCCCCGCTGCCAGCCGTGCGCGGGGTTCCCTAGGTCACTAAAAAAAAAAAAAAGTTATGGAATGGGGCATTAATGTGGTGGTAAAATGAAGGGTGATAGATCTCACCCAACTGACAAGATATGCCCTTGCTTTTGTGAATTTGATTCGCTTCCACCATGGTGGCGAGAGGCTGATTCACTCTAGTTCCTAAGTTGAACTGGACTTCGTACTCACCTATAAATGTCATCATCACGCCCCCTTGATGTCGCAACAATTTAGTACATTCAAAAACAACATGGAAAATCAAATTTAGAAAAAATTGAAAGGCATTTTTGTTGCCTAAAAAAATTCTCAGAAGCTTAACAAATTAAAAAATGAAAATTTTAAATAAACAAAATAAAGAAATATTCAACCATTGGAGTTTGTTCCAATGACCACATTTCTCACATGAAAAGGGGAAGATAGAGGATTCAAATCCCTACCTTCTCTAGGAGATTAAGGTAGGGACAATTTAGTTTCAAAAGTAAGTTTTGACTTTCACACCCTGCATGAAAGTAAGACAAAGTCTGAGCACTAAAGTAAGAGTAAAGTAAGACATAGAATATGATCGACAAAAAAGAAGAAGGAAATATTCCAAATAAAGGCTTGAAATCTCATTGTTTTCTTAAAGAATGGCTTGAAATGGATATTGTTTCAAATAAGGACATGAAGTGCCATGTCAGTTTTAAATAAAAGCCTAACCTCACTAGATGATTAAGAGCATTTCCATCATTTACTTTTTTTGAATTTTCTTTCCTTTTTTTCTTCTTTCTTTTTCTATTTTTTTCTTTCTATAAAAA
Source organism: Corymbia maculata (assembly GCA_014182735.1). Taxonomy (NCBI): domain Eukaryota; kingdom Viridiplantae; phylum Streptophyta; class Magnoliopsida; order Myrtales; family Myrtaceae; genus Corymbia; species Corymbia maculata. Next base: position 2,926,980 of record CM024688.1, on the reverse strand, counting down.
AAACTCAAAAAAGAAAAAAGTTAAAACTTTTAAAAAAAAACACAAACAAATAATGATGATGATGATGATGATGATGATGAATAAGCTGGAGGGCTAGAGCCAACCCTCTTGCCTATGGCCATTGCCCCACCACCAATTGGGTGACGGCTATGGTTGGCAAGGTTGTCGGCACCTTGGCAAGGGCTTGGTGGCCCTTGTGAAAAGCAGGAGAGTCGCAATCATCTCCCAAATCCAGGTGAAGGTCACCATCCCTCACCCTAGGTCTAGCTAAGGGTCACTAATCTCATTGAGGGCTAGAGTCAACCCTCTCGCCTATGGCCATTGCCCCATCACCAATTGGGCGATGGCTATGGTTGGCAAGGTTGTCGACACCTTGGCAAGGGCTTGGTGGCCCTTGTGAAAAGTAGGAGAGTCGAAACATCTCCCAAATCTAGGTGAAGGTCACCATCCCTCACCTTAGGTCTAGCTAAGGGTCACTAATCTCATTGAGGGCTAGAGTCAACCCTCTCGCCTATGGCCATTGCCCCATCACCAATGGCTATGGGCAAGGTTGTGACACCTTGGCAAGGGCTAGGTGGTCAGGAGAGTCGCAATCATCTCCCAAATCTAGGTGAAGGTCACCATCCCTCACCCTAGGTCTAGCTAAGGGTCACTAGTCTCATTGAGGCACCAGCAACCCCACCAACATAACCAATGCTCCACTAGTAATAGGCAGTGGCCACAAGTGGGGAAGGGCTACCAACCCTCCACCTATAATTTTTTTGTTTTTTAATTTTATCTTTTTTTCCCTTTTCATTTTATCTTTTATGGATAGAAAAAGAAAAAAGAAAAGGAAAGAACTTTTTCTTAAAAAAGGTAAATGGTGGAAATGTCCTTGATCATCTTGTGTGATCAAGCCCCTTTTTTAGACTGACATAGTACTTCAGGCCTTTATTTAAGAAAACAATGGCATTTCAAGTCCTCACTAAACAAGCTTCACTCCATGTCGTTATTTAAGAAAAATAGAGTATTTTAAATCTTTATTTGAATTTTTCCCACAAATGATAACAACTACATTGCAAATGTTACTTTGGTTTGAAGCCTTAGTGTTACTCTTTGGTTAAATGAGTTGAAAGTGAGTTTATTTTCCAAACTCATAAGGCAATCTATATATGACACAAGCCTTTGATTGTGAGTTAAAATATGGATTCGTAATCCATTTTGCCACCACTAGTTGCATTTCGATTATTGAAATTTTTAACTCACCGGAGATCTTCAAGAAAATATTTGTGGAACTTTTTATACCCATTTTTACATTGATCTTTCTGTAATATACAACATGCGTATGTCTGAACCATTCTACTTTGTCGATTTTATATAGTTGAACTCGATTGAGAAAATGTTTGCTCATGTGCTTGTCACATGACACTTTATTTTGCCTTTGCAATTGCATATGGTAATAAATATGGCATACTTTTGCCTTGTGGCTGCATTCGACAAATGATGATCAGCTTTTGTATTTGTCCATCCTCAAACATATATCTTTTATTCGACAAAGAGAAAGTATATTGAGATGTTTTTAAAGGATAGATTTTAAATGTAATTATTAATGTATTCTTAAATGATATAAATTCCATTTAGATTATGTACTTTCTTTAAGTCAACCAATTACTTAAAGGCTATATTTGATCGTTTGGATTTCTAACTAGGATAAAACTGGATAGAATATGATATAAAATCCAAGAATTTTTCTACATTTATTTACTTTGATTGAGTAATAAAGTCGGATATATTCATATTATATCACATACATTATTTGATATAAATAGCATATTAGTATAAGGCAGTGCATGGCAACGTTTCTCTTTTTCAATTTTTCTGCTATTTTGTTTCCTAAAATAGAAAAAGAACAGAAATCATTTGGTAATGCCAACTGATTTTCTATTCCTTGGAATAAAAAGTTGTTTTCGAGAATAGATTTAGAGTAGAAATGAGAAATAGAAAAAAATAGCCTTTTGCTCTTGAAAACAATTTTTAGAAACTATTTCTTAATTCATTACTCATGATTGACCACCGTCCGCCGACCTCCGATCGCCGCCGCCATTTGTTGCCGACCATCGCTAACCGCCGACCACTAAGACTACTAACCAGTGGCCGATGGCCACCCTTCACCCGGTGTCCGGTGATTGGCGTCTAGTGCCCAGCATTCGACGACTTGCGGCCAACACCCGGCATTCGGCAACTTGCGGCCGGCAATCGGTGTTCAGTGTTTGGCACCTAACGGCCCAACGATTGATGACCAACATCCGATGGCAAAGTGACGTGTGGCGGCGGCGCAAGCAACAATGACTAGTAACAACAACGACCGACGGCAGTAGTGGGCAACAACTAGCGACATTGGCAACCGACGACAACCGGCGATCGACAACGGTGGCAACTGGCAATCGACGATTATCAAGCGACCGGCGATCGCCAGCCGACATGCAACACCTCCCACCACTACCATTGATGATAAAAGAAATAAAAAAAATTTGTCGGTACCAAATGCATTCTATTATTTTCCTACTCCGAGAATAAAATTTTTTTATAGTTACCAAACATCTTGTTTTATTCAAAAATTGTTCAAAGGAATAGAAATAGAAAATAACTATTTCTCAAAAGAAATTGTTCCTAGAAATAGAAATGTTATCAAACGCACCATAAATGAACCAAAAATATTACAAACGAATATAATAAAAATCTCTCGCGACATATTGCCTACTTTATTTTTATTTTGCTCTCTTTTTTTAATTAATTAATTTTATATTTCTTTCTTTCCCTCCTATCATTCTCTAATAAAATTTTATTAAATAGTTTACTAATATACCTATAATACTAAAATACCTAAAATATGTAATAAATATAAACACATATTTATCTATATCTATAAAATTTTATTAAATGAATTAAATTTTAATATATAGATTAAATTAAAAAGACTAAATAAAATTTTATTTTAAAATATTGATTCAAAATTATTTATATTGAAATATAATTTTATTTTGTTAATTTAAAACTTGTTATTTGAGAAAAATAACTATTTTATTGTGGATATTAGAAATCTTATACATTTTTATCCCACCTTCCCTATAAGATAATTTAATCAGGCTTATATCCATCTTTATTCGACTTTATTCTATCCTATTATGGGATTGATAAATTTTTCTGAATTTTATCATGACCGCCAAACGCAACCAAATAGATAAGAGAAAGTATCTCTAATGTAATCTCGCACATTTATCCCTCTCAAATTTTTTGCTCTCAATGATTATTAGTTTGAAGATAAATAGATTGATGTACATAATTTTTCCATCTAGTTAAAAATTAAGTTAGGGAAAAGAATTATATATTATTGATGAATAATATTCAGATTTTGAAGTCTAACTTATTTCAACATGTAAAAGTACGGTACCTATTCAATTTCATATCTGATTATATTAATTTGAATTGATTAAATAAATGAAAATAAAAAAAAATTCATAAGCTTTAAGGTATAAGTTTATTATTCCATGAATACTTTTCAAAATTACAAAAAAAAGAAGAAGATATTAAGTAATGGGCAAAGGGAGATGAGCTTGAGTTTTAATTTCTCCATTCAAAAGATCGATGAAAATGACATTTGAAGAACATAAACACTAAATAAGGAAATCAACATACTTTGAAATATTTTAAAAAAAATAGATATTTTCAAAGAAGATACTAATATTCAAATGTTACTTTCCAAATTTATTATTTTGGATCTATTGAGCAAAATTTTGAGTTTAAACTTTGAAACAGCATTTTACCTGTGTCCATTTACGACGCCTATTAGTTGATATTTTCTACACTCGATGGGCTAGAATCCCATAAGATATACGCGCAAACATTATTGACATTGATAATCGTGTAAAACTGCTACTTTCTTTTTGTCCAACTTCTTGTCCCTTCCAAAAAAATAAAAAAAGAAACCCTTAGTAAGATCATAAGCAAGAATTTACAAAATAAAATCCGTCCGGCACTCACGCACCCACTTCCTAAATAAAAGACAAAAAAACAAAAAAACAAAACCTACCTTCATCCATATCTCAACTCAAAAATTAACTTTAGATTTTCCTTTCTGAAATAACTCTCAATCTATTATGCTACTGGTCTATTTTATTTTGCACATGCGCATAGGCACTCGTAGCTTTAGATTAAAAAAAAATCATTTAAATTATCGTTCTTTTCTTATACACTGTGAAATTATAAGATATATTGTTTGTCGTACTCTTAACAATTCAAATGGAGTATTGGAGGGAGATAGGGAGCAACATTTGGATATTAAGGCATAAAAGAATAATTAAGAACGTAAAAAACATTGAAAGTATTCTTAAAGCTACCTCATTTTTGAAAAAAGACAAACAAGAAGAGTAATTTATGAATGTGTTAGAATGCACATGTGAATTGTGTTAAAAAAAAAATACCATATCAAAGAATTGATGTGACGTTAAACAGTTGATTTATCATAGTTGGCCCATAGTTTATTAGTTTAAGCTTTTGAGTAAATATGGATCCAACTAAATATATTGACAAACTTGGACTTGGCTCATTCTTAACAATCTCAATAGTGATGATATCGGGGCTTTGCTGCGCACTCTCAATCTTTATGCAAATCGAGATGTCTATATCGGGTTTGAATCTGGGCTCTTTCTTAGTATGCACTCAACAAGAAGTACTCTTAAAGTATCTCACTGTTAATATTTTGAAAATCAAAATATCTATATGAAATATACTGAATAGGTGCCTCCAAAACATGCGTCGTTGAATTATTTTAAGCATAAGGAAAAGATATATAATTTACCATATCAAAGACTTTTCTATGTTAGATTTCACTTGTTGCGGCGGGCTTGCACGACGCATTAGGCCCGACTTTTCCACCGTCCAACGATCATCTATACAACATATTCTAATCAATTTTCACTAGTTTTAAATAGATATAATAACATCAATGGTTCTTTAATTTTGGTCTAACGTCAATGGAGGTCCATGAACTTTGAATTTTTTCAAAGTGGTTTTTGAACTTTAGTTCAATGTATAACACGACACTTAAACTTTTAATTTTTTCAATATGATATCTAAACTTTTATTGCATGTTCAATTTAGTTCTCGAACTATATAAAAATGTTCAATGTCGATCAAATTGAAAAAAATTAAAAGTTTAGATGCCACATTTCATATTAGTAGGGGTGTCAAGAATTGAACAAAAAATCGAATCGAAATAAAAAACTGAACCGAAATTTTGTGCATTTTTTGTTCGATTCGGTTAGGAATTATCAATTAAAAATGAACAATTTCTCTTCTTTATCATCTCTTCTTCACTTAGGTCTCAATAAGTAAAGCAAATATAGGAAAACTGAAAAACAGTCTCGAACTTAACCGCATTTTCGATTTAGTTCGGAATAGTTTTGATTTGGTTTCGATTCAATTTTTCAAAAAAACCGAACCGAACCGAACCATTTATACCCCTACATATTAGGCTAGACTAAAGTCCAATGATTATTTTAAATAAATTAAAAATTTATGAAATATTGTATATATTATATTAAAATTTAGGAATTATTTATGTAGAGATTATGGGGAAATTTTAGAAAAGCGAGGATGATATTTCTCTCTAGATAAATCGAGGAGGAGGAGGTACTATAGTACTAATAACTACTGTAGCTTGGCTAGCAGTAGATCACGCGCCAAAAAAGGGTAAAAAGTTGGGAGGAGGTGCGTGCGCTTCATGATCGATCCTCCACCATCCCTCCCTCCCTCCCTCTCTCTCAGTCGCAAAAACAAACTACACACACCTCCTCCCTTCCTCCCTTCCTTCCTTCCTTTTGCTTCTTCACTACTCACACGTCCCATCTCCCTCCTCCTCCTCCCTCTCCCTCTCTCGCTTCTTCACTACTCCTCCACCCCCAACTGACATTCTCTCTCCTCCGTAACAACCTCTCTCTCTTCCCCATCGCGGTGGCCGAAGACGAAGGAACCTCCGACGCCGGTCATGGTGATCATCGCCTCCACGTCTCGCCGAGCTCTTCTCGAGAAGTAGCCCGCCCAGCTCCGGCCTTTGCTCCGTCGTCGGCCCCGGCCGGAGGAATGCTCGATCTCAACCTCTGCTTCGTCCCCGCCGATTCCCCCTCCGGTTCGATCGGGACGCCCAACCGTCCCGCCCACAGCCCCCGGAGCTTCGCCTCTTCGATTCTCAATGTCGACGCTGCCGCCGCCGCCGCCGCCGACGACGACGACGTCTTCGTCTTCGCTTACGACTTCGGCTTGGTAGACCGCATTGGCGGCTCTCGCGGAGCCGGCGACGGTGGAGACGATGGCGACGGCGATGGCGATGGCGACGGCGACGGCGACGGCGACGGGACGATTCAGCTGTTCCCGGCGGCGGCGGCGGATGATAATGGCGGCGGATGCTTCTCCGGCTCTCAGTCGCGGCGTCCGCTGTTGGACCTCACGTGCCTGGAGGGCGCGCGTGCGAGGGAGACGCCTTGGCCGCCGCAGCAACAGAGGCCGTCGGTGAAGAGGAGCAGGCGCGGGCCGAGGTCTCGGAGCTCGCAGTATCGCGGCGTGACGTTTTACCGGAGGACCAGTCGGTGGGAGTCGCATATTTGGTTAGTGTTGATGGTACCGTTCTTAAGTGTCTCCCGATTTAGATTAGACAGGAGGATAAAGCAATGCTTCGGAATTCGGAGGGCTTAAAGCTTTCTCGGGGGAATGGAATCCTTTTTCTTGACGCATGATAACGCTCTTCTGATTCTGATTTGACTGCACATGGCTTGTCCTGGGCGCTTTATCTTGACCTTGAGCGATTTGCTTGTCTTTATGCAGGGATTGTGGGAAACAAGTGTACTTGGGTAAGCGACATGATATTTTCTTGCTTGTGTCTGCTTATGTACTGGCTTTTGTGCTGTGCCCACTTTCTTGGTCCGGTATTACTGGTCAGACAAGGCTTAGCGTTGATAGTGTTTCGTTTTTTTTGTCCTCTCTGTTCGTTGTTTAATTAGGGGGATTTGATACTGCTCACGCCGCTGCTAGGTAAATACTTCCACTCAGTGACTCTGTCAATGTTGATTCTTGCTATTGCTGGCTCTGTTGGGAATCAGCTAGAAGTATCATTAATGGTTTTCTGCAACTAGAGCTTATGATCGAGCTGCCATTAAGTTTCGGGGACTAGATGCGGATATCAACTTTAATATCAGTGACTATGAGGAAGACATTAAGCAGGTTAGCTTTGAAGGAGATGGTCGGTTCAGTCTGATCCTCGAATTTCGCAGCGGGTTTCTATAGTTATTCCCTGTTTACTGTTCTGCAGATGAGTAACTTCACAAAGGAAGAATTTGTGCATATTCTTCGGCGGCAAAGCACAGGATTCGCTAGAGGGAGCTCCAAGTACAGAGGCGTTACACTGCACAAATGCGGACGGTGGGAAGCTCGAATGGGGCAGTTCCTCGGCAAGAAGTAATGAGTTCTTTCGTCGATGTTAATTTCACATTTGGCTTTACCTGTTAATTTCCTATTATTGCACATCTTTAAGGTCGTGGCATCTTTAAGTACATTGGCCGCATGCAAAGTCAATATAGAATTTTGAGATCAAACTGAATGTAAGCAATTGTAGACTTGTTTTTCACTGCAAAGCAAACATTCCTCTACAGGTATATATACCTTGGGCTATTCGATAGCGAGATAGAAGCTGCAAGGTCTCACTGTTCATTGACTTTTTATCTTCTTTAAATGTGTCGAATAGGTCCCCAAGGCTTCAAAAGGGACCATTAGGGATTAATGTGTTATTCTTCTCTAAAAATCAGGGCATATGATAAGGCTGCAATAAAATGCAATGGCACGGAAGCCGTCACCAACTTTGAGCGACGCAAATATCAAGAAGAAGAAGAAATGGGTGAGGCTGGGAAAGGGGCTAGAAACTATGTTGAAATGCTAACTTTTAGTACCTGCATGTGCTTATATTGGACCTTCTCGATGCAGATGGGAACCATAGCCTCGACTTGAACTTGGGGATTGCCCCTCCTGAAAAACTTGATAGTACTGGTGGTCCTCGTTTTCCACTTCAATGGAATGACATGCATTGTTACCCAATACCTAGGGTAATGCTCATATCCTGCTATTGAGAATTGTCTTTTATAAAGCTATCTCCATTCTGTGTGCGCGAGCGGGCGCGCGCATGTTTGGTGTCTATTTGTCATTAGAGAGAAAATATGGATATCTAATATACGGTTTCTTATATTCATGCGAGTAGATTGAGAACTCCTATTCAACCATACCGGGGGCTCAAGAGCTCCACCACCCTGTTGTTGTATCCGAGCATCTCTCCTACTTAAGTGATCAAAATTTGATTTTCTTTCCCATGCATAAGGTAATAATTTGCTGTAAGCATGGTTGTTCATACATTTCCTGGTTTGAAATGGCTTTCGCCTTCAATTTTGTTAATGTCACGTGCAGATTTCTGACAGTGCACACTACTTGCAAATCACCCACATTTCCTAACCATTATCTACCATTCACTGATTTTGCAGGGAACAGCAATAGAGAAGCGAGCGGAAGTTGATCCCTTGTCAAACTGGGCATCTCAATTTGGTGGCCCTTATGGGGGAACAACTCCAGCGCCGTTCTTCTCTACTGCAGCATCATCAGGATTCTCTTCTTCAGTCGCTGCTGTGCCATCAGCTGCTGCATATCACCAATACCTTTAGTCGATATCCGCTTAGTTTTGCTTCACCAGACTACCACTCAGCAACGAGCGTTTCACTGATTATTCAGGCACAACTCTGAAGTTCTCTTCCCTAATGTGCGAGGAATATCAATCTTCCACGCAGGACCAGCAGTCCAGTGCCAAAAGTTCTCGAGCTGATATTCCAATGTTCTGTGACAGACATGATTCTTTTAGTAAAGCGAATCACACGATTTGATCTCTGTAGCGAATAGTAATGAGTTTGGATTTCCCTTTTTCCTTTGCCTCCATATATGAATCTAGTTCCTGTACTTGGCTCCAGCTACATATTTTTCTTGGATGGTCAGAATTTCTCTACTGGACTGCTTTCCCTTCAAGTATAGATGATCTAGCTGCGGTTTTGTGCTCTCTTTCCATTACCATCCGATTCTTGTGTGGATATCAATAAAGAACCTCTCTTCGGCTTCTAGATGGAAAAAAGGAATTGATTGATAGTTTTAATTCAGTGAATTTGTTGTAATACGTCGATTAGATGGGAAATAATCTGATAAATGTGGCATGATAAATTAGAAATTGTTACAAACATAGCACTTGCATGATGGCTGAGTAATACAATCTAAGCATTTTCAATTTCAAATTAAACCATTAGCAATTTGTAAAGGGTACATCTTCGTTTCTTTGTAATATCTTGGAAGTTATGATAATCTTGACATACTTTACCTAATAATTTCGACAATATTGCCTATTGTACAATTACCATCCTCCATAATGAAAAAGAAAAGAAAAGAAACAACAAATTCATAAAGATCTGAAACTCCTCTTCATAAAAAGTCATTAATCAATAATATTTTGCATTTCATGAATGATTTATGTCATCATGTAAATTGCAAAACCAAAAAAGGAGTGGGGGGAGCTACACAAACCTTCCTAAACTTCATGAGTAGCAGCCGTGTGTGCCAATACAGCTTGAACTGCCAATGTGGTATCTTCAAATATTTGTTGTCCATCGATTAATTTTTGTATTAATTAATCATTTCAAAATACATAATGGGCATCTAATTTTTTTTTTTTTTTTTTTGTAATTTAACCTTTTATAAGGCATTTTGCACCTTACAAAATTGTGTTCACCTTACGAAATTGCCTTACTTTCCCTTAAAATATCTTCTTATTTTATTTAATGTATTCATCAAAATTTGACTGTATTAATTTTTTTGATATTAGTACCGGCGTTTATTCTTCTAAAATCAATATATTAGTTAATTAAATTTTCTTCGTTTTCTTTATTTTTTTTAATATAAGCGCTTATGTCATTTACAGAGAGATCATATAAAATAAAAGAGACGAAAATGCTTTTATCATTTAAAATTCTCATTTGTCGCGTACGCTAACGGCAAACACAACGAAGGGGTAACAACCATAGCAAATATGTTAAAAAAAAAAATGAAAAGAAACGAAAAAGAGAGCATCGGCATTTTTTTGGGGCCTGTCACATCATGCCACGTGTCCAGCCGATGTTGTGCATCATCATTCTACCCCGCCCCTCCTCCATCCTCCTCCATGATTCCGCATTCCTCGGCTTTTGCTACATAGGCTGGTGCAGCAGAACCTCCACCTCCCTCTCCCTCCTCCAGGGAGGCCAAAAAGAGAAATAAAAGAAATTTAAAAAAAAGAAAAGGAATAAATCGAAATAAATAAATGAAGAAAAAAGAAGAAGGGGGACCAATCAAATCGCGAGAAAAACCTGGAGTCGCTTTCGTTGTTACTGCTTCAAGTGGAGAAAATATGGATCCTCCTAAGAAAGAAAGAAAGAAAGACAGACGTTTGATTATTCCAGGCCGAAGGAAGAATATCCCCATCACGCCGTCAAACAAAAAGTGTCTCCCAGTTGCTGTGTTCGTTCGCAATCGACCATTTTAACACCTAAATTCCAAAATTCACACTGCATTACATACTTCCACATTTCTTTTTCTTTCTTTTGTTCCCTGTTGCATTATCCCCTGTCTAGAAATTAGGTGCGTTTTTGTCTGAGAGCAGCATTCCCACCTTTCTTAAACATTGAATTAAACAAGACGGACCAATATTCGTGAACCTGTCTAGCATGGGATCCCAGCTCGAAATCTTTCAAGCCAGAATTATTTTCCTATATCATGCAACGTTCTTCGCCTTAACCGTTGATTCCCATGTTGCCGGTCACCGATAGCAATCTTCATACTGTTTAGCTTGGCTATGACGACACTATTATTGCTGCCCAGGTTGCCCAAACTCAAACTTGACATTGCTACTAGCTAAAGTCCCTCGTCACAATGCATCTTCGAGCAATCGGGTTTGTCACCAATTTGTTGGAAGAATAATGACAACTTGAACTATATCAAATTATCGTAGTAGAACAAAATAATCTCCCATCTTACACAAACCTAATCTGAAACAATATAATCGAGAGATATATGTATATAAAGCACCCACAAAACACAAGTCGTTTTTTTTTATGTGGAAAACCTCCTTAGTGCGAGGAGATCAAAAATCACGAATTGAAGTTCACCAAAAAAATCTTCCTATTAGTAGAATTTGGTGAACAAAGTTCTTCTTCAGTTAATACTAGAGTTATATGGCAGTGACAACATTAAGAGTACCATTCTTAGCGATATATATGAATTTCATAAGAGAACAAGGAGAAATCTCACCAAAGATGCAGATCAGTTCAACCCATGAAAAACTTGATGTAGGGAGCTTCAAGTGCAAAATCAAATCAATCAGATTCGAGAAGAATGTGTCACGAGCAAGCTGACAAATTTCAGCTAAATTAGATCACAAATCGACCTCTAATGTCACCTTAACAATAATCAAATATTGCCCTCTTCCTAGATTTTCTGCTGTCTCACATTCTTTCGCTGCTATCAAAAAATCAATGAAAAACCCTATCTCTCCATATGGATAATCACATAGAGTTAGACTTTTGGGTTTGTAATTCATCGAATTTCCTCCACATGGGAGTGAATCCAACCAAGTACAACTCGCCTCCCAATCGCTACCATACCTACTCAATTGATCTCTAAAATCGATATCAATTCATTTGAGCTTCTGTTGATCTCTGCTTTGTTTCGTTTTCTTCCGATTTTGCCGTCTTTCATAAGACGGCTCTGTCAAGCCATCCCTGAGCTGCTGCACCACATTGTAGGGTCGTTGCTGGCTTTCGTGAAGCAGCCCATGTTCGAGTGGCCTACCACGTTATAACACCCTGGGGTCCGCTGACTCTCTTTTCCGGCTCCAGTTGGTATAAATCTCCATGATCGGTTTGAGTGATCTTTGATCGCATTTGATTTAGCTTTAGTGACGAATCCCGAAGAATCCGCGTTCTTCCATTAAAGACTCGAATCGAAAATTGAATTCAATTAATATTTCAAAATTGCATATGATTGAAGCTGATTACGATTGCCTGCCTACTCGTTTAGAATAGTGAATGCACGTGGCGGACCGATGCATGATTTGTTTAACGCTTTGCATGTCCGTGTTGAAATATTGTCTCATATCGCTTGATAACAGGTATTAAATTTTCTTTATAATCAGGCAATATACTTCCATTTATAAGTTTAAATTTTTGAGATGAACTTTCTAATATATCATTAAAGTCAGTGTCATTCATTTCATGAATGTGCACCACCCCCATTAGTCAAATTCCATCGGCTTGTACATGAGATTTGACAATGGATTGTAAATGCTTTTTATATTCATGCAATATTCCTCTATATATAAACTTTTGGGTTAAATTTTTTATCGGTTGACGTTTCGACCAACACCTTTCGCTTTTATATAAACGCATGCTCCTTGTTTGCTAATTGAAATACAAGACTCAGCCTAAGATAAACAGGTAGTAGTGCCTTTGCATGGGCTTTAGGATGCTATCTAGAGACCTCTCATTGGATTGCAGTCCTGACCAGGCACTAGGTTGGTCTTAGCGCAACCAAGCTGAGCTTAGAATTTCTAGTTAACGAAGACTAGTCTTATGACATAACTAGATCTTCATAGGTCTAAACCTATCTTGAAATAGGTCAGAGGTGACTCTTAGAAAGATACATATCATGAAATTCAAAGTTGCGACGTGCGCTGGATTTGAGAGAATTCCAATGAGGTATTCACCGACATGTTGTCTGTGGACTGCTCTACAGCTTTACAGCTTGACAACTCCATTGGAGAGTCACTCTCTCAACTTAGACAGCATTAATTTCTCATAAGAGATAAGGTGGTCGGTATATATAAAGTCTGGCTGAATTAATTTGGTGTTTGCACATGCGATGTTTTCCTTGATAGCTTGGTCTCCCATCAAGACCTTCATTTTTCGATGTCGAGGGTAAGGCAAGCTCCCGCGTGCCTCGTCGTGGCTTAGCCAGCTTAGATAAGGATACGGATGAAAACTAACTCGAAAGTGTTTGCATCTGTTTTGCAAGCCGGAGCGACAAGGGAAATGAAGAAGGATTGTCCATTTTTTAACCTTCTTGTGCTTGCGGGTGGTGTTTGGAGGGTTGACTGTGTTTGTGAAGTATCGATTTGCATCTCATAATTGTCACTCGCGTTCGTACCGCTTTAACGCAACATCTCTTGCATATGTCCCCAAGTGCAACCTGAACTTCGGGTTGCATCGAGGAAGTCAAGGATGGACAAGGAAAGAAAAGGCTGAGGCTCTCTGCAAATCGAAGGTGGTATTAGGCCGACTTGGTTCCGTTCATTTTATGGGAGCTTACAACTCGCGACATGTGAAGTGAGACTCTTAAACCTCATATAGCAATATAGCACCCGTCTTTAGGCATCAAACCTCACTAAGTTCGTATGCTTGTCTATGTCTTTATGGTATGGCTAATCTGTGAACTACCCAAGTCTTTTAAACCCCGTTTACAAAGAGAGAAAAAGATAATTTCAAAAGAAATTCTCAAGGGAAATTCAAGCTTGCACTTTCAAATTGTCTTGGGTCTTCTAATGAATTGCAATCACTTGTGTTTTTTTTTTCTTTCTTCAATTGGACCTTTCTTCATCCCATTTCGTGCGTAGCTCATCTTTTCACAAATCTAAAAAAAAAACAATTGAGTTTTTGCTCAAAGCAAGTAGAGCCTGTGCGTTCAAGATTGCATTAGCCCCTTCATTTACCTTCATTTCAATTTGTGAGGCGTTAGGCCCATTTAAAAAATACATTAGGCTATTCCATTTGAGTGGACACACAGCACCTAAGCGGTCAAATGGCTGATGATGATTTTTAAGCAAATTGGTTGAAGATGGCTTTATAAGCACTGCATGCACGAAAGCGGTTCTTGTACCATGGGGCAAACATATTTTTATTGCCTCGATTTCCCGTATAAAAGAAAACTTCACGGAAGGCTGTCCTTGGGTGATTGAAACCTTTTCTGTTGTAATTCTAGGACTCTCATTGGAAAATTTATCCAAAAAGTCATAAATCCGTTATACTTTTATCTATCCAATATATTAATTTAATTATAAATACTTTCATATTTTGTCAATTAAGTCAATATAGATAATTTTAGCAAGAAATTGCTAATGTAAATGCCAGTTGTTCTACAAAAAATGATAGATATTGATATAGATAATTTTTAATAATATATTAATATTGTCAATTTTTATTTTTTCCTTCTTTTTTCTTTGCTTCTATTCTTTTTCTTTTTCTTTTTCCCTCTAGTGCCATTATTGGGGCCTTGTCAATGGCTGCCATCGGCCGTAAGCAAGAGATGCCTGGACCTTGGCTGGCTTTGCCAAATCAAGCCAGGGCCATTGATGAGGCCCAACAATGGCCAGCAAAGGGTAAACGAATAGAGGAAAAAAAGAAAAATAATCAAATTCAATTGATAAAATGTGAAAATTTTTAAAACTCATTTGCGCAATTAAAAAGTTTATGACTAAATTGATAAGATTGCAATATGTCTCAAAAATTTTAGACAACTTTCCCGACTTTTATCAATATCGAATCCCTTTTCAAATTCATGCTAGGCCTCGAGTATGACCGATGATTGTCAATCTCATCTGTCATCTTCCCCTATGATTTTCCTTCCTACAGTCTCGCACCACAGATTCCTACACATCCGATCTGAGGCATCTTCGGATTCTGTGGCAGCGAGATTGAGGAGTAGCGATCGGCATTTTCGTACGAGCTGTGTTTGGAGTGAGCGAGGTTTCAATTTTGACAAGAGTTATGTCGTGCGGGGGTTAGTAATGTGGGGATTATGATTGGTTGAAGCACCTTGAGTTTGATGGGGTTTGTAAGAGAAGGACAAGTGGCGACAGCGAAGTGGACTGTTTGCTTCTGACCGTGTTCTATTAATTGATAAATGTAATTTTATATGGATCGGGATGGTCAGATCTTCGAGTGAGTCCATGAAATCAACCGACAATTTCCGGATCCCATTTTTGAAATCGCCCACTCAGAGCATACTTAGCATGCCTCTTACATATCTACAGAATAGACCATGGATGCGGATGGATTGAAAGCATCCATCGGAAAGAAAAAGAGAGCACGGCATGCGTTTCCATTAAGTTAAGAGATTTTCCATCTCAAGAAGTTCTAAAATTCTTCTTCCATTGTTCCCCGAAAGAGGAGGGCCGGTCTGAAATTTTCATGATCCCTTGTTTGTTCCACAGGGGTCAAAGAAATGGAATGATTGCAGGGAGTCACCACGGCACATGGAAACGTTAAAGACCTTCATCATGCCCAGCATATGCGACTTTCACTTGAACCTGCCAATCTCGGTTAGGAAATACAAAGTGTTCTCGGCCTGGAATTATGCATGTGAAATATATAATGAACAATCACTGAAGTTTGCTCTAGAGACCACCCTTCCCACAAGGGAAAGGTGAGAAGGGAGTTCAAATTCCCATCTTTTCGGTAGAGTTAGAATGGGTGAAGACGATTGGTTTGAGGTGTATGAATTTCAATTCCCATGCCTTGTAAAGAGGCAAGACAAAAGTTTAAGAGAAGTTGAAAATTAAAATAGGATTTTGGCAATGAACGAACCCATCTTTGCAAATTGCAACTTGAAGCAACCAGCACATTTGACAAGCAGACAAAATTAAGTACAAGTAGAACTTTGTGGAAATGTGCCCATCCGTATTTCGGCACGTGTAAGCCTATTATTTTTCTTTTTATATTGAAAAAAAGAGTGAAGCGTGTTTCAAAAATTTAATATCATAAATTTACTATCATTATTTTATCCCATAAAACACTAAAATAACTTTCTAGGAGATGATGAAAAAAAAAAATTCTTGTATAACATATTCTGCACTTTGAACTCAAAGTGAGAGAGCACACCGTTTTTTGGTATATTTAAGCAAAGCGGGCTCATATTATCACTTGTAAGCTCTAGGCTAACAAGATCAATCACGATCTCGTGAAAATCAAGTTAATTTGCGAGATTAAGCCCTAATGAAAAAATTCTAAAGTTCTGCTCATGTTGACGAACATATTCTTATGAATGCGACAAAACCAACAAGCCAATCACCTCATTCGTTTATGAATAAACCCCTACACCAATAAGTTCCGGATTGCCTTTAGAGATCTCATCGTACTCAATCTGATCCGCCCGAAGAAGGTGGAGCATCGTATTCCATTTGGTCGAAATCGAAATTCGATAATTTCCTTCATGCGTGACTGAATTACTTGTACCGAAATTCAAAGAGAAAACAAAGTTTTCCTGAAAAAGCGACTGGTTTCTCCATTGCCAAATACGTCATTAACCTCCTTCAAGAACAATGCTCCAATCGTGATGTAAATTCGATCGCCCTTCACCGGAGGGATTCAAATTCAACCATTAGACAAAATTCATGGAGAAGAAGAACTCCATACTTGAAGCTAAAGCTAATTCATCAAATAAAAAGAAGTCTTAAAAACTGATTTTTCCCCTCTTATAAACAGCGATTTTCTCGTATTAAACAGTAATCGTGAGGAATCTAAACTCTAGTCAAGAGTCAAGACCCACTTAATCATCATCACTATCAACGTCATCTCATTTCTGGAAGTCTCTCGGGCTCGCCACGTCACTCTCCCAAGACAACCCGAATGGCATGAGAATTTTAAAAAAAAAAAAAGAAAAAAAGCAACAAAAACGATGTGGAGAGGGAGGAGGCCACGCTCCCCGACACGTGGCGGCGCGCGGTTGGCTGGCGTATCGCGACTTTTCCCGCCATCCGGCGAGAACACGATCAGGAGCCGTCCATCGCGGTCCGAGCTCTTTGCCCCCCCGTTCCCCCCCGGGCCGCCATTGATGGCCCCAGCAAAAAGCTCGAGGAGAGCTAGAACCTTCCCGTCTGCTCTGCTGTATCCTCCTATATATGCGACGATCTCTTCTCTTCCACCTCCACCATTTCCAGATACTTCTTCAGTTCCTGAGCTCTGTGTCTCTCTCTCTCGTTCCGATTTCGCTTAGGGAAGCCATGGCCAAGTGCTACCCGACCGTGAGCGAGGAGTACCGGAAAGCCGTGGCGAAATGCAAGAGGAAGCTCCGGGGACTCATCGCCGAGAAGCACTGCGCTCCGATCGTCCTCCGACTGGCGTAAGTGATCTTGCGGATTGCCGCTAGTTTGCTTGCTTCGGTAGCCGTTACTCCGGTGTGCAAGTTTCGAGTTCGTAGATGAAGAAACATGCGCCATTGCTGTAGTTTAGTCGAAGAATCTTGATAAGTGGAGGGAGAGACGAATGCGATGCTTAAACTTATAGGTGAAGGACCAGTTTTGATGTTTGACAGTCGAACCGTCTACATTGGTCCAGTATAAGCATCGCTTTGTGGATAGAGTTTCGTTTCCACATTTCATGAATGCAGCGATGGTTATAGATTTCTAGATGATGGCTAATTTCTGGTTCGGTGTTCGTTCGTGTCGCAGATGGCACTCCGCCGGTACTTTCGATGTGCAGACGAAGACAGGAGGTCCCTTTGGGACGATCAGGCACCCTGCGGAGCTCGCTCATGAAGCGAACAATGGATTGGATATCGCCATCAGGCTCCTGGAGCCGATCAAGGAACAGTTCCCAATCCTGTCCTACGCGGACTTCTACCAGGTATGACTGCCAAATGCAATTACAGGCAAAATTAAATTGAAGTAATCAAAATACAAGTCACTTGTGCTTCATTTGAGCGCGACGCTGAAATCTTGAATGTCGCAATGGAAGTTGGCTGGGGTTGTTGCTGTTGAAATAACTGGAGGGCCTGAGATTCCTTTCCACCCTGGGAGAACGGTAAGTTGACTTTTTTTTTTCTTCCAAAACTTGTTTTCTCTCTGCTGCTAGTGTAAAGGTGAGCTAATTATTCATGCTAAACTTATATTCCTCATATGGGCAGAAGAGGAAGATCGTGCCCTCTGCTTTTGTGCCCTCTGCTTCTCCGGCAAGGCTGATCTTAAATTTAGGGTCTTTCTTAAGTGGTTTGATGAGGAGTTTATCTGCATGACCAAGCTGGTTCTTTTCTCGAATTTGAATTAAGAAATATGTACCTGCTGGGATTCTAGACCTGTTCAGCCTGGATAAACCATTCTAACTCTTCTGTTAGAAACTTGTGATCTCTGAGACACTAGTAGCCAGAGTTGGTAGGATTTTATGAGAATCAAAATTGCAGGAGAAGAGGACACTAGGAACTTCATTGACAAACATAGAAGAAAGATTCACATAGGTATGTAATTGAGCTGATAGAATCTCAGGAAGCAAACAGGTAGAAGTAAAAAAGTATCTTCTATTGCCAGGAGTCAGATAACTTGTGAATGGTAATCTCCTGAGAAATTAATTCCTGTGATATGTTTATGAGTGAGCTAAATTTGCTACTAATGCAGCAATGGAAAGTCTCAGGAAAAGCTATTTGATAATTGGTTTTGTCAGAAGTGAATTCCCTTTATAGAGTGAATTGGGAACAGCTTCTAGAAGTACAAGGACGATGTCCCCGTCTTCTTGTCTATTGAATTAATACTTACACTGACTGTTGAAATCCTCCATAGTTATTAAGGTGCTATTAAAATGAGACTTGTTGGGATCTGCTGATAATTGGATAAAAATTTCTTGATATGTGTGGTTTCATTCTCAGAATTGAAGAATATTGATGTGTCTCATGCCTCTTATTTAGCCTATAAATGTCCTTCTGGTATTCTCACTTTGTTCTCTCTTCTTGACGTAAAATGGGTTTGGAGGGTTGGAGGTTGCTATGGACAAAGAGAATAAGAAATGATTCCTCTCATTGAAACCCTGGCAACTGTACCTAGTTTGTCCAACAACCCAACTTGAGTGATGCAGGCTATGCTAGTATGTTGTTTTGAAATTTCAAATCCTTTGACTTAATTTCCACCTTCTCTTTGTCCTTTCCTACAACACAACGGTCGATCCTGGTTGAAATATTATTTGTTTAGATAAGATACTGTTAGGATTCTTTTCCTTTCTTGGTGTATCAGTTAGTAGACTATATAATGCTTGGCATGTTAAGTCGTGAAAACTTGAATCGTGTATTCCTGCAGATAAAAGTAAAAATTCTCTATCGTATATATGAAGACTTAGATATTAAGGTATCGATAAAATTTCTGATAAATTACATCTTGCTCAGGACAAAAATGAACCTCCCCCTGAAGGCCGGTTGCCTGAAGCTACAAAAGGTTAGTTTGCTTGCAGTAAAGTGTGAGAAGGTTATTACTGGTGTCTATGCTTCAATGAGTTAACAGTTAAACCACTTATTTCAGGTTCCGACCATCTAAGACAAGTTTTTGGCCACATGGGTCTTAGCGACAAAGATATTGTCGCCCTATCTGGAGGGCACACTCTGGTAAGTCCAACTTTTCACACAGGTCTCATTCAGAATTTCATATCTACTAAGAAGTATGTCCGTGTTGCTGTACGGTTTTGATGAACTCATGAATCTTCTATGTTAATGCTCCTATGCGCTCCTTTAAACAGGGCAGATGCCACAAGGAACGCTCTGGATTTGAAGGACCTTGGACTACCAACCCTCTCATTTTTGACAACTCCTACTTTAAGTAAGAATGATCATGTTCTATTCTTCTGCAGTCAACTCAGCAGTTATCTATCACCTGCTTAACCTTTGTAACCAGTTTTCTGACTTGCTTAATTAGCGCAAAAAAAAAAAAATTTGACATGCTCATGCTGTTGGGTACCTAATGCTTACAATTTTGATATCTGTGGATGTTACCACGAAACAGGGAGCTTCTCAGTGGAGACAAGGAAGGTCTGATCAAGCTACCATCCGACAAGGCTCTTATTGAAGATCCAGTCTTTCGTCCTCTCGTTGAGAAGTACGCTGCGGTATGTTTGCAACTTGATATTCAATTGTCATTCCTGAGAATATTGCTGGGCCATCGATGGTGAAAACATCTTTGTCTGTCATCATCTAATCGGGAGGCTACTTTGGATGTTTCAGGACGAGGATGCATTCTTCTCTGACTATGCAGAAGCTCATCTGAAGCTGTCAGAACTAGGGTGAGTCAGAGGCCGCATTCCATTCCATACAATTCCCTGCGATATTCTATCCACTTCCTCATTTTCTATTCATCATCTGTTCTTTACTGATCTACCTTCGCTCCCTTCATATTTCTGTCTTGGCACATGGAGATGGAACTAACTCTCCCCCCCTTCCTTGGTGCTTGAACTAGATTTGCGGATGCTTAGTGAGGAGGCGAGAGGGGTGGCCATCAATCATCATGGAGGATGTTTCAGAAGTTTGAGTGCATCTCTCTTGATCTTCAGCATAGCATATGTCTCTGACATGAGTCTAGTGTGCTTTTGTTATGTGTAGTCATATGGTGTGGTCTTCTTTCTGCAAAGTAAGGTTCACCACATAATGGTTTGTGTTGTAATTTGCTTCTGCATTTCTATTCTATAAGCCAATTATATCTAGAGAACCTTCATCCTGGAAGAAAAATGAGCGTTGATGGGGAAGCAGTTACAGGGTGTTGTGATTGTGTGGTTGGTGGATTTGGAGAAGCCTAGCTGAAAGAATCGGATGATACTGGATCTACAAGAGTACAAAAAATATCCAAGAATCAGAGTTCTCGACCAAAACCGTGAATCGTAGCTAACTGTGGAAAAATGCCAGAGATTTAGGTGCTTTAAAGGGCTAAACAAATTGGAATTCTCAAAGCTTGTACGATGTTTTAAGCCGTGATATTTTTGTCAATATATTCTGAAATATACCTAAAATCATGAAAATTATTCGAGCAATATTAAATTTATTACACGGGTATAAATGTAGTCATTAATTTTTTAATTTTGTCAATCTCATCTTGAAATTGTACAAAACTTCAATATAATCTTCCAATTAATTTTTGCCAAAAATCGCTATCGCAGGATAGGGCTACGTTAGTGATTTTGAAGAAAAATTGCCCAAAATGACTATAAAATTGGGGGGCATTTGTGAGGTTAGTTTAGGGTTTTTTGTTAATATAAAAAGTTTAGAATATTTATGTCATAGTAAGTATAATTTAGAATTTTTGGTGGTATTTATATATATATTTTTCTAAGCAAAAATGAATGAATATAAAAAAATTTCATTACTCACGAAAATAATTAAATATAAATTGTTGTTGATAATGAAAATCTTTTTTGTTTATTGATTTTTTAAGTAATATAACAATCATTTTTTATTTAAATTTTGAGTCTTTTGTAAAACAAAAGGAATTTAAATAAACTTATCAATGCGCGGACCACCTTCCCTCGACGAGCAAAGTACTATTTGAAAAATGTCCCGATATCTCCACCTCTCAAGTGGATAACTTTATAATGAAACTAGATAGCTTAATTTGTAGAATCTCGATTCAAAGCTGAAAAATTACATACGATTATTATAAATTTCCCATCAAATATATAATAATCGATAATATTGGTTTGGCAATGGCAAATTTTAACGATATAATTGAAAATATCAATGTTTCCTTACATAAACCTTCCTGTCGAATGAATTAAGGAACTTATTCTCCACTTAATCTAGTTGGTTAGTGATGGATTTCATTGTTAATTGGGCCGCCCATGTTGGGCTAACCCTGTCCATGATCCACTATACTGGCCCATCCTCCTCATAGTGGTTATTTGTGGATAATTGCCGTTGGCAGTTATTTGAAAAACTGCAAAATGAAAAAGTAGATAGGGCGAAGAAATGTTTTAGTTGCACGTTTTTTCACACTTTCAGATTCTCCCACAAAAAGAAAGAAAATCTCTCAAAACAGGGATATGCCCTAATCGATGACTCTCAACGCTACGAAAAGAGCATTTAATCTGTGACAAGTAAGGTATGTCATTCTCAATGATGTACTTTTCAATCAATGTTACATATATTTTCAAGCCATTTCCATGTTTATTGTTTGGTACTTGATAAGTTCGAGTTCCTCTTTTTTGGAATCCGTTTCCACTATAGTTAGCATTACTAAACAGGATTAATTTTACTCAATTTACTTAATGCATTTTTCTTTTTGGGGTAATTACAAGGGACTAATATCTTTTTGCTTCCTCCCCCTTCATTCGGCTGGAGTTGGTGAATTCAATGATATATTCTTTCTGCTTCCTCCCCCATCAAACTCTCCAAGAGGATCAATTTTACATGTGTTGTCACCGATTTGCTCGATAACTTTAAATAGGCCATTAGCTCTAAGAATGGGCCTATTCTTTCGTCGAGATGGAAATCTCTTATTCCTCAAGTGAACCCATATAAGATTACCTGGTTGAAAGTGCCTTCTTCCAATGCTAATTTTCTTTGTGTAAGACTCGTTGGCCTTTTCGATCTTGGATTGAATCTACTCATGAAGCTTCTTCATTGATTCATCTCTTTCTTTTCCACCAAAGCTTACTTGGGAGTTGTATGGAATTGGAATCAAATCAATCGATGTAAGAAGGTTAATTCCTCCACAACTTCAAAAGGTGATCTACTAATAGTATAACTTGAAGATTGAATGTAAGCAAATCAGCATGCACAAACGTCAAATCCCAATCTTTAAAGACTTATTCATTATACTACAAACAAGAGTGGTAAGAGTGTGATTGGTTACCTCCATTTGGCTGTCTGTTTGAGGATGACAAGTGGTGCTAAATGAGAGTCTAGTTCCAAGCATCCTCTCCGTAATGTCTTCCAAAAATAACTCAAGAACTTTGAATCACGATTAAACACAATAGTCTTTGGTACTCTATGAAGACAAATAATCTCTTTGAAATATAACTTAGCAACATGAGATGCATCATTGATTTTTGTGACATGGCACGAAATGAGCCATTTTTTAGAACCGATCAACAACTACCATGATGGCATCTTTTCCCCTTGAATTCTTGAAAGAGCCACAATAAGATCCATAACTCACATCTTTCCAAAACTGTAATGGAATCGGAAATGGAGTATACAATCCTTGATGAATATGACTCTTGATGAATATGACTCTTGGCTCTTTGGCAAGTTGCATACCTAGAGATAATAGAATTCACATCTCCATTCATCTTTGGCCAATAAAAGTGTTCTTGTGAAACCTTAAGAGTTTTCTTAACATTGAAGTGACCAACGAATCCACCACCATGTGCTTCATAGATTAATAACCTTGGGAAAGAACTCTTTAGCACATATAAACAATTTACTTTAAACAGAAATCCATCTTTTGAAGAATAAGTACCTTGAACTCCTTTCTTACAATTGTTGATGATGGGTGAGAACTTAGGATCTTCAGAGTAAAGTTCTTTCATCGATTGGAAATCAAGAATCCTAGAGTCCATAATAGCAAGCATAGAGTATCTCCTCGATAAGGCATTTGTAACAACATTAGTGTAACCAGGTTTATACTTTGAGACAAAAGAAAAGAATTGAAGAAAATTTACCCATTTGGCATATCTCCAATTGAGCTTGCATTAGCCACTAATAAACTTGAGAGTCTTATGATCAGAATGAAGAACAAACTGCTTTGGCTTCAAATAATGATCAAGAGCTCTAACAATGGTATAAAACTCCTTATCATAAGTTGAATAGTTCTTCTTCGAATCGGTCAACTTCTTGTTGAAATACGCCAAAAGTTTTTGTACTTGTACAAAAACAATGCCAATGCTAATTCCACTTGTATCACACTCAACTTCAAATACCTTATCAAAGTCAAGAAGGGTAATAATAGGGGACTCAAAAAGTCTCCGCTTGATTGGTTCAAAAGTATTTTGAGCAACCTTTGTCCATTCGAATGAAACCTTCTTCTTGCATTTGGTGATGGGAGCCATGATGGTACTAAAATATTTAATGAATTGCCAATAAAAAGAGACAAGTCCATGGAAGCTCCTTACATCAGAAATGGACTTTGGAATCAACCAAGTCTTCATAGCTTCCACTTTGGATTGATCAATGGAGATCTCATCTTTTGAAACCACATAACCAAGGAAGACGATGCTAGGAGAAAAGAATTCACATTTCTTCATTTTAGCATAGAGTGTTTTGTTCTTTCGAGACTTCGCAAACCTACTTCAAATGATTGATATGATCTTCCTTGTTCCTTCTTTACTTAATGGTGATGTTGTTGATGGCTCAACTATCAACACACATTCTAAATTAATCATCTTTCTTAGGCACAAGTAGAGTTGGAACGGAACATGAGCTCATGCTTATTTGGACATACCCTCTATCGATAAGTTCATCGACTTGTCTTTGCAACTTCTTTGTTTCATCTGGATTACATTGATGGGCTGATTTGTTGGGTAAAGGAGCATTGGGTAGCAAATCAACGTGATGCTCAACACTTCTTGTGGGAGGTAATCCAGGTGGCAATTCCTCCAGGAACACATCTACCAATTCTTTCAATAAGGAATACATTTTGAGATGTATGGGTCGCTCTATCTCACTCTTTTTTGTACCATGGGCAAAGCAAATACATTTTTTTTGTTTGCTAATGACTCTCTCAACTCATGTTTCACTCAAGAAGAAATTTTCCTTACTAGTGTTTCCTTCTCTAGGTTGATTTTATCATGGATGAATTTAAGGGCACAAGAGTAATGCATTTTGTTCATTGTGAAAAGAATATGTATTTTTATGACCATCATGCACATCATTTATATCATATTGCCTCGATCTTCCCAATAACAAGTGGCATGCATCCATGGGAATCACATCACACAAAAGTTGATCTCGAAGGATTTGAGAACTTGTTTAGTTACCTTGAAATCATTTCCTTGATTGAGCCATTGAAACTTGCGCGGTTGAGGATGTTTAGTTGTCAGAAGCTTCAACTCATTGACCAAGGTTGTCAAAGCGACATTGATGCAACTCTCACCATCAATGATTACTAAACAAATCTTCCTATTAATTGTACAATTGGTGTAAAAGATATTCTCCCTTTGCTCTTCTCATCAAGAGAAACTTCGACATGCAATGCTCTTCGGATGATCAACAACTCATCATCATTAGCTTTCCCCACGATCTCTTCTTCATTTTTTAGATTCGGAATCATTTTGGTCTGGATTGTTATCAACCTCTTGAAGTACCAAATCTATCTTATCAATTTTTTGAAGAGTCATAACTCTCAAATTATGACAATTAGCTTATGAATGCCCATAACCATGGCACTTAAAGCATTTACTTACATCGCTATTAGGTTTCTTTTGGAATTCTTTGATAGGCTCCACAAGTTTCTCCTTGCCTTTGTCTTTGGTCAACAAATTCTCAACCTTGTTAGAGGAAGCACCCTTAAAGTAGGATCTCCCTTTCGTTGAGATTCTAGAAGAAATGTTCTTCAATTGCTTCTCAACTTTCATGACCAATTTACATACATCTTTGAAGGATCAATAAGGTTGAAGTTTAACCAAATCAGCAATTTCGTGATTCATGCTACCAAGGAAAAAAGCGATGGCTTGTTTCGAAAGTTCTAGAACTTCGCACTTGATCTTGAGTTGTTCAAACTCCCGAATGTACTCTTCAATTCTCATCTCTTGTTGTCTTAGTGAATTAAGCTTGAGGAACAAGTCTTGTTTATAGTTATCAAGTAAGAATCTCTTCTTCATCAACTTCTTGAGTTTCTTTCAAAATTTGATTCAGCCTTTTCCTTTTTTTGGTTCATTGATGCTTTAGATTCTCCCATCATAAGGAAGCATGGTTTGTCAATTTAAGGATAGCAACATTAAATTTCTTCTCATTTGAATAAGATTTAAAGTCAAAATCTCATTTGGTTGTACGTAACCAATCTACAAAATCGTTGGTATTGAGACTACCTTCAAATTTAGGCATATCCACTTTGATGTTAGATTCATTCTCTTTTGCCTCCCTCTTTTTCTCTGACTTCAATATTTAGAATCACTAGAGTTACCTCTGGTGGAATTGGAATCACCTCTAGAACTTAGACAAGTATTTGAATCGTCTCATCAATGGTGATTGTTAGGATGCCACGTTGTTTGTCCTTGTCTCACAAGATCCTCTAGAAGATTGAGGACTCGCTCCATTTGGTGCTAGAGATTTTGTATTGCACAATCTTGCCTTTTGTTGTGCGCTTGCTTTAAAGTCTAGCCTCTTGGAATCGAATCATCCACGTTGAATATGAGTTTGAATAAATAAAGGAATCACTCAAAATGAGTTCAACTGAATCTTTTATAATGCATAAAAATTCTAACAGATGCTACGTCTACAATAAGAAAGGTAATTTTGTGAAAACTGTCCAAAAGCCCAAGGAAAAAATTCTCATTTAATTCAAAAAATAGAAAAAGGAAACCGGAGTGTCACTCTAGGATGATGATGTTGAATCGGTATTTTCCCTGAAAGATGAACCCACCAAACACATTGTGCATGCTATCCAGATATGGTCACAAACTAGTGAAGGGTTGTCTTAAGAATCCAAAGGAGTTTTCTTCTTCTCTTTGGAAAACCCCAAACCTCCCACAATCCAAGATCTTTGTGTATACACTCCTTCTATTCTCCCATATTTCCCTATCAATATATATCCATCCGAATATGACAAGCCTATTTTTATCATTGATGTCATTGACACTAGGGTTAGTACTTCTATTCTTAATACTAAGATACTATTAGAAGAATACCATACTTCACATACCCGGTTCGCTACAAAAGTTCGAAGTAAACCAATTACCATTTAGTTTTCTCCATAATGTTCCATTATTACCAAAATCCTTGATCTTTGCTCCCTGGATAAAGATATCATCATTGGTTGGGATATTCACACACAAATTCCTCAACTCATAATTATGTCCGATGGAATAAGATTCAAATGACAATTTACTAAATTTGTGAATATCCAAATATTCTTTGTTATCCAAATGAGCATATTAGACCCCATCATGCAAACCTTTTTGAATGTATATGTAGAATCTTATTCATATATTTTTCAAAGATGTCCTAACCCTCTGTGGAAAAATCCTAATTTTTTTATCCACTTTCCTATCGAGAAAAATGTGGATGTTAATCCCACTGAAGCTAGTCACGTAGGAATGAATCCAGAACATTTGCTTTTAGTACAAAAGGAATGTTCAGGCCTCCTTCATCAAAAATTAATTGATCCCTCATAATTTCAATGGGCCTATGAGGCATTTTATGTGAACAATCATGCCAAGTAGAATAAAGGAATAATGATACTAGTTATTAATTACCAACCCCTCAATTAATTTTTGCAAGATGACAAATTCCCTTTGCCAAATAAAAATTCTTTATTTTTCAACCTTGCTCAAGCCAAGGTTGACTCCAATTTGATCTTAAAGCTGGCTTTTAGCAATTGGGAATTCATCCGGAAGACAAATAAAAGACTAGGTTTTATGTTCCAAACAAATATTTTCAATGGACAATACTTCCATTTGGCCTTAAAACAACTCCTTTACTATTCCAGAAGGCCATGTACAAAATTTTCCAGCCTATTATGCCCATTGCCCAAATTTACATTGATGATATCCTCCTCTATATTCCAATTGAGGATTCTCATTATAAATTTCTAGCCCAATTTACAAAACTAGTACAAAAACATGGAATTATGTTATTCCGAAAAAAGATGATAATTGTATAGAGGGAAATCGAATTTCTTGGGATGCACCTCAACAATTGGATGTATTATCCTAGTCTTTATATTGCTAAAGAATTGCAGAAATTTCCTGATAAATATCTCCCCCACAAACAGGTTCAAAATTCCTTGATTTAGTTAATTATCTTAGGATTTTGTCCTAAAGATCACAAAGTTCATTAGTCTAATGCAACAAATGCTCAAGAAAGGCACTCTTCCATGGGACCCATAGTAGACTAAGTCTATAAACAAACTCAAAGAAATTCTAAAGTATCTTTCCCCGTTACAAATTCCTTCCACAGGAAATAAAATTTTGCAGATGGATACTAGTAATGAATAATGAGCTACTATCCTTCTTGAAGAAATCAATGGAAGACGAAGAGTCTGTGGACCAAAATAGTAGATTCACACAAGCATAAATGGATCATCACTTTACATTTAAAGAAATCCTAGCAGTAAAATATGATATCAAGAAGTTTGAGTTCCATCTTATATGACATCATTTTCTCATGGAAATGGATATGTCCTCATTTTCTCAAATGCTAAAATTCAAGTAGAAGCATCTACCACATCCTCAGCTTCTTAGGCGTGCAAAATGGTGTTAGAATATACCTTTGAAACCAAACATATTGCAGGAAAAAAGAATATACTTGCTAATTTCCTATCATGACAAAAAGAATTTGTGTCTACCACATCCATCAGTATGTGGTAAGAAATCCAAGGGGAGGTTTCAAGACTAGAGAAATCAAGCCCACACGGCCTTTATACTAGTATCCATCAGAAGTTCCTAAGCTCATTGAGGACAACATTCTCTTTGAAAATCTTAGAAGACTTATATGGCAATACCATTTCTAGATTTTTAGGGATTATGGAGGTCTTACTCTTCACACAAGCAAACTACATCTAAAGTATCCATTCATTTGTCATTTGTCTTTCTCCCCAAATGAAAATTTTCCAAAAAGACTTAAATGGTCTTATTGGTATCTTTTTAATCTTTGCACCTTTGCCATTGAATTTCCAATAGCCATGATGTCTCTTATTATAGGCAAGATTATCCAAGAATAAGGAAAACATAAATATTTTGGAGAAATGCTCGGTTTTTTAAACCATTAAAAGTGAAAAATGTTTTTCAAGCACAACTCAAGACTTGTGGGCCAAACCTAGAACTCTATATAGTTCTTTTTTTTTTTTTTGACAAGCCATGATTATTTGTCAAACTCATTACAGATATGTGTAAAACTATAATAGATGTTGCAATATCCACATATAAACCAAACTTGTTCCAAATGAGATTTTTACAACTCTTCACTATAGAACCTCGGCTTACCTTCAACAATATCAGAAACTATAGAGGATACTATGCCAAAACAATCAAGTCATTCCAATAGAAGCATAGCCAATAGAAGTTGATAATGTTTCTTGGGTCATTCTAATGACCACCGCAAAACCAAAAAATAATCGATATTTGCTTGGAAAGTTACTATGAAATTGACATGTAGGCTAACATTGACAATATTTGATTACAAACATCATCACAAGATTCAGCTTCATTATTACAAGATCTATGGGAAGGACCATTGTCCCAAGATCTTTTTGACCATAGTGAATTGTAGCTTGCACTCAATTTAGGCCTCAACAAAGAAAGCCCACCATTCCAACTCCGGCATCTACCACAACTAGGCATTCCATCAAGCTCCATTGATGCTCTAACCAGTCCTCAAAAGGACAAAAGTTGTTTGAATTAAAAGTAGAAGTTGCTCTAGTTATTGAAGAAGTGGAGAAGCTCCTCAAAGGACATGGGCAACGGTATCTAGATAGTCTTGAGAAAAGCACTTTTGGTGATTCCATTGACATCCCGTCATGCTCTCATCAACTTCCAGATTCCACCAAATATAGCCAGCTCAAAGAATTGGAAATACGAAGACTCATCAAAGTGAACAGGTGCAAGAAATTTGGATATGATTTTAGTATCTCTAATGAAGACCAATGCCTCCACACCCCAGCATTTGACTAAAAAGCATATCAAAGATCAAACATAAGAGCTAAATTATTAGTTTTTTTAAACCTATGTTGTAAAAAATGGGCTTGAATAATTGGTTGTCATGGTACTGTAGCAATTATCATGCATTACTATAGCAGTTACTGTTCACTACTATAGTAGTACCGTAGCAATTACTATTCACTACTATAGCACTATACCAATTATTGTAGCTGAAGTGAAAGTTGTGTGTTATAAGTTTATTAGTACAAAAAGTTAGCTATCGGTGCAAGAAAGTCGTGTGTCACGAGTTTGTCAAAGTATGTACAAATTATTACCATTGTCAATCATAAACAATTGTTGTAAAATTATTGGCAACCTTTAGAACTTCATCAATAATTCTATATTTGTTTTGTGCCTATATAAGGCAATATTTGTAATATTAAGAGGCAGAATGAAGCCCTCATAAAATCTATGTGAGTACTTGAACTATGAATCTCTCAAACTTTCCTTTTGCCTTTTTACCTAGTATGATTCTTAAAAGCTATATATATTCTAATTAATCCTGGAAGTATACTCCACACTTGCCACAATGTGAAACAATATGCATCAAAATTTTGCTATCATAAAATTTTCTATGATATGAACTAAATTTTGAAAAGGAATTTGATATCTAATAGGTAGTCTATATTCTGAGGGCAAGAGAATCGTGCGTCTAGGATAGCATACATGACACAAGTGAAGAAAAAAAAAACAAACAAAATTCAAAAAAATTAAAAATTATAAAAAAATTAAAAATTATAAAAAAATTTCCACATCAACACCGACCATGTCACATAAGATAGTCACATCCATATCAAGGATTTTTTTACCAAAATTGGCCAAATGGACTACGGCTACATTTGGTTTAGCTTAGGAAATGGGATTTGGGGAAATACTAATGACTTTGGCCTAAAAGGTTTTGAAAAAAAATGCAAATTACATTTGATAAAAAAATTCTTTGCAAAGCTATTTTCACGTAAAGAGTGTTTGGTAAATCTTTTTTTGTAAAGGGCATTTAAGTTTAATTTTTCTTTTTTTATTCAAGAATATCAAACTCAAAGGTGAGGGTAGTTTTGGAACAACAAGGGATAAAACAGAAAAATTAACAAATTGATGATAGTAGCTTTGGAAGAAAAAACTAGTTTTTGCATTGGGTCAAATGCTAAAAGCCCAAAGTTAGTACCAGCATTTGGTCAAAAGCTCCTTTGAAATGTTTGTCAAACACTCAAGCATTTCCCTAAGGATTTTGAAGGTTGAAAGTCCATTGGAAAGTTGAACCAAACATGTCCTATATTGATAAATTGTCAAAAGATTTAAGATTATATTGACCAAATTGAAAAGATTTGAATCAAATTAACTCAAGTGCAATAAGTTAACGATTGTTTGATAAATTTCCCTTATCCGATGTCTCCTTGAGCAAATTCCAACGAAGACTATGAAGAATGAGTGCTTTAACTTCAATACTTAATGAACTAATCAAGGCTAGTATGCCAATATTCTAGGCTAGCCTAGTGTACCTGCTTTTCGGCACAGCTAAGCAGGCCTTCTTTCAACGTTACTTTGCTGAAATTTCTAGTAATTGAATTAATTTTACTTTTAGTTTATTTCGAACACTTCATATCTATAAAATCAGATAAATGTAGACAATGGAAGTAAAATAAAAGTATGATTTTTTTTTTTCAAATTAAAGATAATGCTTGATCTCGGGACTGCTTAAAATTTGCCATTAGACTAATGGGAAATTCGACGGTGCTAGTTTTCATCACGCAAAAGGGATGCTAAATTGAATAATGTAACTCATGCAATGGTACTGATTCTTTGGGTAAGGGAGGGGTCTGGGCCCACTCTCTGTGGAAGAACATAAAAATTCTTATCAGGTGATATCCACGTCTCTCGTTCATGAAATTTAGAGAAGGTGTTTTAGCTGGCAACGTTTCTCTGAATATAAAAATATAAAGAAGTGTTTTAAGTGGTTCTGTGCTGTCAGTGAAGGAGTTAGTGGCCAAAGTCAAAAGTGCAATCGCTTAAAATATGCATCAAAGGTGTTCCACTACTGTACTGGAGATAAGGCATGATACTGTGTCATTTCTATTGGATTAGATTTTAACTGGGGACAATGCCCAATCGGTTGTAATATAATTTGTACAAATATCAATTTAGTCATAATTTTTCATAGATCTTTACGCGAAAAAAAAAATCCATTTTGTATGGTATATTTATCATATTAGTATAAGTTTGGAATCTTTTATGATAAAAAAAAATTGGGTATTTCTATAACAATGAGCAAGTTTAAGGCTTTTAGTAACAAAAAAAATTCAAAATATTTGCATCAGCATAATTTTGGGATTTTGGCAATATTAACCCAAAATATTTTTCTAATCTTGATTTTTTGTCAAACAAAGGCATCTTAAATATATTATACATCTTCACCTTCTCGAATTCTCTTAGTGGTTTCCACATGCGATTTCTTTTAGGGAAAAAGCCACCAAAAATCTCAAACTTTGCCTAGTGCGACAAATTCACCTTAAACTTTTTTTTATGATAAAAAAACTTCAAACATGTATCCGTGTGACACATTTATCATAAATTTTTTTTGTAACACAAAAAACCTCAAACTTTACCAAATGTAATGCATTTATCATAAAAAAAAATTGTGATATTAAAAATCTCAAACTTATACCACGTGACATATTCATCCCAAATTATCTGGTCGAAGAGGATTTTCGTCTTTTTCTTTTTACTGTTTTTTCTTATTTCTTCTTCTCTCTTACTTCTGCCATGGCGGAGGAAAGCTGGACTCAGACAAGGGCATTCCTCACCAGATCCGAAAAGGGCGAGGGTGGCAAACAAGATTGGCTCTCGCACTCCAATGGGACAGACACGTAACTCCGGAAGACCTCTCTTGCAACAAGACACTTCCCAGAAAATATGGAGTGCATCCTCCGGTTCGCTTCGACAATGAGCACCAGTATTTTCTCAGATATCCCCGCTCTCGTCCCTCTTGTATTATCAGAGAGGCAAGCTTTGAGTCTTCGAGATCCCGCCTTTTTTCCCCTGAATGCACGTGAACATGTTCAAGGTATATACTACAGCATCACTGTTCTCCCGACTCACTTCCACAAATAAAAAAGAGATCATTCGCAAAAGAAAAGCAGAGAGATATTAGGGGCAGTTCCAATGAACCCTTCTCACAATCCTCCTCGATCTAAAGCCTGAGATCCTTCCATACACGACATGAACAGGTTAGGCGAGAGGGGGTCCCCCTGTTTAATCCCTCTCTAGCTACTATATAGGTCGGACTGGTTCAGATATAACCCCATTTATCAGAACAGAATTGGGATGAGGAAGCAATGCATTTCATGATGATAATCATCATGCCAAACCCTCAAGAATCTTGGGAAACTTTTAGAGCACTTCCCTTAAAATTTTCCCTCTCAAGCCTGTAATACCAGGAACGAAGCTAAGCCTGGAAGGACGAAGCCTCTGCACACAGAAGTTTCAGAGATGAGCTTTTATAAACCGGATTGCAGAGACTAGTGAACGAGCCTGAGCAGGAATGACTAATCAAATCGCCAAGGAACGCCAACCTGCCACCATTTGCCGCCGTGCTTCAAGACTTCAGCTGCCGTGACCTCGCACCTCTCTCTCTCTCTCTCTCTCTCTCTCTCTCTCTCTCTCCAATTTGTGAGATGTTTTGAAAGTATTGGGCCATTTTCAGTAAGTACTTGGTTTATTCTAGATTGTTTTATATTTATTTTACGAAAAATAAATGATTTAGAAAAAAAATTTCTAAATTTGATCGCATGTATTGCTTACAAAAATAAATGAGCAAAAGATATTTTCATCATCTATGAAGATATTTAGACATAATTGTTATTGATACTGAAAATATTTTTCATTAACTCATTATTTTTAAATGATATAAGCAAACATTTTTTGGCGAATAATTTATAAAGCTCCCTTTTTTAGGAAAAATGAATAATTTGAAAAATATTTTCCCAAAAATGATTAGTTGTATCTCTTGAAATAATTAATAAATGAAAAATGTTTTCATTATTGATAACAATTTATGTCTAAAATTTTAGTAGACGATATAAAAATATCATTCTTTTTATTTTTTGCAAGCGATGTAGACGATCATTTTTAGGAAAAAAATTTCCAAATCATTTATTTTTCTCTAAATAAACGAAACTTTAATTCATGGCGATGTCTTCTAAAATTAAGAGGGGATAATTTTATATACTTATTAACCTTCAAACTTTAGAGGTTGTCGACCCTCTCATTAAAATTGAATAGCACTATCGACACCGACAATTCAACGCTCATTTATCTTAGAGATCATCGTCAAGTCCTCTGCCAAATGTAATAAGGACCCTACGCATTCACCTTTGAATGAGCAATACGTGTGTTTGAACTTAGCCTTGTAAACGGATCCTTTCACATGTGCGCGTTAGTTCCCTTCTCAGACCGACAGTGAAGCTAAATAATAATGGTTCCCGCTATAGGGACACATTTTAAAATTTGTTGTGCAATCTACCATCGGACAAGGTGGTCAAAATCGGGATTAAGACCACACTGTGATTATAGAAGGACATTTACCATTGATTAAGCGACATTTGTTTGAACTTAACTGTGCCATCATATCGTTTCACACGTTAATGATTCAATGATAAGCATGCTAATTACTTTCTCGAACCGATAGTGAACCTAAATGAAAATAGTTCTTGCTCAGAGGGCACATCTGGAAATTTGATGTGCATCCATTGGACAAGGTGGTTAAACTCAATATTAAAATTGCCTTGTGATTATAAAAGGGCATTCCCCGTTGAGTGAATGATACATATATTTGAACTTAGCCTTATAATGGGATCCTTTCACACATCGACGATTCAATGATGAGTGCATCAATTACTTTTTTCAGACGGACAGTGGGGGGTGGAGGGCACATTCGGAAATTTGCTGTGCATCCACCGTTGGGGCAAGGCAGTCAAATTCTAGATGAAAACTGGCCCGTGATTATAAAAGGACATTCACCTTTGGGCGAGTGATAAGTGTATTTCAACTTAGCCTTATAATGAGATCCTTTCACATGCTGGCCATTCAATGATGAGTGCGTCAATTACTTTTTTCAAACCGATAGTAGGGTGGGGGGCACATCCAAAAATTTGCTATGCATCCACACTGGGGCAAGGGGGCCAAATTCAAGATTAAAACTGCCTTGTAATTATAAAAGGGCATTCACCATTGGATGCACATAAATGTGTTTGAACTTAGTCTTATAATGAAATCCTTTCACACATTGACAATTCAATGACGAGCGCATCAACTACTTTCTTCCGACCCACAATATATGGTTGGAGGAAGAGTAGGGGTGTCAAAAAAACCCATCCAACCCGACCCGAACATGACCCGAACACGATCCGAACACGAAATAAGTATGGTACATGTTTCGGGTCTTAATATTGTTTGGGTAACAATTATAAACACAAATGAAATACATATTTTGGGTCAAGTTAGGGTTGGAATAATGTTCCGACCCAAACACATTAAAGGCTTCAACCCAAACACA
The DNA here is from genome assembly GCA_014182735.1 of Corymbia maculata. Classification (NCBI taxonomy): domain Eukaryota; kingdom Viridiplantae; phylum Streptophyta; class Magnoliopsida; order Myrtales; family Myrtaceae; genus Corymbia; species Corymbia maculata. Next base: position 2,891,703 of record CM024688.1, on the reverse strand, counting down.
CCCACCCAAGCTATCTCCTCTACAACTCATTATATTCGCAACTCATCCAGCATGTCTCATCTCACGGGTTCGTCATCGTCGCCCCTCAGGTTAGCCCCCATCAATCTCTCTCCCTCTCCCCCTCTCTCTCCTCATCTTCTATATGATTTGCTTCTTTTTTGGGGCCGACACAGAACTTTAGAGGATGGAGTATTATCTGTTTGCGGAGATGTTTACGAACAAGTCAGACGAGATCTCACGGCGTCACGTAAAAGCATTTCGAATTCCCTTTGTCATATTTTTTATTAAAAAATTATCTGTCTGCGGAGATGTTCACGGACGGGTTGGACGAGGCCTCGCGACGTCACGGTTCAAGGACGGGTTGGATGAGGTCTCGTGGCGTCACGGTTCACGAACGGGTTGGACGAGACCTCGCGCCATCACGGTTCATGAATGGGTTGGACGAGACATCACGACGTCACAGTTCACGGACGGGTTGGACGAGACATCGCGACGTCACGGTTCACGGATGGATTGGACGAGACATTGCGACGTCACGGTTCACGGACGAATTGGACAAGGTCTCACAATGTCACGTAAGAGTATTTTGAATTCCCTTTATAATATTTTTTATTAAAAAATTATAATATTTTTTAATAAAAAAACCCGAAACCCGACCCGAACCGAACCGAACCCAACCGACCCGTTTTTTTGTTTCATGTTTTATGCATTTCGGGTCGGGTCGGGTCAAATGACATTACCCTTATTGTTCGGGTCGGGTAACATCAAGACCCAACCAGACCCGACCCGTCCCGACCCGTTGACACCCCTAGGGAAGAGGGGAGGGGGGCACATCTGGAAATCTGCCGTGCATCTGCCACCTGGGCAAAGCGGTCAAGTTCAGGACAAAAACCACCCCATGATTACAAAAGGATCTCCATTGAACTTAGCAATGCAATCGAATCCTTTCACAAGCGGATAGTTGAATAATGAGCCCCTCAATTTCTTTCCTCAGGCCAACTGTGGGAGGGGGCCACATTCCGAAATTTGTTGTACTTCCACCAGACAACGTGGTCAAATCTCAGGCGAATTTTTTTCTTTTTCTTTTTTTTTTTTTTGGGGGGGGGGGGGTGTGGTCAAAAAAATCGTTTGGGGGATAAAAACCAGCCCGTGATTATTAGAAAAGCAGCGCCCGATCCTTCCTGCACCATCCGATCTCCTTCCCTCCCACGCGCCAATTACAACTTCGCGCAGGTATTTCTCCGCTCTTTCTCTCGTCACTTTGCTCGATTTCCATGCTCCTGGTCCCGCGGTTCCCGTCACCATCCCCGTCCTGCTGGCTCTCCACCTATCGCTTCCTTCCCAATGAGCTAGGGTTTCCCCCCATCCCTGCCCCTCCTGCTGGGGCGGAGGCGGCGGATTGGGGCATTCTCAAAGCTCGCTTTTGGCAATTCGGAATTCATCTTGCAGATAAATATGAGACCGGGTTTCGTATTCTAAACCAATAATTTTAATGGCCAATGCTCCCATTTGGCCTTTAAACAGCTCCTTCACTATTCCAAAAAGTTATGTGCGCAACTTTCCAGCCTATCATACCCAATGTCCAAATTTACATCGATAATATCTTTCTTTATACTTTAGATGAGGATTCTCATTGTAGATTGCTAGCCTAATTTGCAAAACTAGTATGAAAGCATGGAATTATGTTATTCCAAAAAAAGATTATCATTGTATAGAGAAGAATTGAATTTCTTGGGATGCACCTTAATGATTGGATGTATTATCCCGATCCTTATATTTTGCAGAATTGCAAAAATTTCCTAATGGACATCTCCCCCACAAACAGGTTCAACAATTCCTTGGGATAGTTAATTATCTCAGGGATATAACTTCCACCAGAAATAAAATTTTGCAGACAAATACTAGTAATGAATATTGGGTCGTTGTCCTTCTTGAAGAAATTGATGGAAGGTGAAGAGTCCGTGGACAAAAAAGGTATATTCACACAAGTAGAAATGGATCATCACTCTACATTTAAAAAGATCCTAGCAGTAAAATATGGCATCAAGAATTTTGAGTTTCATCTTATATGACATCATTTCCTCGTAGAGATAGATATGTCCTCGTTTTCTCAAGTGTTGAAATTCAAGCTGAAACATGCATCTCATCCTCAACTCCTTAAGTGGGCAGAATTGTGCTCAAAATATTCCTTTGAAACTAAACATATTGTAGGGAAAAAGAATATACTTGTTGATTTCCTATCACGACCAAAAGAATTTGTGTCTACCTTGTCCGTCAATATGTATGTGGTAAGAAATCCAAGAGGATTTTTCAAAACTAGAGAAATGAAGCCCACATGACTTTCATACTAGTATCCACTGGAAGTTCCTAAGCTCATCAAAGACAACATTCTCTTTGAAAATCTTAGAAGACTTATGTGGCAATACCATTTTAGATTTTTAGAGATTATGGAGGTCTTATTCTTCGCCCAAGTGGACTACATCTAAAGTATCCATTCATTCATCCTTTATCTTTGTCCCCAAATCAAGAATTTCCAAAAAAACTCAAATGGTTCTATTGGCATATTTTTAATCTCTATACTATTGCCATTGAATTTCCAACAACCAAGATATCTCTTATCATAGGTAGAATTATCCAAATAAGGAAAACATAGATATTTTGGAGAAATTCTCAATTGGTTTAAACTATTAGGAGGGTGGAGGCACAACTCAAACCATGCAGGACTGCCTCAGAACTCCATACAATTGTTTTGTTCTACAGGCCATGCTTTTTTGTCAAACCTAATGGAGATATGTGTAAAACTCCAGTAGATGTTGGAGTATCCATATGTAAACCCCAACTTGTTCCAAATGAGATTTTTACAACTCTTCATTATAGAATCTTAGCTTACCTTCGATAACATCAGGAACTACAGAGGATACTATGCCAGAATAATCGAGTCAATCCACTATAAGCATGGCCAACAAAAGCTAATAATATTTCTAGGGATCATTCAAATGACTACCGCAAAACCCAAAAAAATGATCAATATTTGCTTGAAAAGATACTATGGAATTGACACGTAGGCTAACATGGACAATTTTGTGTTACAAACATTATCACAAGATCTAGCTTCATCATCACAAAATTCATTGGGAGGACCATTGTCACAAGATCCTTTTGACCATAGTGAATTGTAGCTTACACTCAATCTAAGCCTCAACAAAAAAAGCCCATCACTCCAACTTGGATAATCACCACAACCCAACATTACATCAAGCTCCACTAATACTTTGATAAGTCCTCATCAGTCCTCATAAAGACAAAAGTCATTTGAATAAAAAGCAGAAGTGCTCTAGAAATTGAGAAGTAGATAAGCTCTTCAAAGGACATAAGGAACAATATGGAGATTTTCTTGAGAAATGCACTTTCGATGATTCCACTAACATCCTGTCATGCTATCATCAATATCCAAATTCCATCGAATATAGCCAGCTCGAAGAACTAGAAGTACAAATACTCATCAAAGTGTATATGGAGATTTTCTTGAGAAATGCACTTTCGATGATTCCACTAACATCCTGTCATGCTATCATCAATATCCAAATTCCATCGAATATAGCCAGCTCGAAGAACTAGAAGTACAAATACTCATCAAAGTGTATAGGCGCGAGAAATTGGATATGATTCTAGTAGCTCCAATGAAGACCAATGCCTCCACACCCTAGCATTTGACTAAAAAGCATACTAAAGATAGATAAAAGAGCTAAATTATTATTTTTTCGGTCTTATGTTGTAAAAAGTGTGCTTAAATAATTGGTTGTCACAATATTTTAGTAGTTGTTACTGTGCGCTTTTTGTAGTAGTACTATAGCAATTACTATTCACTATTGTAGCATTGTAGCAGTTACCGTAGCAGAAGCGAAACTTGTGTGTTATAAGTTTGTTAATGCCCAAAGTTGTCTATCAATGCAAGAAAGTTGTGTGCCTCGAGTCTGTCAGAGTGTGTAAATTATTGGCTATTGTCAGTCATAAGCAGTTATTGTAAAATTATTGGCAACCTTCAAAACTTTATCAATGATTCAATGTTTCTTTTGTGCATATATAAGGCAGTATATGTAATATTAAGTGGCACAAGAAGCCTCATAAAATCTATGTGAGTACTTGAATTATGGTCTCTAAAGTTTTCCTTTTACCTTTTGGCCCCGTATGATTCTTAAAAGCTATAGATATTCAAATTAATCCTAGTACTATACCCTACACTTACCACAATGTGAAACATATGCATAAGAATTTGGCGATCATAAAATTTTCTATGATATGAACTACAATTCGGAAAGGAATTTGATGTCTAATAGGCAATCCCTACTCTAAGGCCAAGAGAACTACGCATGTGGGATAGCATACATGTCACGGGTGAAGAAAAAGAAAACAAACAAATTCAAACAAATGCAACAACAATAAAAATCCACATTAGTACTGATCGTGCCACATAAAACGATCGCATCCACATTAAGGATTTCTAGTCAAAATTAGCCAGATGGACTACGTTAGGAAATTGTCAAAAGGTTTAGAACTATATTAACCAAATTAAAAGGTTTTGGATTGAATCGACTCAAGTGTAATAGGTTAACGATGTTTTTGGTAAATTTCCCCAATCCGATGTCTCCATGAGCATGTTCCAACGAAGACTTTGAAGAATGAATGCTTTAATTTCAATACTTAATGAACTAATCAAGGCTAGTATGCCAATTTCTTAGGCTAGCTTAGTAGGGTATACTACTTTTTGGCACAGCTAAGTATACCTACTTTCAACGTTACTTTTGGTAACCTTTCTAATAATTGGATTAATTTCACTTTTAATTTATTTGGAACACTTCAAATCTTTAAACTCAGATATATGAAGTCAAATAAAACTTTGATTTTTCTTGATTTTTTCAAATTAACAATAATGCTTGATTTGGGGACTGCTTAAAATTTGCCATTAGACTAATGGGAAATTCATCGGTGCTAGTTTTCATCACGCAAGAAGGATGTTAAATTGGATAATTGGATAATTTAACTCATGCAATAGTACTGATTCTTTGGGTCAGGGAGGGGTCTAGGACCACACTCTCTATGGAAGAACATAAAAATTCCTATCAGGTGATGTCCACGTCTCGTACATGAAATTTATAGAAAGTGTTTTAGTTGGCAACGTTTCTCTGAATATAAAAATATAAAGAAGTGTTTTAAGTGGTTCTGTGTTATCAATGAAGGAGTTGGCGGCCAAAGTCAAAAGTGCAATCGCTTAAAATATGCATGAAAGGTGTTCCACTACTGTACTGGAGATAAGGTATAATACCGGTTCATTTCTATCGGATTAGAATTTAAGTGAGGACAACGCCCAGTAAAAGATGAACGGTTCTAAATTTCTTATAGATGAACCTAAAATCTATCTTTGGGTGCAGATTTCTTATTTTTTGGAATCTTATATCTAGAACTTGGAACCTACCCTCAATTCTAGGTTTCAACAGAATTTATTTCCATCTTTAGTTAAGCAAAACGTAAATAAACGTAATAATAAAAATGAATAAAGATTTTATTATCGATTGTCTAAGAACGAATGTCCATATACACCTATGAATACTATTAAGGAAATTTTATGGTTTTCAATGTATAGATTACTCTTGTATTATATATAATCATTATCTTAAAAGAAGCAATTGCCCAAACATAAATGTATTAAAAAAGCAATTGGAGCTTCCACTATTCTCATGATCTATGAAAATAAAATTCTTAAACATAAAATAAAAGTTTAGACTAATAGTTTTGGATTATATACTTATCATCAAATGCCATGGAATACCTCAAGATCACGTAAAGACATAAACTAAGAAAAACACAAAAACTTGTTCTGCATTTTAGGTTTTATGTTATAGATTCTAGGTTTCAAGTTCTAGGTTCTACCAACCTAGAACCTGGAACCTACTTGTTGAAATAAGTTCCCCAAATTTTGGAACCTAAAATCTACCATGCACACTTTGGAACCTAAAATCTACAAGTTTCCACTAATGCAATTCTCAAGTTTCAGGTTCTACCCTAGAACCATGCTCGCCCATATGCCCAATAAATTCTAAACTTATTGTAACAATGTCAATTTAATCGTAACTTTTAATTTTGTTGATTTAATATAAATCATTACATGGAATCCCAATTTTTTATGTTATGAGAAAAGCCACTCTTTATTTCGATTCCATATAGGGCATATTTGTCACGTTAGTATAAACTCAATGTCTTTTATGATAAAAAAAAAAAGTTTGCGATATATGTATTATAGTAGGCATAAATTATGATTTTTATGATTATGCTAAAATATTTTCCAAATTTTGATTTTTTATCAAACAAATGCATCTTAATTATTTTCTCCATCTTTTTTTTTTAGTCATTTTTCTCCATCTTTACCTCCTTGAATTCTCCTAGAAGTGTTCTACAATCATCCTCCAGTTTGAGGATCAATGGCACTACATCTTTCTCTTAGTGGTTTCCACCTATGATTTCCTCAAACATCTAACTTTTCTAGGATGTGTTTGGTAACTACTCGTTCTCAGAACCAATTTCTACTCAAAAATTATTCTTTTTTATTCTATTCCTTAGATGAATTTTTGAGTATTTGAAAGTTTTGGTAATTTCCCAAAAACGTTTTATTCTCAAAATAAAAATGCATTTGGTAGAACCTTTAAATTTTTTTATGACTTAGAATTTCTTTTTAACTTTTTAATATTTTTATTATATTTTTCTCTTTTAAATTTTTAATTACTTTATTATATTTTTTAATATAATTCTATGTTATAATTTTATTATATTTTTTAGAATTTATCTTAATTTTTTAATAATTTTATTATATTTTTGCGACCGGATAGAGGGAAAAAAAAAAGATAAACTATAAGAAAAGAAAAAAGAAAAAAGATCGTGGTTGGGCTTGATTTTGGAGTTATTCCCAAAAACAAAATAGTAATTTTTTTTATTTCTTAATTATTTTTCAAGTCTATTCTCTAAAACAAATTTGTTCTTCGGAACAAAAAAGTTATTTTGATCTTTTTTTTAAGAGAACAAAAAAATAAAATCTTGCGCTCTTTGGCACATTACCAAACGGGCCTTTAGTTTTCCTCTTTCTTAAACCAGCATAAAATCAAGCTTATTTCGATTCAGCCAGAGGATCCAAATGCCAGCCGGGAATATGATCCGCGGGCAAATTCTTGCCTTGGATGCCAACTCTAATCCACGGCGTTCGCTTTGATCCAGTTTCCACTATCCGCTGCCAAAAAGACGGCTCTTGCTCTCCGGTGGGACAGACCCGTAGCTCCTGCAGATCTGTCTTGCAACAAGACACTTCCCAGAAAATACGGAGTGCATCTTCCGGTTCGCTTTGACAATGAGCGCAAGTATTTTCCCAGATATCCCGCCTCTTGTCCCTCTTGTATTATCAGAGAGGAAAGCTTTCGAGCCTTCGAGATCCGCCTTTCTTGCTCCCGAAAGCGCTCGAACATGTTCAAGGTATCGACCACAGTATCACCGTTCTCCCGACTCACTTCCGCAAATAAAAAGAGATCATTCGCAAAAGATAAGCAGAGAGAAATTTGGGGCAGTTCCAATGAACCCTTCTCGTCATCCTCCTCAATCTAAAACCTGAGAACCTTCCATACACGATATGAACAGGTAAGGCGACAGGGGTCCCCTTGTTTAATCCCTCGCTAGCTATTATATAGGTCGGGGACTGGTTCAGACATAACCCTATTTATCAGAACAGAAGTGGGACGAGGAAGCAATGCATCTCATGATGATTATCATCACGCCAAACCCTCAAGAATCTTAAAATTTTCCCTTTCAAACCTGTAATACCAGGAACGAAGCTAAGCCTGGAAGGACCAAGCCTCTGCATACAGAAGTTTCAGACATGAGCTTTTATAAACCGGCTTGCAGAGACTAGTGAACGAACGTGAGCAGGAAGGACTAATCACATCGCCAAGGAACGCCAACCCGCCACCATCCGCCGCCGTGCTTTAAGACTCCAGCTGCCGTGACCTCCGCCTCTCTCTCTCTCTCGTTTGTGAGATGTTTTGAAAGTATCGGGCCATTTTCAGTAAATTTCTTGGTTTAATTTGGACTGTTTTACATTTATTTCACGGAAAATGAATAATTTAAATTTTATTTTTTAAAAATTAATTGCATGTATCGCTTATAAAAATAAATAAATAAAAGATATTTTCATCATCTATGAAAATATTTAGACATAATTGTTATCAATAATGAAAATATTTTTCATTGATTAATTATTTTTAAATGATATAGGCAATCATGTTTTGGTAAATCATTTATAGAACTCCCTTTATTTTGCGGAGAATGAATAATTTGAAAAATATTTTCCCAAAAATGATTAGTTGTATCGTTTGAAATAATTAATCAATGAAAAATATTTTCATTATTGATAACAATTTATGTCTAAAATTTTTGTAGACGATAAAAATCATTCATTTTTTTGCAAGCAATGTGGACGATTATTTTTATAAAAATATTTTCCAAATCATTTATTTTCCACTAAATAGATGAAACTTTAATTCATGATGATGTCTTCTAATATTAAGGGGGGATAATGTTATATAATTATTAACCTCCAAACTTTAGAAGCTCTCGACCCTCTCATCAAAATTGAATAACACTATTGACCCCGACAATTCAGCGCTCATTTATCTCAGAGATCATCATCAAGTCCGCTACCAAATGTAATAAGGACCCTACACATTCACCTTTGAATGAGCCATACGTGTGTTTGAACTTAGCCATGAAAACGGATCATTTCACATGTGCGCATTAGTTCCATTCTCAGACCGACAGTGAAGCTAGACAAAGATGGTTCTCGTATAGGGACACATTTGAAAATTTGTTGTGCATCCACCATTAGACATGGTGGTCAAAATTGGGATTAAGACCGTGCTGTGATTATAGAAGGACATTCACTGTTGATTAAGCAACATGTGTTTGAACTTAGCCATGTAAACGGATCCTTTCACATGTGTGCGTTAGTTCCTTTCTCAGACCAACAGTGAAGCTAAACAAAGATGGTTCTCGCTATAGGGACACATTTGAAAATTTGTTGTGCATCCACCATCGGACAAGGTGGTCAAATCGGGATTAAGACCGCACTGTGATTATAGAAGGACATTCACCGTTGATTAAGTGACATTTGTTTGAACTTAACCATGTAATCAGATCCTTTCACGCGTCAACGGTTCAATGATGAGCGCGCTAATTACTTTCTCGGATTGATAGTGAATCTAAATGAAAGTGGTTCTTGCTATGAGGCACATCTAGAAATATGATGTCCATTCATTGGACAAGGTGATTATATTCAATATTAAAATTGCCCCGTGATTATAAAAGGGCATCCCATTGAGTGAGCAATACATATGTTTGAACTTATCCTTATAATGGGATCCTTTCACACATCGACGATTTAATGATGAACGTGTCAATTACTTTTTGAAGATCAACAGTTGGGGTGGAGGGCACATTCAAAAATTTGCTATGCATTCACCATCGGAGCAAGGCGGTCAAATTCCGGATTAAAACCACCCCGTGATTATAAAAGAACATTCACCTTTAGGTGAGTGACTTAGCCTTATAATGAGATCCTCTCACAGGTTGGCCATTCAATGATGAGCGCGTCAATTACTTTTTTTCAAACCGATAGTAGGGTGAGGGGCACACCCAGAAATTTGTTGTGCATCCACCATTGCTAGGGCAAGGGGATGCGCGATAAATGTATTTGAACTTAGTCTTATAATAAAATCATTTCACACGTTGACAATTCAATGATAAGCGTGTCAATTACTTTTTTCATACCAACAATAGCGTGGTGGGGGCCACATCCGAAAATCCGCGGCGCCTCCACCACCAGGGCAAGGTGGTCAAGTTCACAATAAAAACCGCCTCGTGATTACAAAAGGATATTCACCGTTGAACTTAGCAATGCAATCGAATCCTTTCGCAAGCTAGCGGTTCAATAATGAGCGCCTCAATTTCTTTCCTCGGGACCAACCGTATGAGGGGAGGGGAGCACATGCTGAAATTTGTTGTGCTTCCAGCGGACAACGTGGTCAAAGTCCGGGCGAATTGTTTTTTCTTTTTTTCTTTTTTTTGGGGGTGAAAAAAATTTCTTAGAATTTATTTTAATTTCTTAATAATTTTATTATATTTTTGCAACTGAGTAGAGGAAGGAGAAGAGAAACTATAAGAAAAGGAAAAAAAAAAAAAAAGATCATGACCTGGCTTGATTTTGGAGCTATTCCCGAAAACAAAATAATAATTTTTTATTATTATTTTTTGATGAGTTTCCAAATTTATTATCCGAAACAAATTTGTTCCTATGAACACAAAATTTATTTTAGAACAAAAGAATAAAATCATGGACTGTTTAGCACATTATCAAACAGGCCTTTAGTTTTCCTCTTTCTTGGACCAGCATAAAATCATGCTTATTTCGATTCAGCCAGAGGATCCAAATGCCAGCCGGGAATATGATCCGCCGGCAAATCCTTGCCTTGGATGCCAACTCTAATACGCGGCGTTCGCTTTGATCCAGTTTCTACTGTCCGCTGCAAAAAAGACGGCTCGCTTTGACGATGAGCACAAGTATTTTCCCAGACATCCCGCCTCTTGTCCCTCTTGTATTATCAGAGAGGAAAGCTTTCGAGCCTTCGAGATCCGCCTTTCTTGCTCCCGAAAGCGCTCGAACATGTTCAAGGTATCTACCACGGCATCACCGTTCTCCCGACTCACTTCCGCAAATAAAAGGAGATCATTCGCAAAAGATAAGCAGAGAGAAATTTGGGGCAGTTCCAATGAACCCTTCTCATCGTCCTCCTTAATCTAAAACCTGAGAACCTCCCATACACGATATGAACAGGTAAGGCGACGGGGGGTCCCCCTTGTTTAATCCCTCTCTAGCTACTATGTTGGTCGGGGACTGGTTCAGACATAACCCTATTTATCAGAACAGAAGTGGGACGAGGAAGCAATGCATTTCGTGATGATTATCATCACGCCAAACCCTCAGGAATCTTGGGAAACTTTTAGAGCACTTCCCCTTATAATTTTCTCGCTCAAGCCTGTAATGCCAGGATCGAAGCTAAGCCTGGGAGTACGAAGCCTCTGCACACAGAAGTTTCAGAGATGAGCTTTTATAAACCGGATTGCAGAGACTAGTGAACGAGCCTGAGTAGGAAGGACTAATCACATCGCCAAGGACGCCAAGCTGCCACCATCCGCCCCCATGCTTTAAGACTCCAGCTGCCGTGACCTCTCTCTCTCTCTCTCTCTCTCTCGTGAGATGTTTTGAAAGTATCGGGCCATTTTCGGTAAATTTCTTGGTTTAATCTGGACTGTTTTACATTTATTTCATTGAAAATGAATAATTTAAAAATTATTTTTTTAAGATTAATTGTATGGTTCGCTTATAAAAATAAATAAATAAAAGATATTTTCATCATCTATGAAAATGTTTAGACATAATTGTTGTCAATAATGAAAATATTTTTCATTGACTAATTACTTTTAAATGATATAAGCAATCATTTTTTGGCAAATCATTTATAGAACTCCCTTTATTTTGCGGAGAATGAAATTTGAAAAAAAATTTCCCAAAAATGATTAGTTGTGTCGCTTGAAATAATTAATCAATAAAAAATGTTTTCATTATTGATAACAATTTATGTCTAAAATTTTTGTAGACAATAAAAAAATATCATTCATTTTTTTTTTTTGCAAGTGATGTGGACGATTATTTTTATAAAAATATTTTCCAAATCATTTATTTTCCCTAAATAAATGAAACTTTAATTCATGACAATGTCTTCTAATATTAAGGGGGGACAATGTTAACCTTCAAACTTTAGAAACTCTCAAGCCTCTCGTCAAAATTGAATAACACTATCGACCTCGACAATTCAGCGCTCATTTATCTCAGAGATCATCATCAAGGCCGTTACCAAATGTAATAAGGACCCTACGCATTCACCTTTGAATGAATGAGCCATACGTGTGTTTGAACTTAGCCATGTAAACGGATCCTTTCACATGTGCGTGTTAGTTCCTTTCTCAGACCGACAGTGAAGCTAGACAAAGATGGTTCTCGCTATAAGGACACATTTGAAAATTTGTTGTGCATCCACCATCGGACATGGTGGTCAAAATTGGGATTAAGACCGTGCTATGATTATAGAAGGACATTCACCGTTGATTAAGCAACATGTGTTTGAACTTAGCCATGTAAATGGATCCTTTCACATGTGTGCGTTGGTTCCTTTCTCAAACCGACAGTGAAGCTAAACAAAGATGGCTCTCGCTATAAGGACACATTTGAAAATTTGTTGTGCATCCACCATTGAACAAGGTGGTCAAAATTGAGATTAAGACCGCACTGTGATTATAGAAGGACAAACATTCACTGTTGATTAAGCAACACGTGTTTGGACTTAACCGTGTAATCAGATCCTTTCACGAGTCGACGGTTCAATGATGAGCACGCTAATTACTTTCTCGGACTGATAATGAATCTAAATGAAAGTGGTTCTTGCTACGAGGGCACATTTAGAAATATGATGTCCATTCATCGAACAAGGTGGTTAAATTCAATATTAAAATTGCCTCGTGATTATAAAAGGGCATCCCATTGAGCGATATATATGTTTGAACTTATCCTTATAATGGGATCCTTTCACACATCGACCATTCAACGATAAGCGCGTCAATTACTTTTTTTCAAACCAATAGTGAGGGGTGGAGGGCACATTTGGAAATTTGCTATGTGTCCACCACCAGGGCAAGGTGGTCAAATTCCATATTAAAACTGCCCCCTGATTATAAAAGGACATTCACCTTTGGGCGAGTGACAAGAGTATTTCAACTTAACCTTATAATGAGATCATTTCACACACTGGCCATTTAATGATGACACGACAATTACTTTCTTTCACACCGATAGTAGGGTCGGGGGCACACTCGGGAATTTGCTGTGCATCCACCACCACAAGGGCAAGGGGGTCAAATTCGAGATTAAAATCACCCCGTAATTATAAAACGGCATTCACCGTTTGACGGGCGATAAATGTGTTTGAACTTAGCCTTATAACGAAATCATTTCACACTTCGACAATTCAATGATGAGCACGTCAATTACTTTTTTTCATACCGACAATGACATGGTGGGGGGGGGACATCCGAAAATCCGCGGCGCCTCCACCACCAAGGCAAAGGTGGTCGAGTTCACAGTAAAAACCGCCCCGTGATTACAAAAGGATATTCACCGTTGAACTCAGCAATGCAATCGAATCCTTTCGCACGCTGGCGGTTCAATAATGAGCGCCTCGATTTCTTTCCTGGGGACCAGCCGTATGAGGGGAGAGGGGAGAGGGGAGAGAGGGGGGTTGTACTTCCACCGGACAACGTGGTCAAAGTCCTGGCGAATTTTTATTTTTTTATTTTTTGGGGGGGGGGGGGGGGTAAAAACATTTCCGTTTGGGTGAAAAAAAACCGGGCCGCGATTATAAAAAGGGAGGGGGATGGGGGGGGAGGTGAAAAAGAATCAACGGTGGTGGACGGACGTGCAGTCTCATCTCCATCGTCCTCCTCGCTCCTCTCTTATCCAGCGTCCGATCCTCCCTGCACCATCCGATCTCCTTCCCTCCCGCGCGCCAATTACAACTTCCCCGCAGGTATTTCCTCCGCTCTTTCTCTACTCTCTGTCAGTTGCTCAATTTTCAATCCTCCCGGTCCCGCGGTCCCCGTCTCCCGTCTCCGGCCGGCCGGCTCTCCGCCGATCGCTTCCTTCCCGATGAGCTAGGGTTTCCCCCCCTCCGATCCGCGCCCCTCCCGCCGGGGGCGGCGGCGGCGGCGGAGGAGGATGGGGGGGGGCGTTCTCATGGAGGGCGACGTTTCTTGGTTTTTTTTGTTGCAGCTGCTCGGCTTCCTGGGCGACGACGCGATGGCGGCGGAGGCACCGGTGAGTCCCGGCGGAGGCGGCAGCCACGAGAGCGGCGAGCACAGCCCCCGGTCCGGCGGCGTCCGCGAGCAGGACAGGTACCTCCCAATCGCCAACATCAGCCGCATCATGAAGAAGGCCCTCCCCACCAACGGCAAGATCGCCAAGGACGCCAAGGAGACCGTGCAGGAGTGCGTCTCCGAGTTCATCAGCTTCATCACCAGCGAGTCGGTAGCCTGCGCCAAATTTTCTGTTTTTCTGTGGAAATGGGATTTCGATTCGGTAATTTTTCTTTTTCGTCTGATTGTCTTTTGTTGGATGGGCAGGGCGAGCGACAAGTGCCAGAGGGAGAAGAGGAAGACGATTAACGGCGACGACTTGCTCTGGGCCATGGCCACCTTAGGGTTTGAGGATTACCTCGATCCGCTTAAGATTTACCTGGCCAGATACAGAGAGGTTGGTGTTTCGCTCCCTTTTCGAATGTTTATGATTGCCTTCTCTCGCTGTAAAAAAGAAGTGCCCTTTACTGAGGAGGAAGGACATTTAGGTTGGTGGAGTCGTCATAATGACGAAGATGATTATGGATCTTTTAATTCATTTGGAAATTATTGCCTTCTTTCTATCAGGTGGTTATAAATTATTGTGTTGATATGTCAGTGCTTTAACTTCTCAATAACTGACTTCTTCTTCTTCTTCTTCTTCTTTTTCTCTCTCTTTTTGCCTGTTGGATGGCATTCTGCTCAATTGGCAGATGGAGGTAAATGTCAGACTCTTCACGGCTCTTTGTTTGTTTTATTCTAGAATGCTGTCCTAGTCCTTTGGTGTAGCTAGCATGTCCCTAATGCTTGAGTTGGTGAATTATTGGTTTGGGTAGGGGGATACCAAAGGGTCAGCTAAAGGTGGGGAACCATCTGCTAAAAGAGATGGCACCGTGGTTCAGTCAGTTCCTAATGCCCAGGTGAATTTTTTGCATTTTGTCAATCTGCATATGGTGTCCTCTTTATTGTAATGTGTGTTCACATATCTTAATTTGATTGGATTAGCGGTTGCTTTGTGATTTGTGATTTGTGATTTTGATTAAGTCATGTTGTTTCTTATTTGCATTGATGAATTTGGAAGATTGCTCATCAAGGTTCTTTCCCTCACGGCACCAACTATTCCCATTCTCAAGTAATTCTAATCTCATTCCTCCTGGCTCTCTCAAATGTTATATTTCCACACTTTTTCTCAGAAGATGTTATCTTGTGATATATTTAGTCCTTCATATCCAATAAATATCCTGTGTTGAGACACCACAGCTCTTTTTATTCAATAGAACTTGGCTTCCTAGGAGTAGGGAGTAATTTAGTCATCGAGCTCCGAGAAATGATCTATATGTGGTGCTTTGCTCTGGGATAGGCAAGATTGTTGCAAGCGCTGGCCAATTTTCAACATGATACGTTGATTACATGTGGTCTGTGTTTCCCTAGCTCAATCAGTTTTTGCCCCTCCTTTGCTGCTCTTAGTAGCATATACTTACTGGGTTGCAATGTTTTGAATTTCAAGCATACATGGATTCACAAAATCAAAGGGTCACATTAAAGAGGCATTGAAACAAACGTGAACAATAATTTGCTGAAGCTGAACAATAATCAACATGGCTTATTGTGTCCTAATCAACTGGTTCCTTACCACCCCTGCATGAACATCATGTAGGTGCCAGATCCAAGTGGATCTGATGGTTCCTAGAAGGCCTTTTGAGATATCTATTGTCTGTTGCCCTTTTCCCTTTTTCTTTCTATCTAGGCATTGGACCTTGTTTTGTTCTGAGATGGGCCTTGAAAATCTTCATTAAAATCTTTCAGGTTTTGTGTTGCTGTAGATCTTTTTTGGTCGAGTGTTGCTGTAGATCACTTGTGAAGGAAAAGCTAAATTAACTGAGGAAAAGTTATGGAATGGATCATTTTACTTTCGGTTCACATCAGCTTTATGAGGGGCATGATGGTTTTGTCCTCGTAAAAGCTGCTAATGGACTTCATTTTTGTAAAAGGATAATGAGAATCACGAATAATTCTACTTGGTTGTTCATGGATATTGTTCTGTTTGTATATTTGTTCGTTTGCTTTGCCACTTAAAAGCATGATTACAGAGGGCCATCTCTGATTCGTTAATCGGTATTGTCGAGGAGGAACTGAATTGCTTAATGACTATTCTAGGTAGCATCCATTACAAAAGAACATCAAGTACATAATCAAAACCGACTTTTCTTTGATGGAAGCTTGTTGGAGCTTGAGTTCTACTGTGGGCATGTTGATAGAACATGTCGTCCTATTTTGGTAGTGTAATCATTGGACTAGAATCTACTATATATATACTATTCTTGCCTCTCCATGCCACCACCTGCCACATATAACTTCATCAGACTCTTCAGTGTGCTCTCCACATGGATATACATTGAGCTGTTGGACATACTTGCCAGTTGTTATCACTAATTAAAGAGCCAAATTGGTACACAGAAAGAAATGACATTGGCATGGCATAGTACAGAGAGAATTTCAAAGACTTGTAAGAGTATGATCCATGTTAGGGTAGTTGTATAATAGAGTTTAGAGTGGAATCATGCTGTCGTTAAGGGTGCCTTGTATATTTCTTTTTTTGTTCTCACTAGTTTAGTAATAGATAAGATGTTTATGAAAGTAGTAAGAGGGCATACACATTCATGTGCCGAAGAAAAGGACATTGGGTGGATGGTTGTTGAGAGTCTTGGCAAGTAATGGAAAAGGTTGAAATGGATGGTGGTTCAGAGAATCGGTAATGGAGATAGTTGTGTAGTGGGAGAGTAGCTAAGTATCATAATAGTCTTCAATTAGGTTAGAGTAGAGGTTTTCATAAAATGGAACTTCATAGGCAAATTAGATGAACAAAGAGACCATCCAAACATAATATATAAGAAAATCAATTACTGTGTATTATGATAATTTATATCCATAGAACAATTAAATAGGGCCAATCTATTTTGATATAAATAATTCATATTCTGTAAGAAAACTTCACGCATTTATTCCTTCCTATTCTTATAAAGCCCATAAACCTTGAATCTACTTTCTGAATAATTAATCAGATAAATAAAACTTTTTAAAAATATGGTTTAGAGGAGAAATGGATCCTTCCTCCTTTTGGTCAATCAACTGACCCTATCCTAGGATACATTCGTGAGTAGAGAACATAAATTTTTTATGTACTAATTTTATTATTTAAACTACATTACTATTGTTTTTTCTCTATAAAGGATGTTCGGTAGAGTTGAAATTTACTACTCGGTATGTTGGTGTTTGAAAATATAATGCTAATTTGCATAATTGAAGTCCACAAGCTGAAATGCATCTGGAATCTTATCAAGCTGTGTGTTTTCCTGACACATGCTTGGAAACACTTCCTTTTATGTGAAATTCCATTGTGATATTGGCTGTTGTTACCACCTCTTCTATTTGTAACTCTTGAAAGATAACTGGTGATTAGAAAGTATTCGTGCATTGAAGAGTATTTTCCACTTCCTCATTATTATATTTTTTGTTCTATGGGTGTTTTCCACAGGTTCACCATCCCGCGCTTCCGATGCATGGTGCAGAATAATAATCTGTCCCAGTCCCATTGCATGAGATGAAGAAATCATCACTGTCATTCCGAGCATTCAACTCATCTCGGCATTGAGATATTGATAAGATGTGCTGCTGAAGTTTTAGGGTGGTCTCTGTCAATCGTGTTCATTTGGAGTTGGTTTCCAGTGGGCTGTATATTTTAGCATCTGCGTCATATTTGCTTTCAGCTTTATATATGTCCGGTTTAGATTTACTTGATAATGTAGAAAGGTAAAGGCCTGCAAGTATTTATCTTATTGTTATTTAGATTGGGCACCCGATGAGGGTGAGAATGAAGTTTCATTTTAGCTCTCTGTTCTGTTGTTGTCTTGTGTAATTGTATTCTTGAGTTAGAAACTTGTTGACCAATTGTTATGCACAGTCCACATTTACGTGACAATGTCCAGGTCCGAGTGTATAATCCAGAATCCAATTCAGATCGTATAGTGCAATTGCATTATATTTGTATGTGATTGAGTCATTGATTCGAACATGCCAGAGAAGCGTTGCTCTGGTAAATGAGTGCTGCCAGTGACGATGATTTGAGTTTTGATTTTGTACTTTTCTATTGAGAATGAGGTCGGGACTTCTAGCTACCTACGAAGGGCTGACCGTTCTGTGAGTTTGCTGGAGTGATGTACTGTTTGGGCAGTAAATGTTTCGGTTTGGAAATGAATTAACACGACTATTTCTTCAATCAAGGGATGATGCGATGATCATGTTACAAAGTCAATCCTAGTTGATCAAGAGACGAGTAGGCGGCAAGATGGGCAACATCGTTTTATGTGCTGACCGAAATGACTCGTTATTTGCTGATCAATAGATCTTTGTGGCTACTGTGGATTAGGGCAAACAAATCTATGACTTCATGTCGTAATGTGTCGTGGCAAATTAACTACTCTAGAACCTAAGCATGAGGTATCTATTTGATCGTTGCTTGACATGACATGTTCAACAAGTTTGGCATATGTACACTGTATGGAGTTAAAAAATGTATTTAAATGTGTATTAACATATTCGAATGTATGAGAATGATTCACATCGACATTATCGATATGGTTTGCATAAAAGTAAGCTTATGATTGAGGTAAAGAAGTTGGTTTACACATGGCAAAATTGTCGTTTGTGTACGAGTTCACTTATGACAAAAACAAGCTAAAATCGTATGCCGTGTACGGCACTGTCGTGTAAAGGTCGTGTCCAAATTTTAAGCCCTACCTATGGTTGTCAAAAGAGAGAATGTGCAATAATCTTCTTGTTGGACATAGCAAAAGGTGTCATCGCTGCCGAGAGTCCCCAGAAGCCAATTTGTATTTAATTGCGCACTCATTCGAAAGAAAGAGAGAAATCGAAAAAGAAAACTTTTGACCAACTCCATCCTTAAAGCTTACTTTCTCAAAGTTAGGGACAAGTGCTCCGAACACGCCGTGAGAGATTTACTTGTGAGAATCAGAATAAGTCACGGCAACACGAGTGGAAAAGTTATCTAAAAAGTCTTAAATTTATTATACTTTTATTAATTTAATTTTAAATATATTAAATTTATCAAATGAGTCATAAATCTTTTCATGTTTTATCAATTGAATTCATCCGATTAATTTTGATCGGGAATCACCGATATGGACGCCGACCGCCCTACGTGGCACAATTTGTGTTAAGGTGGATAATTTTTAATTATATTTCAATAATTTTCAAGAAAAATTATTAATTTATTAATTTTTCTTTTCTTTTTCCCATTGTTTTTTTTTTTTTTTTCTAACCCCAATCTGATGAGGTCACTGGCCGACCCTCACCAACCACGTGCAAGGGCCAATGACCCTTGCCTAGTCTAGATGAGTGCCATAATGCCCTCGCCAGCCACAGGTAAGGGCGTCTTCGCCCTTACCTCGCTCAGGCCAAGCGAGGGCGCCACGGCCCTCGCCTATGCTCGACAAGAGTCGGTTAGGAACTTTTGTAGACCTAAGGTTAGAAAAAAAAAATTTAAATCAAAACATTATTAAAAATTATCCACATTAGAGTCGGGTATACCACGCAAGATAGCTAGTGTCCACGTCGGAGATTTCCAACCAATCAATTGGCAAAACGTGAAAATGCTTCAAATTCAATCGATCAAATTAAAATGTTTTGGACTTTTTTAACAACTTTTCACGACGCGAGTTTCCTTCATGGTTAAAAAATCAAAAAGATAAAAAGAAAGGGACTTGGCCCTCATATGGTTTGGGTGTGCACAAGTGCTGCTTTATGTAAGCATGGTCCCAAAGGTGATGGTGCGGCCGCCTCCCTTTTCACCGTGTACATCTGTTCCTCAAGCATATGAACTTAGTCTAACGAGCCCCTTTTCCTTTTCATATTAGCCTCTCCCTTCTTATTTTTATTTTTATTTATTTATTTTAATAAAAAGAAAAAAGAGGTCTCTTTGGCGTACCTTAGTCTATATATTTATATTAGTTCTATCCCCTTAAAACTTTGGTATAATTGTTCTTATGTTGAGTTGTGCTGTGTTGAGCACATGCATTTAGCCAAACCTTTTCCAAAGGTGTCGTGTGTGGCTACGAATGATTGATGTGTTTGGGCAAACACTACTACAAGATTTCTATGGTTATTAAAATGACGAAAAGGACCTATAATGCTAGGGGCGTCAAAAAATCAAATCGAAATTTCATGTGTTTTCGGTTTGGTTCGGTTTTGATGTGGTTAATCGAAAAATAACTGCTAACTTTTTCAGTTTGGTTCGATTTTTTAGTTCGGTTCGATTAACCGAACCGAACCGAAATTCTCATTAAAAATTGAACAATTTCTCTTCTTTATCATCTTTTCTTCACTTAGGTTTTAAAAAGCAAAGAAAAAATCAAAAAATCAAAAAATAGTTCCGAACCGCATTTTCGATTCGGTTCGGGATGGTTTCAGTTTGATTTGGTTCGGTTTAGTATCATCTCTTATCAGTTCGGTTTTTTAAAAAACTAAACTGAATCGAACAGTTTACACCTCTATATAATGCTGTTGTAGAGTTGTCGCCAACATTTATATCTACATTAATGGAACTTTTGAATGTTTTTTTTTTATGACCTAAGAAACCCGCATCCCGCTAACAACTAAAAAAGTAAACCATGGGGCAACACGTACTAGCCACCACACACATGCAACCGGGTAAATTACCCTATGATGAAACTGGGATTCAAACTCTCGACCTTTTGCAAGAGGAAGAGAGTGCGAACCAGCAACGCCACCCAGATAAGTGGTTTTGAATGTTTATATCTACATTAATGGAACTTTTGAATGTAACATTTTCCCCTATAAATAATGATGATGATGATTATCATTTGACATTATTAATATTATTACTTACCTTGTTTTTATTTTGGGAAAATTTCAAAAAATGATCCAAAGTAAGCCTATTTTCTCAAATAAGGA
This sequence comes from Corymbia maculata, assembly GCA_014182735.1. Taxonomy (NCBI): domain Eukaryota; kingdom Viridiplantae; phylum Streptophyta; class Magnoliopsida; order Myrtales; family Myrtaceae; genus Corymbia; species Corymbia maculata. Next base: position 2,870,679 of record CM024688.1, on the reverse strand, counting down.
CTCAAAGTGGCCATTGTTTCAAATGAGAACCCAAGTAGCTAAACCAGTCTCAAATAAGGATCTCAAATCGTCGGCCGGTAAGCGTGTGGCAATTCCGGTGGCTAGAATAAGGGCAATTTTGTCAAAAAAATATTGATAAAAATTAGCAAACCCTAAAAACAAAACTTCCAAACTCTTCTTCACGTTCTTTTTCCTCTACACTTCATCTTTAAGGTTCCTTGTCCCCTCTTGCTCGAAAAACCCAAAATCTTTGTTAATGGAGCAAGATCTCTGACTTCCTGAATTCCAAACAAACGTGCCAACACCCTCTCTCTCTCTCTCTCTCTCTCTCTCTCTCTCTCTCTCTCTCTCTCTCTCTCTCTCTCTCTCTCTCTCTTCGTGGAAGTGGATTCAAATTGCGCTTGAGATGTGAGTCATCGACATTGAGATGTTCTCCGTCTCTCGGTTGCGAAAAAATGATGAAAAATCAAGGCTCTTATGTTATATACGAGTGTCTAAATAACGAAAAAGTGGCTTTACTAGAGATTTGTTTTCTTCGTTGGAAAGAAATAAAGACAAAAAAAGAAAGGAAGAAAATATGAAAAAATGAAGGTAGGGGTTTCTTTTTGTGCTTCAATTTGTGCTCTATCAACAGAAAATTTGGGTGCTCCAAGCGAGAAAGGACAGAGAACGGAGAAGATGAAAAGCATAAGAAAAAAACGTGAAGAATTTGGGGGTTTTGATTTTAGGGTTTGTTAATTTCTATCAATTTTTTTTTAGACAAAATTGCCCTTATTCTGGCCATCAGAAATGCCACACGCTCGCCGGTTGGTGAACATTTGGTTGGTCGGCGATTTGAGGTCCTTATTTGAGACTGGTTTAGCCATTTCGAGTCTTAATTTGAGACAACGGTCACTTTGGGTCCTTATTTGAGATAATAGGCTCACTTTGGGTCCTTTTTTGAAATTTTCCCTTTTATTTTTGTTGTAACTATAAAATGGACATCGTACTGTTATTAGTTATTAATTGAAATTTCTAGAAAAGTTGCTATACCTCTCCTCCTAGGGAAAAGATAATAATGATAGAGAGGATAGAAATGACGATTTAGATGAGTCGGTTGAATGATGGAGAAGAATTTAGGTTAAAAATTGAAACGAAAAAGATTGGAGATGGTGATGGAGAAGTTTTCTGTGGGGTCGAAAAAAGAAGAAGTAGGGAGACAATTGGAAATGCATTTGGTGACAAGAGAAAAAGTAGGGTTTTTATATGGTCTTTTTGTCCTAATTAAATAAAGTTGAGATAAGTGTATCGAAAATCCTAAAATTTATTTAAAAAGTCTAATTAAATACCGAAACTTTTAAAAAGTACAATACAATCTTAAAAATTTATCAAATTGTGCAACCAAGTTCCTCTACTAACTACTTTTTGGTGCATTTATCTCACCTACATGGCTGTTTGCTTAATTGAATGGTCCACAATGGATCAAAACAAGGACGTTTTCTTTGCCTTTATGGCTTCGCCTCTCTTGATAGCCCCCAATTTGGTCTTATTCATCCAAGTCCTAATCCGATCGAATTCAAGGGAAAAACTGAGGTTATTGCGACTTCAAAAAACCGCGTTGGAATTCCAAATTTTGCCCGAGCGGCCATGAATTGCCAAATCGAAGAATGGCAACCAAAAGAATGAGGGCACCAATGTCTGAATCAAGTGATGTAACTCCTAATGAGAAGTCGACTAAAAGCGAGCATGCTATTGTGATTTTCAATCACCGATTCTCCAACATACGAATGTAGAAAGCACATAAATCAAAGTATCCGGTCTCTTGTGGTCCTTTATGTTTTGGCCTTCACTCGATTCATAATTCTTAAGCCTTTCCATGCGGGTGGTCCCGAATCCATGATTTCCTTCCTAGCAACAGCAATACGCTATCGATGAGTTATTTGAGCATGAGCTAACCGAGGTTGTGCACTGGCTTGGGGCCAGGGGTTTGAAACTATAAATATTTAAATTTCATAGGAAAAAATTAGGTTTTTCTTAAAATATAGGTCTGTTTATTTTGTGAAAAATGAATAATTTTGAAAATAGTTTTTCAAAGATGATTATTTGTATCTCTTGAAATAATTAATTAATAAGAAATGTTTCATTATTAATAACAATTTATATATGAAATATTCTCGTAAATGATGAAATTTCTTTTCATTCGTTCATTTTCGTAAGTAATACATATGATCATTTTTAAGGAAAATATTTTCCAATCATTCATTTTTCACGAAACATAACATAAGCACACCAATAAACATTAATATTTACTTTTCATTCTTATTACTATTATCTTAGGTGAAATTATCTTCATAGTCATGTATCAACTATAATTTTTTCTTTTTGGTCAGACAACTATAATTAAGATGCTTATTGGCATAAGTAGATCATGGGGTTTGGTGAGAGTGCTTTTGAAACTACAATTTCCTTGAAAAGGAACATGATGAGCAAATTTATAAACTTCAAGAATGCATGTTTTTATAAAAATTCAAATTTATATATATTTCTATAATTTAAGTGTTGCAACTTCCTTCAATTGCATGTGAAAATTTTAATCCAAATACATCAATTTGAAAAATAACTAAGGTAAAAGTCCAACTTTATACTATTTAAGTGAACCCAATGATCACTTCAACCTCAAACTTATACGAAAAAAATTAGTGCAAAAGTCATGATTATATTTGAAATACACAACCACGCATAACCTAGATGAACAAGATATTGATCAACTATAATCAACTTGGAAAATAATCAATAATCTATTACCTTCTGAATTTGAATTCAATCCTATTTACATTTCCTCCCACAATCCCATTATATGCATTGATTTTTTTCTATTTCAATTTCGTCTTCTTTGACATGCAACAAATGATCACCGACAGAAATTTAATATATCTAAATAAATATGTCAGCGATATAAAAAGTATCCTAAACGGATACTAAGTAAACTATCTGGGTAGATTATAACTTGGTAAGATTTGAATATTATATATATATATATATCCTTCTAATACAAATTACAGATAACAACTGAGTAAGATTTTTACCTATTTAGCATATATTTCATAGATACATAGAGATAGACTATGAATATTTAAAGAATGCAAAAATATAAATCCATATAAAGCTTATATAATGCGATTCAAACAAAATCTCAAATGTGATAAGACTCACTGAGCAGGGAATCTAGTGGATATTCTCTTTATTATTTACTAGCCACGCGTAAAGAAGATAATGGAAAAATCGATTATGTTCCCTTTTTTTCCCCTAAAATAATCAATTTTTTTCAGAGAAATCTGACCAGTGTACAGATATTTATATAAGCATAACCAAACGACTTTTAAATTAATGATATTTAGAGATTTTATTAGACGGGAACTATGTTTCCCAACATTGAAAATATTTAAAATTAAATTTTGGAAACAGTGAAAAATTTCAGTGCTGTATCTCAACTACTTCAGGCTATGATCTCATCCATATTTTTAGTTACGAAAAGATAAATTTCGCTACAACAACGTATATTGCCATATCTTCAGTTTGTTAAAGCTTTTGCCAAATATTATCTCTACCTTATTTAAAATATAACCGAAAGTGATTTTAATCTTACTTTAAAAAAAATTATTTCATGAAATCTCAATTCTATAGCCAAGGAGGATAGCATACTTCACATAATCGAAAAAATTATTATTTTATTTTGGTATAAAAGTATCTACACATTCTAAATATAATTCAAATCCTGTTCCTTTCCGTTATTATTTGAACTCATTTTATGAAATACATTCAATCTTCAATTGCGCATGCTTTTTGTAAGATAATTACATGCAATTCAATGCACCGGGGATTAGCAATGCAACTCATCATAATCATTCAATCGACAAAGCCAAAGCTTTTTCCACACCTATCGAACATCGATTGAACATGAGATATCCTACTAATCATCTATGCGGCCGTGCCTGTAAATCTCACTTTACTCTGTGATGTGCGTGTGCATCTCACTTTCGATCTATTTGTTTCGCGATAAATGAATCATTTAAAAAACATTATCTTCAAAATAATTACTTTCAAAAATTGAATAAAATGAAAATATTTTGAAAATATTTAAATGTAAATTATAATTATCTTGGACTAATATTTCAAACGGTATGTCGTCATCTTTAGGAAAAATATTTATCAGATCAGCATTTTTCCATAAAGCAAAACGGAGCCGTGGGCCCATGCGAAGGCGATCGCATCCAACGGCTCGAAAGAACCAGCCAATTAAAGATAGGATGTATACAATTCTCTTTCTCTCTTAACGTATGCATCTCCTTAAACTTGCCGAGCACTGTTCTGCTTTTTCCTAATACAATAATACAAATAGACAGAATTGCACACTCCCGAAGGTTATCAGCAAACCGACGACGAGAGGAACGAGGGAGGAGGAGGACGACGACGACGACGGAGGACGAGGAAGGAGAAAGAGAAGAAGAAGAAGAAGAAGAAGAGGAAGCAGAATCAACCTCGGATTCCGCGAAAGCCCGATATAGATTCTAGTTTCCTCTTTCGTTCCCGTAAATCTAAGGCCCTTCGTAATCCTCCCCCTCTCGGAGAAGAACCCGTGATCACAATCGAGACTAAATATTAGGTAACACTTTGCGAAGAGAGGCACCTCGTCGTCGCGCTCCGATCGAATCAGCTGATCGCTTCGATCTCCCTCGCCTCTCGCCCTCTCTGGAATTCGATTCTTCCGCTTTCTTGGGCTTTTTTGGTTTTTTTGGGTGGGTAGCGTGTGAAGTAGAATCTGCCTGCATATCCGTGAATATCCCGAGTGATGATGATGATGATGGTGGTGATGGGTACTCTGTCGATGGTCCTGAGAGGTATTGATGAATCTTCAGTGGGTTCGGGACGAGGGTGTGTTTCTGATTGCGTTTCTGCGGCCTCTCTGCTTCTCTGTCCTTTGGTTATTCTTGGGTCGGTGTGTAATGTGTGTTGCGACTCTTGAGTTCTGCTCTCGCGTGTGTATCGCATCGGGCATAGCTTGATGGATGTCTAGGGCTTGTCGCCAGTGGTACTGAGAACTTAGAACGAGAGAATTTTGTGCTCTGTTTCGCTCACTGAGAAAAATTCAGCACTAGTAGTTCATCCGCCCTCGCCTTTTTTCTTTACAAAGATGACTTCTTTTTGGTTTCCAACTTGTGAGAATTGAATTTTGATGAGCGTTTCTACACTGCCTGTCTGGTCCCTGTAAAATTCGCTTGAGTGGCAAATTTTTGCTTGCTTCTTATAAAGAATTACGAATGTGTTTAACAAGATTTCCGTTTTAGTGGCATTGATTAATTGCTTCTTTTGTTTCCCTTCTGGGGATGGTTTACATCCATCTCATTGTGAGTTTTAATGAAGCAGGACTGGATTCGTAGATGGCGAACCGTGGCCAAAAGCGAGCTGAAGTAGTTGAGGATTTTCCTGCTGATAAGCGCGCTTGTAGTTCATTGGATTTTAGACCCAGTTCTTCAAGCTCACCACCAATGGAGAACCAATTAGAGTCTACTAGCTCAAGGTTGGAATCCCATGAGACGGACATGGATACTGCCTCAACCGCTTCAGCATCCAGTCGATCCGAGGGTGAGCCGGAAAAAGATTCGACTTGTGGGTCTTGTGATTCTGATGATGTGGATCCCCGGTATGGGGGTCTCCGTGAATACCACAGGAGTCGGTCATACGGTGACCATTCCAAGTTCAAGAAGATTTTGTCGAGCTTGACTGAAGAAACTGAACCTTCAGAGCAATTGGCTGTGCTTACTGAGCTATGCGAAGTTCTGTCATTCTGTACTGAGGATTCACTCTCAAGCATGCTGGCGGATGCATTCTCTCCAATTCTTGTAAAGCTTGCAAGGCATGAGAGCAATCCAAACATAATGCTGTTGGCTGCAAGGGCTATAACTTATCTTTGCGATGTATTTCCCCGATCATCGGCATTCCTAGTTAGGCATGATGCAGTTCCTGCTATTTGCCAACGTTTGATGGCAATCGATTACTTGGATGTTGCTGAACAGGTAAATTGCATATGTGCTTTATAATTGTTAGTGCTCCATTTTATTAGTTTGTGATCCAGGGGATCCTTTGGGATGAAATTTGATCAGCGTAATTCTTGATACAGTGTTTGCAAGCTTTGGAGAAAATATCTCGAGACCAACCGCTTGCCTGCTTAGAGGCTGGTGCTATTGTGGCTGTGCTCAATTATATTGATTTCTTTTCAACGATTGTGCAGGTACTATTATTTCTGTGCTTAATACTGCAAGTGGATTCTTATATCGTTTTCATACCCGCATCAGTTCTGTTGTTGATACCCTAATCTTTGCACATCTAATGGCACATGTTGGTTTGTCCCTTCCAGCGAGTTGCTCTCTCTATTGTCGCGAATATCTGTAGGAAACTTCCGTCTGATAGCCCTTCACTTTTTATGGATGCTGTTCCTATTCTCTGCAACCTTCTTCAATTTGAGGATCAACAGGTTTGTGAGAAGTTTTATGTACTTGAGTCACAATTCAATCGAGGGCTTTTCAAATTTTAATCACTTTCTTTTTATGAAATTATGTTGCAGCTTGTTGAAAGCGTGGCATTCTGCTTAACTAAGATAACTGAGAGAGTTAGTCAGAACCCGGAGAAGTTGGATGAATTGTGCAATCATGGGGTGATCAACCAAGCCCTACGTCTTATCAACCTAAATAGTGGAACCACTTTATCACTGCCAGTTTATAATGTATGTAGTTATATTATATATTTATTATCTCACATTTCTAAACAGCATATTGCACTGGTTTTTATTTCCAAATTGTTTTTCAGGGAATGATTGGGATGCTCGTGAAACTTTCTTCTGGTTCATATCTTGGTTTCAGAACTCTTTATGAGCTTAATATATGCATCATTCTGAAGGATATATTGGCTACCTACGATGTTCCCCATGGAGTGTCATCTCCTCGTCTGGCTGATGGGCATTCTATTCAGGTTGTCTGACACTGTATTCAGCATTGTAGTTGCAATTTTGACAATTTTACTAGGATTTTACCTAAGTTTCCCCCACCAGTTCCCTTGTTATCACCTTTTACCTTGATTACCAGATTGAGACCCACATGAACCCATCTTGGTGAATTTTCTGATGAGATTGATAGAATTTATAGGGATTGTGTTACAATATGCATTGATCTGATCAGCCTCTTTCTGATCTAGCCCTTTTTTAAGTTGCAAACTGAGCAAAGAACTGTGGCATAGAATTTATTTGACTCCACTTCTGGGTGAAATTTAAAGCCTTGATGTTAGTGGTCCTGTGGATGTATTAGCAAGATAAAAGGAATGGAATTGTGCCTGAAGGCTTTGAGTGAAGCTTGTGGCATTTCTCTGTTTGAAAATTTTGCTGTGAGCCTGACTCGCACTACATTTATGCATGTAACATACTTAAATTGCAACACTCGACAACTTTACATGATGGGGTGTATTACAGAAAGGATAGTGATTTATGGTTGCTTTTGGGTAGTAGATCTAGAAGCCTCCTCTTAACTAAGCTATGCATCATGTAGGAAATCTTTGGATGCAGATTTCTCATCTCACTGAGTGTTTCACGCTGTCACTTAGAAGGCTTATTTGGGTCAAGTTACCCAGGGTAACTTAGAGGGGAAATTTGTGTCTGACAAGTAGCCCTTAGCACCATGCTGGATAGAGGAATCATTTTATAATTTGCAAAAGGGAACCTGCATTTTATGGATATTTTTTATTACGTCTGTCTTATCTCTATTTTCACTTGCTGAAAACTTTGATGGAGAACGTAATTTAGCTAATTGTCATTTGTTTACCAGTTTTCAACCTTATGTTGAATTTTATGTTAACTGAACAGTTTATTTGATTAAAAATTTATCCAACTTTACCTCATAAATGAACTGTTATTGTAAAATTCTTTAAAAGTTCAATAATTTTGGATTGAGCGTCATAGGTAGAAATAATGCAAATCCTGATAGTAGGTTGAAATAACCTGTGTCTAATTGTACTTATTCAAGTAGTTTAGTCGGGGTTCTCCTTAAAGGTTATAAGGTGTCTACATTATGTATATAAAGTTTTACACATCTGATGATGTTATTTTCCTGATATTTCTTCCGTTCCAATGATCCATGGTGACGGTCATTCGAACTTCAGGTTTTTCAACCCAACTTTTAAGTGGGATAAAGATGGTACTAGTGTGGACTGGTATCCCTTGATATGTCAGTCTAACACTTCCTCATGGGATTGTCCGGAGAGATTTGTTGATGGAGAGACTATCCCTGCTCTTCATGAGATTTTCGGAGAGATATAATTATGGAGTTGCTGATCAGGCCTGCTCTTTTTTGTCCTTCAGGTACGAGAAGTTCTGAAGTTGCTATATGAGCTCCTTCCTGCACTGGCCAATAACGAGGATTTTCAGCAAGTATCTGAAAAAGTAGCTTTTTTACGCAGTAATCCTGGTTTTCTGCGGATGTTTGGAATGGATGTACTGCCATTACTGATTCAGGTTGGTCATCTCTATAAATAGAATGGCACTGCAACTCCTTTTATCGGTGCTTTGACAATGTCCACTCTTCTTACAGGTGGTTAATTCTGGTGCAAACATAAACGTTTGCTATAGTTGCTTAATAATCATCAACAACTTGTTATCTCTGAGCACATCTGATATTCTTGCTGAAGTGCTTACAAACTCCAATTTTTCAAGGTAATCTAGCTTTTTTTTCACTAATTAATATATGTACAAAGCACAAGCACAGTGAAGAGTCAGGTGACCAATCTTGTGCTTATAATGCCATCAACACAATGAGCTCACTTAAGCACAAAATATGCCTCTCTTATAATGCTTATTATTGTCATGGCAATTCAGCTTTTTGGCGGGAGTGTTTACGCGCAAGGATTACCACGTATTGGATATAGCTCTTCAAATTGCTGAGTCAAGCTTGCAAAAGCTTGGCGATACATGCTGGAAGTCTTTCATCAAGGAAGGTGTCCTTTTTGCTATTGATGCGCTAATAACACCAGAAAAATGCTCACATAGATTGTTTCCAGTTTTTAGTGGCAATCAGCTGTCAGTTGATTCCAGTCAAAAGCCAGCTAACAAGGGAGTGCTGAGATGCTTATGTTATGCCTTTGAAAACGATCATTCTCCTTCAGCTTCGGAAGCAAGAACTTGCAAGCTTGCTCTGGACGCCGTTCATCAACGGGCAAAGGACATAAAAACTAGCTTTTTCTCTCCAGAGCTTTGTGATTCTGAGGAAGCTCTGACTGATATCCTTCAAATGCTTAGAACTTTTGCTACTTCAATAAATGATCTGATGAACGAGTCTGTTGATGAATCCTCTTTACAGCATGAAGAGAGGTTTCATTCCGTTTTGCATCAAATAGCAGTGAAGCTCAATGGTAGTGAACCCATTTCCACTTTTGAATTTATTGAGAGTGGTGTTGTTAAATCTTTGGTGAATTACCTATCCAATGGCTTGTCAACAAGTGATAAGGTTGAACTGGATGACAAAGTTGGTCATTTGCTTGTAATTGAGAAACGACTTAGAGTTTTTGGAAGGTTAGTATTTACTCCCTTGGATTCTCTTCATGGGGATTTACCTATGGTGGTTTTGATACGAAAACTGCAAAGTGCACTGTCCTCACTGGAAAACTTTCCTGTCATTATAAACCACTCAACCAAGCAAAGAAACTCTTTTGCTATGGTCCCCAATGGACGTTGCGTATCACATCCATGTCTAAGAGTTCACTTTGTGAAGGGAGAAGGGGAGGAATGCCTATGTGATTATTCTCAGGATGTTCTAACGGTTGATCCTTTCACACCTTTGAATGCCATTGAAGAGTTTTTATATCCTAAGGTCAAGAAAAGTGAGTGTCTGGAGGAAAATGCACTTGTTGAAGAGCAAAACTTACCTCTGAAGTTGCCAATAAATGCAAATCTTATTTGTGGCGAAAGTTCTGAGCATATGGAATTTCATGGTATGTCCACTGCTTTACAAGACCTGCAACAAGGTGAAGCCAACTCATCAAAGTCTATACCTGATCAACCACATGTAGGACAACAGTCAAATCTTGGCGGAACTTCTGATGAACAGGATTGTGCGGTAAATTTTTTATTTTTTTGTTTTCCTTTTCCAGTTATTATAGTCTTGTTATGTAGCAATGCTGAAGCAACATTTATTTTGACTTGGGATGATTGTGAATGTGTCCTGTTGTTAATATTATGTCTAGTTTGGCTGCAGTCTTTTAAACAAACCACTGCTGCATTTAGGATATTCTAAGCCGGCCATAGGCCAAGATTCACATTTTGATGGTTTAGATCCTTTTGTCTGCTTTATGGCACGTCTAATTTACAATGACATGGCTCTATTTGTATCCTAGGTCTCACAATCCAAGGTTCCAGAGGCAGATATTAATGGGTCAACTCAAAGTCCATCCTCTGAAGATGACATTCCTTTGCCAAAATTGTTGTTTTACTTGGATGGGCAACAGATTGATAGAACGCTTTCCCTTTATCAAGCTGTTCTTCAACAACAAATAAAAGTGGGAAATGAGATGATTGCTAGTGCAAAGTTGTGGAGTCAGGTGTATACACTAACATATAGAAGGGCTGCTGAACCAAGACCGGAATATTCTCAAGAATGCCCAGCTAAAAATTTGCCTCTATTGGATAAAAGTGGGGTGTATATGCAAGGCATACCATGTTTCTCTTACTTATTTGCTGGTGAACTCCTTTCGAACTTGGAGAAGCCCAGTCCTGTCTATGACATCATAGTCTTGTTAAAAAGTATGGAAGCAATGAACAGACACGCATTTCAGCTGATGTCTATTGAAAAAATGGCTGCCTTTGCAGAAGGAAGAATGGACAACTTAGATGATCTAAAGGTAATGGCTCCCTTGGTCCTGCAGAATGAGTTTGTGAGCAGCAAGTTGACGGAGAAAATAGAACAACAGATGCGGGATTCTTTAGCTGTTTCAACTGGTGGTATGCCTTCATGGTGTAACGAACTGATGAATTCATGCCCCTTTTTATTCAGTTTTGATGCACGACGGAAGTACTTTCACTTATCTGCTTTTGGGCAGCTCCAGATTCAATCTGATCCCCCATCTCATGGTAGTACAGGCACTTCAACTGATAGAAGGCAAACTGCGAGTGGCTTGGTGCGAAAGAAGTTTTTAGTACATAGAGATCGTATTATGGACTCTGCTGTCCAGATGATGCATTTGTATGCCCGTCAGAGAGTAGCCCTTGAAGTTGAATTTGATGATGAAGTCGGTACTGGTCTTGGTCCCACATTAGAGTTTTACACCTTAATCAGTCATGAGCTTCAAAAACCCGGCCTTGGTATGTGGAGAGAGGATCATGGTTCATTTTCATCCATCAAGGTTATGGAAACGCATGGTTCAGAAATGATTCTCTCTCCTTTTGGACTTTTTCCCCACCCCTGGGCTCCTGCTTTATGTACATCTGAAAATGTAGAGTTTGCAGAAGTTATTAACAGGTTTATTCTACTTGGGAAGCTTGTGGCAAAAGCTCTTCAAGATGGGAGGGTCTTGGATCTGCATTTGTCTAAAGCGTTTTATAAACTAGTTATTGGACAGGTAGGATACAGTTGAATTTACATGGTGACTTGCCATTGATTCTCTCATCTGATGATTATCTCCTGGCGAATATTTGTTGACACTATGTTGTGTTGTGCTTTTTTCTTGAAGGACCTTACATTGTATGACATCCCCTCATTTGATCCTGAACTTGGTAGAACTCTGCTAGAGTTCCAGGCTCTAGTTGACAGGAAGAAGTTTCTCGAATCTGTTCATGGAGAAAGCTCAAGCCTCAAAAATGACTTGTGCTTTAGGAATATCGCTATCGAGGATCTATGCCTGGATTTCACTGTTCCTGGTTATCCTAATTATGTTCTTTCATCTGGACCTGACCATAAGATGGTACAGCCTTTATCGTGAGCACATGCTAATTACTTTGATTCCCCATTGAAGGTAATAAAACTTGAGCCTCTCTTCATGTTATTTCAGGTAAATATGACTAATCTGGAGGAGTATGTCTCATTCGTTGTGGATGCTACCACCAATTCTGGAATTTCAAGACAAGTAGAGGCCTTCAAATCTGGATTTAATCAGGTAGTCAAAAATTCTATGCCATTGGTGGAAGGACTAGTTAACTGTTGGCTCTTTTGAGTGGATTAAGTCGTACTAATAGCAACATTAGGAGAACTTTTGGAGAGAATGGCACTTGAATTTTTGGAGAGAATTTACTGAAAGACGATTATCGTGTTAAAGTTATTATGGATGCTGTTCTTTCTTTATTCAACCTTCTTTCTTGTCCTGGTAAAACCATGATTTGACATTGAATGTGTTGTCTTAGTATGCAATATTACGAGTTAAGAAGTTTCCATTGAATTAGCTGTTGCTGTTATGCTGACATCAGAGAATTTTTCTACTACCTTGTACCTCATGGCGTCTTGGGCACTTCTGTGATGTTATAGTCAATACAAGTGGCATGGAGCAAATTTAATTGCTTTACATGCTCCTTGAAGCAATGTAATTTAGGATAGGTTGCAGCTTACTATTTCCAAGTTTCCAAGGCTTCCAAATTCTAGAGCATAGAGTTGGTGTACCTTACAGAGATGTATTTTTCTTTGGATGTAATCAGTGTGGTTTGTTGTGGCCTGTTCATGTTCTCCTGTTATCTTTCAAATGTATTCGCTGGTACATGTTATGTTGTAAACTGGTTTCAAACATAATCAATTTTGCCTGTCTTGCTGGGTAAAAAGTATGAGTCTGCTCCTTTTCAGGTTTTCCCCATTAAGAATCTTCAGATTTTCAGTGAGGACGAACTAGAGCGCTTATTATGTGGAGAAAATAATTCTTGGGAGGTATGCATCTCACCTTTAGATGATTATTTCTTTGTGGGGTTGGGTTTTTGCTTACTGAAGGCGCATCATTTTCCCCTATTAACAGTTCAGCGACCTCTTGGAGCACATCAAGTTCGATCATGGATACACTGCAAGCAGTCCACCTGTCATCTATGTAAGTGGTCAATCCTTCACTTGCTAATACACATATATATGAATTCTAAGGAAGTAACTTAACTGTGTGAATAATCAGCTTTTGGAAACCATTCAAGAATTTGACCGGGAGCAGCAGCGGTCATTTCTGCAATTTGTGACGGGAGCACCTCGTCTTCCTTCGGGGGGTTTAGCATCACTCAACCCGAAACTGACAATCGTTCGGAAGGTCTGAGAGAAAGCATCACATACTTCCTTGACTCCTCGTTTTCTTTCTATTCGCCTCTCAATTTTCTAATATCTTTTGCGTTGGCCTTTGCAGCATTGTAGCAAATCTGCAGATGCTGAGCTGCCCAGCGTGATGACTTGCGCCAACTATTTGAAGCTACCGCCTTACTCTTCTAAAGTGACATTCTCGCTAACCTTTTATTTCCAGTTCTCTATAATAGTTTGATCACCACTAAAGTTCAGTTCCATCAATATTTTGTAGGAGAAGATGAAGGAGAAGATTTTATATGCCATAAGAGAAGGCCAGGGGTCATTCCATCTTTCATAGTCTGCATAGCACCCAAGACGAATATGAAGTAATGTGTAAATTTGTAATTATTTAGGTTATGGCTGACGTGCTGTAGATAAAGAAATGGGGTGGTGAAGAAGCGTGCACTTACCTCAAATGTCTAGCTATTGGTCTTCAACAAACAGAACCCTTGCTTCGCCGAACCACGTCACTGACCGGTAACTTAGAGGAACTGGTTCTGCACAAGTGATGGAGCTGTACAGAAAATGATGGTTTCTTTTAGTTCTTAGTACATTTTTGTACATATTTTATGTACAGAACCTGATTTCACATGATAATGCCATTTTTTTGCTAGTAATATGGAAGTGTCACGAAAATTTGGGAAAGACAACAATAAGTTCATTGGATTGCATTGCGCAGTGCTTGAGTGATGGATTTTGCTTGTCATTTGGGTGGAGCATCTTTAGAATGTAGCGATGCTGCTTGACTGTAAATTTGATCTGCTTATATTAATTAATGAATTGCTGCATGATAAGATCAAACAGTAGAGTCTAAAGTGGCACCATTGATGGTGTTTGCTCGAAGATACATGCTTGCGGATTCATTATTTGTATGGTAGGCTGGATTCGCTTCCCTTAAGCCGGTAGTTCGGACAGATTTTGGTAAGTAGACACTTATCAATTGGCGATCGGAAACACAATTTTTGGGTAGCTCATCTGCCATTTAAGCCGTAGCATGGCTGCCGGTTTCAATCAGTACACCACGCAGAGGACATAATTCGCCTCTGTACTGGGAACAATAATTTGCCGCCAACATGTTTGAAGACGAGATTACTCAATTTTGGAATGCCCCTTGAGTCACAATCCTATTGGCAAGGTTTATCCGAAAGGAAAATTTCTAAAAGAATCTTAAATTTATTGTAATTCATGTCGATTTTATCCTAAATCTTTCAATTTGAAATACCCCTCAAGTCACAATGCTATTTCTTTTTTCTTTTTTCTTTTTTCTTTTATGTTTTTGGGCCGCAACGCCCTTCTTAAACTAGGCTAGGATCAGCCAGCGACCTCCTTAGCCTAGGGTTGGAAAAATAAAAAAAATTAAAAGATTTTAAAAATTAAAAATTGTTCGCGTTGATACCGACATATAATGTAAGATAGCCAGTGTTAACTAGATTGCCATGTTAACGATTTTTGGTTATCGTCAAAAGATTTATGATTAAATTGATACAATTAAAAAGTTTATAATTAAATTTGCCAAATTGAAAATTTTAAAATTAAATTGACACAAGTACAATAAATTTAAGACTTTTTTGGTCATTTCTCCTCTATTCAAACTTCCACAAAAGTCTCAAACTTTCCACTTTTTTTATAGCAAAATCCCTGAAATCTTTAACAATAAACGTATATTGTTGGATCTCTGAGTTATATGTCTTCGTTTTTTTGGAGTGTACTCAGTCATGTCAGCATTTCTGTCTATAAATTATCAGATCGATAAAAGGACGAAGTTAAACAAAATGGCATATTGCATAGAAAAAGCTTGAGAAACCTAATTGAAGATTTTACAGCAATTCAGAGGCACATGGTTCATTTTATTATAAAAAAATTACTAAAAAAATCCTAAATTTGCCAATAGTGTTAGGCCTTTCAATTTAACTGATTTAATCATCAACCTTTTAGTAATTTGTCAATATAATCTTTACTAATTTTGGTCATAAATCACTAACATAGATTATTTTGCAATTTTAAAAAAAAAATCTGAACAAGTTATTATTTTGTATATTTGCCTTTTGTTTCTACTCTTTACTTGTCTATTTCATTGTTGCCAACAAGAGTTGCGGACCTCCCCAAGCCCTCACAGGTGAGCTTGCAAAGAGAAAATAAAATGAAAAATTCAAAAAAAAAATTAGAAATTATAAAATTTGTTTATATCAATATCGGCTATGCCATATAGAACAACCGGTGTTCACACCAATAATTTCTAATTAAAATTAGTTGAAAGAACTATTTTGACAAATCGTCAAAAAGTTTAGGACTCAAACAACTAAATTGAAAAGTTTAAAACTAAATTAACATTCATACAATACATTTAGCATTTTTTTTATAATTATCCCCATTTTATCCTTAATTTATTAACTTATGGATTTTATACAATGGTTGAGTATTCCTTGGGAGCCCTTAGATAGTTCTGAACACTTAGCGTTCCACCATCTCTCTTTTTGCAAGCGTAAAGGAAATTATTGCAACATCAAACATGAGTAAGTCCAAGAATATTCAATCATCCTTTCTTCCTAATACCGCAATTGTCTATCTGGCCAACGTGACTCGTAATGCAGTTTAAATGAGACTCGTCTGAGCAAAATGGTCTTTTCTAATTTCCTTGTTTTCCCCCTTTCAGGTGTCATGGAAATGTCAATTTCGACTTTTGGCTGCTGAAGCAACCATTTAAGAAACTCTAATAGTAATTATCACCTTTGCCTTGCTTAGATGCCCCGGATTTGTATAATGACAACTTAATAAAAATTTTACAAATGAAATTTCCCCAGATAGCCCACAGGCATATGTACAAAAACACGCTCACATGCACTAAAGTCCTCTTTCAAAAGCGAGGCAACATATGTAAAAGACTTTTGACCTGATCCAAAGCGTGCAAAGTTAGCCCCTCGCCCTGGATGATTGACTCTTGGAGTAAGATGAGGACGGCACCTACATCAAGGGCCGAACTTGAGCAAGAACAACACACAACAACAATCTTGCAGTATAGTTATTGCCATTTATCTCTTTTATTAAAGTGATTTTCAAGCATGAACTTTGTTTGTTACTGGAGGAACTTTACTTAACATGTGAACTTGGAATTTTACTTAACATGTGTTCATAACAAGTTCCTTTCAATTGATCACGAGAGTACATATCCAGTCAGCACATAGTGAACGAAAAAAAACATTCATCCTATGGATTTATCAGCACCATACATGAAGGTTTTGCCTTGGCTATGTAGCCTAGTTGGGGAAGGTGCCTTTTTTTGTTTTTTTAAGTTCAATATAGTGGATCTAGAATGCTTAGATATGATGGATTTAATACAAAACAGAGTTTATATAGCCAACCCCATTTAGTGGGGATAAACATCATTATTCTTGCTTGAGCTTGACCATTGTGGGTCCATATAATCAACCTTGAATTGGGGGAAAAAACTTGAACAGCAGTGTTAATGCACTGGACTGTCTTGTTAGTGCATGGCAAATTCATAGTGAAGTTGGTTATACTTCTTTAAAGAATGTTCATGGATGCATAAGAGGAAGAGCAAATAATCTAGTGGCCAAAGATGTCAAGATTTGGATGCAATGTTTTTCAGCCAAAGTACTCTGAAGTTTTACCTATACTAAGAAAATCCTGTGGATCCTACACTTAACAACATTATAAGGAAGTTGAATTCAGAAGGGAGAAAAGTATGGTACCTGATAGGTTCTTGGACCTTTCTTGAGTAGATAACCGACACTATTTAGGTTGTCTACAAAGGTGTCAATATCTGGAACTCGAAGGCTAATTCTATCTGCTAGACTGTAAATCTCCTGTGGCATGATTTCATAAAACCATTACATACGTACTAGAAGTTAGAGAAGAAAGACAAGAATTAAGGTTATCATGGCAGGGATAAAAAGGCAGCGTACAGATATTGAGAAGCAATCTTTCTGCTGCAACTCAGACTGCTTATTGAGGGCACTCAAAAAACGTTTTGCCTCTTTCTGTTGACTCATTCCACTACTTCGACCAAAATCCACAAAACCATGTTCATCCATGAACGTATCATACAGAGATTCTTTCATGATTTCAACGACATCCTGAAATGCGGACAACGCTCATATGATTTGAGAGGATATTAATGTAGACGATACAAAAGTGGCTGTCAATCTCAAATCTTCTATATATTCTCACCAATGCATCCTGAACAGTTATTTCTTCTCTTAAATCTACCCGAGCACGAGCTTCTGCCAATCTCACCAGACTTTCAAGTTGCCTGGCTGTTATTGGTGTGCTATCAGCTGAAGTACTGCGATCTCTTAATCGCAGATAGAACTTTTGCAGAATTTCTGCTGCAGGTTTCGACATCCTTATAAAAGGAAGGACAACACAATTTGCATGAGAAAAAACTGTATAAATTAGCATATAGAAAGAGACATAGCATCCAATTGTTAAGGCTTATGCAAAAAAAAAAAAAAGGAAGGAAGGGGGGTGGGGCAGCACACCTTGGGAAGACATTAGATCTTGCATAAGCAATATACTTGCGAATAAGTGGACCAGGCAATGGAACAAACTCACTGCTCTCTCTTGGGTCAAGTCTTAATCTTGAAACTAAAGAGCCTTTTACGCCTAGATCCACTGCCCCACCACTCTGCAATGCTTTGATTGATGAAGCAGGGGGATCTGCACACCAGAGATTTGGGTCAGTGATACAAGATTGAGCAAGAAGCAAGGTAGTTGCAGGTCTAGGCTGACATGGATAGGAGAAGAGAGAACAGAGAAGAGGGAGGTGGCCCACCTTTGATAGGCTTTTTAGTCACTGGTAGATGTTCTCCATAATTAGCATGCAGCTGCAAAATTATGGTTAAATTTAAGCATTGCAATTCTTGTTAGAAGAAAAATATCATTTGCTTTCGCCTATAGTATGTGACCTAAATATTTTGACAAATAGTGAAGGGTTTTTCTCAAAGATATATGTGATCCCATTCTTCCCACCATACTGGAATACGCTATAGATCAAAAAGCATCAGTGTCATTCATTAACCACTATGGTCAAGACAATCTCTACCGTGGCAGATACATGCATCTATAAATTGCAACTGCAAATAACTTTTTTCACCTCTAAGCAATAATATGGCTTTGGCAAATTCCCAATTAAATGCTCTAACGAAATATCGAATGGGAGAAGCAACACAGAGTTCATATCTAAGTGAGAGAGAAAAACTTTCAAATCGTACATGTTCTACATGTATGGCCCGGCAAAATTTATGACATCCTCATTGCTGTTCAAGAATGGACAGGCTGCAAGCAATGCTATTATAGCTGTGACAAACCGACAAGAACTTACCGACAAGATGTGCTCTGATACTTGTTTATCCAGTAACTCATCAGGTTTATCAAGTAATATGAAAATAAGATCAAATCTTGAAAGGAGAGCAGCACTCATTTTCAAGTTTTCATTTACAGTCTTCGCACGGCTGCAGTTGAGATATTAGATATCAGTGACTTCCTTTAAACCCGATTCTCAAACTAAAATTCTATTGATTCACTATGCTCCCATATCCTGACAATAACTTATGCAAGAAAAAGGAATTCAAAGACAATTTTTTTTTTTTATTCGCTTGGGAAAATGATAGTGCAGTTAGAAAATTTCATAACGAAGTAAAATATAGAGAAATGAAGACCAGGATGCTTGAAATTGTGAGTCAAGGTAAAAGTTACATAGTTTACCAAATTAAAAGAGAGTAACACCGCTTTTGTGGAGATATTTTTATTGTCTGTATAAGAAAATTGCACTGGTCATTGTCGTACCGAAATAAAATAAAGATATAAAGGCCAGGATGCTTGAAATTAAGAAATAAGTGACATAGCTAGATGAAAAGAAAGTAACCCCAAAATTGCGGATATATTTTCATCATGTGTAAACAAAAATTTCCCTGGTCAGTATCGCAATTATATACCATAACAAAGAATTAACCCAGCCATGATATCGGAGAGATATACTTATAATGTCCTCCAACTGGATTCGCTGCTGCTAAGATGGAAGTGCGTGCAGATAAATTTGCAATTAGTCCAGCTTTTGCGATGGAGACACATTGTTGTTCCATAGCTTCCAGTAAGGCCTGAAATACCCAACATTAGCAATATTTAACATCATTTGTCAAGGGGTAAATGATAGGATGGTACGCCATTAGCATGGACCTGGTGCTCTGCAGACATCTTATCAAATTCATCAATGCAACATAATCCACGGTCCGCAAGCACCATTGCACCTATTGGAAATGATCGTGTCATGGACAAATAGTGACTTTCCAGTTGTTCATGACTAAGGAAAATAATGCGACTGAATTTTAAATGACAAGAAGATGGATTAATAAAATAACATAAAGGCTAGTTGAGATCAAGGAAACAAAAGAGATATAATACGCACCATCTCCCCTTAAACTTTTAGCTCAAAATGCAGCAAAAGGAAGGAAAACAAGGAACATTTCTGCAATGCAACATTAATCAAGCACCCTAAGTTCGATGGTTCCAAACTCTCATTGCTGCAAACAGCCAATGCTAACCAGAGGTCCATACTCCAATACCCACTTAAGGAACCGTTGCCATGAGCAGACAAAGCTTACTGCTCTATCTGCTCTAACTACTATATTATTAATATACAGATCATGGTCCCATGACCACTTTGTAGCAATTCCAGTGAGAAGCATGATCAGCTCATCTTCCCTTTTGAATCCAATGACATAATCTTACCAAATTATCAGCACTTCCTGTCAAACTGCAGACACACAGACTGTATAAAGATATGTCCCAGACCACCAGGGTCATGAATCTTACACTGATATCTCATGAATCTTACACTGGTTTATGCATAGCTTGGGAGGAGAGACACCATTATAATCATTTCACATCACTTTGAAATGGCCAATCCCACTGATATGTCAATTAATCCATCATTTTATCAGGATAAAAGATTGTGATGATGTGGTCCCAATACTCTTCCCTGTAATTCAAAATCATTCCAGTAATTTTTTTTCCAAAACTGTTCTTGTACTTTTTGAAAGATTTTACCATTTGTCCTTCCATCAAATTGCTCCCCCAGAATGCTTATTTGGATTTGGAAAAGCTCAATACATGCATCTTGTTCTGATTCCCCAAATTTTAACATGTGGCTAGGCGCGCACGCACGCACAACCGCACCCACATGCACAGGCCATGCAGCAGAGCTGCCACCACCCAGCCACTACTTATTGTTGCCAACCCTCGTGCAAGGCTGGGTGAGGTTTACCAAACCTCATCCAACACAGATGAGGCTCAAAAACACCAATGCGGGGTTTCAAAAGCCTATCTCCATGATAGATCAGACCTAAAAACCCTAATTTCCACAACTAGGGGTTGTATATCACTCCATTGAAATTAGGATGCGAAAAACCTAGTCATGGTTCCGAAACCCAAATCTTAGCCCGACAGTGGACAATGCGCCCTTGCCAATGGTTGGAATTGGTAGCATCGCCCTCTCCAGCTGCCCACACGGGAGAGGTGATGACAAGGCAACACTTGTGTCATGGTTTCATGGCGCATCAAGGCAGTAGCAAGGCCTTAAGACTTATTCCAAAGCAAATAAAAAGTACAAACACTATTATTTTGAACCCCACACAGTGATAAACAATGTTAAGTTCACATCAGCAAAATTCATTGCTGGAATGGTCTAAGGACTAATGTTGGACACTTTTAAAAGGCAGATGAACCATTTTTAACTAAAACAAAGTATGAGGACAATTTAATTTCAAGCAAGAGTGCAGTACCAACAGTTGGTGTTATCCCTTAAAGCTTCATTGCTCTAAAGTATTAAAGGTAACTAGTTTAGGTTTACGTACTAGCTAAATTTATCTTATCATGTTTTGCATTTACGAATCATACAGGAATAATGGAATTTGATTTGAAAGTTTGACAAATGACAGTTTGGAAGCAACAGCAAATACCAGCCTCAAATGCATAGTCACTCGTCATGGCGTCCTTTACAACAGCAACAGTGAGGCCAGCGTTGGTTGTGGCATTACCACACACATAGATCCCTCTTGGAGAAACAGCTGCTGCTGCTTGCAGGAGTTGGCTCTTACCTAGACCAGGATCACCTGACAAAATGATCATTAGCCTCCATTAAGTAGGAAGTATTGCCTGATAGCCTTTAAAATGACTGACCATATATTTATCATAAGACAATACATGAATTCAAGCCTGACTTCTACAGATGCAGAATAGCCAATTAACACCTTAGCATTCTCATCTAACTAGAATAAGGATTTAAGCATACCAACTATAATGACATGAATATCTCCTCTCACAGGGACCTTGTTCTTATCCATTGAATGCTTCTGCACGCCTCCAAAGAGTGCTAGTGTTATTCCCGCTGAAAGAAGCAAAAGATTATGCAACTTTCTGCTGTCATATTTGGATGCAACTCCAAGGAAAAAAGAATCAACCTTGAACGAAGTGGTCTATAGTATGAATTGTAGAAAAGCTAACAAACACTTCAGAAGTACAACATTTGCAAAGGCATATGATGTGGGAAATCTTATATGCATGATGGAGCTTCCAACCCAGAATTGGAAAGTCTAGCAAGAAGTCTATCATCACATTCCAGGTGCCATATGTGGCATACTACCAAGATTGGAGACCACCAATGCAGGGCTGAAATAATCTTGATCTATTTAAGGGTAACGAGTATGTTTCTGCATCCCAACCAAAAAACCTGGTAATCTGAAATGATGGCCTGCATCATTCAGGATGACCTAACAAGTTGAAAACCAATTTAAGCATTTGATGCCATTGTCCTAGTCAAGAGTCAGAACAGAAGTACTCCTCCACTCTGCATGTATTTAATCAGCATGAAATTGAGAGAGAGAGAGAGAGAGAGAGAGATCGTAGAAGACATTCATGTATGTACTTGAAAGAGCAAAGCAATTAAAGGCAGCAAAAGGAGTCTACAGCCATGTGCCAATATCAAGGGATGGGACATTACTAAGATAGTGACATTGACTTAGAGAACCCATATAATACTGCAATTGACTACACAATCTCGATCAAATATTTTTCAAAATGCTAAAATACATAATTGAAAAGAAAAGAAGCAGCCATCGCCTGGGCAAGTCAATTTTGTAAGGGCCTTTACATGCAGCCTTGTTGCAAAAGAAGTTCTCATCAAGAGTACTTTAACAAACTGTTGAAGTCATACAATTAAGATATAGAACATTGAGTTACCTTTAACAAGCTCATGTCCATAGATGGATGGACAAATGGACTGTAGTATTTGGCGGAAGATATCAGATGAGTATTCCTCATAGAACTTGACAATAAATTCTAAATCCCGTGTGGTAAATGAGAACAAATCAGACAGCTCTGTGGCTCTAGTATCAGAAATAGGATCTCGCGAATCCTCAGTTGTAGATTGTGACTTGGAATTTCTTACTGAAACTGCTTCCAAGTATAGGTAGTAGAATCCTTGATTTTTGGTCTTTGATTTCCCTGACATGACAAAAAGTGCAAATTTTATAGCCACAAAACATGTTTTATGTAAAAGTGTCATCAAATACACTATGCTGCAAAAACTAGGAGAATAAAAGGAAAAAGATATATATGGTTTTACAAGCTACCAAGACAGAAGAGAGGAAATGTATTGGCCCATTTTATGTTTTCAGTTTGCTATGAGCCTCAAACTTAATCAGTCATGTTGAAAAGGATGACAAAGATGCTAGCAAATGAGGTAAAAGCAACAGTGATAGATGCTACCATTCAAGCTCTCTAACAAGACTGGTTCTGTAAGACAAATTTGGAAGGTGTACAATCAAATGCGCAAAGGGTTTTCTGCAGAAGAATGAGGATAAGAGAAGCAAAGTTATAGTGAATTGATCATATTGGCCGTGTCAGGTAAAATTCAATGGATCCGATCAAATATACCAGAATAGCTAATCAGCTCCATCCAAAAGTTTAGGAGTTCACCAATCTTAGAGACAACTAATCAAAAACCATCAGACTGATGCATGTCAAACTATATCTTGACGAAATGAAGGGTGCAGTTCGCACAGAGATGATAAGATATTTATAGTAGCAAGGGTATATATTTTTTGATAGATAAATAGCTCCATCCATGTGACAAAAGGTGAGGAGTTTAGCAATCCCAGAGACAACTGAGCAAGACCTTAGGACTTACATGTCCAACTATATTCTGGTGAAATAAAGTTCAGGGGTGCAGTTTACATTAAGATGCATAGAGATTTGTAGCAGAAAGGATAACTAATGTAGATATCTTAGTCATGTAAATAGTATAAATGCAGAAGACTTGTCTGTCTTGTAAATAATATAAATGCAGAAGACTTGTTTGTCTTGTAAATAGTACCTCCCCCAATGTCCATATAATTGTTTATTACTTTCACATATCCAGTTACGGTCACCACATCTCCAGGGATGCACGCATCAACGAGATCTTCAGTCAGTTCACATTCAACAGTGCGAGGGACGCGACCTTCTTCATGACTTTCAGACTTCAAAAGCTCTTGCAACCTAAACATTGATGGGAAAAGGGAAGTAGAGGAAAAAGACTTTGGTAAAGAAATTTGATGTTTTTTGCTCGACAAAGATGTAGTTGATAATATTGCAGTAAAGGAAGAAAAAGTAGTGAGCAGAGGCATTCTATCTACCGGCATACCTTATCTTTTGAAAATCTATTGCACAGCCAGCAGATCGAATTGGGACAAAAGTTTTGCTCTTGCACCCGTACAAATTGCACATTGCTGGTGGTGAAAATTTTCCATCTGGGAAAATACGCTTAATGGAGGATTTGCACTTTGCACAATCAAAAGTCATCTCCACCACTAAAGGCTTCACAGTGCTAACTTTTACCACAGTACCACGCAGAGACACAAGCTTGTCTACCATGAAACAAGAGAAAATCAGTTTCACCTTCCTGATCAAGTAAACTAAGTTGACCTAGATGTATTGAAAGTACACAACAAGAGAGTCGGGAAGGGACATTACCAATGTAAGCCGCTTTCAGATTTTTTAGAGCAATCATGGATTCAGGATAGTTGTATAAACGTATATTAATTTTCCTGTCAACCTCTGATCTGTCACTATCTTCTTGGGCCATGAGAACCTGCTTGCATTGCACATTACGAAGATCACTTGGACACGAAATTTAAAATGTAAGGGAATGATTTACCGCTTCACCCTCTACCTTGTGCATCGCAGCACTCATGCACAATAGAGCTTCTTTAGGTTTCTTCTTTTCCTCTAGTAGTTCGTAAAACAGCCCAATGTTACACAGTTTCCGAAACTGTTGAAAATCAAGTGGCAAGATGGACAAGCCATTATCATCCCTCACCTGTTGGATGGATTTGAATACTATTGTCACACTTTAGGATACTCAGATTCAAGATACTAGACTAGTTGAATGAGGCCAAAGTGGACTTCATACAGGATCCTAAAATAACATTATTTGGTAGAACAGTTCATGGGGAGTAAATCACTTCTAGAAAGCAAACTAAGAATTATATCAGTGATATACTTCTCAAAACTCTTTCTCTGGAAACTCAGCCTTCACACGACCAATGGGAGCGTCCCATTTCTAGAGCAGAACATGAGGCTTATGTGCCAATTGAGAATTGCAAACACGTCACCACCATATATTAATCGGCTTCCTGAGAGCAAAGCATGGACTTTCTCCACAGAATAGGCATAAAAGGAAAGTAAGGACTACTTTTCTCCTCCTCCAACTTCCATAGCCTGTAATTCCTTTAATTCTTCTCCATCAATTACATGATATGATTAAGTTCACAGTAACTTAGTCTAAAACCGCTAGTTCCAAATTAACATGCAACAATCCCTTGTCCAGCACACCACTAACTCATGCCATCAGAATCCAGCAAAAACATGCGATCCCAATTCAAATACACAAGTGTGTCCAAAAGGAAAAAAGAATTCTGCCAGCCTCAACCGAAGAACACGAGATTCATGTGGCTTCATTGAAAGGCGGCCTATTAAACAACTCGATTCATACTGCCAAGTCGAGCAGAAGAGAAGTTCGCAGATGCTAACACCCAGTCGACCATCGCCTAGCCGGCCCAAAAAAACGAAAGGACGCTCGTTCGCCCATAGCAGACTACTGGAATCAAGCGACCGACGACGAAATCGAGAAGTAGGGCAAGAGAGGGACCTGAGAAACGAGGTCTTGACCGGGAGGAGTCGAGAGAAACCGGATGAGCTGGATCGTCAGCCTGAAATTGTCGTCCTCGGCCGATACCTCCGCCTCGGGGAAGTATATGACGAGTATCTTCCCGACGTCGCTGGTGTCGACGGAGCCGCTGGCCGCGCTCCAGCTCCCGGCGGTGGCTCCGTACATCGGTAAAAGCCGGCGGCGACGGAGGGGGATTTTGGCGGGAGTTTTTTTATGTCGAAGCAAGACGAAGGCATAAGAAGCCCGCTCTTCCCCCTTCAGACATCCAGGATGTAGTTTTCAATTTCGAATGAGGCATTCGACTTTGAAGTATTTGCAAAATAGAACCCAAGTTGATCCAATAGTTGCAATTTGATCCATATTACTAGGAATGAACGATTCCACGTTCTATACAAGTTGACCATAAACCTATCCCTAGAACAAGTTCTTCAATTTTGGGAATCTAAAACTTATCCTACATACCTTGGAACCTAGAGCCTAACATATTTATTTTTTATCAAATAGAACCTAACATTTCACATTTCACATATTCCAAGTTCTATTTAGGTTTTACCCGAATTATTAATTGAACGATTATAATAAATTATCATATTTAATGATTATCACTTACTACTATAATCCATTTACTGCAATTTATATTTAAACACGTGAACAATATGAAATATTAATAAAATAAAATTTTAGTCATAAAATGGAAGTTTAAAGGGAAAAGTACACTAAAAATCCCAAACTATGCCCCTTGAGACAATTTTACCCTGAACTTTATTTTGGGTCATAAAAAACCCCAAACTATGCCACTTGGGACAATTTTATCTTAAACTTTTTTTGTGCCACCAAAAACCGTAAACTATGCCACTTGGAACAATTTTACCCTGAACTTTTTATTATGCCACGAAAACCCTGAACTATGCCACTTGGGACACATTTACCCCAAACTTTTTAACTAAAAGGCATTTTCGTCTTTTAACTCTTTTCTTTTCTTTTCTTTTCTTTTTTTCCTCTTCCTCTTCCCGGCAGGGGAAGCTGGTGAGGGCCCTTGCCGGCGGCGCTGTCCGGCCAGGGGGCACTCCTTGGCGCAAGGCAAGGGCGGCTCTCCCCGACGTCGAGGGAGGGACGTCCTCACTAGATTGTGCGGGGGCGGCCCTTGCCCGGTTCAGGCGAGGCGAGGGTCGCCCCTACCGGATCAAGGAGGGCCGCCCCGCCTTGGTAGATCTGGCAAGGGCAACCCTCCCCGGCGTCGCGCAAGGGTTGCCCCCGCCTAATTCGGCGGAGGTGACCCTTGGGCGAGGGCCGCCCAGGCCAGAAGGCAAGGGTCGCCCCCGCCCCCGCCGGATCGGGGAGGACCACTCTCGCCCCATCGAGTCTAGCGAGGGCGACCCTCGCCTGACCGAGGGCGGCCCTTGCCCGGTCGGGGGTAACCCTCGCCTGCTTCCCTCTGCCATGGCCAGCAGAGGGGAAGAAAGAAAGATTAAAAAAAAAAAAAGTGAAAATACGAAAATACCCTTCAATTAAAAAGTCTGGGATAAATGTGTCTCAAGTGGCATAGTTCAGGGTTTTTCATAGCATAAAAAAAAGTTCATGGTAAAATTGTCCCAAGTGGCATAGTTTAGGGATTTTGGTGGCACAAAAAAAAAAGTTTAGGGTAAAATTATTCCAAGTGACATAATTTGGGGTTTTTTATGACCCAAAAAAAAGTTCAGGATAAAATTGTCTCAAGGGGCATAGTTTGGAGTTTTTGGTGTTCTTTTCCCAAGTTTAAATTAGCACTCATCGATATAAAACATTTCAGTGAATTCATGTGCTTTTTTCTTGAGCTTTGCAAGTATGTTCTTTGCAGGTCCCTTGTGATGATAATATGTTGATGACTACTGTCAAGTTGCCTCATATGCTGAGAAACCCTCTTGGATGCTGGGTTGCATTGATCAGGTGTCTAAGGGTCTGCATGGTAATACTCGTAGGAATAGCTGTTTATGTTCTTTTGTTCCTAGGAGCAGATTTTTTTTTTCCCCGGAATAGATTTGGAGTAGAAATCAGAAACAAGAAAATGTTGTTTCTTGAACTTGTTCCCGACAACAATTTCAAGAAACACTTTTTTTTTTCCTTTCTTTTTTTTTCCTTTTTTTCTTTCTCTTTCCTTTTCTTATTCTTCTTCCTCTTCCTTCTCCCATCCCTCAGCCGCCCCATCACCACCGCCGGCGCCTCACCAGGCCAGGGTGAGGTCCGGCAAGCTCGCCAAAGCCTCACCCGGCCACCGACGAGGCTCGAGCCCGCTGGCCAGCGTGAGGCTCGGCCTCGCCAAGCCAGCGCGAGGCCCGGCCTTGCACTGCCTAGGTGAGGCTCCAACAACGGCCAATAGGGAGGAAAAAAAAAGAAAAAGGAAAAAGAAAATCAAAAATTGGAAATTTTTACCAAATGCATTTCTATTCCCGGAACAAAAAAAAAATTCAGTTGCTAAACGCCTTCAAATGCTTAGAAACTATTTTCGAGAACAGAAACAAAAAAAAAAACATTTTTAAATAGAAACTGCTCCCGAGAATAAAAACGTCGTCATACAGACCCTAAATCATACCCCATCATAAACAAATACACTAGTGTTGCAGTAATCTTTTGCATTCTGCAATCAGTTGAAGCAGAAAACTGAAGGAAATTTCTCTCCTCTCAAATTAGATCCAAGGAAGCAGATATTGCTCCTGATGTTAAACTTGGTATTGGAGGACATGGGGGCGTTGGAGAGCGAAATTGACCTTATTGCTTGACATGTATCAAGCGATCACGCTCTTCTACTAAAACCTGAAATTGAAAGTACTTTAAAAAATGAAACTGCAATGAAGAATTTATAAAACAAAGTATCCAATGGGATTATTTTTACAGCGTTCTTGATGCGAGGAGGCCTGATCGGATTTGATCACGGGCCGTCAATCGGGGTTGATATCAAGAAGGATTCGAAAATAAATACAAACCATTGGATCACTAATTTACCATTAGATTTGATTCTTGAAAATTCCAAACCCAACATTTTTGTCTTTTATTTAAATTGGATCGCGTCTCGAAACATTTGGGTCATTTATTTAGTGCAAAGATTGAGTTAATAGAATGCTGGATGGAAAATTTATTCTTGATCAAAATTCAGCCAAATTTGACAAAAAAATACAAGTTTAAATAAGATGAGATTATTAATTTATGCATCATGTCAATTTTGAATCAATATCCAACGTTGTTATTAATTTATGTGTCGATGTGAAATATTGATTTTGAATCAAATGTTGTGTTGATGGAATTAAACATAAATTAAACATAAATTAATCAAATGAATAACAACATTTGATTCAAAATCAATATTTCACATCGACACATAAATTAATAACAACGTTGGATATTGATTCAAAATCAATATTGATGTCACATCAATTTACATCATACTATTGACTAAATCTATCAAACGGATGAGTTGTATCGAGTTTAAATAAGATAAAAAAATTGTCCAACCCAAAATGACTCATTCAATCTATCTTGACACATTTCCAAGTCATAATTGACCAGATTCATAGTGTTAAAATACTAGTATTTAACCTGATCTAGGAATTTGATCAAAAAAAAAAACCTAATCTAGGAAAACTTATTTCTTATGATATTTTTTCAAAAGAATATATTTCTTAAATACTTCCATACAATATAAATCTAGTAGAAAATTTTTATAATTTAAAATTTTCTTTTCATTATTTTATTCAAAGTCCAACAAGGGGCCAACCCTCGCCAAATTCCATTAAAAAAAAAAAAGAAAGAAAAGAAAAAAAAAAATTATAAAAATATTCAATAATTAATAATTAAAAATGACTTGATACACTTAAGCTTGTTATGAACCCATTTATGATCAATTTAAAACCTATTAAGTTGTTAGGTAACCTATTTATGACACGCTTAATCTTGTTTTTAAAATTTAAAGTAACCCATTTATGACCCACGCCATTTTGAGTTTAAATATATTACCCATTTTGCCACATATAGTATTGACTTGAAGTCATCGTGCATTTTTTTTCTTGGTCGAACATAACATGTAGGTTTTGTCAGCATTTGATTTCATGCAATTCTACGGCTGCAACGAGTAACGCGAGGTCAACATGTAATGTCAAAACAGTTTATGCTTTCATTACAATTTGCCGTTTTAAATATTTATTCATGTATATTGTATACTTTCATATTCAATGTGCAAAATTATTCAACTTGTTGTTCATCATCCCATTGTAATTTATATTTAGGACATATTTGTTTCACTGAATATTTCATGAAAAAAAAAATTCATGATTTCATTTTTAAGGAAAATGGTTAGTCTCATTTGTTTTGTGGTTTAGGAAAAGTGTTTTCTTTCTTGCCAAAGAGGAATTTGTCTTCCAATTTAAGCTTGCTATTTTCAATTCATGGAAAAAATTTTCATGTAATCGATTAATTTTCTATCATCAAAATACCGAAAAGTTAGAAAATAATATTCTAAATTTTTTTTTTTTTCGAACAAACGAACCCTTAAATTCAAACCTTAATCATATTCAATCGATGTGGAAAGCATTCAACATGCAAAGCACACAAATTTATAAATGCAATTTTGAAATAAGTAGCTAATCCATAAAGTCGAATTTAAATCCTTATTCTGGAAAATATACAGTAAAATAGTTGCAAGCATGGAGCCCTCAATTCAAATCAACAACCCTTGGGGGAGTCCTCTCGGTCCCTTCAATCAAATTCCTTTGGTAGGGGTGTGCAAAACAAATCGTCTAAATCGGAAATCGCTTAGATTGGATTGGTTAGTGCGGTTTGATTATTGAGAGTGTCAGTCAATTCCCGGTTCCTAAAAGTGGAATTGATATTCGGGTGGTCTGGCGGACTAGACCAATTACATGTACATTTTTTTATTATTTCTTCAAAAAAATTAGTAAATTGTGAACTAAATACTATTTCATCTAATGGTATCATAAGTTATGATATAATAACTTTTTACTTATCATCGTTTTCATCAATACCCTAAGTTTTATCACTCTTTCTTAGTGAGGGAAAAAAAACCAATTCCATTAGATTGGACCGGATCCGATAGTCCTAGGACTAAATAGTCTGATCCCCAGTTCCTAAAATTGGGAATGGGATTGAGAATTGATCACCCCTACCCTTGGTAGTTTTCTAGAGATACACATAAAATTCAAGCATGATAACAATCTATTTTCTTACAACGTTTGAATTTTTCGGTGGCATAAGAAATTATAGCAGCATGCCTATAGCCTCCAATGCAAATTTTCTAATTCAAATGAGAGACCTGGGGCCATATCGCATACTTGGATCGAAAAGAGCTTCACACCTGTAAAACGATCAGAAAAGAACTTCAAGCGAGAGAGGTTTTCTATTCAAGAGAAACAATTTTGATCAAACTTACCGTGCTTGAAAGGAGAAACTTGAAGCCTATTTTAGGGCAAGGCTTTGCCTTAAAAGGGAAATGATGCACATCATTAGGGGAGCGGGACATGACATGATTGAATTGATGTGAAATGGGCCCAAAATGATGCGAGGATGAGAAAATGCTGTCGCGGGCTGAAAGTGTCTTGTTTCTGCTTGTTTCTAGGCCGGGCGTGTTTCCTCGTGGGCCGCGCCCGGCACATGCGGCCCAGCACACGACTGGGCTGACTCGTTGGGCCTCTCCGGCCCAATGGCGGGCCGGTTCTCTAACAAGCCAGCTTGACGCTGGATAATCCTTTTGAGGATATGAATTAGTTTTGATAAAAAGATAGGGATGTTTTATATCACAATTTTTTTCTCAAGCATATGCAATTAGAAAGGAAGATTAAATGACACAAATGATCTCTAATTTTTGATGCAATGCGCAATGTGGTCCTTGAATTTTAAATTTGTACAATATGGTATATGCATCTTACTCTGATGTGTAATATCATCCATGAACTTTTAATTTATTAAGTTTAGTTTTGAATTTTTGGTACATATTCAATTTGTCCCTAGACTGTATAAAATGCTAAATATTTTCATTGAACTTGAATTAATAAAAATACAATATTAAGCATTTTCATAAAGTTCATGAATTAAATTGAATATGTATCAAAAGTCTAGAACCACATCAAACAAATTAAGAGTTCAAAAATGACATTACATATTGGAAAAAAAATTTAAGGACCAAATTAAATAAATTTAAAGTTCATTGACTATATTGCATATTAAGCCAAAATTCATCTATTTGTATCATTATCCAAAAAAGAATGCATGTATCTTTATAGAAAATTCACATTTTACGTTAATACATAGATTTACAAATATTTTATTGACAACATCCGTCACACGACAAGCGGTGTTCGGGGTGGGTTTTTAACAAGTGTGACTTTTCAACGGCAAAAGCTAGGAGGATCGATAACTTTAGTATCATAAAAAAGTACGGATTTGACATCAATAAAATGTTGGTAAATTTATGAAAAAGTTAATGATTTACTAGCCACAATTTATATATTTAAAAGAATGTAGTTGATTCATCTGGATGCTGGATAAATCCCTTAAGATATTGGTAATTTATTAATCATACTTTTAAAATGTAAAATAAGCAGTAACTTATTGATTTATTTAGATGTTCAAAAAGTGAATATAATGTGGTAATCTACTAACTACACTCCTCAAAATTAAGATATCAACAGCTTACTAATTATTCATAGATTGGTGAATTCTTTACAATATGAATAATTTACTAACAACAGCTGCAAAATTTCAAAGGAGTTAGTCTTACTAATTATTGGAAATTGGTGAGTTCATCGCCATTTCTAGTTTGATAATTTACGATGGAGGACCTTATTGGGAGGTTTGCACGTGATTCCTTTTGCTAGGCGCTAGCAATACCGAAGGATGGCATGAATTAGAGAAAAGGCATGAGAGATATAGGTTCCATTTATTAACGTTTCTCTATATTTTTGTTATTTTGTTTATTGAAATAAAAAGATAACAGAAATCTGTTTGGTATCGTCAACTAATTTTTCTATTTCCTAAATTAGAAAAGTGACCAAGGAATAGATTTAGAATAAAAACAAGAAGTAGAAAAAGTTGTTTCTTGTTTTCGGGAACAAATTCTAGAATAAGTCATTTTTTTCTTTTCCTCTTCTACTTCTTCTAATCGATTGCCACCGTTGCTGCCTGCCATTGCCATTGGCTAGAGGAGGAAGAAGAAGAAAAGAAAAAAAGAGAAAAATCTAAAAACATTATTAAAATTTTAAAAGAAATTCCATGTAAAAAAATTGTAAGTCGTACCAAACAAATTCTCATTCTTTTTCTATTCAAGGAATATAAATTTTATACAATTATTAAACACAATCTTTTACTCAAAAATTATTTAAGGGTATAGAAATAGAAAAAGATTATTTTTAAAAAAAAATTAATCCTAAGAATCGATATGTTATCAAACTAATCCAAAATGTCTAGGAATAATGGCAACAATGAGGTGGGTGGTCATGGGATCATGAAATTAGGGCAAGAGAAAGGGAGAGAAAGAGAGTGAAATTAGGGCTTCAAAGTGGGAAATTAAACTAATCTCTAATGGCCATATGCTTTAAAAGATCTCGTTTATAATTAAGTTTTTGTGTGATATGACTCAATCTTGTCTTCTAAAAATGTTGAAATTCTAAGGCAGATAGGGCAGCTTTGCCAAAACTAGCATTTTTCCAAAGTAATCCTAAAAAAATTTGCCAAACACTCTCAATTTTTCCCCAATGGGTTTTAGTGATCCAAAGCTCTTAGATAAAAGGAAATATCCTAACACTAGGGGTGTCAAAAAACCGAACCGAACCGAAATTTCTTATATTTTCGGTTCGATTCGGTTTACCGAAAAATAACCGTTAACATTTTCGGTTTGGTTCGGTTAAGCGAACCGAATTAGAATTCTTAATAAAAATTGAATAATCTATTTTCTTTATCATCTCTTTTTACTTAAATTACAATAAACAAAGTAAAAATAGAAAAACCGAAAAATCGTCCCGAACCAAACCGAACCGAACTGCATTTTCGATTCAGTTCGTATTCGGTTCGGGACGGTCTCTTATCGGTTCGGTTCGGTTCGGTTTTTTCGAAAAACCGAACCGAACCGAACCGTTTACACCCCTACCTAACACCCCCTCCTCCAACGGGCTTTAGAGGTCCAAAGTTGTTAAATAAAGGAAATATTTTAAGGCCCTCTTAGGCTAGACTATGGCCTAATATTAAAGAAATGCCAAATAGAAGCTTAGAAAAATTTGAATGCATAATGAAAATTTTTATTTGTTTAATGTGGTTCTTGAATTTTTAGTATATGTTCAAATTAATTCATAAATTATATGAAAGTATTTAATATTGTCCATTTATTAATTTAAGTTTATGGGCAACTTTGAACATTACGTATGAAGTCAAGGTTCGGAGATTATTTGTATCATTTTTCACAATTATTTTTCATTTTCGTCTTATGGTTTTTTTCATCATGTAGCTTTTCATTGCTAGATGCGTTTGGTTTAGTTTTCCAAAGGGTTTTAGGAAAATGTTGGACCATTTGGCAACCATTTTGAATGAGTTTTCGAGTGAAAGCCAGTATTGAGAAGACTAAAAGCTAATATTTGGCCAAATACTGAAACTAATTTTTTTATTTCAAAACTATACTTACCAATTTTTCAAATTTCTAATTTTATCTCTTGTTATGTATTTTTTTTTTTTTTAAAGAAAAAGGAGACAAAACCCTTTGCCAGTTCAATGAATGGCTACGGCTATTGGT
The DNA here is from genome assembly GCA_014182735.1 of Corymbia maculata. Lineage (NCBI taxonomy): Eukaryota > Viridiplantae > Streptophyta > Magnoliopsida > Myrtales > Myrtaceae > Corymbia > Corymbia maculata. Next base: position 2,836,379 of record CM024688.1, on the reverse strand, counting down.
GAGCTAGATTTGGTGCTCAGCAACCGTTGGTTGAGGTCACTTGAGGTCGTCACACAACCCTCATGAGACTTAAGCAAGGGTTGCCTGAATTCACGAAATCTAGGCGGCGGTCGCTCAGATTGTGTAACTCTCGCTAGATGTTGCTTGACCTTGAGCGACCTTAATCGATAGCCATCGACATTAGATTTGGCTCATTGTAGCCCTTCGTCGGATTAGCAAATGGTTTTGTCCCTTTGAAAGAAAAGAACCCAAAATCCATTGCAAAAAATTTTCTATCAAACACAACTTTGAACTTAAATACTATTTGCAAATAGTAAGTTTTTATGAAACATAATTTACATTTTTTCAAATAGCTTTGTTTTTTAATATTTACATTATAACCAAGGCTCATTTTCAAAGCTAAGCCCAACGCATCCATAGTCAATTCGTACGGTTAGGCGAGCGAGAGAACTAATGAAAAAGCGAAAGGCGCTCCGCGAATTAAATTTTCGCCTTTTCTCTTTTAATATTAAATTTTGAAGAAAACCGCCGCTTCCCCAAAGTTCAAAAAACTCCCTCTCTCGAGCCAAAACGCCAACCCAAGAACCAACGCCGAGCGACTCACTCGCGAGTGGCCGTTCTCTTCCTCAGATCGCCTCCGCTTCCGATCCATCTCCACCTTCTTCCATCGATCCAACCACTCGTCTCGATCCCCTCCGGGTCGCCGATCGCTTCTCGATCCGCCGGGGGCGATGGCCGATTCCGAAGCCCAGGACAAGCGGCTCAGCCTCATCGACGTCTCGTTCGAGGACGATTGCCTCCTCGGTTCCTCTCGCGACCCCCAACCTTCAGGTTCCCCTCCCCCCTCCCTCTCGATCCGTCCTCGCTTTGGAATTGCGCCTTTTTTTTTGGTTCCCAGGATTCGGCCACTTTGGGTCGGGCGATATTGGGGGGTTACAGGGATCGTGCGTCGTGTTCTGTCTTCCGAGAGCCAAGCATTTGAGTTGCTTCTACTGTTTCCTTCTTTCTTTCTTGTCTTTTGAATTAGTGGCTCGTCTTTGACCCGAGGATCCTATAGACATTGTCTTCTCGCTGGAAGAGAAAAAGAGAGAGATTCTTATCATTTCCTTTCTAATGGTATGGAGAAGAACGTATAGTTTTGCTCTGGTAACTACTTACCCATTTGCAGGAACACTTAAAGGTAGCTGCCTTCCTTCCGATCTAAAAAAATTAGTCAAAGGGTATCTTGGGTTCTCGTCGTTCCTGATTCCTTTAGTGAATTGAGCCAGTTAAGAGTTCATCTGTGGTGAAGTTGTTTCGGACAATTACAGTGTAGGTGGATGGATAACCAGCCATAAGTAACGCTCCTTTGACTGAGGTTCATCACCCTTGCCAGGATCGTCTGGCAAAAGTTCCAAGCTTTGAAACCAGGCATTAGATCCACTATTGGGCAAAGATGCAGTGATACAACTGTTTATTCCCTTCTCGTACTTCGATTGCATTGAACTTGATTGTTCTTTATGTTTAGCATTGCAAAATGCTGATATCTTTTGTACAAACTTGGCTGAATTTGGTGCATGTGAGCTCAGGAGATCAAGTGGTTCATCAAAGTTTGGAGCTTGATGGTGCTGTGATTTTCAAAGGAGTCAATAACATTCTAGAGTCCTTTGCAGCTGAGGACCAACCAGCGGTCCCTCAACTGGTTGAATCATGTGAACCGGATGGAACAGGGAAAAATGGCAAGTATAACCTGCGCAAAAGTTTGGCTTGGGACAGTGCCTTTTTCACCAGTGCAGGTAACTTTTTGGAGCTATTTCCCTTCCAAAATAAGGACATAACTTCATCATGTACCTTCTGAATCTCCAGTATAATGTTCATCCTTTCTGCAAATTCTAGGAGTTTTAGAACCTGAAGAGATAACTAGCTTGATAGAAGGAGTGGAGAAGAAAGGAAAGAATGTGCTACCCTGTATTCAAGAGGAGATACACAGATCATCAGATTCGATGTCCACCTTAGAAGGTGATTCTTTGTCATTAGCAAGTCTTGAGGCCGATTTATTTGAAGACATAAGAGCTTCAATTCAGAAATCAAGCAAAGCATCCAATAAGGAAAGTTCAGTTAGCAAAGCAGGAGCACTGCTGTCCGATAAAATGACTCCTCAGTGTAAGTTTTTCGATGCTTTCTTATTAGGGTTGTTGATGGCTATCGTTTGAAACAAGCAAATGTTTATGCTTTATAGATCAAGGGCTAAATGCAAGTAAAGGAGCAGCGCTCTTAGTCTCTCCTTAACGTAAGACCTTAGTTCATGTTTTATCATCCTTTCATGTCTCCATCTCATGTACCAAAGGTAAAGGCTATTCATGTTTTAAGTAATTGGTTGTATTTTCGCGTGTGGAGCTGTATTATCTGTTCATTTTAGCTCACCAGCTGGAATGTCCTAATTAGTTGGTATTGACGCCCCCTTGACTCCTTATGATCACACATTTTATGGAATTCGAGTGTAAGACCTTGAGTCCCACATCAGATGGGAGAGGATTTTGATGTTAGTCTATAAGTAATGGACCCACATCTCTAGATAGTGATCAGTTGAGAACTACTTTCAGAGGCTTGACCAACCTAGCGTAAGTTGGGCCACTGAAGAAAGGAAACTTTATAGATATCTGCCATGGTTGATTTCGATGAATACTATAACTGCTGGAGCGGCTGCCTTCCTTGACTCATAGAAGAAATAGAATATCCTTACTCCCCTAACTCTAATGGGGAAGGATTCAATTGGTGATGAAAATTCTCCACTAGAAGTGCTCAATTCTGTCGCTTCTGCACTCACTCTGTCGCTTCCTCAACAAAAGTTGTTCAAAAAAGGCACTGGGAAATGGCTTTTGGATGTTGGTCTCTTTTATTTCCAAGGCACATTGTTTGCATCGCATTTGGCATCATTACAGAAGATCTCTTCACATGCGAAATCGTAGAACATTGCAATCCTTCAGCATGGTTCAATTAATGCTCTAATACCTTATTTGCTCAAATCTGCCCCTTAATTGCTTTTTGTCCAATCAACTTTGAACAAGCAAATCTGCATTGCCAATATATCTATTATTAAAGAGGTCATGGAGTTTTTAAATGGATTATGTGGAAATTAAGTTCTTGTGTAGCAATTTGCCATGTAAAATGAATCATTTAGTGATCAAGTCTAGTTTTAAAATGATGGATTGCTTTTTGATTTTTGGTCATGGATGACTGTATCAGAATCATTTCTAGAATTACATGGTGTGTAAGGAAGAGGAATGGTTTGTTTGTCTTTCATGCATTTATGCATTTCCAAATTAACTTCTCTATATTGAGGTAAAATCTTTTTTTTTCTCTAGGATTTTCATATACAAAGTCTATGCTCATTAATCAGTTGTAGTTAGCTGGATGAGCTATTTTGTTGGAAGGTGAACAAACTCTGGTTGATTTAGTTCCTTACATTATCTTGATTTTTTTGTGTGGTTACAGCTTCAATGAAGGCAGATGTTGGCTCTAACAGTAAGGTAATGTGGGGAGAATGCTTCTTGTATTGAATTATGGCCTTAGATTTCATGAATTCTGATTTGTCTGTATTGTGTCGCAGTCGAGACCCAAGCCTGCTCCTAAGAAACCAAACTTAGCCTTGGGGAAAACAGCAAAGCAGCTTCCTGTTCGTCCACAGGTCTTACAGGTTTGTTCCTAGAAATTAAAAATCACGTTCTATCTGCAATTTGACATTGAAAATATGCAGATTTAAAAATTTCAGCTCCACTTATTTTTGTAATTTGAGTTAGAGTCATTACAAGCATTCTCTTGTTTAATCCAGAAATATATGTTTATCAGTTGAGCCATTCTTTTTTTAACTTCTCATCTTATCAGATGCACAGGGCACAATATATATGTACGTCGTTGACATACTAGCAAAAGCACTCAAATTTGTCTTGGTAGTTATATGACTGATCTTTTTTAGGGGAAACATTCCGCTGCAATTGGAGGTTCAGCTTCAATTCCTTCCAAGCCACTTAGACTGAGTATTGCTCATTCGATATCAACATCCACAAAGAGGGATTCGGTGGGCGCTAAATCTATGAGAGCGGAAAAGAGTATGGCAGAACATACTGGTGAGTGGATTGACTCCTGTTCGTTTAATACAAGTTCTACAGAATGTTGCTTTCACTCCTTTTCTGTATATTTGAGTTCATTATATAATCTTCCAGGTAGAGGGCCTCCGGCATCTAGATTACGTGCCACGAGCGGTCCTCGGCATATTATTCCTAGGCTTTCATCCTCTTCTAGATCTTCTTTAGGCTCAACAACCGCCAAGACTGAGCCAGAGTCTTCTTGTTCATCGATGGATAGTTCAGGCAATTTCTCATCCAACAAGATAGAAAAATCAGTGGTGAAGTCTAATAAGAAAAATATTGAGGCTCGAACCGGTAATCTACCTTCCACTGTTTCAAATAAGAAAATGCTGTCAAAAGGCCCCAACTCTGGAGTATCTCATCTCTCAGCTTATGTGATGGCTGCATCGAAGCTGTCCGGTAGCGTATCACCTGCCAGTTCCATCAGTGAATGGTCAGTGGAATCCTCTTCTTCCACTTCAACAGTCAATCAAAGGTCAAACAGCTCTAGCACTAGCTTTGACCCCAGCTCACATAGATTGGGCACTGCAGATGGAGATGCACCTGAAGTTTCTGGTCTTCAGAAAAGTTCACATGACAAGTACTTTCATAGACATGAAACTCAAGGTTCTGTAGTCCCTGCTCGAAAGAATGCTTCGGCAGGAGCCCTCTTACCAAGCTCAATGAAACCCTCTGGCCTCCGAATGCCATCCCCCAAAATTGGCTTCTTTGATGGGGTATGTGTAGTCTTTCCCTTTGTAAATTGTATGTTCTTAAAGTAAGTTGAATCAGTGCTGAGTCTGATTGTTTGGCAATCTCTTCATTTGCAGATGAAATCGGGCCGTACCCCTAATGGAAATAAGCAGTCTCATCCTGTTGGCTCTGGTGTTCCAAAAAAACCTACAGTGGATAGTGTTAACTCGAGTGGGGCGCTGAAGAGGGGAATGCTTGGAAAGGTTCAAGCTGAAACGCCTACAATGCTAATCAGTAGGACAAAAGCTGTTGGTAAGGAATTTGCCCCTGATGTGACACCTAAATCGTTTAAAGAATCTTCAATTTCTGCAATGGGGGTCCGTAGGGTTTCCAGGAACCTCAAAAATACTCCCGGCCTATCTCCAAAGGTTCACAGCAAGATATCTCCTAAATGTGGGGAGAAAAGTCCAGTGCAGGCAGAGGACGGAGCTAAAGAATGTGATGCGTCTGTACAGCATACGGATTCCAGTTCAATGGAGCAAGATGCCCACCAAAGTCGAGAAATCGAGTCTGTTGCCAAGGGGGAGACTTTGAAAACCCCTTCTACTGGTGGAGGTCCGAATTTTTTTTCCAATGAAGTCTTGACCAACATAGGAAGTAAAGCATATTCTGAAGATCAAGTTGCTTTGTTCGGACAGGTGAAGGAGTTGGCAGTGGAGAAACTTTTGATTTATTCTCCTTCGCTTTCTGACTGTGTTTCTGAGAACCCGTGTTCTGTCAGCGGCCAAGTTGAGGTTCTCAATTCAAACCTTTTTCCATCTTACTCAAGCACAGTCGACACAAGGATACCGTTTTCTGTGGTAGATTCTTTGTATAACAGAGACGGTTGCAATGATGTCCTGGCTGGACTGCATATTGCGGAGGTCGAAAAGAGGGTGACCCTGCCTTCACCTGGTGATATTACGAAAGAGAAAAGTTAAGTTGTCAAACGGATCAGAACGTTTTCTGGAGGCACTTATATGTGGTTCTTTCTTTATACCTGCTGATGTACTCTTCAACTTGTGAATGCAAAGATTGAAATTTCTTTTCCCTGATGCTGATGAGTTCTTGCACACTCTGCAAGCTTGGAGAGTGTAACTACAATGATTGGAGAATCTTTGAATTTGAATTTGATTGTATGGCATCGATTGTGTAAGGCTTCTTGATATGGCTCTCTTTCGGGTTTCTTGGTACCAGATGGATGTAGTATGCTAGTTGCTATGGATATAATGCATAGAAATGATGATGACTGGGTAGACAGAGCTATGATCCGTTTAGTTTTTAAGAGTAGCCTAAATTTCCTTGGTATTTTTTTCTTTTCTCATTTGTCGTTTGAGAATGATAACAGTCCAACTATATATAAACTCAGATGCCTCAGTAAAAACAATTTTCAAATGGAAGCAAGGAACCATTTTCAGAATACATGTTATAATCAAAAGGGAAAGTTCCAAATAAGGGCACAGAGTGTTTATTTTTTAAAATAAATATTTGAAGTGAACTTTGTTTCAAATAAATGTATGAAATGTCATTATTTTTTATTATAAGGGTTTGAAATGGATTTTGTTTCAAAGAAGGGCTTTAAGTGGTTATGTTTATTTCAAATAAATGTTTAACTTTTCGATTGGTCATGGACATTTTTGTTATTACTTTCTTTTCTTTTTTTACATTTTTTTCTTTCTTTTTTCCTAGTTTTTCTTTATTCTTTGTCGGTAGCCAATGCTTGGATAGGGCTATGAGAGGCGAGGGTTACCCTTGCCCGATTTGGTGAGGACCACCCTAGATGGCCACAAGCGAGGGACGGTCTCATCCTTGGTGAGGTCACCCTTATGGCCAAAGGTAAGGCCGACCCTCACCAAATCTGGGCAAGGGTCCCTCGTCAGAAAGAAAAAAAAGAAAAGGAAAGAAAATAAAAAAAGGATAATTTAAAATTAAAATTGTATTTGGATGAAAATGCCTTTTGATCAGTCGAAATATTTAATTGGTTGGGGATTGGCAAAATTAAGCCTTTATTTGAAATAATTATAATTACTTTAGACTCTTAATTGAAACAATCATGGTCACTTCATGCTCTTATTATACACAAGATTCACTTTAAATTCTTATTTGGAAAAATGATGGTACTTCAGGCTCTTATTTGAAATTATCTCTAATCAAAATTCTTTGGTTTCACTATTTCCATTCCAAATGAAAACGATGAGATCTCAAAAGAAAAAAAAATCCTTTAATAATCATTATTGTCTTCATATTACATTGGACTTAGAGAGAACTTCATTTTTATTTACCAAACACGTTCCAATTTCTCCTTAATATAAAAACCGAAGAGGTTTTTCAAAGTCAATCAAATTGTGCATGAATATGGAGGTATTTCATGTAATGGATATATTATATCAATCACATCACATAACAATTACTTGTGGTATACCAAGCCCAAAAAAGACTGAGTTATTCTAAGTCTAAGTGCCTTGTAAGATGATAAGCATACCCCCACAATATCACGAGCAAGTCGTGACTAACGCACAAAATACACTTTCCAGTGTGAGTGAAAGTCATCTTTTTTGAATATTTGATGGGAAATGGCTAGGCAGGTAGGTGCAATGATAATCCTTTTAAGTCCCTATTCTTGGAATGGGATGCTAGATTAAACTCAAAAGAATTGATCGATCTAGAAACTTCTTAGTTCTTCAGTACGTAGATCTCTTCAGTTTCCCATCTCTATCCATTTGGATCTCTAGGGCAGATCTTACTCCTACAAGAGTCGTCAAGACAATAGGAAGCCATGTGAATTCGTGAATTTCAAACTGATGAAGCAGACTCGTTGATCGAGAAACATGCTACCAGAATGGCTGACATAGATGACACGAATGCATAATGGCCCCTCGACCACCTTCTTGAGGTCACAGAGTGAATGAATGGTGGACCGACCATTTTAAATCATTCTCCTTGCAGTGACAAGAAGTCCTAGACAATCTAATTACTCTCATAGTTCTTTCGTTGGGAGCATTTCATTCGGAGAAAGTCGTGTTTGAACTCGGGCCCATATAAAGAAAAAGATCATAACTGTTGATCAAATGGCGACGATGAACCTCATCATGTGACCTCATGTCCAGACAGAGATGTACCACATAACCAGGGTTAAATGGTTGAGGCTGTCCCCATGGATGGTCTACTGCATTACCAACAACTTGTGCCATAGGCGCAACCATTGGACCATCCCTAAACTGTAAATTAACATGTCCTAAATGCAATAATAGTCGTTCAATCTAGAGCTAGCCTTTGATCTGCTTTAGGCAAGAGTGTGGTCTGATGAGGTTTTGGCCGGACATACAACTTTCCTTAGACAGGAGCCAAATTCGTGCGAAAGGGGGTCTTCATATTCAATTCAATCGGTGTTTGGACACCAGCACACTGACACAAATGTGACACAACACGAATCATTAGGCTAGAACCTGACCAAGCTTTAGCATCCAGAAAATAGCACCCAATAGATGGTCATATCCATTCAGTCAGTCCCCTTTCAACAATACCATATCTCAATATAAAGCAACTCAAAATGCTATGGAGAATTGCTGTTACTCATCTTCAGGCAAATAGAGCGACACCCTTTGAAGTTGCTAGATTATGTCCTGAGTTTAAGCTTGACCCGATTGAAGGAGAAACTAGTTAGTATTAAATGAGATGACCAAGAAAAGTGCCAGTAGTTATGCACAAGGGATCCTAATTGTATATTGTGATTAGATTATATCTTGCTTTATCTAATTGTTTTCTTAATATTAGATCACAAGATTGGTTTGTGTAGGATATCATCCAAGTTTGACGTGTTGACCGAGTATTGGACTTCTTTGTGAAGTTGACAGTGGATGTCTTTGCTTTACTTGGTGATTGATCGATCAACAAAGGACAAAACTCATTTTGAATCCTTGAAGCCGCACAAGAAAAGAAGACAAAAAGGATAGGGCTTTTATTTTTGTGGGTGGGTAGAGGAGCGCCGAAGCGGCACAGTGAAGAGGCCGCCGCATGCACAGTAAATGAAAAACTAGCGTACGAGATGCTCCTTGGTTCAGCCATATGGTTGGTTTGAACATGTAATCATTTGTGCTGTGAAGTTTACGTCCGGTGGAGGCATTTTCTTCATGGAGACATGAGTGTGTCAATACGTAAGGTAATTTTCCGTGAGACTAAACACTATGGGTTTGGGTATAATTCAGGTGTGAGAAAATTCGAGTGTGTAAGTAATTGTTACTTAGTAATTCTTCGATTTGATAGTAGATTATTTATTGCTTGCCCTCTCTGTGGTTAAAGCGGCAATATTTGGATCAAATCATATAAATTTTTGGTGTCTTTATTGTGCGTTGTTTTTTAAAGTGATTTTGTGCTGATTTAATTACAAGATCCATTAGCATTCCCTTATAATATCACAACAATTGGAATCAGACCTAAGATTAGTGCTCTAAAGTTGACTTGGGGCTTTTGCTTTTTTGATCATGTTTAGAAATTCTACCATTGCAATTATGTATGGGGTGAAATTTGAGATTGAAAAGTTCAATGAAAGGAACAAACTTTGGGTAAGACATAATCTTGTGAATCTATTGGGTGAAGTATTGATTGAAGTGGCTGAAATGAAGGACACCACAAAAGGACACTGTGGTATGTGGGCAAAACTTGAGTGACTTTATCTTGTGAAGGGTTTGAACAGTCGCTTATATATGCTAAAAATAATATTTCACTTATGGATGGTTGGAGACACATTCATTAGAGCCCACTTAGATGAATTTAATAAACTTATGATAGACTTGAAAAACGTTAGTGAGGCTTTGCTTGATGAAGAAAAAATATGATGTGGTTGGCATCTCTACTAGATTCTTTTGAACACTTTATTGATTCATTGTCAGATTTTACCTTGGAAAGGTAAAATTCACCTTATTTTCTAAAGAGTGGCAAAAGATATTAAAGTAAAATCTGTCTTATTTTCTAAAGAGTGGCAAAAGAAATTTCGAGAAGATAACTTAGCGCAATACACGACGCAAGGTTTGGTTATTTAGGGTAGTATGTAGAGATTTTGGACAGAGCATATGGAGGAGCCATTCTAAATTGAGATTCAACATTCAGAACTATCGATGTTATCACTACAATAAGGTAGGGTATTACAAGGGAGATGGTTCGAAGAACAAAGGTAAATGAATTAAGGTGCGGTCTATAGGCAATGACAATATTGTTACCATAGTAGATAATAATTCTAGTAATGCCAATGATGTGTTAATAGTCACCACGATTTCATCAGGTGATGGTTGGGCGTTTAACTTTGGATGTTCTTATCATGTGACTTCGCATAGACATTGGTTTATTACCTATTGGTACATAGAGGGTGGTAAGGTGATTATGGGAAACTGTGTTGCTTGTAAAGTGGTAAGGATCAGAATAGTTCAAATTAAGATGCCCAATGGAACGGTGAGAACATCGACTGATGTAAGGAATGTATTGAAGCTTAAAAGCAACCTTATCTTGTTGGGTGCTCTTGATAGGTTTGGATACCGGATTTCCACTAAAGTTGGAGTTTTGAAGGCCTCTCAAGATGTGCTTACTATGATGCGGGGGAAGATAGACCGCGGGTTATATCTTCTCTAAAGAAAGATAGTGGTTCTCTTGTTCATAAAATTCTCTAAGACTTTAGATTAGGGCACATCATGGTTGTGGTACATGAGACTTAGATACATGAGTGAGAGGGAGCTGATTGTTATGAGCCAAAATTGGGAGGCCATTGAATTGAGAAGTTCAACTTCCATGATCACTGCAATATGAGTAGTTAGCAGAGAGTGAAGTTCAGTATGATAGTTTATTGTACATCGAAGATTGCAAACTATGTACACTCAGATTTATGAGGACTTTCTCATGTTTTGTCCAAGGTTAGTGCCGGGTATGAATTGTCCTTTGTTTATGATGTTTCAAGAAAAGTTTGGATTTGTTTTCTTAAGCATAAGAGTGAGGTGCTTGGTCAGTTCAAGTCGAGGAAGGCGGTGATTGAAAAGTAGATCCGAAGAAAGATCACATGCTTGAGAATTGACGAATGGTTAGAATTCTGTTCTAAAGAGCTTAGTTGGTTTTGCATAGAGGAAGATATAGTGAAACATTGTACTGTTGTTGTCGAGTCACCACAGTTGGATGGAGTTGCAAAGCTGATGAACATAAATATATCGGAGAGACCTTGCTCTTTACTCCAATAATGAATTAGATGAAGATTTCTGGGCTGAAATAATAAATACCATTTGTTGGTTAGGGAACATATCACCATCATCAGAAATTGATTGGAAAACCCTTAAGAAAACATGGTAAGGTAAGTTTGTTGATTATATTGGATGGAGAGTATTCGGTTGCCTATTTATGCATGTGTGAGTGATGACATGCTGAAACCCAGGGCAAGGAAGTGCATATTCCTAGGTTGTACAGATGGGGTGAAGGGGAACATGTTGTGGAGGTATTGAGGAAGATTTATCCGGTTTTATGTTTAGCAAAAATGTTACTTTTGACGAATTTACTCTATTTTAGAAGGAGTGAGGGATCAATTGGAAAGAAAGATCTAAATGGTGTTAAAAAACAAGTGAAGCTTCAAGTAAAGCCTCGGGATATCATAGTGCAATAGATGTGATAGAGTATGCAGAGTTGCTAGATTCCATAGAAGCTAATAATTATTTTGAGGTTAGAGTTGATGAAACCTTAAGGTGGTCAACGGAGGTGGATGAGATAGAGCCATAGCTACATGCAGTTATTGAAATAGATAATTTGAGTGTAGTAGAGATAGCTTCGGGTATGGAGATATAGAGAAAGACTGTTGGAATGTTGCGGGTGACTTAGGGGAGTTACGTTGGGAAAGTGTTAAAGCCCTTCGACATGCAATTGAGAAATTCCATAAGTACCCTACTTGTTGTATATCATTAATTGTCTAGATTGTCACTGTGTACTTGAACAGAGGTGAAGGAAATATCTTGCTTTACACGCTAGTACTGTTGGTTGTTTGAGTTATATCGTGGATAGTACTAGGCTTGATCTATCACATGTAGTTAGGATAATGTATATGATTAATCCATATATACATTATGTTGCTATGAAGAGGATCGTCTTGATTTTATTGGCAATGACAGACATTGAGGTATGTTTCGAAGAATGTAGTTCAGGTAGTGTAATAGTAATAGGGTTTGTGAACCCGGCTCATATAGGGAACCGGAAAGATGGTCGATTATTGAGTAATTATGCCATTGCTTCTATTAGTGGTGTACATGTTTTGCATCATGTTGTTGAGAGACATGGTGACTATGATAGGAGCAAAAGAGGCGAAGTGGTCTAATGATTTGGTTAGTGATATTGGAGAGCGACATCCGATTGATGTGATGTTTGGTAAAAGTTAGAGATATTATTGGAGAATTGAGTTTCATTAGTAATCAAAATTTCTAGATCATAAATGGCATGTCAAGAGAGGATGTAGTAATAAAGAAATTCCTCGTGATAGAAAATTCTATGGATATGTGGAACGACTTCATTCCTCCAAATAAGTTCAAGCTCTACTTGAGCCTGATGCACATGTGTGATGGTTGAGAGCCAATTCGGGTGTTGGGAGAGCACCATGGATAATGAGTAAACTTCAAACGTTGAACCAAAATGGAGTTTGAGCCTAACCGGTTGGAGGATAGACCTATTCATATTAAATGAGACGTCTAAGGAAAGTCCTAGTGGATATGCACAAGGGATCCTAATTGTATATTGCAGTTAAATTATATCTTGCTTTTATCTAATTGTCATCTTAAAATTAAATCGCAAGATTGGTTCGTGGAGGAGGATATCATCCAAGTTTGACATGTTGACCTAGTATTGGATTTCTCTACGAAGTTGACAGTGGACGTCTCTGCTTAACTTTGTGATTGATCGTCAATCAACAAAGGATAGAACTCCTTTTGAATCCTCGAAGCCGTGCAAGAAAAGAAAATAGAAAGGATAGGGCTTTCATTTTCGTTGGTGTGCAGAGGAGCAACGAAGCCGCACGTTGAAGAAGCCGCCGCATGTACAGTAAAAAGAAGAAGTAGCGTACGAGATGCTTCTTGGTTCAGCCGTATGGAAAAGCCTTGGCTTTGGGATTGAACAAGCAGTCATTTGTGCAATGAAGTTAACATCCAATCGAGGGGTTTTCTTCTTAGAGACGTGATGTGAGGTAATTCTCCATGAGACTAAACATTGTGGGTTTAAGGGTAATATAAGTGTGGAAAACATTTGAGTCTGTAAATGATAAGTGTCGATATTTGGATTGAATCACATAAATTTTCGGTATTTTTAATGTTCATTATTTATTTCTCTAGTGATTTCACATCATTGATTTAATTGTAAGATTCATTAATGTTTCCGCATTATATCATCATAGAAATGCTTAGCCTAAAATGGAATAGTAGAATGAATCACCAATAGATAGATCTACAATTCCACATGGAAATTCATCTACCATCAATCTAGCATTAAGTGTCATATACTTTTGAAGCAACAAATGACGAAAGCTGGTTCCATGACCTTGTTTGATGAATCGATGCTAATCCACATAAGCTAGTCTTCGCAAAGAACCGGACCACAGAGAAAAAGGAAAGAGAAGAAGATATCGCCATCGATTGGAAACAACATTCGAGACCTATTGAGTTGACATTAGCAAATAGATCTCATCGCAAGCTTAAGGCCCCGGGAACATCTCCGACGGCGTGACCCTCATGGCCGAATCAAGCAATATGCACCTCGTCCTGTAACGAGATAGGGCAATGCGAAACGAATGATCATACATAACAAAAATGAAAGGAAATTCAAGTGCAGAGCATGGATGAAAATAGCTTACATTCTCTTCAATGAAATTCAGATGACCGTCGTTAAGAGCAAACGCAGCAATTACCTTCCATTCCTTGATCAGCGGAAGTCCGGCACTAGTTCTAATGGGCAGATTTCTATTGCTTTGGCCTCTATACCGCCACACAATCACGAAATCATTTATATAGTGTAAACAAGTATAAGGAAATAAAACGTTAGAAAGTCCAGTCCAAAAGTAGATCCATCAAAATGGATTATAAATCCATTTCTTAACCCACATATATATGTATGTATGTATAAACCTATATAAGAGCTAAATGTGTTAGTTACATTGAGTAAATGGGTCATAAATAAGTTTAAATACAATATAGTGTCAAATGAGTTATAAATGAGTTCACGTGATTTTTTATTTAGTCTCTCTCACCTTTACTTGATCTCGCATTCACTTACTTCGTTTTTTTATATCAGTTTGATAAATTAAGTTAAATAATGAAGTGTTTCAGTAATATATATATAAGGTATGAATCGGATCAGGTGTGGGTTAATAAATTTGCATTATGTGGAAATGAGTCAAAATTGATTAAATAGATTTATTTAGATATGTCAATTTATGACCCGACCCGACTTAAATCTGATGCGACTCACCTATTTGACGTGTCTACCCAAAATGGCCAAATTACAAGCACTGCATGAAACTTGACTAATAAAAGGTTTTGATAAAATATCTTATCTTCAATAAATACCTGGCTTAACTTCTAATAGAGGGTGTCGCATCCAAAATTGTTATAGGTGGAATATGTTTTGAATTGGACGCATGATGAATCAACCCAAGCATTTAATTGTAGTTAAGCTAAATTTGAGCTTATTGTGTATTTAATTTGGTCCCGAATATGAGCTTAAACTCGAGCTTATTATGTATTCAATTTGGTCACGAATATGAACTTAAACTGCTTTATTGGAGGTCTTGTATGAGTTTTGGCATCCCTTTAACGTTATATGTTTAAATTTAATGTTAGTGGATATTCCCTCATCTTGAGAATGAGGAGACCAATGTGTGTCCTATTAATCCATCAACGATATATTTATTGGATAAGTAGGACGGCTCTTAATGAAGACCTGAGCTCTTTCTTCGCGATAAAGATGTCTTTAATTATCAAGGATCCACGGAGTATGCTGGTACGATGAATCAATCAAAGTGGTCAATTATAATAAAACTAAATTCGGAATCATTGTCTATTCAATTGGAAAAAAAAGAAGCCAATTTACCAAAAAAACAAAAAAAGGAAAAAGAATAAAATAATGCCAGTCTCGTCATCACCACGTCCCCCTCTGGACCACCCGACACGAGCCGTCCGAGCCGGTCCGCCGCCGTTTAGCGCACGGCGCAGGAGCCGATGACGCGGAACTCCACGCGCCGTCCATCTAGGGAGCCGGAGCGATCGCACGGTCGGCATTCGCCCTCGCCGCCCCGCCTCCTCTCTCTCTCTCTCTCCTCCACGAAATGAAAGCGAGAAGGAAGAAAACAGAAGAAGAAAAAACAGAGATTCCCGAGCTAAACGACAATGGAGGAAAGCCGAGAGGCAGTGGCAGCGACAGCGGGCGAGTGTCGAATCACAGAGAAAGAGAGACAGAAAGAAAAAGGCAAAATGGCGAACCGACGGTTGCAGCGTCAGCATCGATGGCGGCGGTACGTGTCGGAAAGCGGCATAAGTAGAGCTCCGAGCGAGCTACGGTGGCTTACGGAATCTTCTTCATCATCGTTCCGTTAATGCTGTTTCCTTTTTGGATGGTTTCGATTCGTCGTCAATGGTGGTCGGTTAGGGTTTCCCCTTTTTGACCCCCATTAAAGTAATGGACCTTCTTCGCTTCACTGTCACGCCTGTAAAGTCTTCCTTGCCTCGTCACTGCAACCATTATAATAACAAGCTTCTCTCTCTCTCTCTCTCTCTCTCTCTGTGTCTCTCTTACATATACCTTGCGTGATGCACAGGTGACCGAGCGAAAGCGACGCTCCGATTGATTCCATCTCTCGGTCGCTGCTGCGACGCTGAGTTTTTTTTTTTTTTTTCTGGTGCCGGCCTTAGCTTCTGAGGCAGTGTGGGGATGGCGACCGGGAGGAAGTCGTCTTCGGCTCAGTCCTGGCCGGAGGAGCTCGCCAGCTTCCTGGACGACCGCGGCGCGGCGCGATACGGAACGATATGGTCGAGGTCTCCGCCGGTCGGAGGAAGGCCGCGGGATTCGAATCGCCGGGGGCGGGGGACGAGACGGTTCGGCCGGAGAGCTTCGGGGACCAGGCGAAGGAGTTCCTGAGGGCGTGGGGCGAAATGCTGTGGGAGTTGGGGAAAGGATTGAAGGACGTTGTGCAGCAGAGCTTGATCACCGAGGACTCCTTCGTGGTTCAGAAGGTCGGGAAGCCGTGCGCGAAGGTTTCGGGTAGATTGAAGTTTTTGAATGAGTACTTGCCGGAGGATAGAGATCCGGTTCTGGCCTGGCCGGTGATACTGTTCGTCTTTGTACTTGCTCTAGCAGGTATTGGACGTTTATTCTTCGAGTTGGATCACTTTCTTATGAAGCATTCTTGAATTTGATTCAAAGTTGTGATCCTTCTTGCTGTACAGTATGAACTTTTTGAGTATAAGAGCGCTGGTTTGAACTTTACATCTTGATTGCAATTATTCTGGCAAGATCGCCTGGCAATTACTTTGACTATTTTTTGTTGGCTTTACTGTTAGTTGGTTATATGAAAATTATTGCTCAATTTTGTCTGCCGAATATAACGGGTCTTGCGTTTGAAGCATCAAAATTTAGTTTTTTCCTTTCTGGGCCAAAGGAATCTTTTGAAAAGTCAAATAGAGTTTTGGTCGGTCAAATCTTTGGGCCAGCTGGAGGTGGAGATCTTCTGGTCGAGGAACATCGTCTAACCCCATTGATACCTTACTAATAACTCTCTAGGCTATTCGATTGCATTATTCAAGTTTGCATTGCAGTCATTTACAGCATCAGGTTGGGCATTGGTCATCGGTGTGATTCCATTAAGGAAATGTCCAAAACTAACTTGTTTCCGAAGGGAGTAACCTAGGAATCTCATTCCTTGGGTACGTGCAATGGCTAGGTGGTTTTGCCAATATATGCTGGAAAGCTTCTTTGGGACTTTTTTTCTTTTTTTGTCCAAAAGCACAACTGGGACTATTTCAAAATCATTCAAAAGTCTGTTTTGATTGATGATACAGAGTTTGGGAAACCTGAATGTTAAATGACTAGCTTTTTGAGTAGTCATGACTTGTAATAGCATCCATTTCTAAGGCGACAATCTGGTTCAATAACATTTACAATGGTTAAAGAAGCATTTTGATTGACAGACCATCCAAAAAGTGACTGAGTTGGCAATTATGTGCTGCTATCAATTAGTTCTGATTTATTATCATGCATGCAGTAATGAGGTCAAGGTCCTTTGGTCTGTGGAGAACTTGCACATGCAACATTCTGCACATCTCTCGAGAGCTTTCTTTCTAGGAGTGATATATGTGATGAGTGTTATCTGAGCATAATTTTGGATCATTGCACTTTTGGTGGGTTACACCTTTCTAATATGGAGAGACCATTAAACAACCCTTTTGGCAGTTACATGAATGGTCATATCAAGTACCATATAAGGGATAAAGATTTGAATAAGAGTCCCTTCTTTTGAATGTGTTGGAAATGATGACACAATAATCTCCTCCTCCTCCCTCCTCCTCCGCCTCCTGTTACTGCCGGAAATCCTCATTCTGTAATTTTCCAGGTTCAGCTAGTTTGCTGGATGTCAATGATATACTTCTGGTAAAGTGATACTCTTGGAAAAGGGACTTCATGATTTTTGTGGCATTCTTTCTTTGCTATATTCCATTACCTGCAGTTTTCCTGGATAACATTCTTTTCGGGCTTTCTGCAGCACTGAGTGTCAATACGACTAACGATAGTTTCACTCCACTTGTGAAGAAAGTGCAAAAACATCCTTCTAGTGCTATCCGTGTGCAACTCCCAGATGGCAGACATATTGCATATGGTGAACAAGGTGTCCCTGCTGATAGAGCTAGATTCACCATCATCACTCCACATTCTTTTCTTTTCTCCAGACTGGCAGGTAGACCTTACCAGGCTTATCTGTCATCATATCTCATTCGCTGGTTTTTGCTTTCTTCTAAGTCCTTACGCATAATGACTAATTTTCATATACTTCTTTTAAAACTTCTTTGTAAAAGGTATTCCTGGAATGAAGGTATCTTTGCTGGAAGAGTTTGGTGTCCGTTTAGTCACCTATGATCTTCCTGGTTTTGGAGAGAGCGATCATCATCCAGAGAGAAACTTGAACTCCTCAGCCTTGGACATGTCATATTTAGCCACTGCTGTTGATGCTACCGACAAGTTCTGGGTGCTTTGCTTCTCTAGCGCATGCATGCATGCTTGGGCAGCACTCAGGTATATCCCTGACAGGGTTGCAGGTATGTCAACCACTTTTAATGTTGAATATTATTTTGCTTGTCGACTTCCTACATAATGATTGGCTTTAGTTGAATGATGGCAAAAACTGAATTCATCTATCCTTCATGAAGTTGGGAAAATGGTCATTCTTGTTTTTACATCAGAATTAGCTCAGAATCCCTCTTTCTATTATATGAATTACACCTTTGGAGTCTTGGTTGATTGCTCTGGTAAAAGAATCAGATTGTTAATGCTCCAAACTGATGTAATAATTTATTTTCTGTCTTCCATATATAAAGAAAAGGAGAAGTAATCCCTATAATTCTGTTTCCCAACCACCCCCCTTGTCAAATTGTTTTAGTGTCTCACATATTTGCTCTGAATGAGCTGGTAATTACCTGAAAGCTCCTGAGTGAAGCTTACATGGTCATTCATGTAATTAACTACATGAACCAAGATGCATTCTCTGTGACTGAAGTACGCAAGAGATTATGTCAAGGCATGAAAATCACAGTCCAGAATCAATGCATCTAAGTTTGACAGGGGAACATGAGGGATTGTCTTTTGGGGGACTTTTTGAGTGGACAATGTTCACAATACTGTACCATCTATAGATAGTCTGTACTGGCTGGGCAGGAATATCACAGTCAGTTATGCTTGACGAAACAGTATGGCTCATAACAACCAACTCAACTACTTCATGAGTAACTTTTGAGGTTGAACACACAGCCATCCCCTATATGAGAGCAGAAGATAAGAACAATAAATATAAGCATTAGATGAGTACAGAAAGCTAAGTATCCCCAAATGAAAAGAGAAGTGGATGCATAGTATAGAAGAGAATAATTGACTAGACAGCCTATGACACCACAGAATGGGCATTTACATGTATGCACATAAATTGTTGTTTATCAAAGAACTGAAAAAGCATAACATTGTTTTTTTTTTGCTTTTTTGATGACTCTGCAGGTGCAGCAATGGTTGCACCAATGATCAATCCATATGAGCCTCGAATGACAAAGGATGAAAGCTCTCGGACATGGGCAAAGTGGGTTGGGAGGAGAAAACTAACTTATGGTCTTGCCCGGAGGTTTCCCAAGCTTCTTTCAATTCTGTTCCGGCGGAAGTTTTTCTCTGGAATTCATGGTTCAATTAGTGATTGGCTGTCCTTATCCATGGCAAAGAAGGTGAGATAGAAGCTCAAGATATAATTGTGGAACCATTTGTGGAACTCCGCCAATGGTTTCTGCTTAGCAATGCTTGCAGTCGTTGCTAGTAAATGAGATGTGAAGGACCAAGGTTTACATAGTGCACGATATTAATTACTCGAAAACTGTTTGCTTAGTTAGAATAACTAATTTCCGTAGTTATATATCTTTAGCAGTTCCATATTATCCTTGAAATGCAAATGTTTTGCTTATTGAACATTGGATTTGTGAGAGCTGAAAATTTATGTCATCTTTTGAGCAACCTTGTATTAATGTAATTAACAGTGTCTTTAGGAAAAATTGGGAATTATCTAAATGGGTTGAGGTGTTCTTTTGGATTCCACCTAATAAACTCAGAATCCTTATTAGTGTGATGCAAATAATATCTAGTTATATGCACAAAAAATGTCATCATTAGGCAGACGGCTGATAGTGTCTCCAGTGGGCCTTCTCCAGCTGGTATATTCTGATAGCATAAAATTACATTTATTCTCTTGAATGGAGCAGATAGTGTAAAAGCGCTTGAAAACTAAGTAATTCTTGGAACTGGTTTCTTCAGGATGAAGCTTTGATCCAACAACCACAATTTGAAGAGTTTTGGCATAGGAACGTGGAAGAATCAATCCGGCAAGGCGATGTATCACCGTTCACAGAGGAATTTGTACTACAGGTGTCAAAGTGGGGTTTCAGCTTGGCAGATCTTCAGGTTCAAAGAAAGTGCCAACATAAAGGCATTCTTCCATGGCTAAAATCCATGTACAGCCAGGCAGACTGTGAATTGACTGGATTTCTTAGTCCTATACACTTGTGGCAGGTCAGGACCATTTTTTTCTTTTATACCCCTTTGTGATGTTTTGAAGTAATGGTGCAAATAGAGCCACCTCGTTATGATATCAGTGGGTTTTATGTTTTCAAAATTGATCCCTTTGTGGGAGAATCCGATACAAATGAATGCAAAAGGACACACACATACAGAGGGCCTCTGCTATTCGCTCTTCAGAATCTTCTTGTGGTCTGTCCCCAGGGAATTTAGGTCTTGGCTGGAAATGAGTTTCGGGTAGCAGGTCTGAGAAATCCTCAGCTATATTTGGTTGCAATATTCACATGGAGTCCTGGGGACTTGGGAGTTTAAGAAATCACTAGAATGCCTGGATTTAGTCACATATTGAGCTACATTGTGAAGTTTAGTGTATCTTAAGATTCTTTCTTACACTTGCAGTGTACGTTATCATGATATGCATAGATGCTTTAGAAAGTTTTAGGTCTGTCTTGTGGGTTGCAGGAAATCATTGATTTATTTTCTTTTAACCTTTGCCATATTTATTGTTATGTAAGTATCACTTGTGCTGGTCCAACTACGCTTTCACAAGAATTAAGGAACATTTGAAAATGAAACTAGATTTTGGATTGGTGGGTGTTCTTGCAGACGGACCATTACTTATGTTTTATGCATGAAATGTTTGATTTACGTTGGTACTATGCAGGGAATGGACGATGAAGTTGTCCCGCCATCAATGGCCGATTGCATCTCCCGACTTCTGCCTCAAGCCACCATCCACAGGCTTCCAGATGAAGGCCATTTCTCCTTTTTCTTTTTCTGTGACGAGTGCCATCGACAAATACTTTCAACTCTTTTTGGAGTCCCTCAAGGGCTGCTAGACAAGAAGGTGGAAGTGGATCTCATCGAGGAGCAGGCGATTGTGAATCCCGCCCTAGAATGACACACCTTCTGATGACAACCTTGCTTCTAAACTGAAATGTTTTAATGTAAATACCACTGAGTGCTCCGTTCTTCGTGGAGCTGCAGAGGCAGGAACTTTGTGAAATCTCAGCTTCTTACACGGGAAGGCGGACATTTTGGAAGAGCTTCTTATAGCAAGGAATCAATATAGCGGAGTATGTGTTATACCCTTGGAGTTTTGTACTTGGAATCGCTAATCTCAAATCTACTTGAGATGCGCAATGCTGCATCAGTTCAAATCAAACAGATCTAAAATAAATCACTAGAGAGGTATCGTTCGTTGTACCAAGAGGTATGGACCATATGTGGGAATATACCCGGACATACACTGAGCTGTCTCATTGATACTTTGTTTCATCCTCTGTTTTTCTAATTCACCAAGGGGAGCTTCC
The DNA here is from genome assembly GCA_014182735.1 of Corymbia maculata. Classification (NCBI taxonomy): domain Eukaryota; kingdom Viridiplantae; phylum Streptophyta; class Magnoliopsida; order Myrtales; family Myrtaceae; genus Corymbia; species Corymbia maculata. Next base: position 2,814,913 of record CM024688.1, on the reverse strand, counting down.
ATGTGGATTTGGCCCCGTTATGCCCAGATGTAGCTAGAGAGTAATCTCTACTTCTCATGATGAGGTAGGTAACTTCCATGGAATGGTTGGTCAATGCATGATGCCAGAACAGCCGAAATTGTCGGAATACGGATGCATGGTCTTCCCTAAATGTGTACTGAAAGGAGGAACGGTTGAGTAGCCTATAAAAAGAAATGAAGTGAGGTGATATTTCCAAAGGAGTAGCAAAGGGATCCGAGTTCCCCTACGACAGCTATCGCGTTAAGGCAAACTAGTGTAGAGGTACGAGTGCGCTTTTCTAATTCACTAGTTTCCGGGCTAGAGAAATGCACGGGCTCCTCTTTGTTCTTTTAGTATATGGTCTCTAAATTCTTATGACACGATTTAACATTTTTCGGATTTAAGTAATTAAAGTTTGATCATTTATGAATAATTGGCATATAGAAATTGCACAATAATCTTACTTGGAATATTACAATTTTCATAACTCCAAAATAGAGCCAAAAAAATATATGTAAATCCAATGTTGTTTGACCTAAGCTAATCATCGTTTATTATTCATGGTTACACATTTCACAAGAAAAGTAATGCATTAAAAAAGATGTAAAATAATTCGATTTAGTTACTCAAAAAAAATTTCACAGCATTAAGTAACGAAAGTTCATTGTATAATTAGATGTTTCGTTCAATTCGAGAACAAGGGCTGCGTCTTACGACTCCTTTTGCCTAAAAGAAAATATTAAAATTGCATTTTAATATCTATCGAACGACAATCATCTCTACATGAGTTTACATTAAGTTAACCTACATTGTAGTATATTGCTTTGAGGTTTAATGGTATGGAACGTCTTCTTGATGGAAAAGAGAGATTGTGAAACTGCAAAAGTAACCCGACAAAAAAAGGCAGAGAGCCTCAAGATGTATGAGATGGCACATTTTTCTCACATCACCATGTCGAAATGCGTAATGATCCTAAGGGGAGTAAGGAACCAAAAATACAAGACCTTTATATATGTAGTACACTGGCGACTTGTGAACTACAATCGGAACAATGTAAACTACAAAAATTCGAAAAAGAAACGAATGGCTCTCCCATGAATTATAGGCCGAATTATAATCTTCATGCTGCAGAAGAAAGACCCAGTTCCTGTGGGTTAATTACTGGGAAAAAGAAGAAGAGAATTTTCCATCGCCACTTACTCAATGTCGACATATTGAGTTAAACTGGTTTGATCCACCAGGAATCCAAGAATGCAGCCTTGCAGAAAATGAGAAACCCAAGAATGTGGCCTTGCAAAAAAGGGTTGTCAAAATGCAGACCCGCTTTTAGTTTTTCCAAGCATCATATCTTTGGCTTCATTGATTTTAGAAGCTAAATAATGGCTACCACCAGCATCTGGATGATTTGCGACCATAACTCTCCTATGCGCTTCCCTGATTTTATCTGCTGGAGTTCTTTCTCTGTTGGGGAAAAACAAAAATTCAGGCAGATAAATAGAAGATGTGATGGCATGTGGAGCATTAGATTGGACTTGCTCATTAAAATGAATATTTCACCTGTTGAAATTTGCAATTTCAGATCATCAATGATGCACAAGCAAATATGCAATCTTCCATGATAATCTCCACACTAATTGCTTGAGCAAATGAAACCAAATATTCATATGTACAGTATAGGCACTTTAAACAAATTAAAATATTATAACAAGCCTGTTAGGCTAACCTGACATTAAGTATCAGAGCTGCTTCCCTCCTCGTCATGGTGGGTTGGAAGCCACCATCGTAAAATCGGCGCATTCTCGCTGTAGGTGGTCTTGCCTTGAAGGCTTGCCATGCCTGGATGCCATATCTACCTGCATATGCAGCAGCTGCAATTGCAATCCCCGCGATCAGGGGAGTAGTTGCCTGATTCAAATTTTGTCATAAGCTTCAGAGTTACTAAAGTTTATTACTACCAGAGTACCAGCTAAATACTGACTCAAATCATTAAGAAGTTGCCACTATTTTTGTGCAAAGCATGTGCATACAAGAGCTAAAGAGTGATAAAACTACTGTAGGCAGAATATCTGAAAAAAGCTTGACACTCATTTTTATTGTTTACTTACTACTATCTAAATTAGCACTGAGAGATAGCAATTACACCAGAGAGAGCCAAATAGATCTTATCAACATTATGTCTCAGATGAACAGATAAACAAAAGACAAGGAAAAAAACAGGACTATGATAGCAAAATCGAAGAGGGGAGCAATCGGGACCAGACTTGGTTTATACAGGTCAAGAACAAGTTGACTAGCAAAGGACAAGTATCAGTCATCGAAGCTGTGTTATGGAAAGAATACCAAGAATAAGACAATGTAGAAGTTCGGAAAAAAAAACTAAGGTGATGAAATGAGGTCATGATTCAGGTTCATGTCTATCAATAGCACGAACTGATGACTTTAATATCTCACGATCACCATTATCAAGTGAATGTTTCTATTGACTCCGTCTGTAACACAAAACAAGCTAATTCAAAAATACCACAGAGGGTAGGTTCACAATCAAGGTATCGAACCCATTTCTTCGCCTCGTCCCGACCCTAGCTCTTCAACTATTTCTTCTCGATCTTTTCTGATACTAAAAATTCACTCTGATACACGCAAAACCAAGAAATCAACAGATGCACTTAACAGAAAGTACGCAGTGACAATTCATACCGACTGTCACAAGCATAACAATCATGAAAATCGAAAGCATTCACGAAGTACCCTATATCGAGACCCTGCAGCTTTATGTTCCCTTGAAATCAGTCAATGGATGGCAAAACGAGAGAAGACAAACAAAAGAGAATAACCCATTCTTTCTCTGCAGAATTTCTCAGCACCCATACGGGGGGGCATTCAGCTAATGGGAAATCTCATGCCACGTCGACGACCAGAAAGTACCTACGACCGAAACCCATTCCTTCTCCGCAAATTTTCTCAGCAACCATATGAACATTCAGCTCAACATATACAACCCAACGAAGAAAACAGGATTCAACACCCAGCTCACGGAAAGGAGAAACCTTTCAATTGAACAGGATCAAATGTGCAAACTCAACCTAAGGATGAAAAATTAAAGAACAGGTAGTGCATACTCACCATTGGGGAGAGAGAGAGAGAGAGGGTTAGGGCTTCGCTTCCGGCTCCGGTACGGCGGAGAAGGACCGGAGCGCAGAGAGAGAGAGAGAGAGAGAGAGAGAGAGAGAGAGAAGGAGGGAGAGGGGGTTAGGGTTTCGCTTCCGGCTCTGCTACGGTGGAAACGGACCGGAGCGCTGAAGGGCTGTGCGGACCGGGAAACGGAAGTCAGATTCGATTTGGTGCCAAATAAGCTTCTTATACTCGCGTGTGTTTTATATTTTCTAATTATTACCTTTTATTATCTCTTTTAAAAAAAGAATCGCGTATTTTCTTGACAGACAACTTTGTCTCACTTAAAGCCTGTGCAACATAACCCCCAAGTGTTTTCATGTTCCTAGTATCGATGAACACTACAATAGATCCGCTATGGTACTCTTTTGAATGCCTTGGTCTTCGAATCCATGAAAACAAGAAGTACACATGTCAATCCAAAAGGCACCACATGCGCAATTTTAGGCAAGTCAACTACTTGTATCTTCAATTAATGATAGCCAAGAACAAGGTTGATATTAGAAAATAGAGCTCCCTAGAATTGATTGAACGAATCATTAATTTACGACATTTGATATTTATTTGTGATTATTACGTTATTAGGTTCCTTGTAATTTATATAAAACCTCATGGTACTGCCCTTCTTTTTAAAAAATTAACTAGAGTTCGTAAGAGAAACATGAAGTCTAATGAAACCTTTTATCCAAAAACCTCTTGCATTTGTATTTTCAACTCTTTTAATTTGAAAGGTATCATCAAAGATGGTGCCTTAGAGATAGGTATTGTGCTAGGTTTCAATTTAATACACAAATCAATCTATCTTTAGTAGCCAAACCCGAAAGAACCTCAAGAAACACATCTAGAAACTCTCTCACCACGAGAATATTTTTTAGTTTTATGACACCCTTTCTCGTGCCTTTGCAAGCGCCAAATAACCGAAAGATCCCCTTTTCAAAATCGATCTTAGTTATAAGGTTGAGATCAATTTTGAAAAAGTGCCTTTATAACATTTCCAACAAGAGAATTCGAGCTAATTGTAAAGTTGAAAGACAACTTTCTTTGAAAAGCAATCATCAATAGCATGATGTGAGGACAACCAATCTATCCCAAGAGTGACCTCAAAATCCTGTATATTCAACTCTACTAGATTATCGACAAAAAAAAAGCCCCACTAGATCTACAAGCAATTTACATTGTCAATCTAGAGAATACATTTCTTGAACAAACAATTGGCAACTAAGAAATTGCTCATAGAAGTATCAATGCAGAAATCGCATTCAAAAAAAGTTTAGGCAACACATCAAGCTTCTTGACAAATTTAGCAAATCTAAATGAATATATAGCACCCGGATCAAATTACGCATAAGAATGTCGCAAAGCTATATAACTATTACATGAAATAACTTGTTAATTATTGTTGCATCATACTCCATCATAGTAAAACTTTTTCTGTTGCCCACTGTCTTTGTTGGTTCTCTTGTGGCCTATGAACCACAGGGGCATTCCTTCAGTGGGAAAAATTGCGTAATTTAACTATTAGCTAGAGCATTCGTCCTCATAAAACAACCACATGCCATATGTTCAAGCTCTTGCTAATGTGTACTCTATGCATCACACTTTAAGATGTCATGTCCTATTTTTGTTGCTCTCTCTAACACACCTTTGTAGGTAGTCATCACATGAGGAGAAGAAAGCTTGGAGTGAAACTTTGAATTTAGCCCTCTTCTCAAAGTGTTAGGCTTTATCTTTCTCATCAGCCACAAAATTCTTCCAAAATCTACTCACTTGATTGAAACGGCCAGCATACTTTATAACCATAGACTCACCCGAAGATACCTACACAAGTCGCCTCTCATTTTCGCTTAAAGGACTTTGAGAAAAACCGGGCAAAGTAGTGAGAGGCAAGGTCAACTTTACAAATGTGAGCTACTCTTTTCTCCCCCAAAGGTCCCCTCGATAATAGCCATAATTGGATATGATTTCCCATCATAAGTGGATGAATTCGCTTTTTTTAAATTGGGCAAAGGTCAATTGTCCATAATTCTCAAATCCATTGCTCTACTTCCACTTAATTCCTTCACTTGACAATGGAAATCAATCATCACTTTGTAAACTTTAGTTAATTTAGGTTCAATCATAGCCACGCGGAGCTCATCCCTTACCTCTTGGGAGTTTGGACTTCGATCATAATGATCCTAAAATTTCCTTGTTGAAGCTGTGTTTCGAGAACCTTGAGGCACATCTCTAGTGTTAGAATAATAAATCACTTGCTTTTATTATTTTTATGAAGTGAACCAAGCATCTTTGAGTCGAAACCAATGATCTGGATGCAAAATGAAATATACACCTTAGTTACTAACAAAAGATTAACACATTATGATCAAGTTAAGACTTTGATCATAATGATCCTAATGTATTATGGTTGAAGCCACATCTCAAGAACCTTGTAGGCACATCCCTAGTGTTAGAGTAATAAGTTACTTGGCTTTATTACTCTTATGAAGTGAAACAAGCATCTTTGAGTTGGAACCGATGATCATTTGGACCCAAAATGAAATATACACCATAGTACCTAACAAGAGATTCACACGTTAAAACACAACACATATCCTCATGACCTAATCTAGAAAATAACATAGGTGCTAATACCAACAAACATCACATTCCAACTTTACTAATATAAAGGAAGAGATACAGCTGTCTTCCTACCCGATGGATGCAGCCTTATACACAAAACCACTATTAACACGTCGCGGGAAATCCTTCTCTATACAAGTTCTCAAAATATATCCATTTATATATTTGGTAAACTAGTGAACTAGATTAGAGTTCTAAAGTCCACTAAAAGTTATATATTATACTCCAATGATCAACAAGCTAAACCCAACAAATACCATTAAAGCATATATACAACTATATATATAAAGCAGAAAAAAAAAACTCTACTAATACTACTCTCATCCTACTCACTGGTAGTTGTAGAACCTCAAAAAGAAGTAAATTGAATGAGTTGAGTAAAACACTGATCAATGAATAGTAAAAATCTTTTTCAAGTAGATTGAACATCCATTATGCATATTAATGAACATTTCAAAACAAAACACACTTGTCCAAGAGCCGATGTATCATATACATTAGAGAACAAAGCATGTTTTTATAAAGTTTTCCATAAATTCAAATGCATCATTTACATCCAATGAAACAATAATATTGAAGCAACATTAATGATCTGTTCTACTAACTAATCTTATGACGACTCTTAATGCCATTTCACTAGGATGTCTCAAGAAAAGTATGCATGCAAACAATCCAATCCCTCGATGGTTTTAGATCATAGTGACAATAAGCATAAAACTACTAACTCATCCTTTAACATCCATAAAACTAAGCCAGGATTTTCATAAGTCAGATTTACATAGCATGGCATATAATATTTCACAATTCAATCAACCAATGAGATAATTTCATGTAGCATTGGTCAAACCGTTTCACAAATACTATGCAATTTCCAACAAACAAAAGGATAGTAAATATCCGATCTAGCATTATGCAAACAATATGCTTTAAACATCACTTTCGTTTTTAATAAATATCATGCCATGTGATTTCTTTTCAAAGTTATAACATATTTGATTCTTATGATTTTTAAGACATGAGTTTCCAAATCACAAAGAGATAAGCTCACACAATAGTGTGAAGCAAAACAATGAAAGCTATATTGAGCCAAAATCCAATCAATTAAGTGAAACACGGATAAATCATTGGGATTTGTCCGTGTGACTATCATTCTCACATGAGAATGGAGAGTTTGGGATTTGAATCTCTATTTTCTCAGGGGATTGGAATGGGACAATTTAGTTTTGGGAGTGAGTTTTGACTTCCACATTTTACACAGAGGCAGAGCAAAAGTTTGAACACTAGAGTAAAAGTAGAATATGACATAGAATATGATTGACAAAAAAAAAGAAAGTGAAACATGGATATTAAGATAACATAGATAACTACCTTAACTGAACTATGATTAAAATAAACTTATCACATCCCAAATCCTACAAGAATAGGGTGTTGGAATATTTAAATAATAAAATATGTCTTCATTTAACATTTTAAATTTTTAGAATAATCGACAATGATCCCACAAAATTTCACATAACATCAAAGCCAAATGTCCTAAGTTTAAATTTTACCAAACACTATTTGCCTACCCAATTAAATTTTCACGTTTAGTATTAGGCAAAAGATCAAATTAAGTGTGATGGGGAGTGTTGAAATATTTAAATAATAAATTATACTTTCATCTAACAACTTAAGCTTTTAGAATAGTCGATAGATGAAGTATTATAATATTTAAATAATAAAATACGCATTTATCTAAAAACTTAAGCCTTTAGAACAGTCGGCAGTGATCTTACAAAATTTCACATAAGAGAATGATACGGCCGTCCTCCTACTTAATATATATAAAATCAAATAGAAAGTTGGTTACGATATCAAAATTTCTACAATCCTTAAAAAGAATATTTACATTCTAGAAGTTAACTAAATCCAACTATTATTAATAGACATATATACAACTCCTCAAACCATATCCAAAATCCAACTCCCAAAAATCCCCATTGATGACGCTCTTGTTCTACTTGTCGTTAACTGAGAAACCTGAAAAACATTTAAGACAAATGTTATGAGCAATCACAACTCAATGAGCAATACATCTTTTTTTAAGCAGTTCGAGTATCCATTATGTATAGATAAAGTAATGCCAAAAATTCATAATTTAAACTTGAGTTATAATACACATATCAAATCAAACATGAATTGTTTCATTGCAAATTAGAATTACTCATTTAATTCACCTTCATAATTCAAATATCAATGGTCAAGCCCATTAATTAATCTCTATCAAATCTAACGTTAATAGTCCATTCTATTAATAATGTGGTACTCAACATTTAGTTATGGTTACGATACAACGCCTAGTGACAAGGCGAATAAAATTCCCCTCTTGCCAAATTCTCATCTATTATTAGTTGGTGGTTGATCCACAATGATATTTTTTAGTATGTATACCTAGAAACCCTTAACCAAATTCACAGTAATATTGAGCATCAAAGCATCGTCAACATATATTAGAAATCAAATCCAGAATCAATCTCATAAACCAGAATACTTTTTCAAACCAAACATATCTCAAAATATATACAACTTTTCACCATATATTTCCTAAAACCATTCTCAATCCATTCATAAACATTAGAAAGTCGTACTTGCTTGACCTAGATTTTTATACAACAAAAATGCCATTTCATAACTCAAACTATGTATAATTCATATTACTTTTGAAATAGAAGATCGAAGAAGAGATATCCACACTCACTCGAGAATGTCTAAGACCAAACAACAAAACAAAGGTTACTCAAACCGTCAAACTGGCAATCCTACCAAATAAGTGAGAAGCAATGTCAAAATTGAGGAAAATGCTATCTCAACTACAATAGGCTTCCAAGCTCACTTGCTAACAAAATGACTCGTGCGAATAAAGGAACCAAGGTTTAGAATTCTCACCGAGCACTTTGAAACACGATATTTCTATGTCGAGATGCCCGTGGCTTGCATGAACCGCCTCTCCCTTCCTCCGTCATGGTTTCTCCTCCCTTTCATCTTATTTGTTGCTTTTTCCGGCTCTCTCCTTTCTCTTATTTATTTTCCTCTTCATTTATTTAGCAGCTAAAACAACATTAATAAATTGGCTAAGGATGTTGCTTCGCAATCGAGGCACCAAACTGAAAATAGAGAAATGTGTTTTTAACTTGTAACTCATCAATTCAAGCAATGATGAAAAAATAAATCCTTTCCCCGTCTTATAATAACACTTAAAAATTTTTCAGTTGAGCAATGGGTTTCATGAGTATATTTATATGATATAGGAGATGTCGGTGACCAACCAAGCAAGCTTAAACTTCCGAGCTTCTTAAACCAATGAAGCCATATGTGCAATATAAATCCCCTTATTAAAAACTGGTTAGGTATAATGGACACCTCTCAGAAACCATAAAAACATCAATGTCAAGTGGGAATTTACATTAAATAATTCCCTGCGTATGATCCCGCTTTCATAACAATACAGTTGACTGAAATTGAAATTTAGGCTTCCCCAAATAATTTTTTTACTTTTATGGCGGTCCTATTCCAAGAATTCCAATTACAAAAATCATCCTAACAACCACGATCCACGAGCTTAGCAATTTCTGAACTATACTAATCATCTGAAAGTTCCATTCCACCAACTATTCGGTGCAGTGGCAACCCACAAGTAGCTCTCTCCATCTCTCTCTCTCTTTCCTTTAACTTAAAGAAAAAACTTCAAGGGAAGAGAAAATTTCTTCTCCTCCCCCGCCAATGAAAATGCCTCAAACAACTGGATTAGACCTTGAGGTTGCCTGTACCAATCATTGGCATGTTGAGCCCCAACCTCTTTGGTGGAATAATTTAAGAAAGAATTGTTAATTAACATCACCTTCCCTCACTTTCTGAGCACTTCTCATATAAAAATCCACTTCCGACACAATTAAGCTTCTAGGTTGCTCGTTTTGCTGTTCCAGCAACATCATTTCTTCACCACATTTCTCCAGCTTCTATAATTATACTACCCCCTTTTTTTTCCCTCTTTTTGGCTTGAAAAACTCGGATCAAAATCCAACGTCGTAGATTTTGCCAGGATGGGGTCTGTGGAAAGATCAAAGAAGAAGGTCCAGTTGTGGAAGAAAGCCATCGTCCATTTCTCTTTATGTTTCGTCATGGGATTCTTCACCGGCTTCGCTCCCACGGGCAAGACCACGACGTTCACCGGTCGACCCGTCATGTCCAACAAAATGGAGATCTTCTCTCCACAACCTGGAGAACTATCGGACCTGCCACCGGACACATCTTCGCACGTCAATTCCAATAGAAGCTTGATTTCTGAGGTGCCGGAGCGGGTCTCGGGGAAACCCGGCGCCGAGCCTGAAGAGGAAGACCTCTTGGAGAACGAAGATAATCGATTAGAAGAAGCTGAATTTCCGGAGGGAAACAATAAGCTTGTACCCAGGAGGCTCCTGATCATTGTCACACCCACCACAAACCATCCATTGACGGGTGTGCTGCTGAGAAGGTTGGCCAATACCTTAAAGTTGGTCTCTCAACCATTGCTGTGGATCATTGTTGAAAAGCGGTCGGACTCCAACGAATTGTCGCAGATCATGAGGAAGACGGGGATCATGTACCGGCATTTGGTCTTCCGCCAGAACTTCACGGACCCGGATGCAGAGATGGACCACCAGCGGAACCTCGCTCTCCGGCACATCGAGCACCACAAGCTCAGCGGTATCGTTCACTTCGCCGGGCTCTCGAACGTCTACGATCTGGACTTCTTCCAGGAGCTCAGAGAGATTGAGTAAGAATTCTCGTCTCCGTTCTCTTAATTATGTCATTATTAATTAGGATTTCTCTTTTTTCTTAATGTGATAAGCTTAGGATGCCTTTTATGGTTAGTTCTACCAAACGACAAGTCTTTTTTATGTGGTTAAGTAGGAAAACGATTTAAAGTGCGGAGCTTGACGTGCCAAATGGCGAGAGTTTTCAAAGTTTTAGGTGATGCTTTAGGGAGATATTGCACTAGAATTCAACACTGTTAATAGCTCGATTATGGTTATATACTATAATTCCCACCGAATGTGGATAAGATTTGGTGATTGATATAGTTGAGGACACTTGGGCCATATTTTTTGGGTATTTCCACATGCATAATTATGAAATTTTCCCGTCATATTCATATAGCCCACATCTCATTTGTCAATTTTGTCGTAAGACATTGCCTATCATACGACATTCATCATGACATCATGGATCTAATTTCAACAGTGCCATAGTTAAAACTGTTAACTATTGGATGAAAGGATTCATGCTTATTTTGGGAATGTCCGATTTGATGTGACAGGGTGTTCGGGACATGGCCCATGGCGGTGTTATCAGCGAACCGGAAGAAGGTGAGCATAGAAGGGCCGGTGTGCGACTCGTCCCAAGTGCTGGGATGGCACCTGAGGAGAATGAGCAACGAAACCACGGCCACCGGTGAATCGAGCGAGAGACCTCCCATTCACATCTCCAGCTTCGCATTCAACAGCTCCATCCTCTGGGACCCCGAACGATGGGGTCGCCCTTCTTCCGGTCAACCCAACTCTCAGGTACCGCTCCTACCAACCACCATCTTACCATTAAGATATACAAGATGATGTTCTCTGCTCCCTTTGATGTCTCCATTAAGTAACCCCATCCATCCATTTCATCGGCTCATATTCTAATGCATTGACGGTTGAGATTTGTCAAGACATCAATAGGAAAACCAGGTATAGGATCCTTCTCCCACATATACATTCTTTGTCCAGTAATGTCTACTACCCTTAGGTTGTCGACACGCACCATTGAGCTTGATCTTGAAATATTCCCCGGTCCTATTGTGCATTTGATAATCCTATATTACATGCGAGTTCAATGAGATGATTGTCTTGTTGTATCATTTGTGTTAGCCCCAATTGGCCCCTCTTCCGAAAGTTTGATAATAGCGGATAGGGGTGGGAGGGTCCTTAAGCCCGGTGCCTTAAGGGTCATCAAACATTGAGACCGGATGTTTTGACACTATATCTCATTAGGAGTCTTGTAATCCGTTGAGCTAATAAAAACCCGAAGCACGATTAGGGCGGATCTAGACAAGCAATCTCGTTCTTGGACGGGCCCACATACATAGGCAAGTTGGGCCCATCTAGATCTAATTAGCATTCTATAAAACATAGTTAGGCCTGGAAAATGACTGGCTGCCCACTTAATCATATCCATTAGGTAGCGGGTGAAGAGACAAGGGACCTTCTTGGTGGGTATGTATGTACCTTCCTGACCGAGGAGGCTCGTAAAAAGCCCATTGGGCCTCATCCGTGCGACCCTAGGGATTAGGCCTCCGATCCATTGAATTTTTCATAGGTAGAATTCCAACAACCATTTCTAGGTGGGCGACTCCCATGCACCGACAGGAACAAAGGTAAAATTCAAGGACAAGGTCTTATTATTTTTGTACGCATCGGTGGTTGGTAAAGGTGGGGTCGATTTCACAAAATAAATTTGATCATGTTCCCTTTTTTTTGGGCAAAAGAGCATGTGATATTTTATAATGACCTGACCGTTTCATGTGGGTCAAGTTATCAAAAAGAATATTGTGAAAAATCTCACAAAATCATTTGGCAGTGGTGCTGAAATTTGTATCACGCAGTAATAAGTCTCTTCTCTTTGATTAGAGACTTGACAGTACTCCTTTTTATTGATAGAGAAAAATTGCTTTTCTTTTTTGCCCAAGCGAAAATCTACTTTTGGTTCAAGCTAGAGCGCAGCTATCTAAAGTAGCATTTTGAATTATATTTATTTAGTGAGTATGCTTAACACTTACTGAATAACCAGACAAAACAAAAGTTTGCAGCTTCAAATGCATTACTTTTCACATGGTGTGTGTAACCGATACCATTAGAAATCCAATCAATTCTTTTAACATATTAATTTTGCTTAACGAGGGGGCACTCTCTTTTTGGCTAAAAGTATGATGTACAAGACCCTAAAAAATTACTCATATTGGAATGACTAATTATTTGATTCAAATCAAGTTACGGAAGAAATTTCTTTGCTGGGAGTGACTCGTGTATGCATAATTAAACAATAATCTACATCATCATCATTCTAGAGTAGGCCCTCCTATTCTTTTACTCAATTAAGCTGTTCCCTCGTGCCCTTTGGAATCAAGTCCATTTCGTCATGCATCTGTTCAGCGAGGGAAAAAGTGAATTTTACGTGATTGTAATCTCGAGTCGAGACTCAAGAGGGATCGATCACTTCTGCGATGCAGGACTCCATGAAGTTCGTGAAGGAAGTGGTGCACGAGGACGAGACCAAAGTGAAGGGACTTCCGGGAGAGAAGTGCTCCAAGATCATGCTCTGGCACCTTCGCTACCCACCCGCTCGTCCTCATCATCAGCATCCTTCGACAGTTCTCGATCAGACGCTGATTTCTCAACGATGAGATGGCAAAACGCTAACTGAATAATATGATGTTTTATTTCCTGTCGTGCTCTCAAATTTTTATCAATCATCATTCTTTTGAGTTTATTATACTCTCGAAGCGTGTTGTAGAGCATAAAATCGTTTCGGTTTTTGAATCATTGGCGAGGTTGTTCAAGACCCTCCTCGAATTTAGGCCTCACAGGGCAATCGATGATCTAGACTGTTGCAAAACAAGGGCATTGATGCGTTCCTCTCTTAGTGCTGGGGTTTAAGTAGCACAGGCAAAATTGCGGCGAGCTTTGCTCCTTTTGGTACGAGGCTGATAGAGCAAGCATCGATTAAAGTCACCTTCCTCTTTCCCAATTGGATTCGTGTGCCGTTCGGTTATTTTCACTATCGACCCACACGACAATCATTGACCGAGATTGCTTGTCAGTCTGTAACAACTTTTGCAGCTCAATTTCATAGCCAATTCACTTAGCTTGTGTGTGGATTTCAACACTAGTTTTCCTAATGTTGCGGCTATCATGTTTGGAATGAGACAATTTGCAAAATATGCAAACATGTGGTTTTTTATAATTGGGAAAAAGCCTCAAAAACCCTAAACTATTCCTATTATAACACATTTACTCTTAATTTTTTAACATCAAAAATTCTAAACTTATACCTGTATAACACATTTACTCTATATTAATATTCTACCAATGAGCATCATTAAAAATTTACGTTCATAGATGGTGGAAGACAAACTTGTTGACAATGGCGCCTACGAGGCTTAAGTAAAACAAAATGATGTCGTTTTAGTTGAAAAATTATCTAGCTGAATCTTGACGAAGGATAAATGTAAGGTACAAGTTTGGAGATTTTGATATTACAAGAAAAAATTTAGGATAAATATGTTATATTGAGTATGTTTCAGGTTTTTTTATATTACAAAAAAAAAAATTAGGCTAAGTATGTCATAATGGACATAATTTGGAGATTTGATATTTTTTTTCCCTTTATAATTTCTTAAAACTCAAAATGTATACAAAAAGAAGCATCTTTTTGTAAAGGACATTTGTCGCTTTACGAATATATTTTGACCAAAATATTTTTCCAAGCAAGAGAAAATGCATTTGAGGTCCACATAATGGAGAACTCCAGAAGCTCCCAACATTTGAGGTTCGTCCCCATATTGTTGGGAGATTGATTTGACTAGTGTTTACTGTTTATGTCTTCTCTAATGATAATGATCGATTCAGCCAAGAATCTTTAAAGACGAGGCTTCCTTGCTAGCTCTTTGATGATTTACTTTTAAGCATATCATCGATACGTTTCATAATCATGAGATAACAAATGGGTTTTACGAAATCACATGTATTGTACTAAAAGTGACTTTTGCATACTAAATGCACTAAATTTTAATGAAGAGACCCTTTTGTTCCAAATGAAAGTTTGACATTTTTCCCTAAAAAAAGTCAACTTTTAGAGAAAAATCTCTCCAGAATATGTAATAAAGTCGACCTATGAAAACAAGAATATGTTCATGAAAAATTAAATAAAAATAAAAATAAAAATACTAACAGACATCTAATTCGTAAGTAGTAAGTAAGAGGAAAATTATCCAAAAAATTATAAACCTATTGTACTTTTGCTAGTTTAATTCTAAGCCTTTTAATTTTGCCAATTGAGTCCTAAATCTTTTCATTTTTTGTCAATTGAGTTCATTTAGCCAATTTTGGCCGAAAATCATTGACGTGGATGCTGATCGTGCCATGTAGGATAACCAGTGCTGACATGGATAATTTTGACAATATGTTAATATGTTTTTTTGAATTTTTTATCCCTTTTTCTTCTTTTTCTCTTTTCCTTCTTTTCTTTTTTCCCCCCTTTAATCTTCTTTTCTTCTTTTCTTTCTTTTTCCCTCGGTTGGTCCTTATCGATAGCTTGCGCAAGTCACCGGCCTCAAGTGAGGGTTGCCCTCGCCAACATTGTGTGAGGGACACCCAAGCTTGGGTTGGTGAGAGCTGCCCTTGCTAAATCGAGCGAGGGTGATGGTTGCCCTCATTGGCCTCGAGCAAGCATGGGCCGCCCTCCATGGCAAGGTAAGGCCTGGGCAGGCAACCCTCGCCAACCCAAGCTCGAGTGTCCCTTGCCTGAGGTTAGTGACCTTTGTTAATCGTTGATGTGGTCTAGTGGTGGCTGGTGGTGGGAAAAGGAAAGTAAAAAGAAAAGAAGAGAAAGGGGGAACAAAAGGAAGGAAAAGATAAAAAAAAAAAAAGAAAAGGAAAATAAACAAATAAATAAAAATTCGAAATAATATTAAAATATTATTAAAAATGTTTACATCATTGTCGCCTGTGCCACATAAGACAGTTTGCATGGATGGACTTAATTGGCAAAAAGTGAAGTTTTAAGATTTAATTAACAAAATAAAAATGTTTAAGACTAAATTGTCAAAAGTGCAATAAGTTTAGGACTAAATTGACAAAAATGCAATAAGTTTAGGGTTTTTTAGACAATATTCCCTAAAAGTAACTGTACAAGGCCAGAAAGTAATTATATCTATGATTTTGCATAAATTTGACTCTATTATGCATGATGGATGATATTACGTGTTTAATAAAAATATCTGCTCTATATATCTAGAGAAAAACCTGAATAGAATAATTGACTTACACGGTTGCAATATAATACAGCATAGAGAGTAAAATTACTCCAAGTCTATCCAATAGAACATGCAGTAAAATATAAAATTAGAGTCAAAGTAGTCAAAGGATAGTAATTACTTAAGAAGAAATGACTAACAATGGAGTCGAATTCAATAGAATAAGTTAATGACATATTCAATATTCATGAGGTGCGACCTATGTGATGTTTAATAAGTGTAAAATGTTAGGCAAATGAACCCATTATTTTCACTTATTTGCCAACTGATGAATATTACTTTCTAGTGATATTTCTTGTACAATTTCATATTATTGTGATTGCGATAGCTCGAAAAATACAAATATTATGTAAATTAAATTTGCAAGAGTATATAAACATTTTCAATAAACATAAATTTCCAAAAGGAAAATTGTGCATAGAACCCAACTAAGAATGAGTAAATATACTAGTAAAAAACTAAGCACAACTAAAGGTGTCTAAATTAAAATGAAGTTAATGATGCCTTCTTCTTGGGAGATTGAGTTGTATTAAATTCATATTCTTTTAATACATTAGGTACAGCATTCTGTATGGTGTGGTAGGTACAATCTTCTATATGATATGGTTTACTGATCTGTATAGATTAACTATTCTATTTTGGTGAACTTCTTCTTTTTAGTATCTTCTACTATTATATAAAATCGGCTTTGTTCTGTTATTAAAAAAATTAAGTAAAATAATCATTGTATTGTTGTGAAAATTCCGCCCCTCCCCCCTACATTAAATTTCTTGCCACATCATTGATTATGAGAAAATTATATATCTATGATTTTATGTGCCAATATTAGTATAGTTCGAAAAAGATTCTCTCGTATGTTTATTTAAGGATAATGACACAAATGACCCTTAAACTTTGGCTTAATGTGTAATGTGGTCCATAAACTATAGTCAAATATACAATGTGGTTTCTAAATTTTTAATTTATTCAATGTAATCTCTAGATTTTTGGAACACGTGCAATACTGCTTCTAGATTATATGGAAATGTTTAATGTTGTTCTTTTATTAATTTAAATTCATGGATAATATTGAAATTTTCATATAGCCTAAAGACTAAATTGAACTTATATCAAAAGTGTAGGAATTATATTGAACAAATTAAAAATTCAGGGATCACATTTCACATTGAGTTAGAGTTTAAGGATCACATTGAACAAATTAAAATTTTAGGGATCACATTACATGTTAGATCAAAGTTCATGGATTATTTGTATCATTGCCCCTTAATAAAAGTGAAGTTGAGGGTGTTCTAAAATGCACAAAAAGATAATGTAGTTAAAAGCAGGGGTGACCTCAATAGACATATTGCTCGACCTATTTTTCTGAATACGGCCAAAGACACTTATCAATTTTCCAATATGACAAGCTCTGCTCCTTTCGTTAATTGGTTGCTGCATATCATCGTTGCCCATAACATAATAATGGCTTACATATTTCTCCCGGAAGGAGAACCGTCTCCATCATTTTATTGTGCTGTGAAACATGAGCTCGACATATGCAACCTCTCCCGCGTTTAAGATTGAGTCAATGATGTTGGAAAGCAAGAGCGTTGGGGTGCTCATTAAACTTGACGTAAAGAAGGCAATTATATAAAGAGGCAACAAAACAAAAGCTAAAAACGAAGTGATTGGCCAATGCACATGCGATCGTTAGTTGGTCCATCGCACTCAAATTCAAACACGTTGGCGAAGCATGATTGGTAATGCATGGACGATGAGCTGCAAGTCGTCACATGATGTGTTCCAATCAAGTAAATACTATGCAATAATGTGTTTAATTACATGGCAATTACCTGATAAGTTGAAGTTTTGCTTTCTCATATCTAGTCGCTCTAGACTCATTCCATCATCTGAAACGGAAGTACTTGTTACCACTATGAGAAATATTGCCTACTCAGTGACGAGAAATGGAAAGGGAAAGTCACAATCTGATCCTTGTAGTTTTGAGGGATTTCAATTTGTGATAATGATATGAACAGTCCATGAACTTTGGCCTAGTGTAATGTGGTTCATGAACTTTCAATTCGTTCAATGTGGTCATTTGACTTTTGGTAATTATTCAATTTAATCCCTAAATTATATAAAAATGTTCAATACTGTCATTTCTTTAATTCAAGATCAAAGATATCATTAAACATTTTTATATAATTTAAGAAATATATTGAATATGTACCAAAAGTCCAGAATCTATATCGAACAAATTAAATATTCAAGGACCATATTGCACATTGTGTTAAAGTTTATGGATTATATTGAATAAATTAAAAATGCGAGATTACATTGCATGTTGGGCCAAATTTCATGAGTTATTTGTGTCATTTGTTTCTCGTATTGTTTTTAGATACCTCCCATCAAATTGCTCATCCACAAAATGCTGGATATCGAGAGTCAGCATCGGTAATTGACACATGGTGTCTATGTGCACAAACAACTATAGCAAATTATAATTTTCCTCCCTTATCTTTTGAAGTGTTTAAATGTAGTTTTTACTTTGTTTTTGCAACAATACTACCTCATACCATTGATTGATGAGATTTTTAAATTGGATAAGTGCATTAGAAGTCTTGGAATTCTTCATGAAAGTGCAATTTGAGTTTTCAAACTCGATTACAAGTATAATCAAGTATTAAAACTTATCAAATTGGAAAGTTTTCTTATTAGGTCCATACAAATTGATGAATGGTCAATGATGACCCAACTTTATTTATTGATTTCTCCCTCCGACATGGCCCATGACTTAATGAATTGGTCCTCGAAAGAACTCAATGTAATTTTTGAAGAAGGTAAAAATTTAAATGGACCAATTGAAATGTTTATAACTTGATTGCATTTTATATAAAAAATTTAGAACTTTCCGTGCAATTTTGCCGATCTTAAGGGAAGAATAATTCTAAGAATTGGCCGTGAGAAAAATAACAAGAGGAAGCTCCATTGAAAGAAGACGAGAAAGACAACTTGAGGTTATGGAAATGTCTCAAAAGGGTTCCATATGAAGAGGAAAACAAAAAATAGAGACAAAGCAAGACAAGAAGAAGATTGAATGGATATTTGTCACTACATTGAAACTTTACAAGTTTAACATGTCAATAATATGTGGATAATATCTTAAACATGTTACAAGACATTGCAAGTTTAACACGTCTAAAAATGTATTTAGATGTAGATAATATGTTTTGATATAACTAAACTTGTCTTGTTGACATCAATAACATGTTATGTTAAGCTGGACAGCTAAACATAACTAGACATGACATAAATGGAACTACACACAATATTTTTATTGTCCATGTATAGAAGGATGGATCTATTTATGATATGAGCACGCTTACATTTGACATACTTAATTATTCATCGAAATTATATGTCATATCGATAATTGTAAAGCCTGGCTATAATAGTGTTAGTACTCCAAAAGCATAAAACGTTGGTCATTAGGGTGTGTTAGTCGAGTGGCCTTGATGCCATGATAAACTCAAGCTTGATATATTTATTTTTGGGTCAGTTCTCAAGCTTGATTTGACTTGCATAAACGGTGCTCCAAATTCGATTTTAGCTTGATTAAGTATTAACTTTCCTACTCAAGCTCAATAACTGAAAATCAAGATGTTTGAACTTGACTATACTTCAATCTACTTATAAATGAACTTGAGCTCAAGTTCAAACTTGACTTTAATAAGCTTTGACTATGTAATTTTAAATACTTCTACGTCTATTTTCACAATTGCTAAATACTTCTAAAAAATAATGGGAAGTTTGATTAAGCTAGATTATATCTTGCGAACTTGTCAAATTGAGTATTGATAAGCTTGAGCTCGAGATTAACTTGACAAGACACTCAAATGGTGCAGGCTTAAGTTTGACTTGAAATAAAGTTAGTTGTGATTTCGAGTAATCCTTAAACCATGCTTAATTTTTTTTTTTGTGGTTGAACATGCTTAATTTAGTGGCTAGTAGTTTCACTTAATTTTAATTGCATCGATTGAAATATGTGGATTATGCTGTGACTCCCATATGAATTGTCCTAATGAAAGGGAAAAAAAAGAAGCTTAGAAAGTTTATGATTAACCGATGTAAGTTACTCTCATTTGATTCAACTATCACTGCCTTCTCCAGGATCCCAAGAACCCCCATTGAACTTCAGATATTTCTAAGATAGATTACCCGGTAAAATATTGAGAAGCGTCCCCTTTTATCATGTTCTTACTCTACTGCATTGAAAAATTTAGGAAATATATTAATTGAATGGTTTTACTAGCATGATAATCTTTTAGTCATTATGAAAGTACAACATGTCATGAATCACAAATTCTTGAAAGAATGGACTCTATAATAATATATAATTATTATTTATATTTTTAGAGTAAAATAAGCTATTAATCTCGTAGTGAATTAGGAATAGTCATATAAGTATTTTTCTTGATTGAGAGGGGGCTTATTTGGTGGTGGTAAATAAATAAAGAAATAAAAAAAAAAAGTGGGGCCCACGCCCTTGCGAAAACCAGCTGGAGCAGTGGAGCATAGCAGGTCTCTCTCTATCTAATCATTGCTCTCTCTCCTCTCTCTCTCTCTCCCTCCCTTCACATCCTGATATTTTCCCCTTCTCTCTCTCCTCTTTCTTACTTTTCTCTTCTCAAAGTCACAAATCAGACAGAGAGAAAGAGAGAGAGAGATAGAGAGAGAGAGAGAGAGAGCCATATACCGTTGCGTCTCGTGAAGGAAAAAGGAAGGAGGCTTCACTTCGAGATCTGCATCCCACTTCTCCTCCTTTCTCCTTCCTCACTGGTCCGCTTCTTTCCCAGGTAGTTCTCTCTCTCTTTCTGCTGGACCCCTGTTGACAACGTGAGATCTGCTCTCTTTTTGCCTAGCTTCATCGGTCGTTGTCCACCTCATTGTCTCTTCTTCTTCCTCCCCCTCCCCGTCCTGCTTCCTACTGTCGTAGTTCGCCCTGTGGCATTCACTTTTGCGGCTCCCCGTTCTGCTTCCGACGTTTCGACAAACCCACTTTCGCTTTTCCCCGGGGCAGCGAGTTTCGCGTGTCGGTGCAGTTCCAGCTGGCCAACGCTTCGTCTCCGGTTGGTTGACCGAATTGTAGCGTGCTTAGACTGAGTTTCTCTGTGTGGATGCAGTTCGTCCATAGGATCCGTTGTTTTTGTTCCGGTTTTTCTTTCTCTGCGTGCCTTCGTGAGAGTCGAGGAATTCGGGGATGGTAATCTGGGTTGGGATCTTCGTATCTCCCGTTTATCGGGCCACTCGATAGTAAAAGTCGAGTCTTTCGTGGCAATTGCCAGATTTATACATCTGAACAGAGCACTAATTTGGTTGGGCGAGTTTGGTGGAAAATGCTTGTTAAGTAGAGGGCTTTTTGAATTCCTTTTTCAATTGGGTTCTGATTACTGTATGCATTTGGATTTGCCCTCCCACCCAATTCACCGAATTAAACAGATGATAAGGAGATGGGGAAAGGTAACTGGTTTTCCTCAGTGAAGAAAGCTCTCAGCCCCGACTCGAAAGAGAAGAGAGAACCGGTACCGAGGCTCAACCTGATGTTTGATTGCATTTTCTTTTTCTTCTTTTGTGATCCCTTTTTTGTTTTGTTTCCTAACGTATGTACGAGGTGTCCTTTTCCAGAAATCGAGTAAGTCAAAGAAGAAATGGTTTGGCAAGCAGAAAGACCTTGTATCCGATCTGAGCTCCCCTGTGCCTGTGCCGGTGCCAGTGCCGGTGGCGGTGGCGGTGGCGGTGGCCGAGCCACCACCTCTGCCACTTCTTCATCAGACCGAAGAAGTGAACTTTACAGATGGGGCGAAGGAAGAAAGCAGGCCTGTTCATGCCGTAGCCATTGCTGCTGATTCCAGTTCAAATACAGCTGCAGAGGCTGTTCAATCAAGTTACTTCGTTCAGTTTGCTGGCAAATCAAAGGAGGAAGCAGCGGCAATTAAGATTCAGAAATCATTCCGAGGATATCAGGTAGATCTTTTTTGTCATGTGGGATTTGTTGTTTGTTTTGCTTTGATGCTGTCAAAGTCCCAGCTGCACTTCTGATTTTGTAAGCCATATATAAACTAGAAACCTTTTTATAGGCTGCTTTATAAAGAAAGATCCTTCTTTTCCATTTCTTCTATTGTTAAGGAACTTATCTACTAATATAGTTGTTGCTGACTTATACTGAAATTTCTCTACGTTTATATAAGAAAAGTTGTTTCTCGCCAAAATGCTTGCTGTATAGCTGTGCATTTAATTAGTAGCAATGCCAATCATCAGCCGATCACCAACAATCAGTTTGCCAGTTGGCTTGTGGGCCAGAAGTTTTCCTATTTTTACTCTGCAAAAGTCATACTTGATAGAATCATTCATTCAAATCCCTATTTTGGTGCTCTCTAAGAAGAGCTGTGGACAAATGTTTGATAAGTGTAGGTTTCTACGCAAGTGAACCATTATTGGTTCCTATGTGGTAGCATCTCCATGTGGGAATAATCTTTGAACAACCACACGCGACAAACACTACTTAGGTCATTTTATCTTGAGGATAGCACATTCCTTGCCAAATGAAGTTGGCATGGTTCTGTAGGGAAATAAAATGCTAAATTATTTTCTAAAGCTCTAAGACGTGTTTCAAATGAAGTACAGTAGCCAGATCATCAGATATCAGTTCATTAATCCTAAGAAAATGGAGTTCGGACTATAATATCCCCAAAGCTTCGGATGAAGGCAGAGACAAAAGGGATTAACTAGGTTCAGACACCAGAGGCTGAAGTTCTTGATATGAAAATTCAACATCGAATGAAACTATTCAATAAAGTGGTTAAGATGAGTACCATCATGAATTTTCTTACGAATAGAGATGTCAAGTGAACTTCTGATTCTGGCTATGGAATGAGTTTTTTCTTGAAGTGTATCATTGACATTGTCAATATCTATTTCAAGGCAAGAAGGGCAATGCGAGCTTTGAGAGGGCTAGTCCGGTTGAAATCATTGGTTGAAGGGCCAACAGTCAAACGCCAAGTTGCGAGTACCCTAAAGTGCATGCAGACTCTAGCTCGTGTACAGTCTCAGATCCATTCTAGGAGGATCAGAATGTCGGAGGAGAATCAAGCTCTTCAGAAACAACTCTTGCAGAAACGTGTGAAGGAGTGGGAGAATCTCAGGGTATTTTTCATGTATCTTTCTTGATACTCTGAAATCCATGTGCAGCAGAGCATGTTTTCAATTGAAATATTGATGCCATTAGTGTGATTTCTTTATTAAAAGTTTCTCAATATTAATAAATTGATTAGAATATTATGTTATGGATTATGTCTCTGTTTCTTGGAGAAGCTAATCTGATGATAAGATAATCCAAAGCAAGCTTAGCGAATTGTCTGAAGAGACAAAGGCTGCTTAAACCTTCTAATATATATTTAACCTT
The DNA here is from genome assembly GCA_014182735.1 of Corymbia maculata. Lineage (NCBI taxonomy): Eukaryota > Viridiplantae > Streptophyta > Magnoliopsida > Myrtales > Myrtaceae > Corymbia > Corymbia maculata. Next base: position 2,791,592 of record CM024688.1, on the reverse strand, counting down.
TGGACAAGAGATGAGACCCATGTGTTCCTTCATCACCTTGGACAGGTTATTGGCATTTCAAATTAATTCTCAAGGAAAAAGTAGTTTATTATCTCTCTACATAGATGCATTGATCAAGGCATGTCGTTCATCAGCTTTGGCATCTTCTGGCTTCGCTGCTCAAGGATCTTGTGGCTAGAGATCAGGTTGACTTTGGCTAGAGTAATGCCGCAGGCACATGAAGGATTTCAAAATGTTGGGACATTGCAAAAGTGGAGACATTGGGGCCTATTAACCCCAAAAATCCAATAGGCGTAATGTAATTCACCCCATAAACCCGCTTTAAGCCAGTGTGAACGGACCATGGCTGAATCCTATTATAAACTTACTTTGAACCTGGGTGAAGATACAGTTTCCTTCCTTAAGCACCAACTAGCACAATGTTGATTACTTCTCACAATTATCATCTTGCATGAAATCTTTGGATTTTTTTGAAGACCTCTTGCTTTTACTGAATATGACCCCTTTGACAGCTTGGGGAAGAATGGGATGATAGTCTGCAGTCAAAGGAGCAAATTGAAGCGAAGCTTCTGAAGAAATTTGAGGCAACTATGAGAAGAGAGAGAGCCCTCGCTTATTCATTCACTCATCAGGTGGGATATGACGTTAATTTATCTAACAAATCAGTTGCTAAAGTAGAAATGAAAAAACGTATTATTTCTTGAATTCCTATAGAAGCCAGTTTTGCTGCTCAACTAGATATGCCTCTCAACTGCCTACATCTCATCCTACTTTGCCCTTTGTTTATTTCTTAAGTCTTGCATTAAAATTTTCTTGTTATTAGTCCTTATGATCTGATTACATCAGAGCATTGACAAAATTAGAAGGATTCCTACAAGTTTTTGTGCTCTTTTCTGCATAGTCTTGATTCTTTCAATGCATTTTGTTCACTTAGGTACAAAACGAAGTGTGTTCAAATGCTGTTATGGGATGGTAACATGAGCCCTAGATAATCGAATGGATATTTGCTTAAATTTGTGTATTGTTAATGCTTCTGTAGCCTTAATAGGAAGTACGCTTTGTATGGACTCTACTCTCATCGGATCTGCCTAACACTCTTACTGGCGCCTACTACTTTGTTGGAAAAAATATCATTTGCAAATCTCTGCTTCTTTTCTTTTTCTTTTTTTAATAAAACTGTCTACTAACATAAATAAATTTCATCTCGGACTTGGCTTCCTCCTGTACAGCAAACCTGGAAGAATCCGTCGAAGTTGACAAATCACATGTTCTTGGATCCGAACAATCCCACGTGGGGTTGGAGCTGGTTGGAACGTTGGATGGCTGCCCGACCTTGGGAGAGCCGGAGCACTACAGAGAAAGAGCCCAGCAACGACCTGAAAACTAGCATCACCGGAGGGGAAGTTACCACATCTTATGCTCGCTACCAACTCAATTTGGATAGACATTCTCCAACAGCCAGCCAGAAGTCTAGTCAGACAAACGGCTTCCAGTCCCCTTCAACTCCAAAGCCAACCTCATCAGTTATCTCTCGGAAAGTGAAGTCAGCGACTCCAAAGAGCAGTGCCCGAGTTGCAGACGACGACTGTGAAAGCATGGTGAGCATGCAGTCTGGTATGAACAGAAGGCATAGCATAGGAGGGACGTCAGTTCGAGATGATGAGAGCCTGGGAAGCTCCGCCTCAGTCCCCAGTTACATGGTAGCCACCAAGTCTGCGAGAGCCAAGTCCCGGTTGCAGAGTCCGTTGGGGATAGAGAACAATGGGACCCCAGATAAAGGAACCGCGGGACCTGCAAAGAAGCGGCTCTCTTTCCCGCCTTCACCGGCCAAGCCGAGGAGGCATTCGGGTCCTCCAAAGTTCAACAGCAGCATTGTCTCTGAGAATAGCGTGACCAATGGAGGGGCAAGCTAAAGCTAAAGCTGGAGTTCCAATAAAATGAAAAGATACGTGAAGAAAACTGGGAATGCAAAGTCACTGCTCTTCACATCACATTGATTTCTTTATTGTCATCGTGGGAAGAATATTGTTTGATTGAAAAGTTCCGTTCCTCGGGTTGGGTTATAGTTGGTGGGAGATCCCTTATTTGTTATTATTTGTTCACACGTTTGAAATACTTTCCTATTGGTCCGGTTCTTTACATCTTGATGAGCGTGAGGAGCCGGACTGCCAATTGTCAATGTCCTGTTTACCCAGAGGGTGATGTGTTCTCACAGTTAAATCGAATAATTTGTCTGTGTTTACTCTTGGTCGTGTCCATTTTTCCCAAGTGACTTATGTGTTCACGCTATAGAGGATGCTTACCGTATCACTCAAAAAGCAAAATTTCATAAATTATGGGCGGCCTTCTTGAACCCCTTAAATAACTAAATCTATCTCCACTTACATTGAAAAGATAGATCTGCGCCCAATCTTTGAATGGCAGTTTAATGTGATGGCGCCGCGCCACTCCTTTGCTTCCTATTTTTCATTTTTTCTATCATTAAATATTTCCTTTAGTGTATTAAAGAAAAGCGCATTTTGGATATTCTTATAATGTTTAACATGTTTTGTGTAAAATTATCTATTTAATAGGAAGGAAAAATAACATTCTTTGGTATTGTATAAATATGAAAAGTCTCTTTTTATCATTGATCTTATAATAACTTATCTATTTTTTGTCCCTCTTATCTCAAAAACTCACTTTCATGATGAACTTTTTATTGAGTTTATTAGTCTAAAATATATATCAATTCTCTCTATTTACTATATCAAAAATTTTTCCCTTGTTATATTGGCGAGATACTTCTATATAGAGCATGTAAAACATTAGATGAATATTTAGGAATACACTAAAACAATTATGCACAATGAGGTATCTTGCTTTTTTCATAAATAATTCATAAATGATATTAATTTTTGTCAATCCAAAGTAATAATATTCCACTAGCATTTTCAAAAAGAAATTCTTACTTTGTCCATAAATTTCATCTACTTAATAATTTATCCATAAATTTTGATTGACAACATAGAAAAGAACTAGATTTCTTGGAAATTTTCTCTTTTTGATAAAACAAATTTTTATGGAAGGAATATCTAACAATAAAAAAACACTGTCTTTAATGTACATGAAAAATCTACAATAAACAAAAACTAAATATATATGAAGCTATGGTAAGTAGATCCTATATATATACAGAAAAAAAAAAAAAAAAAGGAATATAAATGAATTTGAGACCACCAAATTGAATCGCAATTGAAAATAGATGGTAATTTTGTCTCTTTGATGAAAATTGAGTGAATTTAGTGATATAGGGGTGGAAATAGCGATGATCTAAATTATAACACTCTGTCCTCCATAATACTTTTGAAATATTAAAATGCTGGTGCAATGGAAGAAATGGCAACATTATAAAATAGTTTGTAGCTCTTCGTTTTTTGTTAAGCAAATTAGGGATGTGGGTGACACCGAGTGAACCTAAGCAAGGATTCCGGACAAAGCCAACTAGGACTTGGTGAACTCAAGACTTGTCTTAATGAGATCAAAGCATATCAGCCTTGGATTTTGTGTTGTCGAAATCTGATCTTTCCCGAGTTTTGACCAAATTTTAACCAAAAGCGAACCTCATCCAAATTTGGATCGAGGGAGTACAGCAGTCATGCTCTGCGAGATATATCTAGTAACACAAACGTCATTGGATCGGACAGTAGGCTCGTGGGATATCGCAACTTTTTAACCGGGACCTTCCCATGTCATGGGAGTTGGGAAAATAACGATTTTTGCAGATCAGGCGATGAGATCACGTAGACATGGCCGTAAACTTTTGGACATCTTGAGGATTGCTTTGAAAGGAGTTTCCTCGAGGGAAATGTCATGACATTTACTGCAATTCCTTGTTAGGACTGATTCTTAAAAGTTCGTAATCTTGACAGCTTGTCGGAAATTTGGCTGCACCTTTGAAAATTTTTGATCGCGAGCTTTCTAGGGACGCAAGAATGATGAGGCTTCTTTGGCCCGGGGCTGTGTTTCCCCTTCCTGGTGTATTTTTTTGGGTCCACTTCACATCGTTTCTCTTCTTGGATGACGACATTCCCTAATGATGTGCATTATTTCCCCTGTAAGGCGAGAGTTGCCTATAAACAGGCTTTGGATTTCTCATTTCACGCATGGTAAGTTTAATCGAAATTCTCTCTTGTGACGTGACTATGTTAGATAACTAATTACTGATTGAATTATTTCAGTAATTTATGCTTGGACAAACAATAACTTGGCCAATCCATTCATTAAAGAATTCTAAAGAGGTTTAAGTTTGTTGACACCTAAATTTTGGGACCTCATTTTGTAATTCATTACATAGAAATTTAGGATCGATCCTGGCCCCTAGCACGAATATTAAGTTAAAATTGCATATAGATATTATGAGCATTTGCATTAATAGTTACACTTGTATTGGACCAATGGTGAATAGACTTTGGTGAATTGTTCTAAGCTTAATTGAGTTGAGTCCGTGATGAAAATTTGACCCAGCCCATTAATTCTCGTGGCCAAAATTCATTGGGATGTTTGCCGATTGGGAGATTGAAGAAAGGAAATCAATCGTACAAGATTTGAACAAGATTGTGCCGAACAATTTATATGTCGATGGTCAATAATCCTGAGTACGTCGAAGGCATATATTGAAACATTAAAAGAAGCTTGGATATGGGCAGGATTCGGTCTATCAAGAAAATATTCGCTCGAAGTTAAGGAAAATTGATTTGAAGCAATCGGCACAATCCTCATTATAGTTGTGCATAATTTGAAGAAAAATTATAAAAAAAAAAAGAGCGGCGAATATGCGGCCACCGATTGCATATGAAGAGCCCCATCCATGTGCGCTTGGTCATTAACGTGATTTGTGGGTTCGCCATCATCCGCCATATCCTTTCCTTCCACATGTTGACTCGTACATCCTCATAATACAGAGATTCCTTTGGGTGAAGATCAATCAAGAAAGGAAAAGAATCAATGGAGAAAGAAATCTTCGGAAAACAATTGAAAATTCTCAACTACGTAAAGGCTGCATTATGAGGCCTCGACACGGCCTTGCATCGCGGCGAAGCAGCAAAGTCCAGCGAGTTGCCATGAACCCGATTTCCATTTTCACGACCTTGAAGCTTTCTTGTTTTGTTGCAGGGTGTCCCGGCGGAGTTTTCCGCAGCTGAGTCCCAGTCAAGTCCAGCAGATCCCAGGCCGTCGAATTTCCAGAGCGCCCGACAAAATTTTGAACCAAGTCAAAGTGAAATTTAGCTGCCACCATCGTGCTTCTGTCATGTTCAAAGTGCTAGAATTCTGTCGACAGAGTTCGTTTGATCCAAGATGAATTATTTGCAGGCTTGTTTCGGTATTGCTGGAAGTGCAACAGATTCCCCCTTGCAACACCCCCGCCACGGTTTCTCCCGACTCGCCACCGAGAGCAGTACCCCCACCGAGCTGCTTTCCTTGGCCAAGACACCGCCGGGTCAAGCCCCATCACCGTGAGCACCGCCTTGTCGAGCCACTACCGGTTACTGTCGGTCCGTAATTCCGATGCTCCGTTGCCCGTCCGAGGTTTGAAAAGTTATTCGAGTGATATTGCAAATTAGGTGAAAATTTTCATTAACTTGATTTTTATATATTTTTTTGCCTAATTTGTGAAATCGCAATCTTGTTTGAATTGTATTCACAAAATTCTCGAGTAGTTTTTTTTGAAATTGGGAATTGTTTTATAATTTTGTAACGAGCAATGGTCGTCAATCTGATCTTATGCTTGAGATATGATTTGTGATTGTACGGTAAATTGGCTAATCTGATTTCATGCATGACATACGATTCGTAAATTTATTTTTGAATGAAATAGATATCGATGATATATTGTGTAATTTGATGCCGTGTTCGACGTGGATTTGATTTTTCTTTTTTTTATCTTTATTTGATTTGAATTTTGATTTTCTTTCAAAAGAAAAGCAAAAAAAAAAAATAAAAGATTCATGGTAGATTACAATTAAATAGATTAGCAATAGAAAATTTTTGGGATAGATTGCATATTTATTTTGGTTATTTTCTAATTTCAAATTTTCATGAAAAAGCCAAACATCTAATTTTAGTTAGAAAATCAAAAAAATCATGTAGTTTAGGTCATATTTGTTAGGTTTTTTATTGTTTAATGTCATGCTCCCAATCTAATATGACATGCAATCTATCCCATGTGATTTTTTTGTATATTTTTTTTTATTTAAATTTGGAATTAATTAAATTCCCAATCTAGACATGCAATCTATCCCAAAAAAATAACTACTTTAATTGTATCTAATCTTTTTTGGGATTTTTTTAAAAGCAAAATCAATTCAAATCAAATAAAGATAGGAAGCGGCATCACATCACATGAAATATTATCGATATCCATCTAATTTTGGAAATTAATTAATGAATCGTATCTATATAATTTTGGAAATTAATTGATAGATAGTATATTGGGCATGAGATCAAATTGGTCAATTTCTCGTGCAATTGTGAATCATATTTCGAGCATGAGATCGAATTGTTGATTATAGTAATATCCCTGATTCAAATAAGATTGTGATTTCACAAATTAGACAACAAAATATATAAAAACCAGGTGAATGAAAATTCTTACCTAATTTGCAAAATGCTCGGGACAATGGATAGCGGGAATCAGGATTGACGATGCTTCACGGTGGCTGGCTCACGGAGGGCGGTCCACAGTGGCGCGGCTATGCTCGCCGAGAGAGCTGCTCACGGTGAGGTGGCTTGGTGTGCACTAGTTCTCAATGCTGTGGGGTGCAGCAAATTGTCGCCCGGAAGTTTGCTGGTCTGGTGCGACACCTGGCCTGGGCGCATTGAGACGCCTGCTAGAAAACTTGGTTGAAGATGGCTGGAATCACGGACATCAAACCACAACGTTAGTGGAGTTGGGGTGCAACGAAGTTGCCAGACTTTCGCCGGAAAATTGTGGAGCATAGCAAGACGTCGTTGGGTTCTCCAGAGTCGTTGATTTCGTCGGTACTGAATCAGAGCAGCGGTCGCTGGCTATCGCTGGCTATCGCTGGAAAACCACCTCTGCATATTTCTTGTCCTTGTTCCTGGTTCTCGTCGGTGCAAGGCTCGGACGCTTGCTGGGGAGAGCTGCGACTTGGTTGGAAGCATGGGAACGAGCATGAACGGGGAGTGCTGTCATGGCTTTGCTTGATCTGCTGTGTTCACCGGAAAACCAGCTAAATAAATCGACCGAGATCCCAGGGCGGACCGGCGATGGCTACATGTGACGGGCTTCAGAGATCGCTAGGTGTGCTAGAGCAGGAATTTGGACTCGGCAAAGAAGAATGCAAGGTGCCGGTGTGGCACAACAGGTCTCGGGACAGCACCACCTTGTCTCGCGGCTGGGGGGCACTGCGAGGCACGGTGGTGCGGCTGGCTGAGCAGGTTCTGGTTGGAGCTTGGCGATGACGTGCTGCCATTCAAAATCACGGCTGTTCAAAATAACTTCGTAACACTCTCTTTTCCTCATTCATTCATAGACACAACTTTGAGAACACATTCAATCGTAGATACAACTACGATAACACGTTCAAGATGAAATTGCAAGAGAGATATTGATTAATTGCTTAACTTGTTTTTCTAAGACTTTGATGTATATTTTAGAGATATATTTGTTCTAAACTTGACAACATTAATAGTTGGGTTGGGGTAAATAATACTTTAAAAGCAATGATCATCATGCATGAAAGCATTAAATATCTATAAGTACTGCTCTATTTTACAATCAAATTTCCCCAACATCATTACACTTTAAGATTTGACACTTACCAAACAACTTTAAGTCGGTCTCCCACTCGACTGTCTCTCAACTACTTTTGACCTGTAGATTAGTTGACCAGTTTTATCATGGTAACCTTTATCGTATATTGGTAACTGATAATGATCAGTGATGAACACAGCTATTGAGAAGGACTCTTATGGCCGAAACGGCCACCGACAAAAGTTGGCATGCCTTGTGCCTCATCGGTAGTCATTCCTCCTCTTAGTCACTGGGTCCGCTCAAACTAGCATCATGCTGATTTAAAAAACTTGATGAATTTTTGGAGCAGACAACTACACATCTCCCTAAATTTATTTTCTAATTTGTTCACATCTGGGCATGGCGGGCATAAAGGTTCGATCTTTCGCCATTTTGCCACCTCTTTCCAATGTTGACTCATCTGGGTCGGCAACGAACAGCCTCTCCGATGCCGTTTCGAAGTCATCCCCGCTAGTGAACGGTTCACAGTCAAAGCCGCTATCACTTCCTTTGTCGCTGCAATTAGTGCTTTACTGGATGTCAATTTGCAGAGGTTGTGGATTGATAAATTTTTAAGCAAAGGAGACCATCATCAGTGATATATTGCGCAAGATTCATGTGTTCTTTTTTTCTATATTGTTATTGTCAGTACTCCAAGTGATGACATTTGATGTAAGGTTATTCTGAATTGGCCTTTCTATGACTAGTGTATTAGTGTGGACTCTACATTTCAACTCAAAGAATGATTATCCTTTGTTCTGAAGTGATTGGCTGTTGTTTATTAGATTAGAAGTTGTGATATCTTTCCTTTGTATGCATAATCGTCGGATGATGCAAAAGAATGCTGCTCGTACTTATCTACGATTACATCAGGCAACTAAAACAATGAATCTTCATTTGCACTTTTTGCATTCTAAAGCTCTAGCTATAGAAACTGCAACTGCATTTCCAACTTGAACGTACCTGGTAAATTTTGGAGATTCAAAGTAAGAGCATAAGCACAGAAATACTTAGATGTGCATATAATTGTGAAGTACATCTTCAGTAAGAATTTATTCTAGTGGAATGTATGCTTACACATCTAATTTCAATTGGATTGGCTACACATCTGTCTAGATTTTCTTGTGAGCATAATAAAAATGCTCGTACCGAATGTACATTGTACCCGAACTCCAGCACTAGAAATCTTATCCTGTCAAGCGCACTCTCCAGATCATTTGTTCAAGATTGTGGATTTTCAATGGAAGTTTAAAATCCATATGAACATTTCTAAGAAGGGATGGGTGTTTGGTGACGGTGAGGGAACACAGATGCCAAGCAAGTTTGCCTGGCCTTAAAGGCAATTTCAAATTTGACAGATTTTCGGGTCGGTAAAGCAGTGCATTCCAGTTGGTGAACCTGGAAAACATTTTCCTTACTAGACACCGGAAAATACTTTCAGGGAATTTTTCAAGTTTAAGTTGGACTCCGAAAAGTATTGTTATTTTCCTAGAAAATGACTTCTAGAAAAGCATTTTCCGAAAATGGTCCATTTTTTGCGAAACGTACGGAACCTTTATAAAGGTGAAGGTTGTTTGTAGCAAAGACATTAGGACCTGCTAGAGTTCCAATACAAATTAGAGAAATGGTACATGGTGGGATAACACTTGCTGGAGTGACTCAAGCAAAAGTTAAGACGAAGGAAGAGATGGCATTTTACCAGGTAACATGTTTATATATATTTTTTTGACTGATTTCTTCGAACTTATTATACATGAGTTTGTGTATTTTTTGAAATATTTCAAGCTTTGAGCCTCACTTGAATTAACATTGCAATCTGTTTCTAAAGTCTCTTCCAATTGGGATGGTTCGAGTGATGGCATAAATTTCCCTAAAAAGCTACTGCTAGAAGGAGTGGAAGCTATTCTAGCTTGCCTTATCTTCAAGATTTTTGACTTGTAAGCCCGATGAAGATATTGATGACCAATTATTTTCTTGGCCTCAAAGCGATAACCCTTTGTGTAAGTCCATGACTAAACTTACATTATGGTCCCTTTTAGAAGACTTGATCAAATTGTATTCGTTGCGAATATTTCCGAAAACCTTTGACATAGGTTAGGTGAGAGATCTCCAATGAGTGAAATAAAACTCCCACATTAATGGATGGGAATAAAATCCTTTTGAGAGCTATTGTGAGAAGACCTTTCTGATTGTGGTACTTCAACTTGGCATATTTGATGGATTCTTCAAAGTTTTCTCAAAATCATTTTATCAAAATTTCTTTCTTAAGGATTTTGATAATTGATAACATTTACTAAAAATGTTTGAATGACACTCTCCATGTCATGATTAGCTTTGTGCATTCTTGAGATCTTCTCAAAAATCAACTTTCCCTAATAAACTGGTTTTGGGTTATCCTTTAAATATAACTTTTCATTAGGTTCTTGGTTATCCTTAAACCATGATTTCCAAATGCTTCTTGGTTATCCTTAAATCATGACTTTTCAATTGATTTTTAGTTATCCTTAAATCATGAATTTTCAAACGGTTCTTGATTATCCTTAAACTATGAATTTTCAATTGGTTCTTGATAATATTTAAACCATGATTTTTCAAATGGTTCTTGGTTATCCTTAAGCCATCTCCTTAGAGTCAAAGTCTGTTTTTATAAGGTGAAACTCTCTTTCCCCAGGGAGTTGAAAATCGTTTTTACACTACAAGACTCACTCGTTTTACATGACAAGACTTTCTTTTTCATCCCCCTCAGAGTTAGAGTTTGTTTTTACACAATGAGACCCCAATTTCTCCCAAAAATTCAAAATTCAATTTCCTTCATTCCATACCATGAGAGAAGAGAGGAGAGAGTGTGCAAATGAGCCAACAATGTAAAGGTGGATGGCAAGCATTCAAGGTATGCTGTTGATCAAATGTCATTTTTCTTACTTTCTTTTAGTTCCTAAGTGGAGTCAATTAAAAATTGCAGGTAACAATTAATCTTTAAGTGAAAGCTCTCTGAACTCCCACTCAAAGAGAGATAATTGTTGATACTTGATTTTTAACTAACACATCAATAAAGGTAAAAACTTGAGGTTAGGATTTTTTATTGCAATGAAACTCTTTTCTCAAGCCAAAAGTGTAATTTTTCATTTTTGCTTCTTTAGCCTATCATATGTAGGTGATTTACTAGTTGTTTTTATTAAAAATCTAAAAAGTCAAATGGCCGATTTTTGAGTTGACTTTTTGATCAACCTTGTGACCAAAAGTTAACCCCGCGAACAAAAGTCAACCCCGGGTTAAAATTTGACTTTTTCAAAAAAAAAAAAAAAGTTTCTAAATAGCTTTAAGTTCATTTTGGCCACAAAGATTTTCTAGAAAAATTAAAGTTTTGATCATAAAATCAACCTTTTAGTGAATAATTGACTTTTCATCAACCTTTTAACAAAAAAAAAAAAAAAAAAATGCAAAAATTCACAAATCACTTCATTTTATCTTCAATTTGACTTTGGCATCGAAATTTTTTTGAAAATCAACTAAGAACCTCATTTTTTGCAATTTTTGATTTTGATTAAAAATTGACCAACAATAAAATTACTTTCATTATGTTCATATTTTACTTAGCTTCTTTTATGACATTTAATCTAGAGGTCGTTGACCAATTTCAAGGTTTGACATGTTGGGATAAAGTTCGTCATTTTCAGCCCTAATCAGAGGTCTGAATTGATTCTTCATGAGTTGCGTACTCATACTTCGAATCAATACATTTTCTTAAATTGAATCCAAATAGGGGTTGGTTTGGAGAAGAACTCTTTGGAAGAAAATATCTTTGTATTCCCTAAATTCTCCGAGAGATTTACACTTCATATTGGATAGAAGATCTAAATTCTTATCATGAATGTGTGAAAGATCACCTATGAAATGTTGGAAAATGGAATATAGAAGAGTATTCACAGTATCTTGGATGGGTTGATCATTTTCATCCACAATTGCATGACTATTATCATCTAAGTATTAAGAATTTGTGATCTTTGCTCATCAGTAATATAGTTATTCCACCATCCTTTCAATTGACTAGTAAAACTGGCTATTAAAAGATAAGCCACTAATTGATCAGTAGTATCGGGTATGGTTTTATAGGTATTAGCAAGCATAACCATTTGGCTTAGAATATTTAAAAGATTTTGTTCAGAGGCTTTGTCTATGTTCCATTCATAGATAGAACTTGAAAATATTTGTATTAAGTATTAACACTTGATTCTTCTAAAGCTATATCAAGGAGGTGTGGCTCTAGAATAATACAATTTTTGTAGATCTTTCCAAGTAATCTTTTGATTTTAGGAATAGATTCGATATCAGATTGATTCAAAACATTGATCTGGTTTGGGGTATCTTTTATGATAAGATTTCATATTTTAGGAGTATCTAAAGTAATGCAGTTAGAAGTAGAAACCAATTTTCCTTTCGAAAGCATTTTACTTTCTTCCAAAGCTTTAGCAAAATCTATGCTAGGGTTTTTTGGTAATTCAAAATTTTTAAATAAAGGAGTTTTCAAAACTTTTGACTGGGTGTTTATATGATGAATAGATGATTTTAACCTATCCAGCTATTTGTCAATCGTATGAAGATGTTGGTTAGAGTAATTATTCTGCTCAACAATCTTTTTGATTCCTATTCCATCAATTTCTTAGGAAGTTTTGAAAGAGGAAGTAATGACCTTGGTGTCTTTATGAGGAATTTTGATTTGACAAAGAAGTGGGTGATTAGATTCTATGATTTGGCCATCATGTAGTTTCCATTTGTAAAATTGATCCAAATTATAAATTTCTTTGTTTTTCAAAAAGGAATCTTCAAGCCAATCAAAGAAGGGTATTTGAATATCATGTTCATACATGTATTCATAATATTCCTCTTTGATCTGTTTTGTTTGGTTTTTGAAATTTAGAAAGAACTAATTTCTAACTTCAATATTTTCAAAAGAATTAAATTCTTGATTTTAAAGGGCTTTGTTGGGAGCAAATTCTTCAGTTAAAACATTGATTTCTAGATCAACCATTTCGGAAGGAGTAGGCTTAGGATAATCTAGACTTTGTTCTTGCTGGTATATCAGTCTAGATATTTGATCTATTATCAATACCACTAACACTTGGTGGGAAGATGAGCACTAGGTTCGGGTTTCATTTTGAACAATAATCGAAGGTAAATTAGGATTTAAATCGACGGATCTTCTGGAAGAGGATGGGTAGAAAGAAGGAATTGTCCTAATATTATAGGACCTTCTTGGAGTATCAAAAGACAATATGGAGAATTGTATAGTAACTCTTCCTTTGGATGTTGGATAATATTGGTAGTGTCCCAATTGCGAATAATTTATTGGGGGACATGGTTTTCCAACTCCCATTATTCCGGAAGGGTGACTTGGCTTCATTGATTATTCTAGGAATGATAGTATTGGCTCTAGAAATGTCAGTTTGCAAAAGAAGTGTTTATCTTTTAGGATTAATTTTAAAAGTTTTATTGCCAAAGACAAAGTTCGTTACTTTGTAATAAACTCTATAGATAATAGTAAGAGGAATTGATCCTTTTGCTATACAATAGTTGTGATTTTTTATTTATAAAGTAAGGGGTTTAAAAATGTTTTTATCTTTAAGGGAAACTATAAGATCGGGGTGACTATCAAAATTGATTGGATCGTTGCAGAGACTAGTCTCTACAGTCCCAAAGATGAAGTCATCATATTTTAAAATTCCATTTTTGAGCATGTTTCTTTATAGAATTTTTATTCAAAAGTTGTATGGAAGAGAGAGAATTTGAAAGGGGAACATCTTGTTCTTCGGTAGCTATAACAGTCATTTTTCCCAAAAATCTTCCAATTAGAATGCTCATAAATTTGATTAAATTTTACTTTAGGGATGATCCAATTTTCTATAGATTTATTAAATTCTTCTATGCTAATATTTTCTCTATTTATAGGACCTTGATCTAAGAACATTTGTGATATAGAACTAAAAGAAGACATGGATTTTTCAATAAGTTCATTTGCATGAGACTACTTTTTCTCCCTATGGTTTGATAACTGATATTGACCAACGGTCTCACTATCCAACTTGGGTTTTACTATTGGGATCACAACAGACACGTAAAGAACCTAGGAAGAATTCCACAAAGGTAAATCGCCTCAAGTGTCAAAATGAAACTTATAAAGAGTCATTTTGATGAAAATTGAGTGAATTTAGTCATACAGGGGTGGAAATAGCATCGACCTAAATATTTAATCATATTACACTAATGCTTCATCCTCCATAATACTTTCGATATATGAAAATGCTGGTGCAATGGAAGAAATGGCAACATTATACAAAACTTTGTACCTTTTCGCTTTTGGCTAAGCAAATTAGGGATGTGGGTGATACCGAGCGAACCTAAACAAGGATTCCGGACAAAGCCAACTAGGACAGGTGTGAACTAAAGACTTGATGAGATCAAAGCATATCGGCCTTGAACTTTTTGTTGTCGAAATCTAATCTTTCCCGAGTTTTGACCAAGTTTTAACCAAAAGTGTACCTCATCCAAATTTGGATAGAGGGAGTACAGCGGTCATGCTCCGCGAGATATATCTAGTAACACCAAATCTCACTGGATCGGACAGTAGGCTCATGGGATATCCCAACTTCTTAACCGGGACCTTCCCATGTCATGGGAGCTGGGAAAATCACGATTTTTGCAGATCAGGCGATGAGATCACGTGGACATGGCCGTAAACTTTTGGACATCTTGAGGATTGCTTTGACAGGAGTTTCCTCGAGGGAAATGTCATGACATTTACTGCAATTCCTTGTTAGGACTCATTCTTAAAAGTTCGTAATCTTGACAGCTTGTCGGAAATTTGGCTGCACCTTTGAAAATTTTTGATCGCGAGCTTTCCAGGGACGCAAGAATGATGAGGCTTCTTTGGTCCGGGGCTGTGTTTCCCCTCCCTGGTGTATTTTTTGGGTCCACTTCACATCGTTTCTCTTCTTGGTTGCAACATTCCCCTAATGATGTGCATTATTTCCCCCGTAGGGCGAGGGTTGCCTATAAACAGGCTTTGGATTTCTCATTCACGCATGGTAAGTTTAATCGAAATTCTCTCTTGTGACGTAAGTAAGTTAGATAACTTATTACTGATTGAATTATTTCAGTAATTTATGCTTGGACGAACAATAACTTGGCCAATCCATTCATTAAAGAATTCTAGAGAGGTTTAAGTCCATTGACACCTAAATTTTGGGGCCTTATTTTGTAATTCATTACATAGAAATTTAGGGATCGATCTTGGCCCCTAGCACGAATATTAAATTAAAATTGCATATAGATATCATGAGCATTTGCATTAATAGTTACACTTGTATTGGACTGGTGGTGAATAGACTTTGATGAACGGTTCTAAGCTTAATTGAGTTGAGTGGTGATGAAAATTTGACCCAGCCCATTAACCCTCGTGGCCGAAATTCATTAGGATGTTTGCCGATTGGGAGATTGAAGAAAGGAAATCAATTGTGCAAGATTTGAACAAGATTGTTCCGAACAATTTATACGTCAATGGTCAATAATCTTGAGTACGTCGAAGGCATATATTGAAACATTAAAAGAAGATTGGATATGGGCAGGATTCGGTCCATCAAGAAAATATTTGCTCGAAGTTAAGGAAAATTGATTTGAAGCAATCGGCACAATCCTCATTATATTTGTGCATAATCGGCTATTGGAAGAAAAAAATATAAAAAAAAAGAGCGGCGAATATGCGGCCACCGATTGCATATGAAGAGCCCATCCATGTGCGGTTGATCATTAAAAGATTCAGACCGAATCTGGCCTCAAGAGAAAATAACGTGATTTGTGGGTTCGCCATCATCCGCCATATCCTTTCCTTCCACATGTTGACTCGTACATCCTCATAATACAGAGATTCCTTTGGGTGAAGATCAATCAAGAAAGGAAAAGAATCAACGGAGAAAGAAATCTTCGGAAAACAATTGAAAATTCTCAACTATGTAAAGGCTCCGAAAGGAGACGGCCAGGCCGTCGAATTTCCAGAGCGCCCAACAAAATTTTGAACCAAGTCAAAGTGAATTTAGCTGCCACCATCGTGCTCCTGTTATGTTCAAAGTGCTAGAATTCTGTCAACAGAATTCGTTTGATCCAATATGAATTATTTGCAGGTTTGTTTGGGTATTGCTGGAAGTGCAACAGATTCCCCCTTGCAACACCCCCCGCCACGGTTTCTCCCGGCTTGCCACCGAGAGCAGTCCCCCACTGAGCTGCTTTCCTTGGCCAAGACACTGCCGGGCTAAGCCCCATCACCGTGAGCACCACCTGGTCGAGCCATTGTTGAGAAAAGTCATAGTTTTGATGTTAACAAATCATTTTATGCAAGAAGTCATACATTTCTGAGGAAAGAAAAGCCATAGGATGGTGTATGCTTTTAAGTTTGCTTGTGGCGGAAGAAAAGGTATAAGGTGTCTTTGAGTCTATCCGTACCAGACGGAAGATCCGAATAGACGCAGCCTTTGAGTACGACCTTACCAGATGGAGAACTTAAGCAGACTCAGAACATTAGTCTATTAGACTCAGAATGAGACTACAGGACCAGATCACCAACAGTCAAAATTTCACTTACTTTATTTATATTGATTCCGTTGTATCAAACTGATTGGCAGGATCAATTAACGGACAACTTCCAAAGAAGAATGTAATACTTATGGAAGTCCGGATTCTGATTGTATAGGCGAAAGGAATTGAAAGGGATTCAATCTACCTTCAAATGGTCAAAAAGACTTACCTTATAAAGTCTGTCCAAGAAAAGGAAGACTAAATTCTCATGGAAAGAGCCAACAGTCGAGTATGGCTTAGAGAGTATATAAGGAGAAGATGAGACCTAGGAGAAAGATAGGATTAACATATTCCAAAGCTCGATTATATTCTTTATTAGTTGTCTAAAGTGTGAAATTGAGTGATCCTAGTGCATTACCAAGAAAAGTGACATTGTGAGATATATCATCACCAAGTGTTAACACTCAAGATTGTGTAATTACCTTTGATCACATAATGAAATCCAACCTATTGGCTGATCACTTAGAGAGTAGATGTAGGCTTGTCTAAAGTCGAACCGCTATAACTGTGTTTGCAATTTTCTCTACTCTCTTTATTTAAATTCTGTTTGTAGATTGCACAAGATTGATATTGCTTGCGTATAAAGTTCTTCTATACCTATTCACCCCCTCTAGGTATTAATAGTAGTTACATCAATTGATATTAGAACCTCGTGCTCAGTGTTTTGAAGTGTTTATTACTTCAGAGTTAAAGATCCTCTATGGCTAGTATTCTTGCACTAGGTTTGATTGAAGGACATAGTAACACTCAACCACCATACTTTGATGGTAAATAGTACAATATATGGAAGAACAAGATGAAAGCCTTCCTCAGATCAAAGGATCCACTAGAATGTGATGTAGTTGAAAGAGGAGTTGATCCCAATGCTGAAGTTGAAAAAACCACAAAGAAAGATGATGGGAAAGCAACAGAAACATCAACTAACATCTCATCAGAAGAATTGGTAAAGAGACAAACTCTAGACGCTAAGGCTATCTACTCCCTTTACTGTGCTCTATCTCCTAATGAATATAATTGAATATCTTCTTGTTACATAGCGAAGGAAGTATGGGATAGACTGCACGTCACCTACGAAGGGACTGATCGTGTTAAAGAGACCAAAGTAAATATTTTACTTGGTCAATATGAATCCTTCAAGATGAAATAGGGGGAGTCCATAGGAGATATGTTTAGCCGATTTACAGAAATCATAAATGGACTTGCATATCAAGGACAACCTTTTTCAGGACCAATGAAATTCAACAAGCTTTTAAGAGGATTGTCAAAAGAGTGGAATAATGTAAAGACCTCCATAAGAGAAACTCTGTGAATCTCACATCTGACAGTTGATGAGCTTACTGGTACCCTGCAATCCTATGAAGTAGAACAAATGAATGAGGAAGTGAAATCCAGAGGTAAGAAATCCATTGCTCTCAAGTCTACTATCGATTATGATGATACAGATTCTGAGGACGAGTTGGACGATGAAGAACTTGCACTACTAATTAGAAAGGTAAAGAAGTTAAACAAGAAAGGCAAAAAGTTCAACAGCAAGAAGCAAAATAGACAGTTTGGACAACGAAGGATGTAGGATAAGGAAGAATATGTTAAAGATGTTGTTTGTTTCGAATGCAAAAAGAAGGGTTACATAAAATATAATTGTCCCAAGCTCAAGAAGAACAAAGGGAAATATGAAAAATACAAGAAGGCTTTGAAAGCTGAAACATGTATTGACATTGAGGTTGAAAACAGTGAAGACGAATATGGCAAAATCTGTCTAATGGCACATTCAGACTTAGACTCTGGAGCAGACTCATAATCAAACTCAAACTCAGACAAAGAGATTGAGGTAAGTCATTCTGATATTCCTACAGAAGTTTCAGATTATATAAATGAGCTGTGTTTTAATTTAAAATCCACTCTAAAAAGGATCTTCGGTTTAAAAAAGAAAAATCACAAGTTGAGTCAATAGAATTATTCTTTGAAAGAAAAATTTGATGATTTCAAAAAGGAATTTTCAGAAATAAAGGAAAATCGAGATTTTTTACTAAATAAGAATGAATCTCTCAAAAGGAATTTTTGGAGACTAAGGAAAATCGAGAGTCTTTGCAAAATGAGAATGAATTTCTCAAAAATGAAATTTTGAATATTACTACAAAGTTTTTAAATGATCAAAAACTCTACAACATATACTTTCCATCCAGATTCCTTACTACAATAAGTCAAGCCTTGGGTATTATAAGGTAAGTGACTCTTTAATTGATTTTCCTAAGGTCAAGGAGAGAATTAAACAGAGACCTCCTTGACAAGCCTACAAAAATCATTTCAAAAAGAATTTTGTAAAACTTGTTGGTCGAGACAATCTCAAATGTTCTAACTGTAGAGAAAGAGAACATTTTGAAAACAAATGTCCTAAAGTCTAGAGACCTGTTTAGAAGAAATGGATAGACAAAGCATATACTTCTAACTCCAATGGACCCAAGAAAATCTGGATACCAAAGAAAAAATGAGTATGCATGTTGATTGCAGGTAAGTTTTAGAAGCAAGAAGAAATGGTACTTGGACAGTGGATGCTCAAGACACATGATTGGAGATTCAAGAATGTCCGTTGGCTTAAAAAAAGTTAAAGGAGGAATAGTTTCTTTTGGAGGAAACACCAAGGGAAACATTATTGGATTAGAAATGGTTAAGATTGTGAGTCTAATCATCAACAATGTTTCTCTGGTTAAGGGATTGAACTACAATCTTCTAAGCATTAGCTAGTTATGTGATGCTGGTTTCAAAATTGATTTCAAAGAGAACTTATGTTCTGGAATCAGTAATGACTCTTTCAATCATTCACTAGACAAAGGCATGGAAACATTTATCTCTTGGATATAAATGAAGATACTGCCAAATGTCTTATTTCAGTTAAAGATGAAGCAAATCTTTGGCATTGAAAACTAGGACACGTTAGTATGAAACAAATTTCAAAATTACTCACCAAAAACCTTGTTCGTGGACTGCCCTCATTAAGTTATAAAAAGATAGAACTGTGCTCCACATGCACTCTGGGAAAACAGGTAAGAAGTTCTTTTAAATCTGTGAAGCAAGTTTCTACTTATCGTGTATTGCAGTTTCTTCATATGGACCTTTTTGGACCAACTAGAACTCAAAGCATTGGAGGTAAGAAATACTATTTTGTAATCGTAGATGATTATTTTCGGTTTACATGGGTATTCTTTCTTGCTAATAAAGGAGAAACTTTTTCTTATTTCTCAATATTTGCAAAAAGAGTTCAAAATGAGAAATGTTACTCTATCTCTAACATTAAAACTGATCATGGTGGAGAATTTGAAAATCAGGACTTTGCAGATTTTTGTGACAAAAATGGTATTCATCATATGTTTTCCTCTCCTTACACTCCAGAACATGTTTTCCTCTCCTTACACTCCAGAACAAAATGGAGTTGTAAAAAGGAAGAATAGGTCATTGCAAGAAATGGCCAGAACTCTGCTTATTGAAAGCAAAGTGGCAACTCGTTTTTAGACAAAAGCAGTTTCTACTTCATGCCATATCATTAACAGTCTTTCTAAGACCAATTCTTGAGAAAACTCCCTATGAAATTTTCAAAGGAAGAAAACAAATTGTTTCTTATTTTCGTGTTTTTGGTTGTCAATGCTTTATTCTTAAAAATGCTAACAATCATCCAAGCAAGTTTGAGGAAATGTCAGATGAAGGTATTTTTCTAGGATATTTAACCACAAGCAAAGCATACAGAGTGTTTAACAAAAGCATTCAAACTGTGGAAGAATCCATGAATGTGAAGTTTTTGGAGCAAGATGATATTATTTTTGGATCCTCTAATGAATGTTTGTGCAAGAATTTTTCAAAATCTATGCAGGAGGAATTTGAGATGAGCAGATGGGAGAACTTACATTCTTTCTAGGACTTTAAGTCAAACAATCCAAACATGGCACCTTCATCTATCAAGAAAAATATGCCAAAGACTTGATCAAGAAGTTTGGAATGGAGAATTACAAGAAGACTGAAAATCCAATGTCAACCTCCATCAAACTAGATCAGGATGAAATGGGGAAGAAAGTTGACCAAAAGACCTACAGAAGCATGATTGGTTCTCTTCTTTATCTCACTACATCTAGACCGGATATTCTATATCATGTGTGTTTATGTGCTCGATTTCAAGTGGACCCTAGAGAATCGCATCTCTCTGCAGTTAAGCGCATAATAAAGTACATTGCTACTTATCCACAGTTGGGTCTATGGTATCCCAATGGAACATACTTTACCCTTCTTAGATACTCAGATGCTGACCTAGCAGGGTGTAAAGTGGGCAGGAAGAGCACATCTGAAACATGCCAACTACTATGATAGATGCTAGTTTCATGGTTTTCTAAAAAGTAGAACACTGTGGCTCTATCAACAGCAGAAGCAGAATACGTTGCTCTTAGAAATTGTTGCTCACAGATTCTATGGATGAGACAGCAACTAAGGAACTATGAAAGGAAGAGACTTGCACTGAGATAAGATGCGACAATACAAATATTATAAATCTCACCAAAAACCTGATCTTACATTCAAGGGCAAAGCACATTGAAATCAAGATCACTTTATTAGAGATCATGTGTAGAATGGTGATATATTTGTACAATTTATTGATTCAAAGAATCAACTAGCAAATATCTTCACAAAACCACTAGACAAAGGTACATTTGATTATATTTGTAGTAGATTAAATATCATTAACCCTTTTACATAAAGTCTGTGAAGACAGGGCATTCTCTAGGAAAAACATTTGTCTGACGGAAGCAATCTTCTGGATGGACCAATCTTCTGGGACGCACTCAAAAATGACTTATTGGTATTTTTGGAAATTTTAAATATTGGTGTGTAAATTATGCTCTTATATGATTGGACATGGTAAATTGATATTAGTAGATATTTGACTTGCATAATTTTTGATGCATGTCCATTTTGTTTGCATCTATTTTTATCAAGTTTAATATTTTTTAATAACTACCATTTTCTGTTATTTTTCAAAAAGTTGTGTCCTTTCATTTGTCTCTCTTTAGAAGGGTTTATAAACCCCAAGAAATCAAGTCATTCTCGAATCTCTTCAGAAACCGCCTTTAGAAACCCCCTTCATAAACCTAAAGAACCAATCTTTTTTCACAAAACCAACCCAAATCCTCTCCAAACATGGCCTCGAGATCCTCCATGTCTAGATCAAGATTTGTGTCTCCATCTCCTCAAAGACAATCAAATAGGATTGCTGGCAGAGGACCAAGGAGTATGGAAGGAGGGCATACGCATTTCGATTTGACGCAGACTTCTGAAGAATCCCTAAGGCATTCTCCTACTGCATCGGTTCAAAGGAACGCGGATGAAAATGTGGAATTTCCAAGAAATCCCCTAACTAAATCTGTGTGGAGGAATGTCTCTAGAAGAGGGACGTCTAGATTAACTCTACCTAAACCTGATAACCCTCATGCAGTCATGAGAATGTATGAATGTTTAGCATAGAGAAACGCTATTGAGAGTGTCAAACTCTATTACTTGAGACAAATAGGATATGCAAATGAGTTGCATCTAGTTCAGGTTGTCCAACTTGTAGAACAACAGTCTACACAAAGAGAACATGCTAGTGAAGCTAGTAGGAGTGCAGATAGTCTTTGGGGAGAAAATGAAGATGATGAACGAGTTTATAGAAACTTTGAAGTTAAAATGGGGGTTGCTGCAATAGCTTGGAACACAACAGGAAAATTTTTCCGTTCTAAAGAGCATAAGGTGTATTATAACACACTGCTTGATTGAGGAGTAATGAACCATATGATTGTGGATTTTGACTTTTTGGATGCGGCTGATATAAATCTGAGAGGTTGTTTTGAAAGATTGCAGATGGATCGATTCTGCATTGATTCTGCTGTTGTTTATCTAGAACTAACAGCCTACTTCTACTCCAATTTGTTTTTCTTATCTCCGAACAAAATGTAGTTTAGTGTGAATGACAGATTCTATGAAGTTAATGCAGACATCTTAGCTGATAACATGAAAGTTGAGAGAGGTAATTTCAAGCCAATTGAAGTTACTTATGAGACTATTTGTAAACATCTTACAAACTCTCTTAGGGCTAATATCACTTATCCTTTTATGACCTCAGCAAGAACAATTCTGCACAAGATCATCATTAACTGCATTAGTCCTAAGGCATCATCAAAAACTGATGTGGCCAGATTTGAAGCAAAACTAATGTGGGCAATTTGAAATGGAGTTCTATTTTCACTCTCTCATACTATTCTCCTGCACATGTATATAACGGTTTTGAAGGATAAAGGACAATTGCCCTATGGAGCTTTGGTGACCAGAATCTTTGAACATTTCAAGATCGATTTGCCCAAGAGATTTTGCACTAAAGTGCTTCCAACTATGGCCATTGATCTCAAGATGATCACCAAAATAAGGCTGAAGGATGTTGTAGAAACTTGGAGAAGAAAGGAGAAGGAACTGGCTAAGGCATCAACCACTGTAAAGAGAAAAATGAAAGGAAGTGGCTTATGTAGAACCAAGTTCTAAAAGAAGAAGACAACTGTTGCTACATGATGAAGCTGATGAGGAGGAGACCATTTCTAAAATTCTAGTGAAAATGAGTCATATTGCATGCAGCATGACAGAACTAGAAGCAGAATTGCCTCCACAAATAGCAACAGAAGAGAACCTTCCTAGTGTAGAACCTGAACCTACTGAACATGAGGAAATGTCTGAATTAGAGGAAGAAGAAGAGTTTAATGAAGAAGATCAGAAGAAGAAGAAGAAAGAGAGGAAGAAAGAAATGGAACAGATGAGCGTCCTATTCCTAAGGCTGAGAATGATAACAGGGCAGAGGACATACATCAACAGGGGTAACATGATCAGACTGAAGCATTGATTCAGGGGGAGCATTTGTCTCACAGTGTTAAAACACAAACTCCTGCAACTCCATCTGATCGTTCTAATTCTTAGAAGATACTAGATATGCTTATGCAAATAAGAGATCATTAGGTTGCTATGGAAACCTCCTTCAACAAAAGGTTGGAGACTTTAGAGAAGAACACTTGGCAACATTTGGCACGAATGGAAGATTCCATTCATCAATGTCTCACTAGAGTTGAAGAGTTTGCCACGGATATGGAGGATTTCACCCTAGTTCGAACACTTAAAAAACCATCTTCCAAATCTTCCTAATCATATAGCCTTCTGGTCTATTTTGTTTGACTTCTTTGTTTGTCGGATCTTTGTTAGACTTTGCTTACTTTTTCAGGATTTTGACTTTTTGACTGTAACAAAAAGGGGAGAGTTATTGCAGATACATATTGGTTGATCTGTTACTGTTTTGGCTGGTTGATTATGCAGGAATATTGTGTTGTTTTTGAACATGGGTGCAGGTATTATGTGCATGAATGGTTTGATACTTTGATCATTATTTGATGTTATTTGACTAGTTTGATACTTTGTGATTTGAGCATCATTATACTGGTCATTTATTACTATGTTATGCAAAGTATGCTCTATCTAACCATGTTTTGTAGGAACAACAAGTCATCCGCATAAAAAGTTTTGTCACCATAAAAAAGGGGGAGATTGTTGAGAAAATTCCTAATTTTGATGTTAACAAATCATTTTATACAAGAAGTCATACATTTATGAGGAAAGAAAAGCCATAGGATGGTATATGCTTTTAAGTTTGCTTGTGGCGGAAGAAAAAACATAAGGTGTCTCTAAGTCTGTTTGTACCAGATGGAAGACCCGAATAGACCAGCCTTTAAGTTTGACCTTACTAGACGGAGAATTTAAGCAGACTCAAAACATTAGTCTATTAGACTTAGAATGAGACTATAGGACCAGATCACCAATGGTCAATAATTTCACTTACTTTATTTATATTGATTCTGTTATATCAAACTGATTGGCAAGATCAATTAACGAACAACTTCCAAAGAAGAATGTAATACTTATGGAAGCCCATATTCTGATTGTATGGGCGAACAGAATCCAAGGGGATCCACATTCAAATGGTTAAAAGGACTTACCTTATAAAGTCTATCCAAGAAAGGGAAGACTAAACTCTCATGGAAAGAGCCAACGGTCGAGTGTGGTTTGGAGAGTATATAAGGAGAAGATGAGACCTAGGAGAAAGATAGGATTAACATATTCCAAAGCTTGATTATGTTTTTCATTAGTTGTCTAAATTGCGAAATTGAGTGATCATAGTGCATTACTAAGAAGAGTGACTTTGTGAGATATATCATCATCAAGTGCTAACACTCAAAAGTGTGTAAATTACCTTTGATCACATAGTGAAATTCAGCCTATTGGCTGATCGCTTAGAGAGTGGATATAGGTTTGTCTAAAGCCAAACCACTATAACTGTGTTTGCAATATTCTCTACTCTCTCTATTTAATTTATGTTTGTAGATTGCACAAGATTGATATTGCTTGCGCATAAAGTTCTTCTACACCTATTCACCCTCCTCTAGGTGTTAATACTAGTTACATCAACCACTACTAGCTACTGCCACAAGCAAAGTTGTAATCTACCGATTTGTCGGTCCATGATTCTAGTGCTCCGTTGCCCGCCCGAGTTTGGAGAAGTTATTCGAGTGATATCGCAAATTAGGTGAAAATTTTCATCAACTCGATTTTTATATTTTTTTTTGCCTAATTTGTGAAATCGCAATCTTGTTTGAATTGTATTCACAAAATTCTCAAGTAGCTTTTTTTAAACTAGGAATAATTTTTTAATTTTGTAACGTGCAATGGTTGTCAATTCGATCTTATGGTCAAGATACGATTTGCGATTGCACGATAAATTAGCTAATCTAATCTCATGCACGGGATATGATTCGTAAAGAATTAAATAGATATTGATAATATCTTGTGTGATTTGATGCCGTACTTGACATGGGTTCGATTTTTTCTATCTTTATTTGATTTGAATTGATTTTGTTTAAAAGAAAAAAACTAAAAGATTATTTACAATTAAAAAAATAAACAATAAAAAACCTAAAAAAAGAGTGAAATTATGTGTTAATCATATTTAGGTCATAAAGCATGATTTTCATTAAACAATAAAAAACCTAAAAAAAATGAATGAAATTACATGTTAATCATATTTAGGATGTTGATGTGATTTTTTTAATAACATTGTAGATGCTTGGTAAGTATATCCTCCCAATACTTGCAATTTAACACTTAATAAAGTGAAGCGGTAAATAAATTGAAAGCATGGGAAAATATACTCGCCAAACATCTCTAATTTTAGTTAGAAAATCCCATTAACGTCTTAAATATGATTAAACACGTCATTTCACTCAAATATTTTTCTAGGTTTTCTATTATTTAATAAAAATCATGCTTTATGCAATGCATGCTACTAATTTAATGTGACATGCAACATGACATAACCTACATGTGATATTTTTTGTAGATTTTTTTATTTAAATTTGAAATTAATTAAATTCCCAATCTAGACATGCAATCCATCCTAAAAATAACCTACTTTAATTGTATCTAATCTTTCTTTGGGATTTTTTTAAAAAAGCAAAATCAATTCAAATCAAATAAAGATAAGAAGAAATCAAATCCACATCAAACTTGACATCAAATCACATGAGATATTATCGATATCCATTTAATTTTAAAAATTAATTGACAAATCAATCTCATGCATAAGATCAAATTGGTCAATTTCTTGTGCAATTGCGAATCATATCTTGGGCATGAAATCGGATTGTTGATTATAGTATGTTACGAAATTAGGAAATAATTCATAATTTAAAGGTTACTCAGGGAATTTCATGAATATGATAATATCCTTGGTTCAAACAAGATTGCGATTTCACAAATTAGACAACAAAATATATAAAAATCAGGTGAATGAAAATTCTTACCTAATTTGCGATATCGCTTGGGACGATGGATAGCGGGAATCAGGATGGACGATGCTTCATGGTGGCCGGCTTGCGAAGGGCCGTTCACATTGGCACGGTTATGCTTGGCGAGAGAGCTGATCGGTGAGGTGGCTCGGTTTGCACTAGTTCTCAATGCTGTGGGGTACAACAAATTGTCGCCTGGAGGTGGGTGTGGGTGTGTTGTTCTGGTGCGACACCTGGCCTGGGCGCATTGAGACACCTGCAAGAAAAGTTGGTTGAAGATGGTTGGAATCACGATGATGGAAATGGGTTCTGGAAAAAATGAATATTGAACTAATTGAATATCAATCAACAAAATATGCGAAAACGGCCCAAAGACACATATAGCATCGATCGGAAGGTATATCACTTAGATTGACATATCTTATTTGCCACGGATTAAGTGCTTCCTTTGTAATGACGAGAGTTCTTAATTTGAAGGGAATTATGTACTTTTGAGAGTTTTTCCCTTTTGTTTTTGTTTTGTACAGGAGATATCTAAACGTGAGAGTGAAAAACTGTTAACTTCCCAAAACTTTTATATTCTTTTTATAGTTTTTCATCCACAAAAATAACTATCTTAGTAGTTTACTTCTCTCATGGGCCCTTTCAAATGTGTTGGGTTTAGCCCAACACGGGCGGCCCATTATTAATGAAAAATCCATCATCTCCCACTCGCACATGGTGGGCTAAACATAACTCTTTCCTTTTGCAAAGTTCATACAATCAAATAATTCGTGCGATTAGCATATTTCAAGAGCTCATTACCATACATCTGTTGGAAATATATAGTAGCTCAAATTGGGCATTGTAGCAATGGTCACTATAGCAGTAGGGTATTGTAGTAGGGTATTGTAGCAATGGTCACTATAGCAGTACCGTAGCAATACCATACTATTCATCAAAAGTTGTGGAACTTGTAATAATAATGGCTTTGTTTATTTGTCTTGTTCAGGGTTAGGACCCTATTTGTGTTGTAATCCTAATGTCCTAGGATCCTGTATAGTTTGTTTGCTTGTTCTCCGACTTGCTTATAAAAGGCCAGAGTTTGTATTGTGTAAGGGCAGAGTCCCTTGAAGTAAAAGTGTGTGCTTTTATCTCTTGCAATGTCTTTCTAAACACTTCCTCTTCTTTAGCCTGGAGGATCCTCTAAGAAATGCAGCTTGACTAGTTAGGAATGCTATCATCTTGGCATCTCTGAGTGTCGCTATGCTATGAACTAAATCTTTGCGTAACGTGCAGCTGAAAGGCAATCTTTGAAGGGCTTGAACAGAGGTTCGCCTATGTGGGATAGCATACCTATTGCAACTTGACTTGGTTTTTCTTGGTTCTAAGCATAGGTTTCCATCATTGGTATCTTCAAATAATTTATAATCGATAATAATTTATGTTTAAATAATTTTATGGATGATGAAAATATTTTTCACTTATTCATTTTTATAATAATATAGGAGATCATTTTAAGAAAAAATATTTCTTAAATATTTTATTTCCATGAAATAAACCCATTGCTAGATATCGGGAAATTCTCCATCCGACATGTTTGGGTTTTTCTTTTTCTTTTTTCTTTTTCTATAATTAAAATCATTAAGTTATTCTCTCTTCATTTAGATAACACGGTCAGTAGATGACAGTGTGCAAAGGAGATAGGAATGTGTCGGTCCCGCCTCCCCTTGCTTCCCTCACCTAATCAACTTTCTGTCTTTTCTGGATCTGAGTAAGTCCTTAAAAAGCTCAAGAGAAAAAAAATAGATGGAAGATCAACCATGGGGTGGGAGACCCCCCCCCGGGCAATGTCATCCCCCATATTCCTTGTCAGTCGGGAAGAAAAAATTGACTGGAAATTAGGGTGCATTTCGGTGGTAAAGGTAGCACTACATAGGATTTCGGTTTTAGTTACCGCTGGGTAGAAAATGTATAATAGCCTCTTGCACCTGGAATGAAAAGGGATAGGTGAAATGCCCAATATTTTTTATTTATAAATTTTTGTATGTAATATGAGAGATCATTTTAAGAAAAATATTTCTTAAATCTTTTATTTCGGTGAAACAAACCCATAGCTAGATATCGGGAAATTCTCCGTCCGACATGTTTGGGTTTTTCTTTCTTTTTCCTATAATTAAAATCAAAAGGTTATTCTCTCTTTATTCAGATGACACGATCGGCAGATGACGGTGCGCGGAAGAGATAGGAATGCGTCGGTCCCGCCTCTCCTTGCTTCCCTCACCTAATCAACTTTCTGTCCTTTCGGCTGGAATTGTTAAAAGGACTCTCCATTTGCACACTCAAAAATGCTATCCTTTCCTGAAAAATCACTAACTCAGAAGAAGAAAATTCATTAATTCAACCGTCTAGAAAAATAAATTAACGGGAAAGTATTTTCATAATTGATAAAGTATTTTTTCAAATTTTGCACAGGTGATACATGTTCCTTCTATTTGCCATAACTTTCATATTTCATATGGTATTCAGTAGAATATCATAATTTTTTTCAACCAATTGAATGTCATGACTTCTAAAAAAGAGTCAATTTGAATGTCATAACTTTTCATCAATTATTTGAGCATCATGACTTTTAAAAAGTTCACCCAAGTGCCAAAATGTAATGTGGCATAACATTTGTGAAGAATGTTTATAAAAAATTATGACTCTTAAGTGATATTGAAAAATAATATGGCACTTAAGTGATATAAGAAAAAGTCATGGCGCTCAAATGAGCGCCGTACATAAGTTAAATCATCTCATATGATTGGAAAAAAAATTTGTGGTACTCAAGTGAGTGTCGGCACTTGTAATGTCCTCTTTTCCCTTTTTTGTATTCTAGATTTCTTATATCTGCGACTGCGTGTGTACGAAAGCAAATGGATGAATTATAAGAACCTAAAACTGGGGTGCATGACTATGGTGCAGTTGCGTCCCATTAATGTTTCCAGCCCAACAAATTCCTATCAACACACCTTGCATCTCCCTGCTGTGCATGATGGCGACGGTTTCACTCGCGTCAGAAAGGTGAAATTCAACCTCAACCGTGCTCTTTTCCGTGACCCCAACGCCTTAAATGTCGCCTCCATCCTTTCTTCTTCCTCCGCTCAGTTCATATATCCGTGCCATCTACCCAAGTCCAGCACGAGCATTGCAGTATAGCACAGTCTCGAGATTGATCACAAGGGTCGCGAAGACACCCATGGAGGTCAAATCTGCTGTCGCAGCCGTCTTCTTCCTCCTCCTCCTCCTCTCTTCGCCTCACTTTTCCACAGGTCTCTCTCTCTCTCTCTCTCTCTCTCTCTCTCTCTCTCTCTCTCAAACATCACAACATTTGCATGCACATGGTGATCGGTAAAGGCCGGAAAACATGGTTTATAAATATAGTAATTTACATCGAGAGCGGGCCATATTCTCGTGTGCAAGTTTCATTATTCTTCAAGTATTTGGTAAATCTCAACGAAGTTCACCTGTTAAGTTTTTGGGGTGGCCATGATGAAGTTTGCTGGATATAACCAGTTACGAAGTTCACCTCCATCTTATAGTTCTTAGATCTGGACCCGCTTGATTAGCTAATATGGACTTACCTGTCTATACTTTGTGGAATACTCGTCTTTATAGATGATAATATCCAACCGAGACTTTGCAATTGATTTAGTGACAGTCCTCATCAAGAATGATATGGTTAAATTTTGTTGTGTCGCCATAGGGAATTTGAATGGATCGAACGACTCGGGGTGTATGACATCGACTATAGAGGTCCCGAGACTCACTCTTCTTCGATCCCTCCGCCCACTCATTCTCGCCGGAGGCCATGGATCCACCAGAGAAGCACCAAGCCACCACCCAAAGTCAAGAACTCAAAGAGCGCCGATACAAATGGACGTGTAAGTCCACCTACGTCTGATTACCAATTTCTAATCACGATTTTCTGCATTTCATGTAGAAGTCATTCTGTTAAACGAGGAATTGCAGCAATTTGAATGCCATCAAAAAAATTTGGGATTCTGGGTGCTCTTAGTTTTGTTCGATGTAGCTCCTTCAACCAGAAATTATCTTTCGATCTGGACAATTTTGCGCTGCGAGTTAAACTGATCTTGGGAGCATTCACTTCTTCCTGATACCATAACTCAAGATCTACCGTGCAAAATAATGCTACAGTAACAAAGACTATTTTTTTTGTCGATTAACAAAGACTATTTTACAAAGCGTATTTATTAAGACATATGTCAAATTATTATCATCCTTCAATATGTTCGTTTATTTAAAGAGCATGTATAGCCCAACACATCACTTCATATTCAAATCCGTAAACCGAACCTAATAAGTCCAGAGGAAACTCTTGTTCCTTTTGGCTCTTCCAAAGGACTTTTTCTTTTTGGCCATGTCCTCTAAGGGATGTTAACAAGTATCTCAAAATTGCCCGTTTATCTCACATCAATAGATGAATTTCAACTTCTACTTATTACTTTCCTCCAGATGAAATAGACAAAGTTCGAATATACATTTGCAAAGAATACTCTAAAAATTGTCATTTTCTTTATAAAATCATGTCGAACAAAATATTTTGATCATGATGCCCGTCAACAACTCTCTTTTTTTTTCTTGAGTAGCATGAGGGCTGTGGTGAAGGTACCAAAGAAATTAGGAAAAGTACAGA
The DNA here is from genome assembly GCA_014182735.1 of Corymbia maculata. Lineage (NCBI taxonomy): Eukaryota > Viridiplantae > Streptophyta > Magnoliopsida > Myrtales > Myrtaceae > Corymbia > Corymbia maculata. Next base: position 2,760,604 of record CM024688.1, on the reverse strand, counting down.
GTAGTCCCTCAACTTTTATTCACATAATTTTTTGGTCTCCCATTTTAAAATCCAATTTCAACTTGAGTTTCGAATTACACTTAAAATCGATCAACTTGTATTTTCTTCCCCAAATGCCCTACCACATTTCTGACATGTTCAAATAGTTTGTTCATTTAAGCTAGTCTAATATTGTAAAGAAAAAGAGGGCAAAAAAGGGCTAGTCAAAGACGCAAAATTTTCGACCAAAAAAAAAAATGTAATTTGGAGTTTAATCACTAAGTGCATCTCGAGTAGTAAGTTCTTTCTCCTCATTCCAAGTTCAAATCATCACACTTGTATTCTCTTAGGACTGCCCTTAAAATAGATAAATATGTATATCTCTAATAATTATGTGATTTGTATGGGAGGGCGACAGCGATACGCTAATTGAAATTAATCAGTCTTTTCATAAGAAAAAAGTTACGAACACTACATCGATATCAATAAAACTACTGGAGTTTTAAATGCTACGGATGCAAAGAGGTACCCGAGTGAATTTCAGCAGTGTTTTTAGAAACTTTCAAAAGTTCACGATCTACCAATTTTCGAATACATTATTTGCCATACCGGGTACGGTTGTGCTCGCTTATTAAATTCTTGCCGCATTTCCTTTGCAGACTTAAAAACAAATTTATGGACTTTCATCATGTGGCGAGCGTCAGGAAGTCTTGATTGTGGGGTATGTAAATGCAGAGGGTTGTTCGGAGACGTGGAGATCCAAAAAGTTCCCTCCCTCCTGGTGTCGTGCTTAAGAGATGTAAAGACAGATGAATATAGTATTTCAAGAATTGTTTGATGTTCTAATGAGTGGGTTTTGGTGTGGTTATGGATTTTGTACTGGGGAAGCTATAGGTTCAAGGAATCCTTTCCCTTAAGAAACTCTGCAATGTAATTTATGAAACTCTCCACTAGTTACTCATTGTTAAACTTTGCATTTTCCCCTCCATAATTAGTCTCTTCAAGTGCTTACTTATTGCCAAATTGATGTGGCCATCTTGTACTATAAATCCATATACAGATAAATAAATAAATAAATAAATAAAACATAGTTATTATCATGGCTTCTTTATGGTTGCTGAAAGATTGGCCACCGGGCCAGCAAAGCTGTCTCATTGAAATTTTTGGGTGTTTTTCATTTTGTGCTTCGTGATTGGTTAAATGGACATACGACATCAAATTAAAGTGAAAACGACCTGCACGTTATATGGTATTATCTATCTAGCCATTTTTTCATCTAATTTATTGTCATATTGCATGTGATCACTGTCGTGCTATTATCGTCATCTGATTTTAGACCCATTAACCTTTGTAGCACTGTTTATGGAATCGTTTCAAAAAATTCTGTGTAAATACCAAAACTGTATTTAGATTATATTGTCAGTCCCAATCAAGCAAGCATTATCCTTGGAAGGAGAACTCATGACAACATTGTTAATGTGAAAGAATTAAGATGAAGACAACCAAGGGTAGGAAAGATTTTCATTCGATTTAACCTGTTTTAATCAATTTTGATGCAATACTAATGTAGTAGCTCATACTCAGCCTGACTGTTACCCAACCTATACTCAATAGAAAAATTACCAAAAAAGTTTTAAACCTATTACAATTATGCCAATTTTATTTTATTTTTTATCAATTAAGTCATAAATCTTTTGCAATTGTGCCAATACAATTCATCCAATCAATTTTGGCCAATCGATGCTAGCCATTTGACTAATGCTGACAAGGATAATTATTAATAATATTTTATTTTATTTGAATTTTTTTATTCTTCCCTTTTTTTTCCTTTTCTTTTCTTTTCTCTCCTTCCTTTTTTTCCATTTTTCCCCACAATGGTTAGCAAGGCTTTGGCAAGGCCTAGGGGTCACAAGCGAGGCCATGGCAAGCCTAGCCTCGCCCAAATCTAGGTAGAGCCACCTTGCTCATGGCCCCCAAACCTTGCCAAATCTAGGTGAGGCCAAGCAAGGGATCCGATGACCAATGAGGGCTTCTTGCCCCTCACTCAATGGCCCATGAGCCTCATTGGAGGTTTGTCGGTCACCGTGGGGGAAAATGGAAAGAAAGAAGAAGACAAAAAAGAAAAGGAAAAATGAAAAATCAATAAAAGTGGTTCGAAAAAATAAAATATTATTAAAAATTATCTACGTCAGCATCGGTTGCACTGACCAAAATTGACTAGGTGGGCTAATTGTCACAATTACAAAAGGTTTAACACTTAACTGACAAAAAAAATTATGATTAAATTGGTATAATTGTAATAGATTTAAGGCTCTTTTGGTAATTCTTTCCATACTTGACCTGACCCGACCCGTAGTATTTAAACATTTCAATATTTAATTAGATCTATGAAAACTCATACCCAAACTGAGGGTGAAAATGCAAAGTAAGCGAGATTGAATGAGAGTGAGAGAGAAATAAGAAAGAATCACATAAATATGTTTGGTTTAAATAAGTTATAAATCCATGTATAACCCATTTACAACCAAGTTATAATGTATTTAACACTTCTATTATTTATAAGCCCATTTATGACTCATTTACTAAATATAACTAACTCAGATATTAACTCGGTCTATTATATATAGCTTAAGAAATAGGCTCATAATCCATTTTGATAGATTTAATTTCCATTGTGAATACCCTGAACCAATTGTGAGATCTTTGGTGAGAGGATTATCTTTGCAAAATCTAAAGTCTTCTTCCCTCTTGGGTTCGTCTATTGATCATTTGAGTACCATCAACGATTTGTCTCGCCGAAAAATCCGACATGGACGCCGATCATCCAGTGTGGACACCGATCATCCGATGTGGCTTCATCGACACTAACGTAGACAATTTTTAAGATTTTAAGATTTTTTTATTTTTTTTTTTATTTTGCTTTTTTTAGGCCGACAAGGGTCAAAAGTAACCTCGCTAGCCATGAAACCCCTGCCCAAATTGGGGGAGTGCAGCCTTGCCCTCAATTGCAAAGGCCCTAGGCAAGGTTGTCGCAACCTCACTAGCTGGCTCTAAGTGGTCATAGGCAACGCTGGCTAGAGCTAGTGAGGGCCTCGCCCACGACCAATGAGGTCGCAAAGCCCTCACCCGAGGCCTTTGCAGTTGAGGACAAGCTAGCCCTCACCCAATTTGGGCAAAGGTTTTGTGGCTAGGCGAGGTTGCTAGTGACCTCTAACTTTAAAAAAAAAAATCAAAAAATCAAAAAAATTCACATAGAATGATTAGTCAAAATTGAAACTCAAATGATTGATTTCACTCTAATATGGTACTCAAGTGAGCAAAAAAAAGTTATAGCACCCAAGTGAGCGCTGTATAAAAGTTGTGGCAGTCCTGTTGTTCCTACCCCTATTTTCATCCTTTGCCCGGATTTCTTAATTTTATTAAGGGGAAAATAAAACAAATGATTCATGAACATTGACTCAATATGCAATATAGTCCATGAATTTTTAATTTATTTAACGTAGTTTTGATCTTTAGCCTAATATACAATGCGTTTCCTTAAATTTCAATTTATTCAATATAGTCCATTAACTTTAGATACGCATTCAATCTAGTTTCTAAATTATAGAAAAATTTCAACGTTGTTCTTGAACTTGAATTAATGGAAGATAATAATTAAAATTTTCATATAGTCCAGAGATTAATATGAATATGTATCAAAAGTTTAGGGACTACATTAAATAAATTAAAAGTTCAGGGACAACATTACAAATTGGGTTAAATTTCAAGGGCCACATTGAACAAATTAAAACTTCAGGGATCACATTGCACATTAGATAAATGTTTAGAGACTATTTGTATGATTATCCCTATGTTAATAAAGAGAATGAGGGAAGGGAATGTGGACCCCATTTTAAAACTTCTTGGGATGGCCCCCAATTCTTGTATTTCCTTTTGGGTTAATACAATGAAAAACTCAAAATTGATACACTTTTGATAAATTTACTCAAAATTAATTTTTTAACCATAAAAAACCCTCAATAGGTACACCTTTGACAAATTCACCACAAACTAGTATATTTATGATAAATTTACCTTCCGTTAATTTCTATTTAATTTTACTATTGAGAATGACATGTGACAGTTAACTGGTATTCCAATTTGGGATTTTACTCTCTGTTTGTCATAATTGTACCAATTTTGTGGTATTAATCCAATTTAATGAAGGGTAAATTTATCACAAATATGCTAGTTTGGGGTTTTATCGATAAAAAAATTAGTTTAAATTGAATTTATCTCAATACCAGTTTACGGTTTTTTGTGGTCATTTGGATAAATTTGGCATGGGTGTGGTAGTTTGGAATTTTTTGTAGTGAAAAAAATTAGTTTGAGTAAATTCATCATAGGCATAGCAATTTAGAATTTTTCGTGGTCAAAATTAATTTGGGTTAAATTGGTAATGAGTATACCAGTTTGGGGTTTTTCATAGTAGCAATCATTTCCTTTTTGTGGATGATCTGTTCTTATTTCCTAAAGTGAACCGACATAAGCTGCATTTGCACGGTGAATACCCTAAGCCAATTGTGATATCTCTTGTCAGAAGATTAACTTTGCGAAATCTGAAGTCTACTCCTCTGAGAATATCTCTGCTGAGGATAAGAACCATTTCTCCAGGGTTCTTGGTATCAATAGTACCTGGCGAAATGTCCTGATTATCCTATTAAGAATGGTATGGTGACTTTCTGGAGATTTTAGATTTGTCATAGACAAAATGAGGAGGACGCTGGCTGGAGGAGCTAATAGAATGCCCACAGTGGGTCGATGTATTATGATAAAATGGGTCAATGAGGGCGATACCAAGCTACCCATATGCAAAACTGGAGTGCTTCCTGTGGGCATGTGCAACCAGATTGATAAATTCTGTGGGGGATTTTCTATGGGGCTGTAATGAAAGCGAGAGAGAGATACATCTTATGGGATGAAATAAAGTTAGAACAGGAAGTAGAGGAAGTGGTCTTGGTCTGAGTATGGGTAGACCGGAAAGAATGGCATTACTTGGAAAACTTAGATGGCGAATGACAAGAGGAAGGCCAAGTGGGCCGGGGTTTTGCGTGCAAAAATACTTCAAGAAGAGTTATTCCAGGAAAGAGTTTCCAATGTGATAACTTCATTAAATTCAATATTATAGGAATGGAAAGATCACTTCTTTTTTATTGTTGTTTTAATAATCAATAATAAGCAGTTTTGTTTTCAAACGAATCATTTTATATATGATTTGGAACGAAAGTGTTGGCACCAAAAATAGTTTACCTAGCATAAATACATGAACAGCACATGAATATGGATGATCATGTGCATAGCGTGCAAGTATCACTATAAATATGTCAACTTGTTGATAAGTATAGGAATCAACATATGTTGATTGACATTAGTATTTGTTGATGCCATGTGTTCGGTTGTCAAAACACATTGGTAGCCATTAAAATGAGCATTAGCTGTGAATATTTATTGAAGATTGAAGCTTGAAATCAATGAAGCTGTTGTGAAGCCAAAGACACATATTTAGGAGGGAATGGTACCACCTAAAAGCAAGATCGTGGGGCACATGTAGTTGCAAGAAACCACATCATGGAACAGTTTATGTAACCGTTTGGGAACTGTGGAGGTAACTGACAAAAGTTAATGAAGAAATTAGAGAAAATTTCAAATAATGATCTAAAGTTGGGCATCTTCTCAAAAAATGGCTTAAAATGGATATTGTCTCAAATAAGAATTTCAAATGAGCAGTCTTCTTTTAAATAAGAGCCTCAAATGGTTAAGTTCCTTCTAAATAAGGATATGACCTCACCAACTAGCCAAACTTGTCCAAATCAGGGACATTCTCTTCCAAGTATATTTTTATATATTTCTTTTTCTTTATTCTCTCTCATTATTTCCTTTTTTTGTTTTATTTTCTCTCTTTTTCATTCGTCATCTCCCTCGCGCCTCCTTCGCTCTGCCTCGGCTCCATCTTTACACCATCATCAACCCCTCTCTCTCTCTCTCTCTGCCATCTGATCGTATGATAAGGACTAGCTTTTCTTCCGAGCAAGCTATTTTAACATAACCAAGCTTGTTGGAGATTCTTAGTCTCCTCAAAATGATTTGTAAAAGGTTCCACGAAGCCAAAGCCAGTGAGATTACAAAAATTTGATTCCTTTATCTCCGGATTCATCGCAGAGCCCTGTCTGATGTGGGTGGCTACCTTCGAGGCATGGCTTGCGCCCTAAAGTTGTTCGATGAAATGCCTTTGAAGGGTCTGTTTCTCTTTAACAATGGATAATTTCACACTTCTTCCTTTCTGATGGGATACCACTGTCCAGGGCTTCAATATATCAAATCGCTGGATCCTGAGAAGGTGTTGAGCAAAGGAGGACGGTTACTATATTGGCGGAAGACTTAAGAGTACATGAGTTTGATGGTTTTTGGAGGTGAGATAAGACATGTCACTAAAGGGAGTAGTTGTGTAGCTGGAGAGTTGGTGGTTGCTGAGTCTCGACAAGAGCAGAAAGATGTTGCCAAGGAAGATGAACCAATTGGTTATATTAGCCAGAGGCTTAAGAGGAGTTACAGCGTTACTGCTAAGAACAAGAGTGCAAAATCATATGAACATAACATTGACAATGGCTGGCGACCTTCTATTTTGCTCCATCAATGACTTCTAGAAATAAATCAGAAAGGATGTAGGCTGTCCGTCGGAAAGAGTTCTGTGAAAATATCGCCGATTTTTCATTTGTTAAAGTTTATGTAATCGAGACAAACTCACTTTTTCTCAAAATGTAAAGCTTGGATATCGATTATAATCAGTTCATTGTCTCTCTTGTTCACGATTCAATTTCTCAAAGGGAAAAAAAATCAATGTCGAGTACAAATCTCATCATTTGATTGCTGCTAAATATCTCACCTTAGCTAGCACTGAAAATCACTACCGGTTCAAAATTCCTGTCTATTTTAGTATTGTGGTTTGCACTAGTGGTCCAAGCTTTTGTGGCCTCCAAGACACTTAACATGTATGCTTTCTCACACTTGATCTTTGAATTTGTTATATTGCGTAAATGTAATGTTGGCTATCTAACTTATAGATGAAGCATAATTCTCAAGAACTTCCTAAAGCAATAGCCTGATACTGGTTGATAGTGACTGTAATATCTTTTTATTAGTTTAATTTTTACAAAAAATTTCTCAGCTCAATTGGCAAGGCTGTGGCCAAATAAGTCAAAATCCAGATGACATCAACGAAGTTTTATTAATAGCAATGATTTCAAAAAAACCAAAGACGTGGAAAGCTAGATAAGAGGCCAACTAAGAATGCTCAAAATCAGCAAATTCAATACTACCAATTTGGTCAAACTGCTTTTGCTACATGTTCTCAAGTTTTGTTGGAGTTCCACAATGACTTTCATTTCTCATCCTTAACCACAGCTTATGAGCTTCTTGCTGAAATTTCTTGTTCTCTAGTTACAAGCATCTTCATCAGCTTCAACAAAACCCTTCGGCCCAATAGTTGTGCCGTAATACCTCTTGTAATGAACTCTTCCGCGGTTTATTTATCGCCTAGATAAATTGTTGCTGCTCATACAAGTTAGCGAGGTCTCTGTTTTTTGTCGGCTGAGGCTTTAGCGTGCACCACCCCAGGGGTGATGTTTCGTTGTTGAGCTACACGATGCCAATGAGCATGAATTTGGCTAGCAAGGCCTTGCATAGCTGCTTCCAAAGGTAGTAGTCCTCTTTGCCCATTCCTATTTTGCATCACATCAGAAGGAAGGAGTGTGAAATTATCCATTATCAAAATTAAACAGACCCATTCAGGCATTTCATGAAACATCTTTAGGGCACATATGAGGGGAAAATTATCAAAACAGTTCTAAACCTATTGCAATTTTTCCAATTTAATCCTAAACTTTTTTTTTTTTGCCAATTCAGTTATAAACATTTTGCAATTGTGTCAATTCAATCTATCCATCCAAAATTGGTTGGCCGACACTGACATGGATACCGATCAACACTAACGTGGCAATTTTTTAATAATATTTTATTTTCGAATTTTTTTTATTAATTTTAATTTTAATTTTTCCTCTTGTTTTATTCTTTTTTCTTCTTCTTCTAGCTGGCGAGGTCTTTGCTGGTCACTGGCGAGGCCTCACCGGCTGGGTGTGGGTCGACCTTGCCATGATTTACCTAGGTGAGGCCTTGCGAGGCCTTGGTTGGAGAGGACATCGCTGGCCATGCCCTCTAGTTGGTTTGAGTGATTGGCCTAGAAGAAGAAGAAAAAAAAAAAAGAAAAAAAGGGAATAAAAAATTAATAAATCTTTTTCAAAAAATAAAAAATATATTATTAAAAATTGCTATATCTTGTCAACCGATTGGTGGCATCTATGTCAACGTCGCCGATCGGCTGTGTCCACGTTAGCTAACCGGTCAAATGTAGTCAAATGGATTGAATTTGCACAATTACAAAAGATTTATGACTTAATTGACAAAAAAAAAAAAAGATTTTGAATTGAATTGAAAAATTGTAATATGTTTAGAAATGTTTTGGTAATTTTCCCCCTTAAAAAGTGTTTGATTCCCCCACTGTAGGTATAGTATTCCCGAGGAGTAATACACTTTCAGGAATAACAGATACCACAATTTTTTTTTTTATATGACATTAATTTTTTAATATCTCCAAATGAAGGAAAGTTAAGGTTTTGAATTTGGTTAATTAGCCACCATTAGCATAATTCCGAAAAAGGGATCACATGAATAAACACATCAGTCTAATTTCGGGCCAATAGTTATAAACTCAAAAACGTAAGATTTCGAATTTGGTTATTTACCCGCCGTTAGCAAAAGCCACAAACCTATGTGCATCTGAGCATTCCTTCATAATTATTTCGGAAATTCAAAACAAATTAAGATAAATCCGAAAAAAGAAAACACAAAATTTGTCTCCGGGGACTCAAATTCTCCGGAAATGAAAATATTCCCAAAAAATGAAATTCAGTGTCGAAATCTTTTAATTTCTAAATTTGCCAAGTCTCGAGCGCCTAACTTGGACTATAAATAATAAAGGCGCTTCTCCTTTTTCCTAAGACTAGTAAGTTCCTCAAGTTGGCAAGAAAATACTACGCATGACATCCGAAGGGAGAGGTGAGACTCCACACCACATGTAGAACCTGTTACTGAACCGGCAGTCCACAAAAGTATACAATCATATAATACTTGGTACCGGAACCATGAGTGCAATGCAAACCATACATTCTTATATAATGTGTCGCACTTACAACATCGATCTTTCCATCATCATCCCATAAGACAACGTTTTTCCCCGACTGTAATCAACCATACGTCATCGCAAACTAGAGCTTTTGTAACTTCGACGATTTTCATGAGTTTAGCATCGCCTCGCAAGGAATACAATAATAGTCAACAGAGCCCACAGCAACGCCGTGTAAGACGCTCGGGGAGCCGGTCCAGCATTTCCACTGGTGTCCGAAGACGTCTTCTCTGCAGATGGGATACTGAAGGTGTTAGCGAATATGTTGCTAACCTTCTCCTTCGCCATTAGCTTAATTTTCTGCAAGATGGACATGAATCCATTTTCATGGCCACCTTCAGAATTCTCTCCAGCCTTCCTTGGCGATTTCCAATCATCAGAAAGAGCATCATCGGCAGATATCTCCCCTTGTGGCTCTGGGAACTGGATACCTGCTTACAGCACCAGGAAAGTATTTCGAGGCAATAGTCTAAACGTGAGAGATTCACTCCCACATAAGAGGCCGGGGCGATATGTAAAACCCGGATCATAGTGCAAAAGGAGACGAGGGATATCCTTACCGTAGTTTTGTGATTGGACAAAGTCTATGAGAGCCTCATTGTTCATAAGTGCATCCCAGACATTAGGATCATTAGCAACTGAATCAACAAAGGTCTGGGAGACAAGAGGAAAGAAAGGAACTCAAGTGATTGCCCCACTGGTGAAATGACATAACAGCAATGCTGCTTTTGTTTATCAGATAGCTACGTCACATATTTTACATATACAAGCAACGTTTCGCATTTGTTATTGGGGAGGGTAAGTACCTGAGCAGCAGGACTTTGACTCAGCAGTCTAAAAGCCTGGACAACATCTTCAGGTCCTGGATAAGTTGCCAGAGCCTCGCTGATAACTGAAGATCGAGTCTCGCCAGAATTTGCGAGCAGGGGCAGTAGCAGACCACAGGCCTGGTCTGCTGGAAGTTGATCTTCACACTCCGTGATGTTTGTAGATGACAAGTATAACCTGGATTACCAAAAGCGTAAGATCCAAGGGAAAAGTGACGATTACAGACAAAGACTATTCCAACGAACAGGACAGAAACCATCATCAATATGTGTCAACGACCCAAAGATCATAATCAAAACTTCCACGCAAACCAACACTCATAGTCAGCTATTAGAACTGTATGTTATCCTTCTTAGCAATAAATCCGACAGAATAAGTGCGATGACACAGCACAAACGATGCAGAAACCCAAATCCCAAATCCACGGACACATAAACGATGGAAGTACACACTGGCAAATAACAGTTATCAAGACACACCACATCAAATACTGAAGTTGTTTCAGATTTAAATCCGAACGTACTTGTCAATGACATCCTTCCATTCAGCTGCCTTTCCCTTGACCTCTTCATAGCTCATCTCTCCGAATACAATCCTAGCCATCGGCTCACCCACCGGCATCTGAGCGGTCGCCTGGGGGACGTCGCCAGCTGCGGTGGGTACCCTGCCAGAGCGGTAGGCGCTCCGGACGGACTGCAGCACTGCGGAGGCACCACGAAGCACACCAACGACCCCTGCGACCTTCGTCGCGGCAGACCACATCGCTACGCCGCCTAGCATGGCGTTTGAGGAGAAGAGAGAAGCGAACGAACGGACTTTTGGGGATCGGAGAATGGCGATGTCTGGAGTTGAAGGAGAGAGATTGATGATGGTGGAGTTTCAGCTTCTTTGCCACTTTTATGTTGCCGATTGCTTAGCACTGAAGCTGAAAAGTAAAAGCTGAGAGACAGGATTTTATCATCAATACTTTTATGTTGCTGACTGCTTAGCGCTGAAGCTTAAAAATGGAATCCGAGAGACAGGGTTTCCTCACCTTTAGGAGTTGATTGGTAATTTTTCTATTTTTTTCAATTTCTAATTTTTTATTTTCCAAAAAAAAAAAAATCCATTTATCAACATCAATTCATTTTTCCATTATTCAGAATAGAAAAGTGGACAGGAAATTGAATTAGAATATAAATAAGAAGTAGTAGAAAAAGTTATTTTCTATTATTAGGAATAATTTGTAAAATAAGTCATTTTCTTTTTTTTTTTCTTTCTTCTTCTTCCTCTTCTAACCAATTGCCATTGCTGGTCACCGGTCACCGACCACCAGCTAAAGGAGGAAGTAGAAGAGACGACAAAAAGAAAATTCTAAAAAAAATATTAAAAATTAAAATAAATTCTACATCACAAAATAAAATTGTGGGTCGTACCAAACATATAATGTTCTTTTTCTATTCCGGAAATAGAAATTTTGTACAATTTCTAAGTAAAAGAAAGAAAATATTCCACAAATTAGAGTTGTTATCAAACGCATTCTTAAAGACACAATAAAAGCACTTAAAGTGATAAAACTTATTAATGAAAGTACAATTGAATTTTAAAAGTTTCAAAAAATGTAATTAAACCCTAAAACTTACAATATTGGTCAAATCAAGTCATTCCATTGACTACACTTTTTTTATAGTTTTAGAATTCAATTGTATTTTTGGATCAAGTTTTATGACTTAATTGTACTTTTTGAAAGTTTTAGGACTTAATTGATCTTTTTCAAAATTTTAGTATTCAATTACACTCTCATGACAAGTTTTAGAACTTTTAGTGCACTTATTCCAATTAAAGATATTCGCCGAACAAAATCCAACCGTTCATTTCGGATGCTATTGTAGTAATTAATTTTTTAGATATCTTGGAAAAGTTAGGAAACTTCCTGGGGAAGAGGAAAAAAAAGAGAGAGAAGATTTGCCAAATATTTCATGACCAGTGTAAATGTACCGTTTAGCAATTGTCTCCTTGTTTCCCGCAATAATCAAATCAAATCTAATCTAATTCTTGCATTTCCCCTTCGTCAAGCATTACTTTTGTTCGAACAAAAAAAAAAGCATTACTTTTGTTGATAAAGGTTTGTTGGATAGAAAGATCTCTCGGAATCTTGAGTTTCAGATTTCCTTTTTTGTTTTTCAATAATCTCTGTTCTTTATTTTGAGTGGCCGAAGAGAAAGACAAGGTCTTTGGAAAGTGCCGTGGGGTATTCGGAAATGGTTGGAGCAGTTGAGTAGGAGGGTCCATGTAATTTGTTATCTTACATTGTTCGAAATCGAATTGGGGGATAGAATAAAGTGCGATTTGAAATTTTTAGAGTATCTTACGAAGTTTAAAATATCCTCTTACTATTCCTTATATCCTACTAGCTCTCTCTCGATCATAATGGAGATAAGCCATAGGAAGCTCTTCTTGAATGCCTACTACGGTAAAATATTCATGTGGTATCTTTTTCAAATTTCGGCCCCTTTGACAAACCAAACCGCCTCATGTCTAGGCTATTGTGACCCTCCTACGCCTTTCTTGCCCACTTCGCCCTATCGACCTCCGTCTATACCATTTCTTGCCTATGGCTTTGAATCCCCACATCTCCCCCACACACTAACTACCCCTCTCGGTTGCCTGTCAATCATTGGCCCATCCCTCTCTCCCTCCCTCCTTCCTCTCGACCATGTCTCTCAGCGTCTCGACAAGAATGACAATCGGGTGGAGCAAGCTCTCGTAGGCTGTGGTGAAATCAACAAGGCAGGAGGACTAGAGGATGGGCTTCAATCAATTAAGGGAAACTAATAACAACAAATTGTCCGAGGAAATTGAGGGGCAATTGGGTTTGTGGAGGAGGAGGAGGGGTAATTCTGATGAAAATTGGGGGAGTGTGGCCTCGCCCTCAACTACAAAGGCCATAGGCAAGGCTGTCACAACCTCACTGGCTCTAAGCGATCATGGGCAACGCCGGCTAGAGCTAGTGAGGGCCTCACCCACGACCGGTGAGGTTGCAAAGCCCTCACCTAGGGCCTTGGTAGTTGAGGACAAGCTAGCCCTCACCCAATCTGGGCAAAGGTTTTGTGGCTAGCAAGGGTTGCTAGTGACCCCTGACTTTAAAAGAAAAATAAAAAATTCAAAAAAATAAAAAAAAATTCACATAGAATGATTAGCCGAAATTGAAACTCACGTGATTGATTTTACTCCAATATGGTAGCAAAAAAAAAAAGTTATAGCACCTAAGTGAGTGATGTATAAAAGTTGTGGCAGTGCTGTTAATCCTACCCCTATTTTCATCCTTTGCTCGGATTTCTTGAGTTTTTTAAGGGGAAAATAAAACGAATGATTCATGAACATTGACTCAATATGCAATATAGTCCATGAATTTTTAATTTATTCAATGTAGTCTTGATCTTTAGCCTAATATACAATGTGTTTCCTTAACTTTCAGTTTATTTAATATAATCCATTAACTTTAGATACACATTCAATCTAGTTTCTAAACTATAGAAAAATTTCAACGTTGTTCTTGAATTAATGGAAGATAATAATTAAAATTTTCATATAGTCCAGGGATTAATATGAATATATATCAAAAGTCTAGGGATTACATTAAATAAATTAAAAGTTTAGGGGCAACATTACAAATCAGGTTAAATTTCAGGGACCACATTGAACAAATTAAAACTTTAGGGATCACATTGCACATTAGATCAAGGTTTAGAGACTATTTGTATGATTACCCCTTATTTAATAAAGAGAATGAGGGAAGGAAATGTGGACCCCATTTTAAAACTTCTTGGGATGGCCCCCAATTCTTGTATTTCCTTTTGGGTTAATACAATGGAAAACTCAAAATTGATACACTTTTGACAAATTTACTAAAAACTAATTTTTTAACCACCAAAAACCCTAAACTGGTACACTTTTGACAAATTCACCACAAACTAGTATATTCTTGACAAATTTATCTTCCGTTAGTTTCCATTAAATTTTGCTATCGAGAATGACACGTGATAGTTAACCGGTATATCAATTTGAGATTTTACTTTCCGTTTGTCATAATTGTACAAATTTTATGATATTAATCCAATTTAATGAAGGGTAAATCTATCACAAATGTGCTAATTTGGGGTTTTATCGATAAAAAAAATTAGTTTAAATTGAATTTATCTCAATACCAGTTTAGGGTTTTTTGTGGTCATTTGGGTAAATTTGGCACGCAGTTTGGGATCTTTTGTAGTGAAAAAATTAGTTTGAGTAAATTCATTGTAGGCATAGCAATTTATCATTTTTCGTGGTCAAAATTAATTTGGGTTAAATTGGTCATGAGGATACTAGTTTGGGATTTTTCATAGCATCAACCCTTTCCTTTTTGTGGATGATCTGTTCTTATTTGCCAAAGTGAACGAAATAAGCTGCATTTCCACGGTGAATACCCTAAGCCAATTGTGAGATCTCTTGTCAGAAGATTAACTTTGCGAAATCTAAAGTCTACTCCTCTGAGAATATCTCTGCTGAGGATAAGAACCATTTCTCCAGGGTTCTTGGTATCAATAGTACCTGGCGAAATGTCCTGATTATCTTATTAAGAATGGTATGGTGACTTTCTGGAGATTTTAGATTTGTCATAGACAAAATGAGAAGGACACTGGCTGGCTGGAGGAGCTAATAGAATGCCCACAATGGGTCGATGTATTATGATAAAATGGGTCAATGAGGGTGATACCAAGCTACCCATTTGCAAAACTGGAGTGCTTCCTGTGGTTATGTGCAACCAGATTGATAAATTCTGTGGGGGATTTTCTATGGGGCTGTAATGAAAGCGAGAGAGAGAGATACATCTTATGGGATGAAACAAGGTTAGAACAGGAAGTAGAGGAGGGAATCTTGGTCTGAGTATGGGTAGACCGGAAAGAATGGCATTACTTGGAAAACTTAGATGGCGAATGACAAGAGGAAGGCTAACTGGGCCGGGGTTTTGCGTGCAAAAATACTTCAAGAAGAGTTATTCCAGGAAAGGGTTTCCAATGTGATAACTTCATTAAATTCAATATTATAGGAATGGAAGGATCACTTCTTTTTTATTGTTGTTTTAATAATCAATAATAAGCAGTTTTGTTTTCAAACGAATCATTTTATAAATGATTTGGAATGAAACCGTTGGCACCAAAAACAGTTTACCTAGCATAAATACATGAACAGCACATGAATATGTATGATCATCTGCATAGCGTGCAAGTATCACTAAAAATATGTCAACTCATTGATAAGTATAGGGATCAACATATGTTGATTGACATTAGTATTTGTTGATGCCTTGTGTTCGGTTGTCAGAACACATTGGTAGCCATTAAAATGAGCATTAGCAGTGAATATTTATTGAAGATTGAAGCTTGAAATCAATGAAGCTGTTGTTGAGGCCAACGACACATATTTTGGGAGGGAATGTTACCACCTTAAAGCAAGATCGTGGGGCACATATAGTTGCAAGAAACAACATCATGGAACAGTTTATGTAACCGTTTGGGAATTGTGGAGGTAACTGACAAAAGTTAATGAAGAAATAGAGAAAATTTCAAATAATGGCCCAAAATAGATATTGTTTCAAATAAGGATTCCAAATGAATAGCCTTTTTTTCAAATAAGAGCCTCAGATGCTTAAGTTTCTCTTAAATAAGGATCTGACCTCGCCTACCAGTCAAACTTGTCCAAATTGAGGGACATTCTCTTCCATGTATATTTTTTTATATATTTATTTTTCTTTATTCTCTCTCACTATTTCCTGTTTTTGTTTTCTTCTCTCTTTTTCATTCGTCATCTCCCTCGCGCCTCCTTCGCTCTGCCTCGGCTCCATCTTTACACCATCATCAACCCCTCTCTCTCTCTGTGCCATCTGATCGTATGATTAGGACTAGCTTTTCTTCCGAGCAAGCTATTTTAGCATAACAAAGCTTGTTGGAGATTCTTAATCTCCTCAAAATGATTTGTAAAAGGTTCCACGAAGCCAAAGCCAGTGAGATTACAAAAATTTGATTCCTTTATCTCCGGATTCATTGCAGAGCCCTGTATGATGTGGGTGGCTACCTTCGAGGCATGGCTTGCGCCCTAAAGTTGTTCGATGAAATGCCTTTGACGGGTCTGTTTCTCTTTAACAATGGATAATTTCACACTTCTTCCTTTCTGATGGGAAACCACTGTCCAGGGCTTCAATATATCAAATCGCTGGATCCTGAGAAGGTGTTGAGCAAAGGAGGACGGTTACTATATTGGCGGAAGACTTAAGAGTACATGGAGTTTGATGGTTTTCGGAGGTGAGATAAAACATGTCACTAAAGGGAGTAGTCGTGTGGCTGGAGAGTTGGTGGTTGCTGAGTCTCGACAAGTCTCGACAAGAGCAGAAAGATGTTGCCAAGGAAGATGAACCAATTGGTTATATTAGCCAGAGGCTTAAGAGGAGTTACAGTGTTACTGCTAAGAACAAGAGTGCATAATCATATGAACATAACATTGACAATGGCTTGCGACCTTCTATCTTGCTCCATCAATGACTTGTAGAAATAAATCAGAAAGGATGTAGGCTGTCCGTCGGAAAGAGTTCTGTGAAAATATCGCCAATTTTTCATTTGTTAAGTTAATGTAATAGAGACAAACTCACTTTTTCTCAAAATGTAAAGCTTGGATATCGATTATAATGAGTTCATTGTCTCTCTTGTTCACGATTCAATTTCTCAAAGGGAAAAAAAATCAACGTCGAGTACAAATCTCATAATTGGATTGCTGCTAAATATCTCACCTTAGCTAGCACTGAAAATCACTACCAGTTCAAAATTCCTGTCTATTTTAGTATCGTGGTTTGCACTAGGGGTCCAAGCTTTTGTGGCCTCCAAGACACTTAACATATATGCTTTCTTACACTTTATCTTTGAATTTGTTATATTGCGTAAATGTAATGTTGGCTATCTAACTTATAGATGAAGCACAATTCTCAAGAGATTACAGTCACTGGTTGATAGTGACTGTAATATCTTTTTATTAGTTTAATTTTTACAAAAAATTTCTCAGCTCAATTGGCAAGGCTGTGGCCAAATAAGTCAAAATCCAGATGACATCAACGAGGTTTTATTAATAGCAATGATTTCAAAAAAAAAAACCAAAGACGCGGAAAGCTAGCTAAGAGGCCAACTAAGAATGCTCAAAATCAGCAAATTCAATACTACCAATTTGGTCAAACTGCTTTTGCTACATGTTCTCAAACACTCCTAATTCACTCAATATCATACAAGTTTTGTTGGAGTTCCACAATGACTTTCATTTCTCATCCTTAACCACAGCTTATGAGCTTCTTGCTGAAATTTTTCGTTCTCTAGTTACAAGAATCTTCATCAGCTTCAACAAAACCCTTGGACCCAATAGTTGTGCCGATAATACCTCTTGTAATGAACTCTTCCGTGGTTTATTTATGGCCTAGATAAATTGTTGCTGCTCATACAAGTTAGCGAGGTCTTTCTTTTTGTCGGCTGAGGCTTTAGCGTGCACCACCCTAGGGGTGATGTTTCGTTGTTTAGGTACACGATGCCAATGAGCATGAATTTGGCTAGCAAGGCCTTGCATAGCTGCTTCCAACGGTAGTAGTCCTCTTTGCCCATTCCTATTTTGCTCTAACCCTTGTAGGCATCGAGCGATTCGATATTTTGAAGCCCTGGATAACGGTATGATCACATCAGAAGGAAGGAATGTGAAATTATCCATTATCAACATTAAATAGACTCATTCAGGCATTTCACGAAACATCTTTAGGGCGCATATGAGAGGAAAATTATCAAAATAGTTCTAAACCTATTATAAATTTTCCAATTTAATCCTAAACTTTTTTTGGCCAATTCAGTTCTAAATTTTTTATAATTGTGTCAATTCAATCTATCCATCCAAAATTGGGTAGCCGACATTGACATAGATGCCGGCCAATGCTAATGTGACAGTTTTTTAATAATTTTTTTTTTTCGAATCTTTTTACTAATTTTTTAATTTTCCTTTTCTCCTCTTTTTTTTTTTTTTTATTTTTTATTCTTCTTCTGGTTGGCAAGGTCTTGTTGGTCATTGGCGAGGCCTCATCGGCTAGGTGAGGATCAACCTCACCATGATTTGGGCAAGAGCGAGCCTCGCCCTACTTGGGTGAGGCCTTGCCAGTGGCTGGCAAGGACATCATTGGCCATGCCCTCTAGTTGGTCCGATGATCAACCAGAAGAAGAAGAAAAAAAAAAAAAAAAAAAAAAAAAAAAAAGAAAAATGGAAAAAAATAATAATAAAAATTTTAAAAAATAAAATATATTATATTATTAAAAATTGCCATATTATTGTCGGCTAATTGGTTGGCATCTACATCAGCGTCAGCCGATCGACTAGTGTCCACGTTAGTGCCGACCGATCAAATATGGTCAAATAGATTGAATTTACACAATTACAAAAGGTTTATGATTGAATTTGCGAAAAACGAAAAGGTTTAGAATTGAATTGGAAAAATTGTAATATATAGAAATGTTTTGGTAATTTTCCCCCTTAAAAAGTGTTCGATTCCCCCAATTGCAGGTATAGTATTCCCGAGGAGTAACACACTTTCAAGAATAACAGATACCAAAATTATATTTTTTGATATGACATTAATTTTTTAATATCTCCAAATGAAGGAAAGTTAAGGTTTCGAATTTGGTTGATTAGCCACCATTAGCATAATTCTGAAAAAGGGATCAAATGAATAAACACATCAGTCTAATTGCGGGCCAATTAAACTAAAAAACGTAAAATTTCGAATTTGGTTATTTACCCGCCGTTAGCAAAAGCCACAAACCTATGTGCATTTGAACATTCCTTCATAATTATTTCGGAAATTCAAACCAATTAAGATAAATCCAAAAAAGAAAACACAAAATTTGTCTCCGGGGACTCAAATTCTCCGGAAATGAAAATATTCCCGAAAAATGAAATTCAGTGTCGAAATCTTTTATTTTCTAAATTTGCCAAGTCTCGAGCGCCAAACTTGGATTATAAATAATAAAGGCGCTTCTCCTTTTTCCTAAGACTAGTAAGTTCCTCGAGTTGGCAAGAAAATACTACGCATGACGTCCGAAGGGAGAGGTGAGACTCCACACCACATGTAGTTCTTAGAACCTGTTACTGAACCGGCAAACCACAAAAGTATACAATCATATAATACTCGGTACAGGAACCATGAGGGCATTGCAAACCGTACATTCTTATATAATGTGTTGCACGTACAACATCGATCTTTTCATCATCATCACATAAGACGAAACGTTTTTCCCCGACTGTAATCAACCATACGTCATAGCAAACTAGAGCATTTGTAACTTCGACGATTTTCATGAGTTTAGCCTCGCTTGATAAGGAATACAATAATAGCCAACAGAGCCGACCCCAACGCCATGTAAGACGCTAGGGGAGCCGGTCCGGCATTTCCACTGGTGTCCGAAGACGTCTTCTCCACAGATGGGAAACTGAAGGTGTTAACGAATATGTTGCTAACCTTTTCCTTCGCCATAAGCTTGATTTTCTGCAAGATGGACATGAATCCATTTTCATGGCCACCTTCAGAATTCTCTCCAGCCTTCCTTGGCGATTTCCAATCATCAGAAAGAGCATCATCAGCAGATATCTCCCCTTTTGACTGAATACCTGCTTACAGCACCAAGAAAGTATTTCGAGGCAATAGTCTAAACGTGAGAGATTCACTCCCACATAAGAGGCTGGGGCGATATGTAAAAGCCGGATCATAGTGCAAAAGGAGACGAGGGATATCCTTACCGTAGTTTTGGACAAAGTCTTTGAGAGCCTCATTGTTCATAATTGCATGCCGGACATTAGGATCATTAGCAACTGAATTAACAATGGTCTGGGAGACAAGAGGAAAGAAAGGAATTCAAGTGATTGCCCCATTGGTGAAATGACATAACAGCAATGCTGCTTTTGTTTATCAGATAGCCAAGTCACATATTTTACTTATACAAGCAACGTTTCGCTTTTGTTATTGTGGAAGGTAAGTACCTGAGCAGCAGGGCTTTGACTCAGCAGTCTAAAAGCCTGGACAGCATCTGCAGGTCCTGGATAAGTTGGCAGAGCCTCGCCGATAACTGAAGATCGAGTCTCGCCAGAATTTGCGAGCAGGGGCAGTAGCAGACGACAGACCTGGTCTGCTGGAAGTTGATCTTCACACCCAGTGATGCTTGTAGATGACAAGTGTTCCCTGGATTACCAAAAGCATAAGATCCAAGGGAAAAGTCACGATTACAGACAAAGACTATTCCAACGAACAGGACAGAAACCATCATCAATATGTGTCAACGACCCAAAGATCATAATCAAAACTTCCACGCAAACCAACGCTCATAGTCAGCTATTAGAACTGTATGTTATCCTTCTTAGCAATAAATCCGACAGAATAAGTGCGATAACACAGCACAAACGATGCAGAAACCCAAATCCCAAATCCACGGACACAAACGATGGAAGTACACACTGGCAAATAACAGTCATCAAGACACGCGCCACATCATATACTGAAGTTGTTTCAGATTTAAATCCGAACATACTTGTCAATGACATCCTTCCATTCAGCAGTCTTTCCCTTGACCTGTTCATTGCTCACCTCTCCGAACACAATCCTAGCCATCGGCTCACCTACCGGCATCTGAGGGGTCGCCTGGGGGACGTCGCCAGCTGCGACCTCACTGCCCTTTGCCGACACGATGGTGGGTACCCTGCCAGAGCGGTAGGCGCTCCGGACGGACTGCAGCGCCGCGGAGGCACCGCGAAGCACACCAACGACCCCCGCGACCTTCGTCGCGGCAGACCACATCGCTACGACGCCGAACATGGCGTTTGAGGAGAAGAGAGAAGCGATCGAACGGACTATTGGGGATCGGAGAATGGCGATGTCTGGAGTTGAAGGAGAGAGATTGATGATGGTGGAGTTTCAGCTTCTTTGCCACTTTTTGGCCGATTGGTTAGCACTGAAGCTAAAAAGTAAAAGCTGAGAGACAGGATTTTATCATCAATACTTTTATGTTGCTGACTGCTTAGCGCTGAAGCTAAAAAATGGAATCCGAGGGGCAGGGTTTCCTCAGCTTTAGGAGTTGATTGGTGATTTTTCTATTTTTTTCAATTTCTAATTTTTTATTCTCCTCCAAAAAAAATAAAAATCCATTTATCAACATCAATTGATTTTTCCATTATTCAGAATAGAAAAGTGGACAGGAAATTGAATTAGAATATAAATAAGAAGTAGTAGAAAAAAGTTATTTTCTATTATTAGGAATAATTTTTAAAACAAGTCGTTTTCTTTTTTTTCCTTTCCTCTTCTTCCTCTTCTAACCAATTGCCTGGTCACCGGTCACCGGCCACCAACTAAAGGAGGAAGAAGAAGAGAGAACAAAAAGAAAAATATAAAAATAATATTAAAAATTAAAAGAAATTCTACATCACAAAATAAAATTGTGGGTCATACCAAACATATTGTGTTCTTTTTCTATTCCGAAAATGGAAATTTTATACAATTACCAAGTACGTTCTTTTACTTAGAAATTATTTCGAAGAATAAAAATAGAAAAAACTATTTCAAAAAAGAAATTATTCCACAAATTAGAGTTGCTATCGAACACATTCTTAAAGACACAAAAAGAGCACTCAAAGTGGTAAAAACTTGTCAATGAAAGTGCAATTGAGTCTTAAAAGTTTCAAAAAATATAATTAAATCCTAAAACTTATCATATTGGTCCAATCAAGTAGTTCCATTGACTACACTATTTGAAATTTTTAGAATTTGATTATATTTTTGTGTCATGTTTTATGACTTAATTACACTTTTGAAAGTTTTAAGATTTAATTGATTTTTTTCAAAATTTTAGTACTCAATTATACTCTCATGATAAATTTTAGAACTTTCGGTGCACTTATTCCGTTTAAAGATATTCGCCAAACAAAATCCAACTGCTCATTTCGGATGCTATTATAGTAATTAATTTTTTAGATATCTTGGAAAAGTTAGGAAACTTATGCGGGAAGAGGAAACAAAAGAAGAGAAGATTTGCCAAATATTTCATGACTAGTGTAAATGTACCGTTTAGCAATTGTCTCCTTGTTTCCCGCAATAATCAAATCAAATCAAATCAAATTCTTGCATTTCCCCTTCGTCAAGCATTACTTTTGTTCGGAAAAAAAAAAAAAGCATTACTTTTGTTGATAAAGGTTTGTCGGATAGAAAGTTCTCTCGGAATCTTGAGTTTCGGATTTCCATTTTTGTTTTTCAATAACCTGTGTTCTTTATTTTGAGAGGCCGAAGAGAAAGACAAGGTCTTTGGAAATGGTTGGAGCAGTTGAGTAGGAGGGTCCATGTAATTTGTTATTTTACATCGTTCGAAATCAGATTGGGGGATAGAATGAAGTGCGATTTGAAATTTTTGGAGTATCTTCCGAAGTTTTAAATATCCTCTTACTATTCCTTACTATCCCACTAGCTCTCTCTCGATCGCAATGGAGATAAGCCACGGGAAGCTCTTCTTGAATGCCTACAACGGTAAAATATTCGTGTGGTATCTTTTTCAAATTTTGGCCCCTTTGACAAACCAAACTGCCTCATGTCTAGACTATTGTGACCCTCCTACGCCTTTCCTGCCCACTTCACCCTATCGACCTCCATCTATACCATTTCTTGCCTATGGCTCCGAATCCCCACATCTCCCCCACACACTAACTGCCTCTCTCGGTTGCCTGTCAATCATTGGCCCATCCCTCTCTCCCTCCCTCCTCTCGACCATGTCTCTCAGCGTCTCGATAGCAATCGGGCGGAGCAGGCTCTCATCGGCTGTGGTGAAATCAACAAGGCAGGAGGACTAGAGGACGGACTTCAATCAATTAAGGGAAACTAATAACAACAGATTGTCCGAGGAAATTGAGGGTTAATTCTAATGAGAAGACTGATTTCAATCAATTTTTTTTTTTGGTTGGAAATATTAGTAAGATTAATGAAAAGGATTGGGGGGAATTAGCAATCCAGTTCTTGGAGAGGAAACCACCTCGGTGGGCCTTGGCAACCCAATTGACAACCTTGTTTGCATCTCTTGGAATGAACTGCAACTTAATTCCACCAAACTAAGGAGTGCAACAATCCTGTGCAATCAATCAAGTGGCCCATGGGACTTTTGCCCGGCCCAGAATACCCTCAACTATTGTTAGGCAATTCGAACAAGTTGATATACAGATCAATTGAAAGTAGATCAGTTGAGAGCACTTCAGTTCATTTATCTCTTTTCTGTTTCAACTAAAGCAAAGCCTCACAAATCAATAGGGTTTCCACGACTAACGCAAAAGGGGAGAAAATCTTTCTCGTGAAGCCTTTGACAAGCACACCCGTCTCATTTCTACAAATCCCAATTGATGATCCTTCATTTCTATGCCATCCCAAGAGCAATCAATAGTCATCATGCAATCGCACATGGAATCAAGCAACCTCAATCCACTTCCTGGGTTCCATCGAAAACAATATCCTCTTTGCTGCTACCCTTGTTAGAATTCCACTTCCCAAAATGTTTAGTTGTGGACAAAGCATCTTCTAACATTAGACTTGGGTTGGGTCTTCATGCTTGGAATATTAGGGCACTCTGAGCCTTCCAAATAGACCGGATGATTTCCGCAAACAAAACTTTAGATTGTGGGGTAGATCTTGATGTAAGATTCTAATATACCCATTTATCCATTCAATTCGTGTTTGTTGGGTTCATATCGGCTGCTACTCTTGGGGTCTAACCAAATTGCTTTTGTCTAGCTACATAGAATGAAGATGTGTACAGTAGATTTAGGGGTCTGACCACAAAAAGGGCAATCTAGTTCAGGTATTATCTTCCTCTTATGTAAAATTTCCTTGGAAGAGCATTGTTACATGCACTCCACAAAGGAAATCTTACTTTGGGAAAAATCTTTAGTTTCTAGATTTCCAACCACAATCTTCTAGGAACTTGGTATGATGCAAAGGCTTGATCTGCTATTTGGAGACTTCCCAAGGTACGATTTTTATTATATCCACTCTTCACTGAATATGACCCTAAATGATTTTTGTCTATATAATCTTGTCAGGTTTGTGGGTTAGGCTGAGTGGTGTGGCTCAAATTTCATTAATAAGTCTCTCCTCATATATTTCCTTAAGCAAATGTTCATCCCATGCTCCCTTTGTATGGTTTATCAATTCAGCTACTAACTTAGGTTCATCCTGATTAGTTGGTCCTCCAATTCTACTAGAAAGTAGCCACATTTACTCTCTTATTTGAATGCTGTTACCATCACCAACTTTCAATTTAATGTTTGGCTCAATAGTGTCTCTTCCTATCAGTAAGCTTTGCCATCCCCAAGAAGGTTGAGAACCTTTTGGTGCAGTCCAGAAAACCCCTCTAGGAAAGTATATTCCTTTTAAAATTCTACTCCATATAGCATTTGGTGTTTGGATTAATCTTGAAGCTTGTTTCCCTAGCAAAGCTTTATTAAAATTAACAAGATCTTTAAAGCCCAATCCCCCACGATCTTTTATACTCTTCAAGATGTCCCATCTTTTCCAATGGATTCCTTTTTTTTGCAACATTTAGTATCCGGTATTTGGATTAATCTTCAAGCTTGTTTCCCCAACATAACTTTCTTAAAATCAATGAAATCTTTAAAGCCCACCCCCCCCAAAACAATCTTTCCTACTCTTCAAGATGTCCCATCTTTTCTAATGGATTCTTTTTTTTTATAAGATTTTGCTTCCACCAAAAGGATGAAATTCTCTTTTCACCTACAAATAAAAGTAGGAATTTTGAAAATTGACATAGCATATTGAGGAAGTGCTTGGACCACTATCTTGATAAGAACCTCCTTCCTCGCCTTCGAAATAAAATTCTCTTTCCACTCTTCTAGTTTTCTATCAACCTTTGCCAAAACCCAAGAAAACATGTGCTTTTTAGTATGGCCCCAGTCAGAAGGTTTTCCCAAGTATTTCCCTATTTTCTCGATAATTGGCACTCTTAATTCATCAGCTAGGTTCGACTTTAACTCTTGAGGGTAGTCTCTTTCAAAAAAAGATTCTTGACTTATTCAGGTTAACTAATTATCCCAAAGCAAAATAATATTGATTTAAAACATTTGCTAAGTTCTGAGCCTCTCTAATAGTGCCATCTAGGAAAAATATAGCATCATCTACAAAAAGAAGATTCCATCCGTTATAGCTTTAGACATCAGAAAAGATAGGACATTAGCCATCATAATGAACAAATAGGGGGATGGTGGGTCTACTTGCCTAATCCCTTTTGATGGTTTGAAGTAATCACAATAAATCTTCATTCATCTCCATTTACTCTAACTCCTAAAGATACTGAAGAAATACAATACTTGACCAGTAATACCCATCATCAACATGCGATCACATAGAAAATCCCACTCAACTCTATCATAGGCTTTTTACACATCAAGCTTCAGGACCACCTAAAATTTTCGCTTTCTTTTCCTAACTCTTAGCTAATGTAAAGTCTTATGAACAATGAAGATATTATCTTGAATTTGTCTACCCCCAACAAAAGCATTTTATTCTTGGGATTTGATTTCATTGAGCCAAGGCTTCAATCTATTAGCCATCACCTTTGCTATTATTTTATAATTGAAATTACAAAGACTAGTAAGCCTAAACTAAATAATGCTTTCCAGATTTGACACTTTAGGAATAAGAGTAATATCAGTTTTGTTAATTTCTAGATTGAATGTACCTTGTCTGAAGAAAGATTCTACCATTCTAAATAAATCTTCATTGATCTCGATCCAACTGCTTTGATAAAATAATCCCTTAAAATCATCCAAACTCGGAACTTTTGTTGCTTTCATATGGAAAACTATTATTCTCACTTCTTCTCTTGTAATTAGTGTGACTAGGTCTCATTCATTTCATTCATGACCACTTGTGGACATTGATCTAGTATTGGTTGAAGTGTATAATGCTCAGTAGAAGTTTGTAATGTGCTTCCAAAGTAAGAGGATCCCTACACCAATATTGATCATCAATTTCTAGCGTAGAATTTTTTTCTATTGTCTTCTCTGAATTGTTATTGCATGAAAATATTTCATATTTTTATCCCCCCATCTCAGCCAATTTATCCTAAATCTCATACCCTAGTACATTTATTCTTGTCTCCATAGCTTTCAATTTGCTCAACAATTTGCCTATACTCCTCCTCACCTGAAACCCCTACTAGCCTATTTGTTATTTCGATAAGCTTTTCCTTTAGAGGAACAATCTGTCTAGGTGCATTTTTGAACATCTTCTTGCTTCACCGTCCCAGTTCAGCAACTACCTTTCTCGTTTTACCTATTATATTCGGATAATTACTGGCCCACCAAGCTTGTTTAACCACTTCTCTACACTCTAGGTGTTCTACCCATAAGGCTTCGAACCTAAATAGCTTCTTTCTTTTAATCCCAACTGATTCAAAAACAGGGAAAGTGTGTTATGGTCTGACCCAATAGTAGGAAGTGCGTGAGCCTCCGCACGAGGGAATAATATTATCCACTCTAGATTACATAGTGTCCTATCAAGTTGTTTCTTGACAAGTTCTTCTCCTTCCTTTTTGTTGGTCCAAGTATAAGCACATCCCTTACTCTCAATATCCATTAATGAATTTGAGTTTACGAACTCCTGAAATGCTATCATTCTATAGTGATCCACTTTGCACCTTCCTACCTTTTCCCACCAGTATATCACTTCATTGAAATCTTCATCATAATACCATTGCTCAAGTCTTTGCATATAACATCAATAAGTTCCTTAGTACTAAATCCCATTGTCACTGTAACCTTTTCATCCCATAAAAGTGTAAGTCCACCCCCAAATCCCAATAAGATTTATAATTATCTTTGAACTGAAGACGTGTTCTTACTCTATCCACTATAGATTCTTTGTTTTTAGTTTCCATGAGGAACATTAAGTTGGGCTTATTACGAGCCACTATGGCTCGAAGATACTTGGACCATTAAGGGGTTGCTCAACCCTTGACAGTTCCAACTCAAGAGTTTCATATTTGCTCTAGTGGTTTATTAGAGCTAGCCACCAAAGCTCAATCATAGACCCCTTCCCAAACCTAGATTAGGGTATCCAATAGGTTCTTCTCATCCAGCAAAGTCACTGAAGCCCCCCTTTTCTCATATGGAGTGGATCACTTTTGTTTTTTAGCTGCAGGTGTTTTGTGTCTTGACTTTTTCCCTTTTTTTGAGCTCCATGTACTCTTTCCCCATTTAGCCAAACCACTGTCTAGCACCTGGATTTGTTGTACTCTTTTCCCCTTGTTTGAAATCACCATTTCTTATCCTTTGTCATCATACATTTCCACATGTTTAACATGATTATAAATAACCATAGCCATATCATTAATCTCTATATGATCCTTATGTAGGTGCGAATTCTCTAGAATTATTGGAGTTTCTAGGACAACTTCCTCTTCCATAAGAGAAGGGTCAATATTCCCAAGGAAGATCTTCCAGCAAGAGCTATTATATTTCGCTTTTGCCTTTAGCCAAGAACCATATCTACTAGGTTTGTCTTGAGCTTATCTAGTCTCTTTGTAGGGAATTTTCGGGCAATAATTAGCATAGTGTCTAATGCAGCCACAAGAAAAACAGAAGTGTAGTAGCCTCTCGTACTTGAAATATATCCACCATTTCCTACCTCCCAAGTTTACAATAGTTCCAATTTTGAGAGGACATGCTAGATTAAGCTAGACTTTTACCTCCAAGTTTATGCAAACTATTAGTTCTTGCCTCAATTCTAACCTCCTCTAAATTTCCCAGTTTTGCTACAATATTGCGCAAGGGATCTTCTATAATCAAGTCTCAGGGAAGACTCAAAATATGCACCCCAAAATGTATAATGAGAGAATTCATAGCAATGTTTAGAGACATTAGGATCTCCCTCTTGCAATATAAGGAAATTACTAGCAAAAGACCAAGGGCCAATTTCCAGCACTCTTTTTTTCTCCTTGGCTGACTCAAACATAAAGTAGAAGAACCTAGGTTCAATAATCTCGCATTTCACAAACTCAGACTTCCTCGGTTTCTTCATCATACTAAAGAATGCTTAAAAATTCACATTACATTCTGAAAATAACTTCCTATAAAGAAGAAGTTCACTTCCATTTTTTCCTTCTTAGACATTTCAACAACTAGCTCTATGATGCCCTCCTTTGACCACAAATCTTCCATCTTCTTGCACAAAGCCATCATCCTTAGTTCGTTCTCATAGTCTTTTTTTTTTTAATTTTTGAAAGTTTTGATTTTTCTAGATTTTTTTAATTTTAATTAATTTTTATTATTAAAAAAGTGATTCGAACCGGGTCGGGAAACCTGGCCCTACTAAACCGACCCGGACCCTATCGGTCCGGGTTGGCCAAACGGCCCGGTCAAAAAATACTCTAAATGGCCCATCGACAATAAAAAATAAATAAATAAAAAGCCCATTTCCCTATTTCTAAAATTTCAGCCCACACCAACAAACGGCCCACATTCAGACCTAGCCCATTCGAAAATTCTCAGTCCGACCCATTATCATTCTATTTTCAGCCACTTTATTTTTTTTTTTTATTTCGATTTTCTTTGTTTTTTTTTCATTTTTTAATTATTTTTTTCACTTTTTGTCTTTTTCCTTGTTTTGTCTTCTTCTGCTGCAGATTCCTCCTTGCAGCATCGTCTTCTTCAACCTCCCGAAAGTCGATTTCTTCATGCATTTCACGCTTGATGCTTCACCGCAGCCGGAAACATCAACGCCACCCGTTTGGCCGTCGACCACCGCCACAACAACCTCATCGACTGTCGTATTCCGCCATCACAAAACCAAACGACGCCGGCCTATCGCCGGTCGTCCACTCCAGCGACCCAAAAGTGAAAAATAAAATAAAAGAAACAACGGACATAGCACCAAAAACACAACAAAATGCAAGGAAAGCATTGCAGAAGACGTGGATCGACAATTTATGAACGAGAAAATATTCAGCGGTTTGCAAGCACCACGTCATCAGGTGACGTGGCGCGCATTTTTTACTCTTGTCCAATAACAAGTTGACACGTGCCTGATGAGGTGGATTAAAAAAAATAAAGTTTTGATTTTTATCTTCTTCCTCCACCACCGAGCAGCCCTGCTCCGGCCACCATCTCCGGCCACCATCTCCAACCCTTCCGGCGTTGCTTGCGGTCCTTCCTCCTCCATCACAGAGCACCACCTCTCCAGTCACCATCTCCACCGCTTCCGGTGGCGCTTGCGGTCAGTCCCGATTACACCTCCGTCGTCGCTCGCTGTCGGCTCCAATGTTGCTCATCCAGATCTGGCGCCTCTCTCCGTCGTCGTTACCGACAGAGTCGCCATGGACCTCGCCTTCAAGGCTCGCGGCCATGGATGAGCTCCCATTTGAAAGTTCGCAGTCTTCTTGCTCGCCTCCATCAAGGGTCTTCGCCAGATCTGGAAGTTCTCCGTCATCCTTGCTCGTCCACGGCCGGTGCCATGGCTTGGAGCCAGATCTGTCGCGGCCATGGCTTCACAGACGAGGCCGGCCCTCACCAGATCTGGGCGAGAGACGGCCTCGCCAAGGTTTGTTCCATCTTTCCTCACCAGATCTGGGCAAGTGAAGCCATGGACGAAGGACGCGATGCCAGATCTGGAGGTTGGGGAAAAATTGAAAAAGACGGAGCTCGATGCCTAAACGCGTTCGACCACAGATGGCCAGATCTGGCGATCTGGAGAGCGACGCCAGCGGAGTTGATGGCAGCCATGGACGAAGGACGCGATGCCAGATCTGGAGGTTGGAGAAAAACAGAAAAAAAGGGAGCTCGAGAGGCTACTGGGGTCGACCCCGAGCAGCGCTGTAAGGTTCCTCCATCATCCATGGCCGCTTGCTTGTCCATGGCTCCGAGATGCCTCATTCACAGATCTGGTCACCGCGAATCGTCCATGGCCGCGAGCATTGATGGCAAGCTCAAATCTCGTCCATGGACAAAGTGGAGGACTCAAGGATGGAGGTTGCGGCGGCTTGAGCGGCGGCGACGATCGTGCTCGGGCGGTGGCTGTCATGGTGGAGCAAGTGAGAGAAACGAAGCTTTTAGTTTTTTTTTTAATTCCACATCATCGTACACGTGTCAAATTATTATTGGCTGAGAGCAAAAAATGCTTGCCATGTCAGCTGATGACGTGGTGAGAGCAAACCACTTAATATTTTCTCTTTATGAACAAACACACGTTAAACGGGACTACTGGGGATAGATCCGACTATGAGAGTTTCGGAGTTTCGTTCAGGCATTTTATCGAACACATGGTATGTGATTCATGGTCTCAAATTCTGGGTTCGAACCGGAAACATTCCTCAGTATAAACATGATATCTTAATCTCAATGCTATCACAAATTACCATGAAAATGTTCCGAATATGTTTCAAGACAGCATCGACTCCGTTCGGCCAAATCATGTCATACGGGTGAAACAAAATTACGTGTCAACGGGAGGCCTACCTGGCTGAAGCAAAGAGATATGGTTGACTCTTCTACAAATGATCTG
The DNA here is from genome assembly GCA_014182735.1 of Corymbia maculata. Lineage (NCBI taxonomy): Eukaryota > Viridiplantae > Streptophyta > Magnoliopsida > Myrtales > Myrtaceae > Corymbia > Corymbia maculata. The sequence goes on along the minus strand of CM024688.1, from coordinate 2,729,894 downwards.
GGCTCGTCTTTAAACCACTCGAAGCCGGCTTCAATGAGCTTTTGACGTTGTACAGAAAAGATCAGCAAGAGGCAACGATCGGTGTCGAAATCCAAGAACAACGGCTACCTCTCCCTCTCTTTTCCTTGCTGCCCATTTTTCCTCCTGCCTTCCCCTTCGGTTTTCATCTCCTGTGTTTCCCTTCAGTTGTTCTGCGTTTTTTTTGTGTTCTGATCTCTCTCTTTTTTTCTTTTTCTGGTTTTCTTGCTCTTTTTTTTTTTTTTTTAAACCCAGAAAACAGCCCTTCATCCTCTTCCAAAAACCCAGAAACCAGCCTCCATCTCTGCGTTTTTTCTCCTCCAAAACCAGCAAAAGCAAACTCCGTTCTTCTCCTGTGTTCTTCTTTCTTTTTCCTTTTTTCTGTGTTTTTTTTCTTCAGTCCCAGCTCAAAATCCTCCCCAGAAAACCCAGAAAATGGGAAGAAGATCCCCTCTCTGCCCTCCTCGCTCTCGGATCCGTCTAGCCAGCAACCATTTTTCTTCCTCTCCGTTTCTGCATTTTTATTTATTTCTCCTCTGCTCAGTCACTCGAGCCCTCTCCCTCGCCAGAATCCTTCTTTGGTCAGCACTTCGAGCTCTCCCCCTTGCCTGAACTCTCCAACTCTCTCCTCTGCCTTCTGCGTTTTTTTTTTTTTTTTTTTTTTTTGGTTTGTCTTCCTCAGATCTGCTCCTCCTCGTCGATTTTCGTCTCCGCCCTTTCACGCCGGGTGACAGCGCAGCAAGGGCTGGCGTCGCGCGAACAACGTCACCGCCGTCAGAGGGTCGCGTCTGAACGGGGTCCTCGGTTTTCTATTCCCCGTCCCTCGACGTGTAGTTGCTCGCCGCCGCACTCCTCTCGTTTCTTTCTCTGAAAATCCTCACCGCCGTGGGAGTGGGGTCGCCGGACAAGCGGTGTCATCAAGCGTTGCTGCTGGCTTCTTTTTCAGATCGCTGTGCGTCGCCCTCCTTCTCTCCCTCTGTGCCTGCGGTGTCCTTTTTATTGATCTGCGTCCCTGTCTCTGTGTTCGTCCTTACTGCGTGCTACCGCTGCGTTTTTTTTTTTCTTTTGGTCTCCCCCTGTGTGAGCGTGTATGAGGCGAAAATAAGAGGGAAGGTGAGATGTGCTGGGCTTTTCAATGTCTGGTCCTTGTTCTCTTTTCTCTTTCGAGCTTAAGTTGCTTACGTGGGCTTCAAAATTATAAGCCAAACGGGCTGAAAAGAAACGAAAGGGAAAAGGTCCAAGGAGAGATCATATTAGGGTCGAAAATTTGTGAAAAAGAAGTGGGCCGGACTATGCTGGCCCAGCCTGATTTTTTCTTTTCTTTTCTTTTTTCGATTTTTTTAATATAATTTTTATCTTTTCTAGAAATTAATATATATTTATATATATGCAAAATAGATGGGCATTTAAAGCAAAATAACTAAAAATTTGGGTGTCAACAATTTGTAATAGGGTTTTATCTACTAGAAGTCCTAAATTTATTACGAAAGTGCCATTGAGTCTTAAAACTTGTAAAAAGTACAATCAAATCCTAAAATTAACACCGTCAATTTCATTAACGGAAAAGGCTAACGTGGTCTTTTTAAATTATTTTTAATGCCGTGTCAGTATTTTTTTATTCAATTCTTATTTAAATTAGATTTAAAAACTCAAAAAGAAGACCTAAAATTTTATGAAAGAGAGAGCGAGAGAGGGGCAAGGGCTTCAGCCATCACCACTACTCCATCGTCGGAAGGGCTGGTGGTGCCAGCCCTATGTGAGGGTGGCCGGCCTTCACCTGGCCCCGGGTGAGGGCAGGCAACCCTTGTGGTTGTTGAAGCCCTTCCATCTCTTTTTTCTTTTTTTTTCTTTTTTCGTTTTTTAATAAAATTTTAGGTTTTCTTTTTCAGTTTTTAACCTAATTTAAATCAGAATTGATTAAGAAATAATAAAAATGCTGAAATACCACGTCAGTATTTTCTGTTAGTCAAATTGACGGTATTAATTTTAGAATTTGATTGTACTTTTTGTAAGTTTTAGGAATCAATTGTACTTCCACGACATGTTTTAGGACTTTTAGTGAACATATCCCTTTATATTAACTATTTCTTTTATCCCTTTGATCACTTATTTTTAAATAGGTGACTACTCATGCACTTTTTATAGATGAGTTCTATAAAATGAAAGAAAACCGAACATGATTTGGGGTGTCTAAATTTAGATGACGCAGTTGTCGCTTAATTACTATAAGATAGTTGAGAGGTGTCACTTATCAAAACACTTTATGTGAGTTAGGCACCATATCTCCTTTGGTATGCCGTGTTATGTTTTGATTAATTTTATGTTCTTTTTTGCTGCATTTCTTCATCTTTACTTTATATGATAATTTACCATGAAAATACCAAAACAGGTTTGTTCCGGATATGTATCAACAATAAGAGTCGGTCAAATTCTTAATTGTTTCACCTCTCTCGGTTCTGGAATATATAGTACGGTGACTTCTTTGATCTTTACCCACCGAAGGTGTCTGTGACATGATCAGGCTGCAACTTAGCAGCACAACCGGTCGTCCATGAAGGAACCCCTTATGTACAACAAGGTCCAAATGTTCTTCCTTTTATGGAAAAGAAAATAAATATCTATGCAGGTATATTATAACAAAGACTGTCTCTCAAAACGATTCCCGTGACTCTAAATTTACTTCCAACTAGAATTTGTGCTCGTTCATTCAATGCCACGAGCTTTGTTTTTTTATTTTAAAAAAATGAGTTTTAATGAGTTTTAATATAGCAAATTAGTAATTATTGAAAATTCAAATATTCGAACTCATCAACTATTCTCTCAGTAACTCATCCTTTACCATATATAAAAATTTCTACATGTCACATAACAATGATAATTAAGAATTCTTTAACTGTTATGGGGGTCTTATATTTTCCATAGTAGAATAAGTAAAAGTTCCGACGTCATTTTACTGAGAGAGATGGGAAAACGACACTAACCTAAAAGCCAAGAGAACCGGAACTGAAAGAGTCGGTGCTCGTCGCCATGCGGGAATTTCATCAAACAGACGACGTGCGTGTGCATTCTACGTTTTGCTGCAACTCTGTTTCTTGGGCAGGAGATGAAAGCTTGGTGATCTATTTAAAGCGGTGATTAGCAATCGACATGTCGGCTTTGCCCATCTGCAAGGCTACTCCTCTAGCCGTCTTCGCACCAATAAATCCTTCGTTAATTCATCTTCGGTGGTCTCGTTTTAGGGCTGGTTTGCCATGATCGTATTTTTCACTCTGGACTTGTTTTTTAAAAATTACATCACTTAAAAAGATCAACTAAAAAGTTATGGGCACAAGTACCTTTTTTTGCAAGATTTGACGAATAATTTATAATAAAACACATAACACAACTTCACACAATTTAAAAAATTAATGCCTCTTGCAACATACGGTATGCTACTAGAAACCGAAGCATCCTTGGTACGTTCATAATCATGCTAAATCATCGATTGAAATCCATAATCCCTTTGGACGTTCCAAATATTTATCCTTCTTTCTTTCTTTTTTCGATGCTATTACCAAAATTTCAACTTAGACCGTGATAATTAGAAACCGACATGAGAACATGACATTTCACAAGCCTGCCGAGCACCAAAGGACAAAGCCAACGTAGCTTTTCCGCCTGCGCCTTTGCGTTTCTGGGGAAGTGGAGAGAGTCCGGGCCAAAGACCAGGAGATAAAATCTGTGGGTGAAAATTTTTGTTTCGGGAATTCGATTCCAAGAAGTAAAAACCAAGAATAGAAGAATTTGTGGTTCTACCCGTGAATAGACATCATCCTTAAAAAGGGAAAAATTACCCAAACAATCCTACATTTACTATAATTTTTTCAATTCAATTTCAAATCTTTTGTAATTGTGTCAATTCAATCCATCTGGCCAAAATTGGCCGGCGAGCGCTGACATGGACGATGGTCGGTCGGCTAGCGGATGCTAACATGGCAATTCTTTAATAATATTTTTTTGAATTTCTTTATTAATTTATTAATTTTCCTTTTTCCTCTTTTTTTTTCTTTTTTCTTCTTCTTCTTCTTCTGGCAAGTCACTGGACCGGCCAAGGGATATGGTTGGCAAGGCCTCGCCGACATTAAGCAAGGTTGAGCTCGCCCAGCCATGGTGAGGGTCGCCCTCACCCAGATCTAGCAAGGGCAAGCCTCGCCGTCACCATGGTGGCTGGGTGAACTTGACCTTGCCTAGCGACGGTGAGGGCAAGCTTGCCCAATGCTAGCGAGGCCTCACCAATGGTTAGAAGAAAAAGAGGAAAAAGGAAAATTAATAAATCAATAAAAATTCGAAAAATAAAATAAAATAAAATATTATTTAAAATTTTGCCATTTTAACATCACTTGATCAATGTCCAAATCAGCGCCAGCCAACCAAATTTGGCTTAATGAACTGAATTGGTATAATTGCAAAAAGTTTAGGACTGTTTTGATAATTTTCCCCACATTCGAGCCTCAAAGGAAGGCACTCACATCAGACTGGAATTTGCGATGATTCTTTGGTTAACGGAATCATTTTTGTAAGCTCACCTGCTATGGCTTCGTGGATTCTTCTACGGACCCAACATAGAATTTCCAGCAAGTTCGGTTCTGCTGTAATGGCTTCCTCAGCAGAAAAGCTGGTCCTGGTCATACGATGAGATGGTAGAGAGAGGGGCTGATGATGGGGCCAAAGATGGACGTAAGGCAGAGCGAATGGGGCGTAAGGAAGATGAAGAATGAAAATGACAAAAAAAAAAAAAAAAAAAAAGATAATAAAAAACACAGAACAAAGACAGAAAGAAGAAAGAAAAATAAAAATAAAGAAAAAAAATGTAGTTGGACAAGAATGCTCCTAGACATGGACAAGATTATATTGATCGGTGAGTTTAAGCCTTTTTTAGAGACTAAATTAGTCACTTGAGATTTTTATTTGAAATAATATTTACTTCAGATCCTTTTTTGAGAAACAGCTTCATTTTAGATTTTTATTTGAAATTTTCTCAAGAAATTATAACTGCTGCGAATTGTTAGAAGGTAGTTATCATGGGCCATTATAAATACTACTAATCATCCACCAAAAAGCTCCCTCGCAAAATTAAACCAAGTGTTATCTTTCAATTATCTTAATCTTTCTTGCATTTACGTTAAATCTCTTTAGTTGCAGCTCTTGTGTTCGCGACGTCAATTGAATTTCGACATGTATCTTTATCCCAGTGCTGCATCATTGATTAAATTCTGACATTGTATCTTTATGTTCTAAAGTTGTGCCGCCAAGTAAATTTTGGCATAATTTGTCCACATCCCGTTAAGTTATCCGGTCTATAATTTCCGGGCCTTGTTGTCGATTAAATTTCAACTCGATTTGGGATTATACAGTGTTGTTTGAATTGGAGAAGTTGATCCCCTATACATGAGATATTCTCTATCCGAAGTTAGTGCAGAATCTTAGTCTCCTTAAATAAAAGCTGAAAAACTACTTTCGGTGAAAGATATTTCATTTGCGGGAACAATTCCAGTGAAACAGAACCAAAAAATTGCCGATCTAGGTATTGACCAAGCCAGATCTTGAAGAGGAAAAAAGCTCTTCGGGAAGGGGGGATGTGAATTCGACTGGATTGGGATCAATACAACACTTAACAAGGCCCCTCGAATCGAAAAGAACAACTCAAGGTTAAGCAATGTTGGAATAGATGTGGCGATCGGAATTTTAGCTCTTTTTCCTTTTACTTTTCTGAGGATGTGGTGAAAGCTGCAGAAGCGACTCGGATCGATAGTATTAGTGGGCATCTTTTCTGTTGCGAAGACTCGGGATACGCTATTTTGCTCTATTGAATACCTGCTGTACCTGATAGTATTAGGCATCTTTTGCTTAAAGACATGGCTGATAGCTCTTCTTTTGAGCTAGAGATGTAACCCTAGACATTATACCTTGCTTCTCTTTGTTTACATGCTTAATTTTTGTCACGAATCCAATCATGCATACTTCAGTTCGCAAAGTCAACATTCTGATATTCTTGGAAAGAAGAAGAGACATATATTGTGGTATTCAAATATACATTTGAAGTAATTATGTCAACATAAATCAATTGAAAACTCGATGGTTGAATGGAAGTACTAACCCTAGATATTTTTAAGGGTCAATTTGAAAGTTAAACAAAAGCATAGAATTTTATGATATTCTTATTTAGCTTATGTTTGGGAAATGATAAAAATAGAAAGAATGAAAATTGAAGTTAAATTATACGGAAAATTTAGTATTTTTGTGAGAATGAGGAAGAAGAATAATCTAAAATTACACAAAATCCCACTAAAATTTTGAATTTGCCTTCGAACTATTAAATATTACACAATAGCCTCTAAGCACTGATAAATTAAGAAAATATTTTTTCTTTTCTTTAATTGCTGTAAAAATGAAAAATATAGAAAATGTGAAAAAAAAATCAGCTAAAATACTATAATAGAAAAAAAATATTAATAATTAAATTTAAAATAATAAAAAAAACGGTTAAAATGTAATAGATATAGCCACTCAATTAATCTAAATAAGAGATTCTAAGAAAAAGAATAAACACAGAATAAATAATATAGAAAAAGATCCCAATAACAAAAAGGTCAAATTACAAAAGTGGGTTACTCATTATGTATATTCAAAGGGTTAATTAATAAGAAAATTGATTGATTAACAATAGTATTTGGAAAATTTTAAAAGGGACAGATGTCATCAAATGATCAGCCATTTGAGGTGATCTTCTTTTGAATAATGTTTTAATGATCAATTAGTTTTTACTAATTAACCATTGCTATCATTTTATCTTTCTGTTATTGTAACTTTTTTTTCCTTTTTATTTAATTGCGTTTCTTTTCCCTAAAATGTCTTATCAATTCCATTAATATTTTCATCAATTTTTTTAAAATTTTTATCAGCGTAATTCTTTTTTTTTTCTTTATTCACATAAATCAAAGATAAAAGAGAGATTTCTACATAATAAATAATAAAATGAAAGTGTACACACTTAAAAGCCGACTAGAAAATTATAATGGATAATTACACAAATGATACCCAATGTAAAATGTAATAGGTGTGAGCATGGTTTTAGATTAGAATCGAACTAGTGGAAACTTGTCCAATTCTAAATTCCAAGATTGACAAGGTAGGTTCTAAGTTTTAGGAAACTTATTTCAACATATACATTCCAAGATTTAGGTAGGTGGAACTTGGAACTCAAAATCTAGAGCAAGTTTTCGTGTTTTTCTTAGTCTATGTATTCACACGATTAGCACGATTCTATAGTAGTTCATGGCGTCCGGTGATTAATGTATAATATGTAATTACTAATCTAAACCTCCATTTTATAACTGAGAACTTTATTTTGTTACTATTTCATATTCTTCATGTGTCTTAATATAAGTTATAATCAATGGATTGTTGCAATAAGTGATAGTCATTAATGGTGGTCATTTATTATAATTGTTTAATTAGTAATATTAGCGGAATTTGAGTAAACTTCAGAACCTGTGATAAGATAAGTTATAAGTTATAGGATATATAGGATAAGTTATAAGTTTCAAAAAGTGATAAATCTATTTCAATCGGTAGGTTCTATGGTCTCTGTACAGAATTTGGAACTGCACTAGACTTGAAATCGTTCACCTCTACAATATAGTCTCTGAACTTTTAATTTATTCAATCTAGTTCATGAACTTTAATCCACTATACAATTTGATACCTAAACTTTTAATTTGTTCAATATAGTATATAAACTTTTGGTGATTGTTTAAACTGATCCCTAAATCATATAAAAATATTCAATATTATTCTTTCATTAATTTAAGTTCAAGAGCAATGGCAACATTTACATTTAGTCCAGGAATTAATATGAACACAAACTAAAAATTCAAGAACCAAATTAAACAAATTAAAAATTTAGGAACTATATTGAGTTGTAATATGAAGTTTATCCTTGTCATTTTTCCAAATGCAAAATTCACAAAATTGCGATATGCATTTGAATGACTCCGCTTCAGGCAAGTCTTGTAATCGAGAGTACTTGGACAAGCAATCGGTTACAAGACTTGCCCCAAGGGCAATTTGTCATACAATGGCTATTTCATTCACCTCACTTCATTCTAGGCGTGAGAGGTTATTATATTACTTGGAGTCTACTTTCCCCACCAAAGGCCCTCTAATTCCTAGTTAATTTAATAAGGAATTAAGGGGTGACATTACAAGATCTTTCACCTCAAAACGGATCTCATGCCTATTTCTTTTTTTCTTTTTTGAGTCTTTTAAAGACTCACTCCGATCTAAATTACATTGAGATATAATTTGAAGTTTATCCCTATCGTTATTTCAAATAAAAAAAATCACAAAATTTGGATGTGTTTTCCAACGACCCCGCATCGTAGCCGGCGTGGATCTTGGGCTGGCATTTTTGTCATATAATAATGATGTCCCTCTCTCTCTCTCTCTCGAGTCTCGAGGAGTCAAAGTCTTCGCGCGGGTTGCCCGAAGAACACGAAAGAACGACTTTTCAACCTCCTTTTCAGCCAACACCACAAGCCATTCTCTCTCTCTCTCTCTCTCTCTCTCTATAATCCTTTTTCCCTCCCTGAAAATGGCAAACGCCGACGAGAAGACCTGCCCTTCTACCCACGATGAATCCAGCCCTCTCTTGAACAAGGAGGTCGCCAACGACGCGGAGAAACCCGCCTAGGCCGACAAGGTTGCCGACAATGCCAAGAAGGCCGGCCACACGACCAACGCTGCGAACGGTATTGTGCCTGGTCTGGTCGGCGGCGGCGGCAATAAAATGATAAAAATGGAAAGAATGAAAATTGAAGTTAAAATATACCGAAAATTTAGTATTTCTGTGAAAATGAGAAAAATGAATATTCTAAAATTACACAAAATCCCACTAAAACTTTGAATTTGCCTTTGAACTTTGAACTATTACACAATAGCCTCAAAGCACTGATAAATTAAGAAAATATTTTTTTCTTTTCTTTAATTGCTGTAAAAATGAAAAATATAGAAAATGTGAAAAAAAAAATCAGCTAAAATACTATAATAGAAAAAAATATTAATAATTACATTTAAAATAATAAAAAATTGCTAAAATGTAATATATATATATATATATAGCCACTCAATTAAACTAAATAAGATATTCTAAGAAAAAGAATAAACACAGAATAAATAATATTCAAAAAAGATCTCAATAACAAAAAGTGGGTGACTCATTATGTATATTCAGAGGGTTAATTAATAAGAAAATTGATTGATTAACAATAGTATTTGAAAAAAAAAAATTTAAAAGGGAAAGATGTCATCAAAATGATCAGCCATTTGAGGAAATCTTCTTTTGAATAATGTTTTGATGATCAATTAGTTTTTACTAATTAACCATTGCTATCATTTTCTATTTCTGTTATTGTAACTTTTATCCGCGTCGTTTTTCCAAATAAGAAATTCACAAAATTTGCGATCCAAAGACCCGCATCGTAACCGGCGGGGATCTTTGGGCTGGCAATTTCGTCACATAATGATAATAACTATGATGTCTCTCTCTCGTCTCGTCTCGAGTGGTCAAAGTCGTCACGCGGCTTGCCCGAAGAACACGAAAGAACGACTTTCCAACCTCCTTTTTAACCCTACCTCCTTCTCCTCCTCCTCCCGAGCTAACACAAAAGGCCAACCTCTCTCTCTGTAAACCTTTTTCCCTCCCTGAAAATGGCAAACGCCGACGAGAAGACCGGCCCTGCTGCCCACGAGGAATCCAGCCCTCTCTTGAGCAAGGAGGTCGCCGGCGACGCGGAGAAACCTGCCCGGGCCACCGAGAAGGTCGCCGACGATGCCAAGAAGCCCGGCCACGCGACCGACGCCGCGAACGGCCCGCGCCTGGTCCCGTTCGTCGTCGGCGGCGGCGGACGATTCGGCTGGACCGCCAATGGCTTGCCGCTGGGTCACGGCAGCGTGATGGGCGAGCCGATGGAGCGGAATCGGTGGAACTCCGGCCTCTTCGCTTGCCTCGGCCGCAACGACGAGTTCTGCAGCAGCGATCTCGAAGTTTGTGAGTCTCTCTCCCGATTTTTCTGGATTAGGGGGTTTTTCTTCTGTGATTGCTGCGTTCTGGCGGTGTATCTTGCGGTATCTGGGGATGAATTTGGTCATTGGATTGTTGGTTTGGTGGTTTTGATTGGTTGTGCTTTCGGAGCTATTAACTTGGAGATCCTTGGCTAGTAATTATAAAGTGGTCCTAAGGGCCGTTAACTAATAGTTTCGGCAGCCACCACACCGCATCGGTTGCACATGGCAGTCGCTGTGCTAATTTAATTCACCACAATAGCCTTCATGGCCATTTCGTGATGGTGTCGGGACAGCCTGAGAGGGTCGTGGCGTCCATTATCCATGAAGATGCAGAGAATATAGGGACTTTCCATTGGAATTTCACTTTGGATTTTCTCTTTGAGTGGCCAGTCTTGCTCAAACAAACTTAAGATTGAAGAAGAAACAAGTGTTCGGAGCTCTCAAAGACTCAGATTTTAGATCCAAATACTTGTATTCTTCAAACTAGGCCTAGGTTCTCTTAATATGCATATCGAAGTGAAAATCATAAAATATTTGTGGGTTTTGGATCTTGATCAGTCTTGGTCTGCTTTTGAAATTTTTTTGGGTTTTGATCTGATCAATGGGATCTCTGTTCATCTATGTTTTCTTAGCACAGTTCTCTCCATCAGGAAAAAGAGAGAGAGGGGGGTTATTGATTTTCCGTTCCTACTCTAATTAAGCTTATTCAATTGGAAATTTATATTAGTGTTTAATTTGTTCATGAAATATATGTGTAGATATTATATAGTTAGAATTTTGCAATTTTTAAATAAAACAATCAATTGCTAATTTTTCAAACATGATGTGCAAGCATCACAAAATTGACACTGCAATGCCTGAACCCTTTATATTATGTCTGTCACACCCCACTTCCACAACAACCACTGTGCAACTGCAACACAAACCCATGTCTGCCCTATAATTCCTTGCCCTTGCATGCGAATTGTTTTCATTGATTTAATGAGTATCTATTAAGGGAAATGATGCATTGTAGGTCATGTCCAACTTTTAGACAAGAGAGAGTTTTTTTTTTTTTTTTTTTTTTTTTTTCCTCCTTTTCTTGCAAGTTTTTAGTCTGCGTTCTATTGAGCTTGTTCTGAACTTCTGAAATTGTAATCTTGTTGTGATAGATTTCATTGATGACTTTAGGAAAACTAAAGTGGAAGGAAAGAAATTTTATTATCTTTTTTAAAGAAATAAAATAAAATTGTTAGGTTTGAAATTTTTAGCATTTAAGTGGTGGGGACTATGCATGCTGGAAATGCTATTGAATGTACTATGTATGCTGATTCTAGATCAAAAGTTAAAGCACAAATGGAGGTTATCCAGTTGAATATATGTTAGCAAGGGATTACTCAGGCTAACTGTGTCAAGCATTTAGATATTGGTATCAACATTAGTTTATTTTTGTTAAATTGAAGGTCATTCTACTTGTATTCCTTTTCTATATGCTTTTGATATCATGAATCCTTTTTTATCATATTTTTCTTCATCATGACATGACTAGGTCTTCTTGGAAGCGTTGCTCCTTGTGTGCTTTATGGAAGTAATGTTGAGAGACTTGAAAACACTACTGGGACTTTTGCAAATCACAGCTTGTCTTATGCTGGCCTTTTTCTGATTGGAAAGTTCTTCTGTGGTGTCAACTGCCTTGCACCCATGTCTTCATTTTTTAGCCGCACGGCTATTCGTCACAAGTATAATCTAGAGGCAAGTAATTCTTTCACCTGTCCATTCTTCACTGGCACTTTTCTCTTATTATCATGAGATAAGTTTGTTGACTGAGTAAACCACTAGTCACACATTCTGATGAAGCTACTGGTATAACTTCTGCCCTTTTGAAAGGCACCAACGTCTTATTTATTTTCTTCAAGGAAAGATGTATAATTGATACTTGTCTATTTATTTTTCATTTTTAACAGCAGAAGCAATGTTAGATTCACAAGGTACTCACATTGTAGTTGGTTGAATTAGGAAATCTCGAGATTATGACATGAGTTGACATGTCTTCATATTTGGTTAAAGTAGTCAATCTCAACAGATTAATCTGATGAGTGCCCTTGATTTGTGAAATTTCAATTGATCCTGCTATGACTCTTACTGTTAGCAATGGGTGGGCAGGGCCTAACAGATGGGTGGGCAGGGCTTAGGCCCTGCAACTGCACCTCAACCATGCCTTCTGTCCTCCGCAAATACATTCAGTATTTGGCCCAATCTATCATTTCCAACCCATTGAAAAGAAGACTCATTTTTCTGTGCATTTTATACTGTACTGGCTAGTAAGTATATTAAGGGAGGATCTGTGAATATACCCATAAATAGAAATTGTAGTCATCATGAGGATCTGTTCACCGTTCTGTGGACCATATTGAGAGTCAATCATGCAATCTGTCCTCATGCTGGCCAAACAGGTTCTTTAGCATTTGTCTCTTCACCACCCTTGCAATCGCAAGTGAATTATGCAATTGGTAGTGATCCTCATCCAACAAATTGATAATCCCCAATATATCCCACTTGGGATGGGCAAATGCTGGTTCTGGTTAAGCCTTTTCCTCCTCATTGGCCGATCGCTACTTTCTTCTTGAAATTTATGCTTGAACTTTCTTGCCTTATTTTTTATGATTGTTGTCCTGTAAATATGACTAGAATAGGCATTTTGAGGAACAAAATTAAATTTGTGTAGTGTTTAATAGAATAAATTTACTTATTTTCATAAGTTGTGAGTTTAAATCTCCAACAGCAAAACTTAATATCCTCAAGTAAATTTGCATTTAACAGTTAAAGGAAACTTTTGATTTTGAAGAGCTGTGACAACAAAAATTGAAAAAATACGCCTTAGTTATTCTCTGAAAATCAGCTTCACTTGTTCAACTGTATCTATTTCTAAAATGTCACAAGACACTCCATTGGAGGTCCAATGACTTTCCAAAAGTAGAACCAAATTTCTTGAAGAACTCTTAGGCAATAACTTAGGATGTTTGCTTACATCTAAATATGTTTTAATTGATAAACAATAAAATCATTTAACTTGTTGTTTGTTAGTTTAAAAGTCTTGTTATAAAAAACAATGTTAGGTTTTGCATACTGATAAATGTTTATTTGACATCATTTTCATTAAACAACGGTATATGTGTCTTACAACCAGTTATACGTTTTAAATTTTTATTGCCTCTTGATGGTTTTCCCTCGTATAATATTATGCTCTTGGTTTGTTTATTCACTTAATTTTCTGGCAATAAGAAGAATAATCGAATCCAATATAGTTAAATGAACTTAATTTTGTCTTCAACGTGGATTATAATTTGGAAAAAAAATCATTAACCACCCAAACCAGAATTTCTGAATATGAAAAAGTGCTATGAATATACAACAATTGTTCCTTATTTATATAATTGAAGGAAAAAAATGAAAAGGAAAAAATTCAAAGGAGTGGTACAGATGGGTAAAGTTCAGCACAGCGCATATTAAACTTAGATGAACTTTGGTTATTATATAAATCTTATCATTTACTAGACCAGCTTTGAATTTAAAAATTTTTGGCACCTCTGAGACAGCATTATCTTCTGAGTAACCTTGAGGATATGTTCAAGGAATCGCAACCGATTACGAAGATGAAGAAAATGCTTTTTTTTTTTTTTAATAGAAGAGAGTCGCTACCTTGTGGTGTTGAAATTTCCTTCCATTAATTTGAAATTGCAGGTAAGCGGAATTACTTTTCTGATTATGGACAAATAATTATATTTGCTTTCAAGATAATAGGTTTTGTTAATTTTTGTTTTTGAAGTAACTGATCTTTTTTTAATTACTTTAACCATCTCTCAACATTGTTTTCATGGGAAAAACTGTTTCTTAGCATTGAAAAAAAAAAGAAGAAGAAGATTTACGCAAACACAATCAAATGGCCTCTTTAGTTTATGATTTTATGCTTATTCTATAGATTTGTGTTCTGAAGTTCTGTGTGTGTGTGTGTGTGTGTGTGTCTCTCTCTCTCTCTCTCTCTTTTGCGTGAAGTTGGATTCGCTAAGCATTCTATGTCATAGAAACGTTTATTATGTAATATGTTGCTGAGAGACACTTTGTATCCATGTCACACTTACCTACTTATAGCATTTTACATATGCATTTCTTTCTGCTGCTCATACATCTGAAGAGAACCTGGAATGACTATGGTGGTATGTCAACAATTATCATCTATTCTAAGCATTTTGAGTACGTGAAGAGGTTATAAAGTGATGGTCAAGACCTGAATGCTGTTGTATCATAGGGTTTTTCTTTGTGCAAGAAACTAATGTGGAGATTTTAAAACAGTTAAAGGACTTCCTGGATCAGGTATTTGGTCTGGCTTATCAAAAATGGAACTGAGAAATTAGATGCCTATAAATTCGGATAAAATGGGATGAGCCCCTAACGTGTATTTACTGAAATAAGTGTAAATGGGTAATTTAGGTTTATGGGGAAATATAGTGCAACAAAATTGCTATGGCAAATCTAATATCTAATATAACCAGTCACTACAACATGTTTTCTGGCGAATGGTTCGGTTTATGAGAGTAATTTGGTTCAGTTTTTAAGGAAAGTTAAGAAGAAAGCTTACCAAAGTTTTTTGTTTAGCATTCAGACCATACGGAATGAATCTGATGGATTGCAGCTCTAGATATGAGTGGCTTGAGGTTTCGTGATGCAGAAATAGATTTTACTTTTGGATGCAGCTTTATTGGGTCTATACCTACGAGATTGGTTTACTTGAGCTCTTCCTTGTCTTATAGTGAACTGTGCAGAATAAAGCGATGACTGACTATATGCTTCGTGGGTCTTTGCTGCCTAAACAGGGTAGCTGTGAGGCACTTCACAGGTCATGTGGATGCTGTGGAAGTTGTGTGGAGGACGAGGTGCAGCGAGAGCGCTGTGAATCGGGGTGCGACATGCTAACTCATGTCTTATGCCACCCCTGTGCTCTCTGCCAGGAAGGACGTGAGCTCCGCCGTAGGGTACCTCATCCCGGATTCAATGCGCATCCAGTCTTGGTGATGATTCCCCCAGGCGAGCAGACTATGGCTCGCCGGGCTTGAGCGTTCTACATCTATATGAAAACCAGCCTGTATATGTGCAAACCGTACGTCTGATTTCTCCAGTTGTGGACTTGCCAGACCTTTTATTGTACTAAAGAACTGTTGATGAAATATAGTGCTTGGTCTTAACCAGCTATAAATAAATGCTCTGTATATGGTGTCTTGTTTGTATACAGCAACATCTCTTTACTAATATATAGTTACACAGTTACGTTTCTCGCTTCTGCTTTGCTCGTCTCTTGGTGGAAATCATGTGCTTGCTCACTGCTTGTATGTTGGGACTGCCCAAAAATGACGTGACGACTTTGAAGACGAACGAAAAGTCCATTGAAATTCCTAAATCTCTTTGCTGATTGCAATCGAGCCACGAGCATTTCTTTTAATACAATCGAAGTCCTTTCAAATGAATTAGGTCGGGACTAGCTTATGTAAAAATTGAATTGTACCTTTTAAAATAGGTTTGAGACATGATACATGTTCGAAGTCTGACCATACCAGTTGAAAGGTATAGGATTTAATTATTATTTTTTCGTATTGCACTAATTAAAAATTTTGAAACTTGATCGCATATATAATAAGGAGAATAACATGAAAAATCTTAAACTTTGTTTCGTGTGACACATTTACCCTAAACTTTTTTTTGTAACATAAAAAATCCCAAATTTTGCCATATGTAACATATTTACCGTAAACTTTGCTCCGTGTGATACATTTATCCTAAATTTTTTTTTTGACACAAAAAATCCTAAACTTTGCCAAATATGACACATTTGCTCCAAACTTTTATTCTAAATGGCATTTTCGTCTTTTACTTTTTCTTCCCTTTTTTTCCTCCTCCACCGCCGCCAAAGGAGCCGCTGGCGTCGGCCCTTGCCCGACTCAGGCAAGGGCTGCCCTCCCCAGATCCGGCGGGGGCCACCCTCACCGACGTCAATTGAGGCCTCCCAGGCGAGGGCGGCCCTCGACCGACGCTGGTGAGGGCGGCCCCTACCAGATCTAGCGAGGGTTGCCTTAGCTTGCTAGGGCCAGGCGACGATGAGGGCAACCCTCACCTGAGTCGGGCAAGGGCCGACGCCGACGGCTCCTCCGACGGCGATGGAGGAAAAAAGGCAAAAAAAAAACTGTAAAAAGTAAAAAGACAAAAGTACCATTCAGAATAAAAGTTTGGGATAAATATGTCACACAGGGCAAAGTTTGAAGTTTTTTATGTCACAAAAAAAAAGTTTAGGGTAAATGTGTCACACGGGGCAAAGTTTGGGGTTTTTGGTGTCACAAAAAAAATTTAGGGCAAATGTGTCACAAAAGGTAAAGTTTGGGATTTTTGGTGGTATTATCCCTATATAATATTTAACTTTTTTGGTCTAATTTACGAAGATCAATCATGAGTGGGATTCTTTATATGGTATAACCTAGTCTAAGAGTAGTATGAGAGAGAGTCTCTCCTTTTAAGTGGCAGATCACCATTTAGATAGCCACGAGGATAAATAGCACAGGAGAGGATATATATATTTCGAACTTTTAGGAGGGGGTGCAATTGTTATCATTCAATCAATAGTTTACTTCAATGAACCTCATGGAAATTTTTAAAAATTGAGCAATGTTAAAGATATCGAGACTCGTCTATCACATTGATTTATTAAATAATTACACGCACCAAAAGTGATTATCTAAGTTGGTAGATTCAATTAGCATCCAATAGAACTAGGGACTAAGAAGCACTGACACTTTTCAGGAGCTTTTATGTCATGTTGAACACTCCGATACGTGTCTAACACTCTTCGACACTTAGTCAACACATGTTGAAAAATCCAACACCTGGTCATCTTTCCCCGATACTCTTCGACACTCATGTCGAAATTCTAAGATGTGATTTTGACATACAGAGGTTAATTTTAAAATTTTTCAATAAATGATAGGTCAAAATGTAAATATGTAAATGAATAAAAATAATAAATGGGGAAAAATGAAAACCCTAGTCTTCTCTTCTCTTTTGACTTTCATGTCTTGTGATATATAATTCACCCACTCAAGTTTATTTTTTTGCCTTTTATCTTTTAACACGCTTTGACATGAGAGTCTAGAATGTCGATTATTTATTTTTTTTCCTCTAAATTTTATGGTTAAATTGAAACAATGAATGATATTAACAATTGGTGGATTAATGTTTTTAGTGTAAATTCATTCTATACTCTTTTTTATTATTTGTTTATTTATGAATTTGAATTGAAATAATTCGATTGAAATAATCATAAAAAATGATAATTTATCATGAATATAATAAAATATTTATTTAATAAACAATGTGTCCTAACGTGTCGGAATTCTCTATCTTTTGAGAAACATATCGGCATGTCATACCATGTCGTGTCGCATGTCGTGTGTCCGTATCGGTGTTATTTAGACTAGGGATGTTACTAAGTAAAATATCTAACAGACGACTATTAGTATTCCTTAAATTATTCTAAAATAATTGAGGAATATTGGGCTTGGACAGCTCAACAATATTTTTGAAACTTCCTTTGTAGAACTCAAAGAGTAGAACACAATCGTTACGTACATCTAAACAAAAAGGGATGCAATCATATACGGGAAGTCCTAAATTTTATATAAGGAATGCAATTAGAAATCTAAAAATTTGTTTAATCAAATCCTACATGCTTTCCAAAAGGCCGTGTTTTATTTTCCTTAATTCCTAGTTAGAGGAAAAGTTCCTCCAACCATTCCTTCGGTTATAGGATTAGAAATATGGATATTACCCACTTTTGTTAATAGTTAAGCTTACATGTTGGTGATGGTCATAAATCATGACCCAACAATAAGAGACAAGGTTGGGAGAAATTATCTCCAATTGGGGATGGGGAAAAATTTAACCCTTTTTGAAAAAGTATAGTAAAATTCTTTTGATGAGCAACACAATAATATGCACGTGGCACTCAAATGCTATATGACATTCTTAAATTGCATATAGGGGGTTGGCCATATGCTTTTTAGGCTCTTGACCCTTTTGGGCATTTGGCACTAGATCAATAGGAGGAAAAGCTTCTCTTGGCTTTAGTGGTTCCGAATCACAAGAGGAATTTTTCTTAATCCACTTGCAAATGGATTTGTAGAATGGAGAAATGGGTTGCTATTTGGGCTTTATTTTCTTAGGCTCGGGCTTTGGTGGTTCATAAGGCTTATGGTCAAGAGGTGGTGGTGGAAAAACTAGAGAAAATGTAGGAGTGGGGTTAGACACTATGTAGGATACCATAAATTGAAACCTTCCACCTTCTTCACCTAGAGACCTATGGATGAATCACCATCTAGATACCTCTAATAGAAAGGATCTTGAGCCTTTTTCTTTTTCTTTCTCGCCGAAGGGCGATTATCTTCATCTTTTGGAGAGGCCGTGCAAAGTTCACATTAACAGTCCACATCCTAGTAATAATGTCTTGTAACCAGGTCTTTGAAGTAGTAAATAGGATTATCACTTGCATTAAAGGAAGAAACCGGAGGACTTGTTTGGGCTTTGTGACTAGGTCTACCTTCCCCATCTTCTCTGGGGTTTTGAGCAAGTTGGACAATAAGAAGAGTGGAGAAAATAGAGCTAGACAATTCTGTGTTCTTCTCCATGCGATCAAATTTAATAACCACACTGCCATCTTTCTTCTTAGTAAAGTTTGGCTTAGTACACTAGACTGGACAAGCATCCTTGTGAAAACGAACATCCTTGTGCAACTTTTCACAGTTGGTTACCCAAGTTTCTAGAAGAAGCTTAACCAACTTATCCCTAGAAATTTGTCTAGGAATATGAACACAAGATGTTGTATTGTTATTGTCCACGAAGATTAGTAAGGCTTATTATGATGCTCGCAAAGAAAGATCTATGGCATGGTTCTAGACCCTATACACCCTTTGGTAGTGCAAAGTAGCAACAATAGAATTGCTACTTTGGAAGCACTAGTAATATAGAGTCGGACTTTCAAGGTAGTAAAGAGCTAGGGGTTAGAAATTGCCATATTGAAATTTAGAAAATCAATAAGGTTTCTTTTGATGCTAGAAGAGAAAGATCTATGGCATGGTTTTGGACCCTATATACCATTTGGTAGTGCAAAGTAGTAACAACATAATATGCTATTTGGAGAGCACCGGTAATTTGGAGTTGGACTTTTAAGGCAATAAAGAGCTGGGGGTCGGAAAGTGCCATATTGATTTGGGAAAAGAGTGACAAATACTATACAAGCGTTCAAGGTAGTCTCGACTACTCCAATACAGTTGTGTTGATAATCAAGAAACCTTGTGTCTAGAAGAGTCATTTGCGCAACAACTAGAAGACATTTTTTACCATGGAAAAACAATGTGAGACAAATTACACTATAGTGCAAATGGGTGTATCCTTGCTAAATCCATTGTTGAAGGAATTCGAGAAGGATTTGGAGAGTAAAAAATTGTTCTTAGTGGGTAGCAAGTACAGGAAGTTGATCAAACCGAGTAAAATGTACATACTCCTTCACTTCTTTTGGAATGTGATGAATTTATTATCTAATCGAGTGGATAGGAGAAAAAGAGGAAGGTTGTCTAGCAAAAGCAATATAGGGATTTGCAAGAAGGAGGGTAGTAAGAGAGATCTTTTCAACTTCAATAATGCCAATCAATGTTAGAGGATTCGGATCTACGGAAAGGGCTTGATGGAGTTAAGGTAAATGGAATATCCACCATTGGTGAAGAAGTCTTTGAGTTGGGTGTTTTCACTCATAGTAAGATGATGGTTTCCCTTCAAACTCAATCAGTAATACAAATCTTAGAAGAATAGTATAGCATGTGACCCTTGGCTCTAATACCATGAAAAAGTCTATGTTTCATAAAAAAAGTTCTAGCAATTGTAGGCATATAGGGCCTATTTGGTTTAGTTTTGGGCAAATGCTCTTAGGAAAATACAAATATCTTTGGGCTAAAGGAGTTTTCTGAAATGCAAATACTGTTTGGTAAATTGAAATTTTTCATTGCATTGCAAAGCAACTTCGGCATAAATGTTGTTTGGTAAATACTACATTTTGTAAAGTACTTTTACTAAATTTTTTATCAAAAAAATTTGTAAAGATTTTTTTTTAATCTACTCATCGGCGGCCAAAATTGGCCACCGGACAACCTCGCCTAAGGTCGCGCAACCTCAAGCGATGGTCGCCTGGGTCGCACAACCCAGACGACTGACCACTAGGTCGCCAACGCCAACGCACCCAAGCGACGGCCGTCACCTGGGTTGCGTGACCTAGGTGGACACCTCCGCCACCTAGGTTTGCACAGCCCCGGCGAACAATCGCTTGAGTTGAATGAACCCAGACAACGATCACCTCACTTGGGTTTCGCAACCTAGGTGACGATCGCCTCCGTTGCCTCCCTCTGTCGCCTACGTCGCCGAGGTTGGCAACAGAGGCATGCGACCCAGGCGAACACCGCTAGGTCGCGCAACCACAAGCAGTGGTCACCCCCTTGGGCTGTGGTCATGCGGTCGAGTGACCCCTCAAGTGGCGGTCATCGGCATCGAGGACCCCTTGGTCGACGGTCATTGGCATCATTGGCTTATCGGAGAAGATAAATAATGATCGCATGAACAATACCATTTACATTTGGAAGATGCAACTTCCCAAAGTGGTTTTCGAACCACCATTGGGCTAAAAGCCTTTAGAGTCCTTTAGAGATGCAATTGTATTTAATCAGAGTCCTCCAAAAAATTGAACCAAACGGGTTTGCATTTGGCTAAGGTCCTTTAGGCCTCCAAAGCTCCTTCGCAAAGCCGAACCAAACGGGGCCATAATCCCCTTGCGCTACCTCTCTTAGGCCTTATCCTATCGGGACCAACTTTTAGCATCTAGCTAAACTCTCATTCCAAACATAAAGCTCTCTGGCCTCAGTTTCTGATGCACAAGATCCATATGAAGGCGAGTGTAGAGCATACTACTAGGATATGGTACTGTCTTACTATTATAAGATCTCTAATGCCGAACAGAAATTTGAAGAAAAGAATGGAGGATTAACCTTGCATGGTTTAAGCACACAAACACTCTTTTATTGATGGAGGCTACTCTTGCCTTAACATATTACAAACCATGTCTTTTTTATACAATGAAAGGGTCTATGTTTAGAACAAGAGTTTTAACAAATCAGGTATTCAATCCCCTTACTCTCTTAGGCCTTACCCTATCGAGACCGACTTTTAGTATCCAGCTAAACTCTCAATCCAAATTTAAAGCTCTTTGGCCTCAATTTCTAATACACAAGATCCATATGAAGGTCAGCGCATAGCATACTACTAGGATATGGTGCTATTTACCATTTGAATATCTCTAATACCAGATAGAAATCTAAAAAGAAAAAGGTAGAATTAGCCTTGAATTTTTATTGATGGAGGCTACTCTTGCCTCAACATATTACAAACCATGCCTTTTTATAGGCATTAAGGAAAGAAAAGACAAGGAAAATTATATCATCAATGATCCAAATATAATAATGCCTAACTAAGACACCTTGGACAATGACTCATCACCATGACTCATCATAAAGCACTGATTACATCACAAGTCATCACCATGACTCATCTTAGAGCATTGATTACATCACAATCATAACCATGACTCAACTTAAAGCATTGATTACATCACAACTCATCCAAAAACTATTTATGACTCATCCAAACACCATTGATCATTGTCTAAAGATGAAGGAGATGAGCATCCTGTCTCCATCGCCTCATCGCCTTTCCTAAGTGACGCATAGTAGCTTCCCACTCCTATATTTTCTGTCTTTCTTCCTTACTTTCTTCTACAGATAACAAAATCCTAACGAGAGGAGTTTGAGTCGTGGTTTTTTCGAAGGAGACTAGTAAGAATTTGGTGGGACATCACTAGGTCCTTATGGAATATCCGTTGGGTCCAAGTTCATTTTAGAATCTTGCACATAGAGCATTACTAGCGGAGGCCAACTATCCACATTCATCAATGATGAGGGACTCCCTAAACCCGATGATTATCTAAAGTCAAAAATGATCTTGAGAGAGTGATCCACTCCATGGGTCCTGTGATGAGATGGTTGGTCTAGATTTTTTTTTTTTGTAATTCCATTAAAGCAACATTAACTAGAGGTTCAATCTTGAGATAATCCCCCGAATAATCTCAAGGTAAATAAGTGTTATCATCTGGCCAAACTCCTTTAGGAATGATGTGACGAGTCTCACAAAGGAATCATTGGATTTCCCTGTATTCTCATGGATTTGCTCTAATACAACATGAAAGCGCTTTGTAAAGAATGGGAAGAACTTCTTGGGCTTTATAGATTGGAACTCCCATGTCTGTCGTGTACTAAGAATCATTGCTATCTAGTTTGACAAATACCCATAGCGTGTGAAAGAAAATGATGGTATGTAGCTCTAGAACTGGCTTGTATGTTCTCAGCTATTTTGTGAAAAAAAAAAGAAGCTTTCCATGTTGCTAAGGATTTAAACAAGGCATTTATGCAAAATGGAGGTACTTTCCACAATCACCGATTTCTCGAATTGCTTGATTGATAATGCTTGGAATTTTTGCCATCGGGAATTGAATGTCAAAAGTATAACAATTAAATGTATACCAGTAAAACCATTTGAGTTCTTCTAGAAATTCATCATGTGGAGAATAAGTCAAAGGATGCATATATGAACAATTTGGATGCATGCCAAATGATTAAAGACATAACTCACCATATTTCCTGAAGATTTTATACCGATATTCCTATATGAGGTGTTTGAGATTATCCAAGAGAGTATTGGACTTGATTAGTTCTAGCAATTCAGGAGGATGCTTTTTACTTGGGAATCTAGGCTTCATGTCTTATGTTCGAAATCTACCAATTGGACTTCTAAAAATGCACATAAACGATGAGGGATCTTCTTTGGGTTTGGAGAGGAGATATGCAAGGACATTCTTATATCCTTTAATACCGCTTAGACTCAAAAGAATATTTTGAAAACCATACGTACCATCAAAGAAGTTGTGTTTGTGGATGAGACAACTACTTCTGTTTGAACTCATCCTCTAATTAAAGGAAGACATTTCCATTTCAAAAAGAAAATCATAAACAATAAGATGGAATTTAAATTTCTTGATTCCATATTTAATGGCTAAAATTTCCTTAAAAGCAAAATAAAAAAGAAGAGACGGGAGCTTTCCCTTTGCTACAGTAGACCCCACTTATCCTAGGGTTCACTGAAGCGTTGATCTCTAATCTACTAATAGGAGATATGTGGATGTCCTATTTTCACACCAAGCTTTTTTGTGCTTGTTGTGCTGTGACGTTGAAGACCACAGCATGAAGACACGTCTCTCTACTGATTGGGTCCGAATGAAGGGACTAACCCTTGAAGTGGCTCACGTTTCCAGGCGTATGGTCCTCGAGGCCAACGTCAATTTCTCATCTCCTCTGTTCGCTCATGGCTAAGTTGGTATTTTGGAACTCTTGTTTATCTCTTTTTGGTTCACTGAAGTAGCATTGTTGTGTTTGGACTACTGGATTTTTGGGACAGAGGTCAGAGTAGCTTGTTGGTGCGAGATGGCTGCCTTGCCTTTTGCCATGTATATTTTCAAGTTTTGGGTGACGTTACTTGCAATGTATTGGTTTAGTGGGTGTTGTTTTTTTGTCATTAGGAGCGTTTTTGCTAACTTAACCTCTGGGTGCTAAAGCCACTCTTCTTGCTCTCTCTCCTTTGAACCTTACAAAGGATGAAAGGGATTTTCCTCCTCTTCAACATGGTATCAAACAATCACGGACATCAACTAGAGTGAACTCTAATGGAATCTCATACCGAGAATCGTTGGTGGCACGACAACCTACAAAACCCCAAATAGAAACAACGTTGGAAGAGTCTAACATTGAAGTCTATGATGATGAAATTATGACTAATCCCTTCAAGGATGTTCCAGTTATCAAGAAAAGTAAGGAAGAGAAGGAAAGGCAACAACGTCCTTGGTGACGATCACTAATTATAAAATTGTTGGGTCAAACAATTGGCTACAATCCCCTTTATAAGAAGCTCTTGCAACTTTGGTCCCCAAAAGGGGAGTTAGTTGTGATTGATCTGGGAAATGATTTCTTCATTAGCATTATCATTTTGTGATGAGGGAAGGTCTTTAGATGATATTTGATCACTATTTCGCCATTCAAAGATGGGAACCCAACTTTGATCCTAATGAGGCTAAGATTGATCGGGTCAAGGCTTGAGTTAGGTTTCCTAGGGTAAGTACACTAGGAGTGCCATAACTTTCGTACGACGCTCACTTTAGTGCCAAATCGAAGTGAAAACATTCAGTTAAATGCCACTTCTGGCCAAAATGCATGCGTGGATTTTTTCAATGATTTTCCTTTTTTTTTTAATAATTTTCGACGCCGACATGGTTTCGGCGATGACCCTCGCCAGTCAATGTGGATTCTTCATGCAAAACGACACCATTTCTCTTCATCCCATCTCTCTTCTTTTTGCCCTTTTTTGTTTTTTTTTTCTTTAGGGCCGGTGACCCTCGCCCTAGGCCACGAAGGCCCAAGGCGAGGCCGTCAGAGCTCAACCGGCCGCTGAAGAAGACCGTCGCGGCCTCGCCCGTGGCTGGCGAGGGTCTCGTCGGCCAACACTGGAACGACCTTCGCCGAGTGGATAGCCAAGCTCCGACGACCTCACCCCGAGCCTTCGTGGCCCAAGGCCGACGAGGGTCACCGGCCCTAAAGAAAGAAAAAAAAAAGCAAAAAAAAATCAAAAAAATTCCAAAAAAATAATAAATATATTAAATAATATTAAAATATTGTTCACCGGCAGCCACATCAACTTTTTCTAGTGGCCAAGTCAGCTTTTCCAGCAACCATGTCAATTTTTCCGGTGGCCACATCAAAAGTGGCACTCAAGTGAACGTTTTTTCAAACTTGTGACACTCAAGTGAGCGAAAAAAAAAGTTATGACACTCCTATTGTATTTACCTATAATATCTCCATTGAGTATTTGATGAGGCCTTTCTAATGCTGCTTGGTTTATTAATTAGAAAGCCTTTGCAAGCATACTCCACGACAGTTTTAGCTACAAGGGGTAAATATGCTCGCTTTTGTGTTGAAGTTGACTTAACACACCCCTGAATATCTTGGATTTTCCTTGATGATAAATTTAGACGTATGGAGTATGAAGGCATTCATTTAATTTGTTTTAAATGTAGATGTTATGGCCATGGTTCAAATGATTGTGGAACTATAAAAGGTACAAGGATGAAAGAAACTACTCAAAATGGTTTGTTGCCCAATTTCCTTATGCCAACTCAACATAACCTAAGAATGGGGATAAAGAACCTCAACAAAAATTGGTTGTATAGAAAACTCGAAAGGGTAGACGACAACAGGTGAAGAAAGTACTAGTTGATAGTCAAAAGGAATGTGGAGATTCAATTATGCTAGGATCTCGCTTCTTAGTGCTACCTCAAGATAATGTAAGCAAGGATTTCCATGGTCCACCTCAACATGAGGTAAATGCTACGAAGGAGGTGAACTTTTCTAAAGCTAAAAGATAAGAAAAAAAGGCAAAGTTACACACCCAAAACAACAAGGTTACCTATCGAAGAAAACATTATGGCACAATCTCAACTTCATGGGCAAACCTCTGGTGATGGTGGCCAAGGTGATTCACTTAAAGTATGTGACCGAAATGTCCAAAGTGCTTCTACTTGTGATAAGTCCAACTTGGCACCAAGCAACTTGTTGATTCCATGTTCTGCCACCTTAAGGTCTCCCACTAGCCATGTTTCAAACACAATGCTCTCCTTAAATCCAAATGTGCCTCTTTCTTTGAAGGATGTTATTTCTTCTCTACCTAAGCTACATGATGATTATGGTAGTATAGGGGGCATGAGCTCTTCTATTAATTCTTATTTGTCAGAGGTGCCAGACACCTTTGATGAGACATCTTAGTTGAAACCTAATGAAGAGCATCCTAAGGCAAATGATCTTATGCTAGAAGACTCTATCTAGCTAAGGTACTCTTCTATCTTTCAAACGTTTCTGTTAAAATTTATATGTTAATGTGGAATTGTCAAGGAGT
The DNA here is from genome assembly GCA_014182735.1 of Corymbia maculata. Lineage (NCBI taxonomy): Eukaryota > Viridiplantae > Streptophyta > Magnoliopsida > Myrtales > Myrtaceae > Corymbia > Corymbia maculata. The sequence continues at coordinate 2,703,605 of CM024688.1, read as the reverse complement.
GGGGAACAACTAGTTTCTAGCAACTGTTAAAGACTTTATTCGTGTGTACAAAATTTCGGGTATTTATTGTTGTAGAACCGAGGGTAAGTGGAGACCATGCTGCAAAAAAAATCAAGAAGCTTGGTTTTGCTAAGCATATTCGCATTGAGACTCAAGGTTTTTCAAGAGGAATTTGGCTATTATGGCATGACACTTCATTTACGATAGAAGTGGAACAAATTGACCCTCAATAAATTCACTTAAAGAAAGAAGTAATTGAAATTGGGGGTTAACTATTGTTTATGCCAAACTAGATGAATTTGCCAAGGCACAAATGAGAAGTCAGCTTGAATAAATAGCCACTACAATGACAGATTCTTGGATGGTCATCGATAATTTGAATGACATTGCGTTTCATGATGAAAAGAAAGGGGGCACCAATCAATGTTGCAAAATGCATTCGATTTGGAGAATAGATTGATAGATGTCACTTCATTGATCTTGGTTAGGTAGATATAAAATTTATATGGCAGGGACCCAAGTTGAATGGTCATAATCGAGTATTCAAAAGTCTTGATAGAACATTGCACAATCTTTCCTAGAGATTGTTGTTTACTGATGCGAGTACGAGTACTTCCACGAGTGAAATCCAACCATCATCCCATCTTAAATTCTCTATTCAATGCGAAGACTCCTTAGTTGAATCAGCCCTTTCATTTTGAAGCAGCTTGGTTAATGCATGCTTCGTTTAATGAATTTGCTCAAATCCACTAGAATGATAGCATTGCCAATTGATGTTGCTCTTAACCAATTCCAAAATAACCTTAAGGAGTGGAGCCAATAGGTTTTCAACAACATTTTCATAAAAAAGAAGACATTGATGGCAAGACTTGGAGGCATACATAAGGCATTGGAGGTACGTCCAAATCCATTTTTAGTTAATCTCAAGGCAAAGTTACAAAAAGAGTTACTTGACATCTCAATTCGGGAAGAAATCCACTAGTACCAAAAATCAATATGTAAGTGGTTGCAGTTCGAGGATAAAAATGCAAAGTTTTCCCAGGCCACCACAATCATTTGACGTTGAAGGAATAAAATTGAGGCACTAAAGAATTCTAGTGGAGAATGGGTGTCTAACCAAGAGGAGTTGAAAAGTATGGTGGTGGATTTTTATAGAATTCTCTTCAAAGAGAATGACTCAACTCCAGTTGTGCTATCACAACTTAATGGCTTTCAAGCATTGAATTTGTCGCAAGCTTCAAGTCTGGCTAGAACCATTGATGAGGAAGTATGTAAAGCACTCTTTAACATGGGCCCTTATAAAGCACCCGGTCCAAATGGCTTCCAAGCGGTTTTCTCTCGACATCAAAGAATTACAATGAGCAACTTATTAACCAATTTTATTATTGATGCTTTGTCAGGAAATTGTAATTGGGCTAAGATTAACAAAATACTCCTAGTGTTCGTTCCAAAGTGCAGCAACCAGAGACTATGAACAACTTTCGACCAATTTATTTGTGTAATGTCACCTATAAAATTCTCTCCAAAGTGATCGTGAACTGACTAAAGAATGTTCTACCACATCTTGTCTTGCCTAATCAAACTAGATTTTTTCCCAATAGACACATTCAGGATAATGTTATTATTGTACATGAAGCAATTCACTTAATGAGAAAATCCTAAGGGAAACGAGGGCACATGATTCTAAAAATTGATTTGGAGAATGCATATAATTGACTATAATGGTCCTTCATTAAGGAAACTCTCCACTTGACAAGTATTCTGGACTTATTGGTTAAACTTATTATGAAGTGCATCATCTCTTCTCCATGCAGATTTTGTGGAATGTGGAGATGAAGGAGGCCTTCTTGCCATCTAGGGGAATATTTCAAGCTATATTTTTGTATTGTGTATGAAGCAATTATCTCATCTTACCCATGTCGCAACGAATTCAAAACGGTGGAAACCGTTTTCTTTTGGTCGGAGAGGATCATAAATATCTCATTTAATATTCACATATTTATGATTAACAAAAGCCTCAACTAACATATGAATGTTATCTTAGAATGATTGGATGATTTTTGTCAAACATTAGGTCAAATTGTCAGTAAGGCTAAAACCAAACTTTTTTGCTCAAAGAATACTTCTCTAGGGCAGAAGCGCATCTCAAGTGATATCTTTGACTTTATAATATGTTCAAATATGGGCATATATTTGGGTGTGCCTTTGATTCACAAGGCATTTTCAACCATTATTAGAGAAGACAACAAATAGACTTAGTGGATGGAAGTCAGATAGCTCATCAATGGCAAGCCACATCACATTAGCTCAATTTGAATTATGTCTATTCCTACCTATCAAATGTAATGTTTTGAAGTGTTAACTCATGTTTGTCAATAGATTGAGAAAGATTGCTATGCTTTCATTTGGGAGATACCAAAGACAAATGTCACATGCAATTTATAAGCCTAAAAAAGTGGTGGTCTTGGTCTTAGACCCCTTAAAGTTACTAACCAAGGTTTCTTGATGAAAACTAGCATGGGACTTCAAGACACAACCCCACTCCTTATGGTCACAAGTTTTGCATGCTCAACATTGTTCACAACAAAGAGATATAGTTCACATTAAATCTCGATGTTATGGAAAGTAATTGTTAATGTATGGCCAACTTTGGATAAAGGAGTAGTATGGAGCTTGGGAAATGGAGAACATTTATACTTTTGGAAAGACAGATGGATTCTAAGGTTTGAACCACCCCTCAATATAATTACTCACCAATTACCTCCAATTAAGATGGACAAAAAAGTTCATGATTATGTGTAGGATGGGAATTGGAACTTTCCATTTTTCCAAGGAATCTTACGAAAAGATATAATCCTTCGAACTCAGGCTATCAAACCACCGGTAGCCTCTGATGGGAAAGATAGTCTATTGTGGGAAGGCAATAGTAGTGGATCTTTCTCTACTGAGTTAGTCTATGAAATTATCAAAGAGATCAACAATCAAGAAACTAACAAAATATGGCCCTTTATATGGAAGTGGAGAGGACCTTAATGCATTAGAACCTTCCTTTGGCTAGCAGTACATAAGCATTTGTTAACCAATGACTTGAGCACATCTTGCAATCTGGGAGGTAATCCTTACTGTGTTCGCAATGTGAATCTTCAATGGAAACAACATTGCATGTTTTGCAAGATTGTCCAATTATTAAAAACATATGGGCTGACCTCATCCCACAATGCTCAATGAGTTCTTCTCAATGAATTTATCTTAATGGTTGCAATTCAACCTGACTCTCTATGAGATTTATTTAATTCCTAATTTTGGTGTGAGCATATGGTTTTTTTGGTAATGATGAAACAAGTTACTTTTCCAAGAAAGCTTTGTTTTTCCTTCCAACCCTATACAAGTAATCCAATCACACACGAAAGAAATCATGGCTTTGCCCATGGTCAACTTGTCTAAGGAAAGATTATGTACTTCTCCCATTATGGTTGCCAAGGATCCTCCACCTCCAATATGGATCAAACTAAATACGAACAGAGCATCTAAAAGTAATCTTGGATTGAACTAGAGGATTATTCCGAAATGAAGGGGGTGACTGGATTAGCAGTTTTACCTATTTCTAGGAATATGTTCATCTTTACAAGCAAAATAATGGGCACTATGGTTGGGAATTACCATTGCAAAGCAATGACGCTTTCATAAACTGATCATTCAAATGGACTCCAAAATTATTACAAAACTTCTCAATTAAGAGAGAATAGAGGACAACATTGGACCAACACTTTTTAAAGGATATCATAAGACTATTGAGATCCATTTTGAGTTCAAAATTTGTCATATTTTTCGAGAAGGCAATCGACCTGCTGATATGCTTGCATGGTGAAGTAGTTGGATATTGAGTTCTATTTGCAATCTTCTAGAGAATTGTCTCATGTTTTGCTTAGTAATGTAGTTGTGATTGTAGATTGATGTTTCAGTTTTGTACCTTATATTTACCCCAAAAAAACAATTTCCTTAATGCATTTCAGCATATGTGAACCTTCCACTTTTAAATCCACAAATACCCTCTTGCCTTGAATTTCTTCTAAAAGAATAGTTGTCCAATATTTGCCACAGGGATCCGTCTTGATGATTCTTTGGCCATTGGAAGGAATTTGCAATGGAGGCAAATTCTGGAGTTTTTCTTTGAGAGCCTTAATTATAGTGGTTTGAGATTTTCCCCAAGGAGAAGGATCCTTCTTGAGCATCTTTTGCAGTGGATGTGAGTTTTGAAAACCTAGGCACAAAATCCCTTAAGTAATTAACAATACCAGAAACCCCAAACTTGTACAATTTTACTTTTCATTAATTTCCATTATATTTTATCATCAGATTGTTAAGTTAATAACACCATAATGATTAACAAGTGTACCAATTTTAGATTTTACCCTCCATTGGTTACAATTATATCATTGTGATTTTTTGTGAAATGGAAGTTAACAAAGGGTAACTTTGTTACAAATATACCAGTTTTAGACTTTTTGTAGTAAAAAAATTAATTTTGGATAAATTCATCACAAATCTACCAATTTAAATTTTTCATAATATTAACCCTAACAATTTATTTTTTTATTACTTTTTGAATTTTTGAATTCTTAATTTTTCTTTTCTTTTCTATGAGCCAGCTACAAAGGCCTCACCCTCAACCATCAAGGGTAAAAAAGCCTTGGGTAAGGCCATTGCAAATAAGCCCTTCTCAACAAAATCGCTTTGCTCTCAGCCAACAAGGCCATGGCAACCTAGTCAAATTTGGACAAGGCAGACAACAGATTTTTTGACAAGACAAATTTTGTTGATGACATTTAAGTAGTTGATTTTTCATATTTGTGGCACTTCAATAATCGACTTAAGTAATGAAAAAAAGATTACAAAAAATTATCCATGTCAACACCAATAATACCACAAAGAACAGCTAGCATTTTTGTCGAATTTTCCAGCAAGGCAAATCGCTAACAGCACTTACATAATTGATGCTCAAATTTATGATACTTGAATAAATGAAAAAAATTATTTACTCAAGTGAACCTTGTACGGACTGCACTTGTCTCAATCTTACACTTAATTGAACTAGTTATAATGCATTGCCCTCAATAGCACTTTTCTCAAATACTTGACTTAATCAAACTTGATAGAATTACGCCCATAAACCATAAAGTGTTAAGTGCAAAAACTCCCAAGTCAAACAATGTTACATCCTGGCCATGGGCTCATAGTAGCCCAAGTCGGATTTCGAAAGCCGTAACATCTTCGCAATAGAGCTCATGTTCTTGCCCCGAAAAGTTCACTTGTTTAAAGAAAAGAGGGAACCCATGGATCACGGTCCCAACAGCTCCCCTCCCTACAAGGTTGAAATTGACATGTCCGACGGTAGTCTACATCCAACTACCAAAAATTGTGACAGACATTCTACCTCCTCGACAACATTAAGAAATTACAGAGTCACGAGTATAACTCAACTCTTCAAGGAACTCAAAATGTCTCATTTTCTGCTGAAGGTGGGGGTCAGTAGGGCACCTCTTCTAGTTTTGAGCTTGCATGTTCATTCTACTCGCGCTAGAATCACCTCTCAGTGAAATGAACCACATCAGATGGAGAACTCCCTCTCCCCAAAACAATGGCAAGCCAAGTTCAGATATAATGTAATGCAGGTCAGCAAGCAGAGGGACAAATGGTCGAAACTGATGATTTCAATGGCCGTGACTTTAGCTGCTGGAAAGACATATATGACATCTAAGCAACATTCCTTAATCAACCCTAGGCTAAACAACATTTGAGAAACTTATTTTACCAGCTGCACCCAACACTAACACGGTAAACCAATCTTTAAGACAATCCAATAGTGTCTTAAATGCCAGATAAAGGAAAAATTCTGGAGTCAAGGACATCAAGCCGTTAAATAAAAAGCATAAGTTCTCTACTCTCCTGGTGCAGAAACCCCTTGCTTCAGTTTTTCCCTCTTCATCTTCTTTTTAGAGATTGGCTTCTTTTTCTTAGGAGGAAGGGTCTTTTGTGCATACACATAAAGTACATAGTTCCCAACAAGAAATATCAATAGAATCCCAACAACCAGCAGCAGCACGATCAATCCCGGGTTGAGCCCTCCACCTGCAGCCACATTTCCCTACACGAAATAGTTTAAGTTATTTCCATATTATTAGATTAGAAGAGAGAAGATAACCACCTTTCATTCATAGCATTCTCTCGTTCATTCTAACATGAGCACCAAAATTTGCATCTTAAAATGAGCATAATGACATTTATATAGGCATTTGTAGCTATGCAAGAAAGTTATTCCTGCTAACCCTCTGTTCAGAGGTACGGAAACGATCAATTTCATCAGGTAGATAGAGTTGCTTCAATTCAAGTACATAAGAAAATGGAAAGTCTCTTTCTCCCAGATGAGCCAATACTCATATATCTGAGAGGATCATCACAAGAAAAGAAGCATATAGCTCAGTATCAATTTAATAGTATAAACTAATGCAAAGGTCACTGAGCTTCAAACATCCAAAGATTGCCAGCTAGATGGCTATTCGCAAACATCCAAGGCTTCATTTATGTTGGGGAAAGTCTTGGATCCAACCAATGACCGTCACTGAGCCACAGACAATCATAAAATACAGAAGATCATTAAAAGATAAGAAGCATAAGACTAAGAATTGATTAACTAGTATCAACCCATGCCAGATTTCATGAGAATGCAATCTGGCTCCAAGTAATCAATAATCGCCAGATAGTGGCCTACTTGCAAGACTCCCTTGTTCTTAAGAAATGTCTTAGGGATCCATCCCATGAAAGTCACATACGAAAATCCTAGATCCAACCCACAAAAGGGATTGGCTTCAAGTTTTGGAATCATAATAATGATAGACAAAGAATATTCATCACAAAATTCACCACATCAGCCTTACTTAAGATCAAACAACTTTAAAATACTTTTGCTTTTAAAAGGAAAAAAAAGAGGCAACTGGCAGTCTTTGATTTTCAGATTTCAAAATTAAACCATTGACAAAAGCTTTTGTATCTAGAGCACATCTTGACTTGGGACATTCCCTCGAAAGAAGAATGAGGAAAGGTAGGAAAAAGAATCCAAGTACATCAAATGGATCATCTGGCGACAAATCAAAGGCATTTTGATTTAAACATCTCATTCTAAGAGATAGCTACTCGGTCATCCATGCCAAACACACTTTCCAATTCCACCTATCAAAGGAAAAGGGCCCCCAAGTAAAAACAACCCCGAGCTTGCTGCCTCCTTCTGCATACAACATTCATGTGTGTAATTTTTCCTCCATCTCCTTCTCTGTCTCTTGGGTCAAAAAACTAGTCCAACCTAATAGCATTTCACTAGTCCCATTAAGAATGCTAAGTCAAGAGAAAAATCAATCTTTTGAATTAAGAACAAACGTCCGTTGCATGCTCATCAGATATCAACTTCAAGGACAAACATTTACAATTTCGTGAAAGAACCTAAGCAAAACGAAAGGATGGAACTTAATGTTCAGACACAAATGAAAGTTCGAAAATTCGACCAACGAAAAGGTAAATCGTTTAGATCATGAATAGCACTGCTGATCTTGCAAACCATATTGACAGTTGCTAGGGCTCTTTCCCTCTTCCCGATAAAGGGTATCATTCGTCTCCTCGAGAAGAGACAAACAAACACTCCAAAACCAAAATCAAGAGTCCATCCACAAGTCAAAAACCCAACGAAAATCACTACTCCCCAAGCTATCACAAGCGTTTCACAACGGATTACCCAAATCAATCCAGATCAAAGGCATGCATCGGAATATTCGAAGCCGGACGAAAACAGGCAAGAAACATCGAAACCCAAACCCGGCACCGTCGCAAATCCCGCAAATTCTCGACGGAGAAGATGAAAACACAGAAGGCAAAGCCCAATTCCCCATACACACGTACACATACGATCCAAAAGGCGAGACATTTATACTAGAACAGCACAGATCTGCCAGATTCCGTCGACAGAACCACGGAAAATCTCCGATTGCCCGACACACGATAGAGCTAGAGAGAAAGAGAAACGCACATCGAACGACGGAGGCACCTGATCAGCGTACTCGAAATCCTCGGCCATGGCGGTCGGCGGTCGGCGGCGAGTCAGGCGGCGAGATCGAGCTTACGGCGGGGGGAAGGTTCAAGAAAGTGGAGGAGATCTGCGACCGTGAGGGGGAGAAGCTGAACGATATTTGAACGCTCGGGACCGGAGGAGGGGTCAAGCCGTGACTCCTGGTTCGTAAACTCGGACCCTGTCGTTCGCGGAGGTGGGCCGATTCGGCCCACATCGATCCGATTCGGCCCATTAATAAATGGGCCCAGTGGTTCCTAATCCCCAAAAATCGCTTAGTTGGGGATTGGGCCTTTCAAAGTACAAATAAATCTGGATAGCAAGTCATTGGAGTCTTGATTTTATTTTGCGGTTTGACATCCCAAAAGGGACGATAGACATCCCATAGTTTCTAAAAAATTATGGATTCTATACTTAAGTAAAAGAGTGGGGGAGGAAATACCAGCAACACACCTTCTTAGAGATAAGTGTGTCAAAAGTCCTAAAACTTGTTACAAAAATGCAATTAAATTTTTAAATTTTCAAAAAGTACAATTGAATTTTAATATTTGTCCAGTCGATGCAATCAAGGCTTTCCATTAACCCCGCCCAACTCGATAAACGGAAAATACTAATAAGTTTTTGAATTTGATTGCACCAATTCCACAAGTTTTAAGATTTAATTGTACTTTTTTGAAATTTTACAAGTCAATTACACATTGATAATAAGTTTTAGGACTTTATTATTCTTTTTTGAAAATTTAAGAAATCAATTATACTTCCGCAATAAGTTTTAAGACTTCCACTACACTTATCTCTAAATATTACTACCAAGTTCCAAGCCTGCCAATTATCAATCCACTTGGATGAGCACGGACCCATTGTTGCAACTCTTGTAAAATACTAGAAGTTAGGAGTCTTCCCATAAAACTTCTAAAATTGTACTTGGTGCTTTGTAATCTATGTGATAGTGATGTCCAAGTAGTGGCATCATGGCGTAAATTAATTTAGTTTCGAAACAAGTTACTATTCTTCTTTTATAATTAAATGTTTTTATAATTATATATAAAATCTTATAGGTCATTGCAAAATAGATTGAACATGCATTATCCTTTCTTTCTTTTTAGATGACCCAGGGAACCCCGCACCGCGCCGACAGCCGGGAGAGTAAACCCTGGGAACCACACATGCTAGCCACTACACACGTGAAATCAGTTAAGTCAGTCTATGACAAAACTAGGATTCACCTTTTGCGAGAGGAAGAGAGCACGAACTAGCAACGCCACCCAAGTGGGTGGTTGCATTATCCATTCGTATAAGGTTGAATAGATAAACAAAAAAATAATCAAATCGATAATTATTTCAAGAATGAAAATTTATTTATTGATTTATTTTTACATGTTTGTTTGGATCTTTCACAAGTAAAAGGAATAATGACAATCAAAGGCTCAAGATTTATATCGATTAGTCACCTTAGTCCTAAATTTTTATTTTAAGCTATTTAAGTGTAAAACTTGTGGTTAGCTTTGCAACGACTCTTTCCATTTTATTTTTTTAAAAAAAAATTTGCCCAACTAGCGCTCTCCACATCGGAAAAAACTAAAAAAAAATGACAAAGACTAAAATTTCCACCAAAAAAAAAAAGGAAAAAGGGGCACAAAATATGAGCAAGGCCGAGGCAGGGTGCAAGATGGGAGGGCGGCGTTTATTGTACCACCTTCTTTACTTTATTTTCTTTGTTGGTGGTCCACCGGCGAGCACCATCGCCGAGGGTTAGGTGAAGGCAAGGGCCCTCCTGTTCATGGGCGTGGCAACCCTTGCCCCCACCAAGCAATGGTCGACTACCTTAGCCATGACTCCGGCGAGGGCGCCACCCTCGCCCCTTTGTGGGTCTTCTCTCACGATCCCGTTGCCTGGCCCTCTTTTTCTTAATTTCGACTTTATTTTTCTAGTATTTGTAGATGAATTTTAGCTTTTAGTTTGATTGAAACATAAAATAAAATGAGTGACACTAAAAATGACATCTCATTTTATGTTGAATGACGCCATCTTGGACTTTAAAAAGCTCCGTCACTTAGATAAGAGCCACATGGACAAAAAGAGAAAGAAAAATGCCAGCTTTGATTTTTCGGTCACTAAAAGGCGATGGAGTTAAGGGAATATTTGAAAATTGGACAACTAGCATTATGACTTATATAACTCAAAAAAGGTTTTTAAGTAGGGGAGTCAAAAAAACCCAGCTTGACCGACCCGATCTAGCCCTAAAATTTTGGGTATTTTGGGACTAGACCTTAATCTTCTTCGAGTAGGGATTTTAGATGTTGGGATTAATAAGGATGGGGCTTTTTTCACATCCGAGTAGATTTGACTAAATTTCCAATTTTGCACTTTTAGTGGAATCATTTTTTATGATTATCGGGTCTCAGGTGGGTCGGGTCGGGTATCATGAAAGCCCAACCCGACCTGACCCCTTGACACCTCTTTAAGAACAATGAAATGGATCAACACAAATTTTAGGATTTTTACCGCATCTCAAAGGTAAATGTAATTTCTTTACTTTCCCCACAAAATTAAAATAGTTTTCATAATTCAAAATATATTATGTACTTTGAAAGTTTCAAGTGGTTAAAAATTTTAAAAAATAATATATGTGCGACGCAGATTTTGAAAAAAATAAAAATAAAAATCACTCCAAACAAACTTTACCGTTTTAAGTAGCAATAGCACTCAAACGACCAAAAAGTGAGACAAAAAAAAGCTTTTTCTTAATTAGAATATCATATATCACTTAAGTACTCACTCTATTTTTTCAATCCTAATTTGAAAAGAGATTGGTGGACAAACGTTGATGGAGTAAGTTAGACAATCATTATGTTAGGAGAAATTTCTAGGCCGTTATTTTACCAAGTGACAGGGATTTACATGAAGAAAGCGCCAGCATAAAATCACATATGTTTCTTCTCCACTATGCTCAAATTTGCTTGGCTTGCAAGTCAAAAGTGGCATTGGCCTTCGATGGGAAGGAAGACGCAGGAAGGACATTGATGATGACCATCTAGAAATTTGAGAAAGAGAGGGGGCCATTCATAGGACAAACACACACGCCTCCCACGAAAAAATGAAATTGATTTAGACAGCCCATTATCTTAATCCCCAGCAACCAAGTCACTATCGAGTGCCCGGTTGGTGATTAATTGATTTGATCTGCATGAGTTTGATCAATTGTCTTAATCGAGGGCCATGAAGATGTTGTCCATCTATAGTTGAAAAAGAAATAAAGAAATTTATGAATTTAAAAAAAAAATTATATAAATCGCTCATATCCACATCGATTATATTACGTTGGATTGCCAACAACTCTTGTCGGCTCGTCGGCTCATAATTAGAAAAAAAATAAAAATAATGTATTTATAAAATTCAAATAAATATTAAAAAAATTTATAGAAATTGTCCACATTAGTGATTACAAACTAAAATTGACTAAAAAGACTACATTGATTAATCATCAAAATATTTTGAATTAAAATGATCAAATTAAAAAGTTTAAGGCTTAATCGATACCCACGAAATAAATTTATAACTTTATATTTCCCCTCCTCTTATATTCAACGTCAATCCTTCTCCGGATGCACAGCTCATGCTTACGTGTCCTAATTCCTTCCATAGAACGAATTAATAATTCTTATCCGAGAAGCCTACCAATCCCCGAACGACGGTCGGGATCTGGCGTTCCCTAGTTCAAAAACCACGACCTAAGTTTGAATGAAGCATTCCTTCGTCGATAATTAGGCGCCAGCCTTATAAAATGTCAGTAAGGACAAGATCCTCAGTTAACCCTTTGGCTCACGGATCGTTGTACCAAACATGGTCGGCGAGTCGCAGGCAAACCCCATCTGAACACACGAATCGGACCAACGTGCGTCAAGCCTGCTGCTGCTGCTGCCGCAGCCGAGAGAGCCGTACTGAGGAAAGGGGCGGCTTGGTTAGGGCAGAGAAAGGCTTTGCATCTTCGTTTTCCCTCCCACGTGGGCATGGTCAAACTCGAACCCTGAATGCGCATGAGGTGTTTGTGAAATGTCCAGTTCGATGTCGCGATTACTTTTCGGGGCGCATGTGCGTTGGGTTTGGAGAACATGCTCACGGAAATCGTGGGCTCTTCTCCTTTTTTTTATATTTCGATGGAATCGATCGCCATTTATGTATGGGAAACGCAAGGAGATAGATGAAGGAGCTGGAGGTGATTGAACGATTCACTGACATGGTGCGTTGGAACTGGGCCAGCGAGCCAGCGAGGGGGGGTACATGAAGGAGGCTCGCAAGTGGATTGGGGAATTGCTGGTGGCGTCGATGTTCTGATCTTCACCTAGTCTTTGACCATTCCACTGTTAATGTGTAGAAAAACAATGTACTTGTATTGCTTATAAATGTTTAAATACAAATTATGATTGATATGAAAAAAAAAATTATCGACTAATTATTTCAAGTGATTATTTTTAGAAAAATATTTTTTGAATTATTATATTTTTCGTAAAACAAATGAATCTTTATTGAAGATGCTATTGATCAAGTTGAACTTAGTTCATTTTGGCTAAAATGGTAAATTCCATTTCTATGAGTGACAAATGTACCTAGAAATCAAAATACAAAGTCCCACCATTACTCACACAAGCATATGACATCAATGTGCAATCCAAAGACCAAATCACAAACTTTTTTTGCCAGAAAGATGAAACATTATTGGAAAGCAATGAGTCAGAAATAGATAGTGTTAAATTATGAATAACGTATCACTTTATTTATGAATTTATATTTTTTTGTAATTTCTCGGGGATGGTTCCTCTGTAATACCACATTGTATCTAAGTTAATTTATTGTAATTCTTACATAAAATATTGTATAAAAATTATCTTAAAAATGATGTGGTCCATGGGCAACAAATGTGAGGGTTATATTTTGGCCCCAAATTTTTGGGAATGTGGCAAGTTGCCCCAAATGTTTCAATTTTCACAATGTGTGCCCCAATACTTCAAAACTCAGTGCCAATGTACCCCTAACTTTGACTGCAACCAATTTTTTCTCGCATATTTGATTGCGTGATTTGTTATGAAAGACAAATCGATCAATTATGACCTATTTACATGGGAAAAAGCATATGGACAGCTCAAATTTATTTTAGAGTGGTTCATCGATATGCATTTAGCGTTGACTCAAGTCGAATTCTCACTCAAAACTTTAGACATGCACTCTCGAGTGCACTAACATTTCTAAAACTCAAGGGCCAAATGCAAAAATTAAAACGTCAGGAGGGGCAATCCGCAAGAGCCCTAGAAACTAGAGGGGTCAATATGCAATTCGCCCGTGGCCCTTTGAGATTGCATCTCTACACCGTCACCTTTTCCCGGCGTTACCTAACATTATTGAATCAACCCTTTTTTAGCCGTTCGAGAAGAGAAAAAGAGAGGCAATTATTGAGGCGAATGACCGTAGTAAGAAGAGGAATGTGGGGTTGCCTCGGGCGGCTCCTGAAAAAAGGTTAAAAAGCTAACGTGAAGCTAGAACCCTCTAGTACAATCGCCACCACCATAATTGCCTTAAAAAATAGGAACCCATGTTTGATGCTTTGAAATGCACGCATATGCGATGGAGGAAGAGAGCTCATTTTTTTGACTTTGTGCATGAATTCTTAATGTTCATGAGTACCTCCCTTGTCCTCTTGCTATGATTAAATCATATGGAAAATAAGTCACGTCTTGGCCCTCCCTTCTCTATGCCCATTGGCTAAGCCAATCGCATCTAATTAACCTTTTTATCTATAACTCATGGGCACGAGCGCAAAGATCAGGTGACACGAGAGCCTCTATACGACATCCGGCTAAGTCCGAATCTCCCTGCCGGTGCAGATGGGCACGACCGAAAACGACATTCATTTAATGGGTAATAATCCCCCACTACAAGTCCCCCACTACAAGACAACTCATCCACATCCAAGATGTACAAAACTAAAGGATGGTAATTATAAAATTAGCAGCATGATTAGGGAAAAAAAAAAAAATATCTGTCCATTCATTTGACTTAATGGGTTTCCTTCCTCTGGCTACCAGCCACAACATGCTCACTCCCAATAAAACAACTACAATAGAAAGGAAGGTAGTAATTGAGTTCTCTCTTCTTTTGTCACTACACTTTACCGGACCTCTACTCAAGCTCTAGCGTCCGCTTTTGACCTTATTGGGGGGCATCATTACTTGTGAAAGCAACACCCCACCACCTCTCTCCGCAATTAAACAAAAAACCAATCTTCCCTCAATGCCCCAAAACAAAATGCCCAAAACCCCAAAAAAAAAATACAAAAATACAAAAATACAAAAATTACAAAAATAAAAAAATACAAAAAAAAAAAGAAGAAAAGAAGAAGAAGAAGAAGAAAATGACTGCCATCCATTCCTATGTGCGCCAAATTGGACCATAGTGCTTCCGTCTGGCTAAGAAAAGAGTGGCAAGACATGAACCTTTCGGACACCCCCTAAATAGATTATCCTCACATGTTACATGTTTATTCTGTTCTACTACTAGCATGAACAAATGAATCGAATATATAATGTTATATGTACCGAGTCGAAAAATACGTGGAATCAGGATCGATCCCTGGTTCCCGGGGCTTTTAATTTGGATCCATTACCGGAAACCCGCCTCGCCCTGCCCGTCAAACAATCTCGTCGATGGGGTAATCAGGGTCCGAGGACGATGTGGAGATGGCGACCATGTCGTTGCAGTCGGAGACGCTGTCTTGCAAGGTCAACAGGAGGTCGGAGGTGCTGAAGGTCATGGAAGGTCGGGTCCTCGGGACGATAGGCACCTCAGCCTCGCCCACCAGCATCTGGACCACGCTCCGCATTGCGGGCCGGGCCAGCGGGTCGGGGTGCGAGCAGGCCAGCCCGACCATCAGGACCCGCACCATTTCGCCCTCTTCGAACTCTCCGTCGAGCCTCGGGTCGGCCGCCGTCAGCAGCTTCCCTTCCCTGTGCAAGCTCCAAACCCACTCCACCAAATTGCTGTTCGTGCCGGCCTTGCCCGCCCCCGCATTGGCGTCCTTCTCGATCGGCCTCCTCCCGCTGGCCACTTCGAGGACCACCGCCCCGTAGCTGAACACGTCGGTCTTCTCGCTAGCTCTCCCGGTCAGGAGATACTCCGGCGCCAAATAGCCCATCGTCCCGGCCGCCACCGTGGCGTCCGGCGACTTGTCGTGCTCGATTTGCCTAGCTAGCCCGAAATCCCCTAACTTGGCATTGAACCCTTCATCCAGCATTATGTTGCTGGTCTTCACATCTCTATGGATCACTTGGTTTTCGCACTCCTGATGCAAGTAGGCCAGCGCCGACGCCACCCCGAGTAAGATCTTCCGCCGGTGCGGCCACGGCAAGGGCATCCTCGCCTCGAACAGCGCCTTGTCCAAACTACCGTTCGGCATTAGGTCGTACACCAATAGAATCTCGCCCTTCTCGTGGCACCAACCTTGGAGGCGGACGAGATTCCGGTGCCGCAGCGTGCCGATGATCGACAGCTCGGAGAAGAACTCGTTCTTCCCCTGCGTATGGTGGCTACATCTCTTCACCGCCACAATGTCGTCGGTCCCGGGCAACACGCCCTTGTAGACCGTCCCGAACGCGCCGTGGCCTATGATCCGGTTGGCGTTGAAGCATTTCGTGGCGGATTTCAGCTCGCGGTAGCTGAACTCCTTCGGCATCTTGATGATGTCCGCGGCGAGGGACTCCGACTTGTGCTGCTTGACTTTCTTTGAGTACACCCATATGAGAGCCCCCGCGAACAGAGCCAGGAAGAAGGCGCCGGCGGTGACGACGCCGGCAACGGCCCCGGGGCCTTGCTTGCAGAGCTGATTGTGGCAGGATGAGGACGGTGACTTATTGCTCTCCTTCTGCGGGACATCGGACCCGGAAGGGGCCGCCGAGGGCGGCGGCGACTTGGCGGAGTTCGCCGTCGGGTTCATCAGAGTGGCGGTGGGCGCCGGCGGGGGCGGCTGCGAGGGCGACTCGAAGGAGGAGCTGAAGCTCCACCACTCAATGCTGTGAATCTCGGTGCTCCCCTGAGTCGACCCGGCGAAGCCGACGTACATGAACTCGTTCACGTACTGGGTGAGATCGAGACTCACGGACAGGATCGGGTCCTTCGGCTTCAGATTCGAGTACGAGACGGACACGTTGAGGACTCCGGCCGACCCATCGAAGACGACCCAGGCGTTGATCAGGTCGCCGCTCTTGAGATCGACGTCGATCGCGCCCAGGTCGCCGACCTGCGACGACACCATGCCGCTCAGATCCAGGCCCACGTGGTTGCCGTTGATGTCCCGGAACTCGACGTCCATGAGTGTGTCGAACTCCACCGCCACGAAGGAGGCGGCCGGGGACGCGCCGTCGAGGAGGCCGAGGAACCCGCCGGCCCCGCCGAGGGAGTCGGCGTCGGGGGAGATGAGGAAGGCGAGGCCGCCGCCGATGGAGGACGGGTTGAGGTTGGTGACGGAGAAGGAGAAGAAGGTGGAGAAGCTCGCCGGCGGGGAGGCCCCCGCCTCCCCGGGCTGCCGGAAGCGGACGGGCTGGGAGTAGAGGGCCCTGCCGGCGCCGGAGTTGGGGACGGCGAGGTCGCGCGTGAGGCGCACGCTGCCGTTCCCGAGGTGAGCGTCCCCGAGGAGCTTGAGGCTGCTCAGCGTCAGCGTCCCGAAGTCGAACTCGGTGCCGCCGGTGGCGGCGGCGGCGGGGGGGACGGCGGCGGCGAGAAAGCAGAGCGCGAACAGGGCCAGGGCGACGCGCGAGGAGCGACGGCGGCGGCAACTCCGATCCCGCATTTTCCGGAGCTTCAATGATCCGCCATCGGAGGGGGAGCCGGCGAGGTTGGTCTGCGCAGGAGAATGCGAAGGAAGACAGCGACGAAATCGGTCACGGGATGAGAGAGAAAGAAGAGAGAAGAGAGAGAGAGAGAGAGAGAGAGAGATGATTCTTTGGCCTTTGAGCTAGAACGGAACAACTTAGGGAAGGCACCAAGGAATCCGAAGGAGGGGCAATGGATGAGGGAGACAGGTGTGCCGACGGCGCGACACGTGTCCCATCGCAACGGTCCTTTTTTCTTTTTTCCTTAAAGGAAACTTCCCTTTTACTTCTTTTTTTTTCTCCCTTTCCGTTCGATGATATTAATAAATAAAAAAAAAGGATAAAAGAAAGAAAAAAAAGGTGGCGATGATGCGCAGTAAAAAAATTTCTGTCTTTCCCTTGACTTGGTGCGATTCCACTTAAAAGATCCGTTAGCGTCTTGCTTGCTCGGCTCTAATCCTTCCGCTCCTGAATTTACCAGATTGCCCCCGCCATTTTGCCCTTTTCCCCTTTTTGCGGTGGTGGTCCGACACGATGAGTAGTTTGTATGCTGTGTCCGATGTAGCTACGAGGAGTACAACGGCCATTACAGTTACTGTTGGTAAAGGCATGAGAATCGGAGGTTGGGTCGCCAGCCGGAGGTGGTCCGAACCCTCCCGAAAATAAATTGGCTTGTACTATTGGAACATTGATTCAACTACTTTTAAATGCTGTTTGAGAATCATCAATTATTTATATCCAATCATAAGATCCACGTGAATAATGATTCGAATAAGTTTAATCCATATGGAATGCATGTTGTGTTTTTCTTTTCCAAATTCGCTTCCTCTTATTAAATACAATTTTTATTTTATTTTTTATTTGTATTTATCCCCAAAATAAGATTCATGCTATTAAAAGTATGGAATTGATACTTATATTGTCGAATGCCATTTTAAGTTTTGACGGGTAAAATTGATAAACAATCCTTTGCAAAAAAAAAAATTATAAAGGTGTCTTTCTGAAGCGTCCCCTTTGAATTTGCATATAAAAATATCTCAATAATCTCTGATAATACTGATAATTCATAACACAAATGTACCAACTCACTCAAAAGTCTATTTTAGAGGGGGGAAATTATCACTTTTGAGGCTCTGATTGATCAACTATTTGATTTTGGCCTTTTAATTATGAACTTGTAGGGCTTTTTTTATAAAATAATTTCGTAAATTCCATGGATAGACAAAAGCAACTGTTAATGTCGACTTTAAAGACCAATAAAGACTACAGTGGAATTAAGTGAGTTATGTGAGGTTTGGTGACAGGCTTAGACCATTTTGTAAATGCTAGTTTTATATATTGTCGAATCTACTCAGTTTAAGGGTACATTTGAGAAAAATGAAACATAATGTGGAGGAATTTGTAATTTACTGATAATACAGCCAGCAGACTTCTATTTATTATGAATACTAGTGTTAATGCTCGTACCACGCACCGGTATGTCGGTTGCTAATTGAGTATTGTCTTACAATTACACTTTTAGAAAGGTAAGTAATTATCCCCATTGCAAGGAGAAGGTAGAGAGTAGGGAATCCTATCCTGTCATCGTGGGTCAAGAGATCCATTAAATAAGTTTTAATTTCGATGAATAAAATCGAATGAGATACGAATTATAAATGTGATTTTGCAATTTTGATTTTTCTGGAAATATAAAAGAAGATAGGATTATTGAAGTTTGTATTTAATATGTGTGTTATTTTACAATCTCTATAAATGTAAAAAAGAAATCATTTTCTTTTGTCGTTGTAAGACTAATTTCATTTATGCTAAATCAGAATTTTACTCAATGATTAACATTTCAACTCACAAAAATATACAAATGTCAACATTTTATTTTTTCAGATTGCTTTGAGACTAGTGAAATGCACTCCTAAAGCCTCTTTGGCTTCCTATAAAGCCCTTCTAGATATAATATGTTATAATGAATAGACTGAACTCATCCCGAAAAAATAACTTATGTGATGAGAATTTTATAAGCCTAAGGATATTCCTTAATTATCCAACATGGGACATCACCTACATCATCCTCCTCATGTTCAAGAAAACACAACACGGAGGATATAGTGCTCTCGATACGGGACTTTTCCCACATGATCCTCCCCCTCTTTAAGGATTCTACGACCTCGTACAATGACCCAAGCTCAGTATATATCCTTAGTTCCTCTTCAAGGATTTTGCATCCTAGTGAAATGGTCCCGAGGATGATGCCTCAGGTCACCAAGAGGGACCACAACCCCGAGGATAAAATGTTAGAAGATGGCTTCCCAAAGAATAGCTATGATACCATGTTCTTGCATTACATTAGGTGGAAAAACTCATCGGAAAAGTTGGTTTGCCTGGAGAGAGAGAACCCAGTCCATTGTAAGTCCCAGAATATCTCATTAGTTGCCTGACATGAGACTTTGCTCGTGTCAAAATATGCACATTTGAATTTTTATCAAAGTAAAAACAACATTCTAATTTTAAAAAAGAAGAAGAAAAATTCAGGTAATTTGAAACGAAACTTCAAAATAAGCCAAATCAAAGAAAATTAATCATTATTTTTATCTCGCGTTTTCAGATTTTAGACAATCAATAGACTAATCATATTTTCCTATTTTTTTTCATTCCTTTTTCGTTAAGCCTGGTATGGTAAGATATAAGCAATGTTCCCTTTCCTTCATTCGTTGCATAGATCATTCGGATTTCAATATATTGACTTTGGACAGAGCGTTACGAAACTGAAATTAAAATATATAGCTATTAATTCCAAACCTCATTTCTATAGTTCACACGTGCGATATTCGAGGAGCACTTACGAGTTACAAATTACAATGATATTCCCTTATTTCTCGGACAGAAAATTTCTTCTGTATTCTCCAGAAGAGACATTGCATCCCGAGTTTCAAAATGACAAAATGACAAAAATAAAAATGAGGGAAAAAAAAAGGCAAGACTTGCGGGAAGTTAACGATCGGGTAATTGCTTTTTTCTTCAAAAAGGAAATTGTTCGAATATGTTGATATATTTATTGAGTTGCATCTCTCTAATCAAAGAAAACCAAGAAAAAAAAATGGAAAAAGATATTTAATCTCTAAACTGTATCTATCATTGTGGACTAATGGTAAGTTTTTGTCCAGGACATGGCCTGATTTCCTTAAAAAGCACTAATTTTTTAGTCAAATTATGTCTCGAACTTTTTTTCTCATAAAAAAGGTTGGTACTTTTAAGTTGGGTCTAAAATGTGGCAAAAATTTTCTTTTTTCCTAAAAGCACAAATTGTCATTTGGCAAATTGTGGGCCAAACTTTTTTTCTCATAAATACACCAACTTTTAGTCAATACCGAACAAAGCAATGCCAATTGTGGAGTAATCATAAATTTTTGTCCCAAACATAAAATAGTAGAAGGTTTGGTGCATGCTCTATTCAAATATGTGAAAGCTCTGTTTAATATTCAATTTATATATATCATGTTTGAAACACCCAATATGACCTTGAGTAAAAATTTTCTTTATAATATGTATTAAACTAAGGTAGAATTTTAGTTTAATATTCGGTTTATACATATCATGTTTTTTATGACATCGAGTAAAATTTTTTTCTTTACAAAATCTTAAATTTTAGTTTCTGGGTCATTTTTAACCAAAAATCCTAAATTATGTCCATTATGACTTATTTATCATAAATTTTTTTTGGTAACCTCAAAAATCACAAATCTATATTTATATAATGCATTTACCCTTTATCAAATTTTGTTTATGAACTTTTGAAAATCCACCTACATGAATATCAAAAAAGCAAACAATGCTTATATGAAAAATGTTTATTTTGGCTAAAAAATCATCTAATGGAAGAGTTAGAATAAATGTGTCACAAGAAGAAATTTAGGGTAAATATATTATGATAGGTATAGTTTAAATTTTTTTATAGCATGAAAAAGAGTTAGAATAAATGTGCCACACTACATATAATTTTAGATTTTTTTGTGGCTTTTTCTCATGATGGTTCCTAGCAATTTCGGTTTCTTTGACATTCCCTTATTTACGTTCGTATGTACTTTCCAAGCAAATTTTGAACGTTGGAGGCAAAGCAATTCCCTCTTTATATATCTATTTTGGCAAAGGGCTCTTGGCAATCTGAATGCTTTGCTCTCTGCCTCGGTACTTTCCTGTTTATACCTACCTACTGTGTCAGGCTACACAGAAGTGCCTTGCTGTCTTTATGTGAGTGGTGGTCAGAACGACCGGGACTTAAGACACTTTTTCAGCAGCCAGCAGCAGCTGAAGTCATGGATGCAGAGTCTTGCCTATTCAAATTATTTAATGACATAGGTTGAATTTGGTGAAATTTTTGGGAAATCTCAAATTTTACTCTTCTCTACTCGTACGTTGCCGCAGGAATACTAATTATTTATTTTCTAAATTAAAGAATATGAAATACCCATTAGTTTATTATTTATTTCAAGGAAGGAGGACAACATTTGACGTCTCTTGTCGGTCTAAGTAATCGGCAATCAAGTAGGCGTAAACAATAGGTGAGCCAAACCTAAGGGTGAGCCGAAATCCTTTCAAAAGAAGGGGGAGTTGAAACTGGTCGGTCTTTATTACTAATTTTACTTCATGTATCCATTCTTCTAAAATTAGTGCGTATTTCACTGTATTTGTGCTTTGTTGATCATTCTTATTTTTTGGATTTAGTTTTGTTTTGTAATATTTTTGCATTTGCTCTGTT
This sequence comes from Corymbia maculata, assembly GCA_014182735.1. Classification (NCBI taxonomy): domain Eukaryota; kingdom Viridiplantae; phylum Streptophyta; class Magnoliopsida; order Myrtales; family Myrtaceae; genus Corymbia; species Corymbia maculata. The sequence continues at coordinate 2,681,884 of CM024688.1, read as the reverse complement.
TCGATTTGATTTACTATGAAGGTTTATATACTTCTAATATATCTTCTCTAACAATGAATTCAATTTTCTTTCGATAAAAAAACTGCCAAATATTGTTAACTACTTGGAAACTATTAGGTCTATATAATCATCTCAATCTCATAAGAAAATATCTTCTTTAGGAGTAAGCATCAATTAATTGAAATATTGCCCAACATAAGCCCCGCCGAATCAAATATTTGATTCTCCATGTATCAAATGTGTGACTTTTTATAAGATTATTATTAGCTATACTGATACTATAAAGAAACTGACTTATTTAACCTTCCTTGAGTCACCTAAACCTTTTGTCAAAATTTTTATCTTGATAATATATATATAGGCACAACTTACTACAAAGCTTTCATAGTGTCCCCAAAAAGAGTATATGCATTTTACTTGTAAAGCGAGATGCACAATCTTAGAAGAGCGCAGAAGAATCTTAGGTTCCATTTGATTAGCGAAAAATGAATAATTTGTAATCTAAAAATGATCACTTATATTATTTGAGATAATTAATTAATAAAAATATTTATTTTCAAAAACAATTTACGTCCAAGCATTTATTTTCATGGACAATAAAAACATTTGTCATCAATTTATTTTTGTATGCGAAACAATTGATCACTTTTCAAATTGTTTTTAAATCATTCATTTTTTATAAAATAAATGCACCATGAATATAAAACTTATGCCTATAATAATCATCCAACACCTCAAAACAAGCAAAATTGGCAATTTTAAAAGCCATAACTTACTAAAATAAGCCCTACAAAAGCTCCGTCCATAACGAGATAAAAAGGAAATGCAAAAGGAAGCACTTTCGACCGCTTTTATACAAAAGATGATCATGGAGCCCGACGTATATCACCTCAGCCTCGTAGCCCACCAATTAAATTGTGCCTTAAAAAGATCAAACAACATAAAAGTGAAAAGAGCAAAAGAACGAAAAGAAAGGTAAAGTGCTCTTGTAAAGGGCCTTTTATGGGGTTTTATCTATCTCCTTGTAATGACCCTATATACCAAATTTGTTTGGTTAGCACCCTTAATACCGGTTTAATTTGGTGAAGGATTTCCAAACTTGTTTTGACTTTTACACCACAAAAAAAATAAAAATAAAAATAAAATTCAATGCATGCCACAGGCCCACAGCCACATCATTCCAACTTTTAAAAAAAATAAAAAAATTCTAAAGCCAAGTCATCCATAGAATTACCAAAGGGGATCCTGCGCATGTCATGAATTTTCCAATTATTTAAAAAAATTATAACTATTTTCTCCAAAATAATTTTCAGCTTTCGAACCCTTATTATACATGGCCTAAAGGAAAAATAGCCAGTAAAATAGGACAAATAATAACATGCTGCCGTAAATTTCGAAACTACTCATGAATCATCAAATAAAATGTCACTTGGTTAATTGCACATGCATACACGACACAAGGTAGAACTCATGCATACTTGCACATCATTAATCATGTTTTCAAAATGGAAACACATATAGTGGATGGTCAGGTAGGGGGTGTAAATGAAGAAGTTAATTCACTTAATTAAGTCTCCGGCAAAAATTGCATCGAAACTTTAGGAAATTATTTGCCAATTGCATTCAAATGACCTAATTGAAAAATGTGGTACCAGAGGGCATTTGATAAAAGCTAACCACACCCCATGCCTCCTTGAACCCTTGTGTCAAAGAATACCAATTCTAGAACCTGATATTCAGCAGATCGAATCACTCCTTGATTCATTATAATTATTCTTGATATTTAGTAGATTTCTAACGATCACTCTAAATGATATTAAATCCAAAACCTGCTATTCAACAGATTTTTAACAATTACTCCTTGATTCATTCTGATTTATTTTTGATTTATTTTTGTCCCTAACTTTAGCTGCTCCTCCTTTTTGTATATGTCTTCCATATTAGGAGCCCTAGTAATATTGTATCATTTCTTATAAATAGAATCTGGAAACAGAGATCAAGAATGTACAAAAAAAATTCAACTCAAATACAATACAATTTACAATTTTTACTCCTCAAATCATAGTTTTTCTAGTTTATGACCAATGCTTTCATATAGACACCTCCGGACCCGAAAAAAAAACATGGGCACCTAAGTTTACAATCAACCTAATTTTCTAAAAAATTGATCTGTGTCAAAGACCCCATTGGAATTTTTAAGAACTCCAAGTTTTTCCAAAGTTTCCAAAACCCTTTCCCATCGTAGCAGCACTCATTGAAGCCAACGTTAGGAAGGGGGCGCTAGAAACAATATAAGGACTATCAATGACATTATCCCTAAATTAAAATTTGAATTTACTACTTGCTAAACGAGGTTATCGGATGGGCTCTTATCATCTCCCTCAAAATTCAAGGATGTTTATCAAATCAAATCTTGTGGCTGGCTCGGTAGAATGTTCTCTTTTACCTAGAGCATCCACTATGCACAGATACTTTTCAAATTGTAGACATTATTTTATCGGCATCGGGCAACATGGCCAAAGTACAAAAGCCTTTCTAAAGGATTCAACTTAGGAAGCCCTTCCTCATGGATTGCAATTAGGGAAAGATAACATATATTTGACACCGGCATGATTATATTTTTTTAGTTCTCAACCTCGTTGCGATTGCGCAACCCCTCGAACCACTAAACACTGTCAATTATCTAAAACAACCTAAAATACGAAGGGAGAATTCAATTTGGAAGTAATAAAGCTTGATTAGAAAAGGGGCATGAAGTAGATTTCTCAATTCAAGATTTTGGTGATTTGGGAGATTTTGATTAATTTTGGGGTAAATTTGTCATTAATACGTTGATTTAGAGTTTTTTGTGATATGAAAATTAGTTTAAAATAAATTTTACATAATTGTTAGGGGTATCAAAAATTCCCGACCTAAACCAAAATGAAAAGTTCAAGTATTTTCGGGTTGAGTCTTTTTTCAATTCAGGTAATTGGTGAAAGAACCAGCATCATAATAGTTTTGGTTTGTTTGGGTAGTTTAGGTACCCGAAACACATTCTCGTCCCTAGATAAATTGAAGCCCTCCAAGAATAGTCTTCTTTCCCATTGCAATTTGCACCTCGATCCATTTAAAGAAAGATAGAAAAGAACACTTACGTATGTGACTTTGTCGAATCTTGACCGTAGAAGTACTCATCAATGCCAACTTCAAAGCCTCCAAACATCTTAAGAGAACATTTATCATTGTTTTAGAAACCGTTGATACTCATAATGAATGTACCAATTTTAGATGTTCTATAATATGAAAATTAATTGGGAATAGACATGACTCGAACTGTAACATTTTGGAATTTTATTAGTCCTATGTTTTTCCCCATCGGATCTCATTTCCAAGAAGGCGTGGTCCAAAAAAACAAAACAAACCTATTCCCAAGAGGGAAAATCATAGACGATACGCAAAGGTAAATGATTGTCAATCAACTTTTCCTGACTCAACTTATATAAAACTTTTTCCAGGAAAATTGCCTTTGTGGAGGCTTCTTAGTGACCAACAATCAATCACGATTTTAGATTAGTGCAATCAAGCTATATATCTCTCCTAAGATTTTTATTTTTGATTCATCTTACTCTAACTCTCAACTCACTTTTAGACTTTTGTTTTATCTCTTTACAAGATATGATAATTGAAACCCACACCTAAAACCAAATGTTCCCCAACCTTTGAGAAGATGGATATTTGAACTCCTCCAATGATTCTCTTCTAAGAAATTTAAGGATATCAAATCTGAAACATGATATTCAGCAGATCTCAATCACTCCTTAATTCATTCAAATGTATTCATTACATTCAACAGATCTATAGCAATCATAAATGATACCAAATCTAGAACCTGATATTCAGCGGTAGCACTCCTCGATTCATTCTTTTTATTCTTGATTTATTTATGTCCCTAACTTTAGCTGCTCCTCCTATTTTTGTATATATCTTCCATATTAGGAGCTCTAGGAATATTGTATCATTTCTTATAAATAGAAATTGAAAACATAGAACAATAATGTACACAAAAAATTCAACTCAAATACAATGCAGTTTACAATTTTTACACCTCGAACCATAGCTTTTATAGTTTTTACAATTGACCAATGCTTTCACATAGACACCTCCGGATGAGATAAAAATAAACATGGGCACCTAAGTTTTCAATCAACCTAATTTTCTAAAAATTGATCAGTGTCAAAGACCCCATTGAAATATTTATAGACTCCAAGTTTTTCCAAAGTTTCCAAAACCCTTTCCCATCGTAGCAGCACTCAATGAAGCTGCGCCAGGAAGGGGATGCTAGAAAAAATATAGGGACTATCAGTGATATTATCCCTAAATTAAAATTTGAATTTACTACTTGCTAAACGAGGTTATCGGATGGGCTCTTATAATCTCCCTCAAAATTCAAGGATGTTTATCAAATCAAATCTTGTGGCTAGCTAGGTAGGATGTTTCTCTCTTACCTAGAGCGTCCACTATGCCCAGATCCTTTTCAAATTGTAGACATAATTTTATCGGCATCGGGCAACATGGCGAAAGGACAAAAGCCTTCCTCAAGGATTCAACTTAGGAAGCCCTTCGTGATGGATTACAATTAGGGAAAGATGACATAAATTTGACACCAACATGATTATATCTTTTTTAGTTCTCAACCTCGTCACAATCGCGCAACCCCTCGCACCACTAAACACAGTCAATTATCTAAAACAACCTAAAATGAGAAGAGAAACTTCAATCTGGGAGTAATAAAGCTGGATAAGAAAAGGGGCATGAAGTGGCATGCCTTACTAGAAAAATCACGTGGATTAACAATTCATATAGGGCAATTGGCGAGTGTGCATCGTGTAGTGTTAAAAATAAGTGATTTGAGGCTGAAACATGGCGAAAACATATGTTTTCGGTCACCTTATTTATCGCAGCAGAGCTTAGAGGTGGACTCGAAGGGTTGTGTTTTCAAATTCACTTTAGCATATCTTAAAATAACCCTACGTGGTTTGGGAACCGTAGATGATATGTTTTTAGATTAATATCACAAAAAATCTTAAATTAATAAATCAGTTTCACATTTGTTCCAAACTAATTTTCGTGACATAAAAAAATTCCAATCAATACATTAGTGCTACAATTATCCCAATAATTGTCATGTTGTAGAAAATCTCAAATTAATATGCGTATGTTACATTTACACCGAACTAATTTTTGAACTAAAAAAATCATGTATCCTAACAAGTTTTTGAAACTTGAGGAAGCTCTTAAGGCAAAATTAGTAGATTTCTCAATTCAAGATTTTGGGGATTTGGGATATGTTGATTAGTTTTGGGTAAATTTGTTATTAGTATGTTGATTTGAAGTATTTTATGATAAGAAAATTAGTTTAAAATAAATTTTGCATAAATGATAAGGGTGTCAAAAATTCCCAACTTGAGCTGAAATGAAAACTGAGTATTTTCGAGTTGGGTCTTTTCTCAATTCGGGTAATAGGTGAAAGAACCAGCATCATAATAATCTCAGTTTGTTCAGGTCGAGCTGTTTAGGTACCCGAAACACATTCTCGTCCCCAGATAACGTGAAGCCCTCCAAGAATAGTCTCCTTCCCCATTGCTGTTTGCACCTCAATCCATTTAAAGAAAGATAGAAAAGAACATTTACCTATGTGGCTATGTCGAATCTTGACCGCTGAAGTACTCATCAATGTCAACTTGGAGGCCTCCAGACATCTTAAGATGTGACTTGAACGTAATATTTTGGAATTTTATTAGTCCTTTGTTTTTCCCCATTAGATCTCATTTCCAAGAAGGTGTGGCCCAAAGAAACAAAACAAACCTGTTCCCAAGAGGGAAGATCATAGATGATACGCAAAGGTAGATGATTGTCAATCAACTTTTCCTGACTCAACTTATATACAACTTTTCTCGAGCAAATTGCCTTTGTGGAGGCTTCTTAGTGACTAGCAATCAATCACGATTTCAGATCAATACAATCAAAACTATATATCTCTCCTAAGAATTTTGTTTTTGATTTGTCTTACTTTAACTCTCAATTCACTCTCAAACAATTATCTTATATCTTTATAAGATGTAATAGTTGAAACTTACATCTAAACCTAAATATCCCCCAACCTTTGAAAAGATGGACATTCGAACCCCTCAAATAATTTCTTCTAAGGATTTTAATGATCCTATTGAGATCGGTAGGTTTTCAAGTTTCATTATTCAGTAATGAATACCTGAGGGGATGATGAATAATAAGTTAATGATATTGTGATATCAGAACTAGAACATAGATGCTTGTCTCGGAAAACTTATTAAACATGAGATTGGCAACATGGAAGCTTTTAATTGGGTTAATAACTAATCGTTTATACTTTGATTTTGTGTAAAATCCTTAAACTTAAGACATGATGCTGACTTGTATGTTAGATGGTAGATCCCAATGATTCTCTTCTAAGAATTTCAATCATAGATATTTCCCACATGGTAATTAGAGATAATTGACTTAACAACACTAAATCGTACGATATAAAGATTTATGATTTGCTTATATCGTAAGGAAAACGTTCCCGGTTTATTTTCTCCAATTAAAGCATCCTACTTTGGATTCCCTTTTCTCAATTGAAATTTTGCTTGGAAGCATCAAACATCACATCAATTCAGTTCTACAGGATTTGCGTAGCTGGCGTATTACCTAGACTTGTCATGTAGTTAGCTTCGACCGAACATGCGGGGCCTGTGCCTCCGTTTTTTGTTTTTCTATATTCTCGTGAGGTAGCTTCAGCGCCAAGTATCAAAATTCTGGCACGCCATCGATGTCGGTTCGACAATTTTCAATGGAGTTAGCATCGAACACCATTAGAAAATATTTGATTTCACGATTGAGCATAGCTAAATAGAAAGATTTGTCAATAATTTCGATCTTGGTGAGACTCGCATAATTTATGGATTTAGATATACTAACGACCCCTTCCTTATACAGGAAATGCAAATTTTGAAAAATATTTTTCTGAAAATAATTTATCTCATCTTTTATAGATATGGATATATGACGAATATTTTCATTATCCACAATGATATTTAAACATAAATTATTATTGATAATAAAAATATTTTTTCGCTGACTAATTTTTTCAAGCGACAAAAAGATTTATCTTTAATTTTCAACCGAATGAGACTCACACAATTTAAGGACTTCTCAAGCCTCTAACCTTAGATAAGATATGAGATTTTGGTCCTTATTTTTGTAAAAGATAAAAACAATAAATTTTGTTAGTATATTTGAATAATAAACCACACTTTTATCTGAAAGATCAGATTTTTAAACATAATTTAATATCAATAAAGAAAACATTTTTTTATCAACTAATTATTTCAAGCGATATAAACGATCATTTTAAGAATTTTTTTTTCAAGTTATTCATTTTTCGCTAAACAAACAGAACATGTATAACAACCCGATCAACGAAGATGAGAGCAATAGCTGGAGTTAGAGGGCTCGGACAAGGAGTAGCTCTTGTCAAGCTTTTAGGATGATAAATGATGCAAGAATCAATCGAATTGCACATTGAATATGGGGAGAGTATGCTTATGATATATATATAAACCGAAATTAACTCACAAAAGCACATTTTGACATAAAGATAATGTTTATTTTTGGAGTTTAGGTATGCTTGGGTAGGAGCAATATTAGAATTGGTGAACATTTGGGAAGGTATCTACTATCTAGGACAAAATTGCGAGACTCGATATCAGGACATGCCAAAGGGAAAAATATCTTCTCGAGTTAATTCAAGGACATCACGACCCGAGCCCTCAAACAATGGAAGCATCAAAGATGCCCGGTGCTCACCAAAAGGAAGATGGCCTCGCCCGGGGAGGGGGAGGGAGGAGGGAGGACCCGCGAGAGCATAGGGGAGGACCCTTTTTTAAAGAAGTGCGTGGCGGGGGGGGAGGTCGGAGACCTTTTTGCCAATAAACGACTTTGATGTCATGTGAATCATTGCAGCTCGCGCCTGTCGAGCCTCCTCCATGGACCACCACATCGGCCGTTTGCATCACGGTCCCCAGCCCGCACGAAATGGGCCCCTCGACAGTTTGTCGACATGCATCGAATTTGTCGACATACATCGGACCTGCCATCTGTCAAATAGACAAGGTGGATCGAATTTAGATGAGTCGAAAATGGGTCCGATCTAAATTGATCCCTTCAATCTGCTTTTTTGAAACATAAGTTTAACGATCCATGGCCCACCCGACTCAGATCCATCCTAAATTCAAGGTAACCTGGATTCTTGTTCTCAATGATTTTCCATTTAAATGTAGAATATAGCATACAAAAAAAAGTGAAGCAATTAAAATCAAATTAAACATGAACAGTTTAGTGGATAAGAAATACTATAAATGCAGCCACCAATATGATTTCGGTCATATCATATTTAGTGAATTTGATTCTATACATCAGCTTTGAGTGTCGCCAAAGTTGCCCATTAGGTATCACAATCAAAAGAGAGCTTTTTCTGGACATAATAGAAGTTAGGATTAATAGCATAAATGATCACCGAACTTTGGTCAAATGTATAATATCGTTGACCGACTTTTAATTTATATAATATGGCTCATGACTTTGACCTGATGTATAATGTTATCTCTAAAATTTTATTTTATTTAACATGGCTCATAAACTATTGGTAAATATTCAATATAATCCCTAAACTATAAATTCAGGGATCGACATTTAACATTTGCAAAATTAAGAGATCACATTGGATAAATAAAAAATTTAAGGACTAGAATTTAGTCAGACTGATTGGTTGGGCTTTCGCTCGAAAGATCCCATACGTGAGCATGGATACCTGGCCAGTCTTAAGTAGTGGTAATTGGCCGAAAGATGGGTCCGAGTTAGATCTACCTTTTGTTGGTTTTTGAATTTTACAGCTTATTTAACTCGTTCATAAAATTGGACCGACTCGTTTCAAACCTAACTCAATAAATGTGGGTGGAAAAAATGGGTCAGTGGAGCCATTACGCCACCTCTACGTACATGTCATGTTTGGACTTTTGGGTAGAGCCAAGTGCTTTCGACAAGGTCCATTCATACGGATCGCAGTTAAGCGCATTCATATTAAGTTTGAATGTGTTTGTGTCGTAAACGGGTCAATTTAATTGCACACGAATGGTACCAAACAAAAGTTTTTTTTAGCTTGACTTTGCTTACTTCTCTCCCCTTTTTTATATTTAGTATTGTTGTCATTGCTAATGGATTTACTTCTGGTGTCCTTTTATAATTGATCTTTTAATCCGTTCATGGCAAGACTAGACATAGGGGCAACATGTTATTCGTGTCAACACGATTTATTTAGATACATTTAGAAATGTTTATACACAGTTATACGCATTCTTAGACTTATATATACGAACTCATAGAGAGAGATAGAGAGATGTTCCATGAAAAATTGACAATTTTTCTTTTGATGGGCTGAATCAGCCCAGATCGCGCCCGTTTCCATATGCATTTAACCTGTTAATCGTTCAAATGTATGTGTCACCTTGTCTATCTCAGCTGTTTGGTGTTACAGAACCTGACCTAATTCCTTCCTTTCCATTCTTTTCTTTTCACGAGCCTCCAAACCGCAGCACAATCCAATCCAATCCTTTCCTTTCCTTTCCTTACTTCCCTTTTCTTTTCCGAGATCATAATCAGAAACCTTCTTCATTTCCTCCTAATCATTCAATCCAAATCAAGTGTTCGAGTTGGTAAAGTCCTTACAACGTCGATAACTTCATCACCTACTAATTTCACTGTCAAGTTATGATTTTGGGTGACGCATCTGTAAAAAAAAAGTTGGTAACTTACCATTGCATTTAATATCGGTAAATTGCCTAACGTAGTCAGTTGGCTACTTGACCAACAAATTGTCGATTGCATGATTGTATCATCTAATCATATCAGAAAATTATGATGCACTGAAATTTGTTCTGTGTCTGAAAACATAGACATAACTATAAAATGTATGTTCGTTCTATTACTGAAGCATGAAAAGACCCAAGTCATGCAGACTCAATCCTTGGAAACGCACCCATGAACATCTCTTTAGTCTGCGTTGATGTATCTGCAGTCCTTCCTAATTTCTCCTTCATCTCCTGTAAGCGGACTGTTCTCGGACAAGGCGAGGATGGCCCTTGCAAACTGGTCCAGGAAGTAGCCGTTGTCAGCGGCCATCTTCATCACAAAGGGGGCGGTCGTTGGATCCGAAGCCAGCTGCTGATCTACCAGCAATAATCCCTTTTGAGCCAACAGGTGCTTGTAGTACATGTTGTCCAGAACCATCGGAGTCTCTCTGTCATTCCTCGCGTACCGCACCTTCCCTGGATTCGGGTCTGGCATTGGGCACCGGCCTTTTAGGTATTTGGCGTAGTCCGGGTCTAAGGTTGGATCCACAGTCGGGTAGAGTCTGTCAAACAGGTTGACGCAATGAACTCGACCAACCGAATGAGCTCCTGATCAGTGAATCGATGCCAATTAACGAGATGGGAAAGGTATCATCACTGAAAGTCTGAATTTTTACATGAAATAAAGTACAAATATATAAAGATGGATTGAACCCTTTGATACTCCGTGACAGTCTTAAATTTTTAACACTACAGTTCACTTCGACATTGGACAGAAATCACGTGTTAAGAAAGATGAACAAGATCAACCCTAATCCATTTGCACCATATGAGATATATCAGATGATGCATGAAGCGATCTTTGCATTTTAGAACAGCAACGTCGCCTGTGATAGCAGGATCCAGTTAAATAAACCACACGCGGACAAGACATATTCAAAGACGCATGTACTTGGTGAAGAACTATATCAAACACTTACCTAGGAGAGCGACTGTTCCTTCAGCATCGATGTCAACAGACTCGAAACGAGAAAGCACCAATGCCATCGAATCGTTATGGTTGGGAATGAATTCTTCCACCACACTCGCGTGACTTTCTGTGCCATCTCTCCTTCCACCTCTCATTTCAATGCGGGGTCCTCCTAACTGCACAAACAAACCGATGTATATATAATGCAAACGCAGATATAGTATGGAAATCAAACTAATTTTGCAGACATTAATGATTCCTGAGTTCTGTCAGGAAAATGGGAAGCTTGAGCGTATCGGTTTCGAGATCATTTTCATGTGAAAGTTTCGAAAAGATTTGACCCTTTTGCAGAGTTCATATTTCACGCAAGTCTGCAGAAAAAAGATGGTGCATGAGTGCATTATCGAAACACTTACTAGAACGATGCCATCTCTCGCTGAGAGAGCGATGATGTCAGCGCACGAGACCGTCACGGGGCATTCCTTCTCGAGAGCCTCCTTGATTTTGTTCACGTACTTGAAGTTCCTCATCCCGAAGCTCCTTGAAGATGCCTGCTCCGACACAATCCCATTTCCGTGCTTCGACTCTAGCAGGAGCGAGGCATCGCAGGACTAGCAATTTCCTCGCAAGGAGATCAGCAACAGAGAGTCGTACATCAGTTCCATTCGATACCCGGAAGACGAAAAGTAAGTTAGCATGCTTCAACACTAATTTGAGGACTATATATGCACGTAAATAAGTGTTTGTGCGAGTGTGTATGTCCATGTGTAAAGATAGATACACGTACTTGGACCATGCAGTCATGAAAGAGATTGCGAATCCAGGAGACGGCGGTATTGCCATGTTCATCGTAAAGCTTGGCAACTTCTTGTTTGATGATTTCTTCTGCGTTCGGACAGCTCTCGGCATAGTAATTCGACTGGAGTTCACCGGAACCCATGCACGTAACTAAAGAAGCGAGAAAGAAAAAAGATTCTCGTTGGTGTATGACATAAATGAAAAAAAACACGCAAGAACTTGCTTCAATAGAAGGAATTTGGTTAATCGTTTCATGGACAGAAAACCAATCCACAAGTGACCTTTTTTCATAGGCATGCGACACATAAATGTTGACTTCTTTCTTGTCATTAAGATCGTTACATTTTTTGATAAGATTGCATCTTTTTTTCCTATGGTTTGTTAGGTTATGAGACATTCTCAAGTAGTACTCCACGAGCACTTCACCATCTTTTGTAATCCACAAGAAAACAATCGGGTGGTCAGCTCCTAAAGTCACATCATGGGTCCTATTTGAGAGACCCCTATGTTTATGTCCTAGAATTGACTTGTGCCCGCTCCACCTTAGTGTTCTTGAAAATAAAAAAACACCTCTTCCTCAGAGGAAATTAATACTGTGTTTTTGGCAATAAAAATAAAATTGGCGACATCTATTACTTGATAATTTCTATGGTCATGTTTGTGTCCAATCTTTGGTTGTATAAAACTTCATCGGATCATCTCCGTCTGGCGAGTCGCAATTAGTTAAGTTTGCATGTGGGTGATATTCATAATTTGTAACTCATTAATTAAAATTATTGTTGAAAGGAAATGTCACCTTACTTTCTTTGTATGGATAGATGACCTATTGCTTGATAATATTGATAATAAATGATACTTTATGGGTCGTAAAATCAAATTTATTATTTACATTACATCATTCAATATCTCTAAAATGAGCAATAAAGTTTCATATTACATATGCTTAATCTAGTCCACTTTAATACATGATTGACTTGATGTAACGGATCGAGTCTAGGAAGTATTCAATCAATGCTGACAATGATTAAAACATGAACAGATAAAACCATCGAGCGAATAAGGGAAAAAGGGTTGGTGTGTGTTACCCGAGAGAAGCTGGAGGAGCAATGTCAGAAGGACAAAGCTTGAGCTGCAATTGTCGAAGCTTCCGGTGGCCATTTCCTTTGGCTTTTTGTCTTGTTTTGGTCGATGCGATGAAGGTTCTCCCGGAGCCTTTATATAGAAGATGAAGGAGCTCCTAGTGCAGGATGGAAACCGAGAGCTCTCTAACCCACCACTCTCTTTGACCTTTCTGCTATCACCACCACCACCACCACCACCACCACCCCACGCGCGAGGCCGCCCCACCGAGAAGAGGAAAGACTAAAAGAAATATTAAAAGCAAAGAGAGGAATGATCACAAATCCATCATCATCTGTGCTGTTGTCGTTATCATTTGAATTGCAAGTGGAGTCGGAATTTTCTCAAACCTGATTTCAAAGAGCCTCGCAGAGAATCAGTGCGAGATTTATTAGGCAGAGAAGCATATAGAAATCGATGTAGACATGATCTATAACATAAGAATTATACTAGTGATGATGTACGGCATATTTATGTATGTAAACCTTTCTTTCTTTCCTTCTATCTCTCTCTCTCTCTCTTTACAACTACAATCATTCTAGAATTCTTTCTTTCAATTCACACTCTTTAATATTCTGGGCGTGGGTAATGTTCCCCTGTACTATTCCCCCCATTCCGGTCCCCGTGCTTATACCATCGAATTTGCACACAAAAAAACCACATTATTTCTCTATCTGCACCATCAAAACCGACGGCAATGCAGAGGAGGGTTTGGTGGGATTGGATGTAGACAGTGGGTATTGGGGAGATGAACCGCTGTGATTATTTCTCATATTAATAATCATATTATATATCTGATCGTCACGTAAAGCGAATCCAACAGTTGATAAGTGATGATAGTAACTAATAAATATTTCGGGCCATAATATTCTCATCTATCTATTCTATTAGACAAAGTAGAGCATTTAAATTTGGTGTGATACCGCAAAAGGATAATAACCACCTCAGTAAAGGATAATAAGCACAAAATAATCTATAACAATAGTGATCTTCAAACATCAATCCTTATGCGTTCCACCTATCTCAAATTGAGACGTATGATAGACTTGAAACCTTAGGATGATTTCTGATGGGAAGTGGCTGACATATGTTTGACGGGCCAAAGCCCTGGGTAACCTCGAGTCACAAGAAAAGATAACCAAGGGTTCGGTCACTTGATCCATCATGCCACATGACAATTTTCGGCTGTGATTTTCGATATGTGGAGAACTTCGTCAGCCTCCACGATCGCAACTTAATGGAGTTTATCATGCTCCCTTAAGAAAAACTGAACTCAGAATCTCGCCCACAGAATCGCTCCTAATACGGGTTTCGGCCCTAAAATCCATGTCGATCTTCGACACAATCATGCAGCTCCAACAACAAGAAAGAACTTAAAAAGGCGCATCCACGAGAGAGAGAGAGAGAGAGAGAGAGAATTGTTGGTGGCTTACATGGAGAAGGCACGTTTTGGGAAGAAATTCTCCTCTTACCTTCTCTTCTAGTGAGCGATCTTGTAGGCTTTGAGTCTAAGAAGCTAGAAGTGTATAACATATGCAGAAGAAGCATATGGTGTTCTCCGACTCAAACTCTAATTAGTAGTTGTTAAAGATAATTATTAGATCAGACCCGGCGATTTTTTACTTTTAAACTCTCGATCAATTCGAAACACTTGGAGATATTTCGAAACATTGAAACGTGATCATGTGGAGCGTGGCAGATGTATTTGATTTTCATGCCTTTTCACAACTTGAAATTAAATGCGATCTTTAAGTTTTGCTAAAAAAAAAAAAAATTAGGTAGAGTTACGAAGTAACTGAAAAAGAATTCCCCAAGTGCGGATTATCTCTCTACCCCAATTTTCAAATTTCTTCCTCCCTAATCTCTTACCTGCGAGGAAGAAACTTAAATTTGGTAGAGCTTTTTACAGTAATTGCCACTGGAGGAAAATCAAAATATTCACAGGCGGGCTCTATCCGTGATCATAATTTTGTGAACCGACCTTTAATAGAATTTGGGCCTGTAAGACAATTTAATGATTGCGCCCCGTGGACCGGCTCGATGGGCAGAAACTTTTTTTTTGGGTGCAAACAAGCCCAAAAATTACATTAAATTGGCCTATCTTCTGGGAGCCAGCTTAGATCCTCGAGACACCCATCTAACATATGGGCGCCGCTATTTCCACTCCTGGTATGGTTAAATTCATTTAATTTCCCCCAAAAGGACCAAATTATCGTCAATCATTAAATTGCAATTTATATACTTTCGTTCTTTTTTTTAGTTTTCCTATTTCTATATAGGATCTAGTCGCCATAATTAAGATTTCACATGTTTTGGTTTATTTTCTTGTGGGTATCCTATGTATATTAAACGTACTATGTTTTCAATTTATTGTTATATTTTACTTAAGTAGAAATTATTTTTGTTGAAAGAAGACGTTTTCAAGAAACCTAACTTTTGTCAATGTTGTCTAATAAATTTATGGATTAAATGACAAGTAGAATCTGATTTTTTTTTTTAACGTAATCACTTATTTTTACACTTTCATATTTGTTGTGCGTATCACTATCAAACTTATTTTTATCCATGGTCTTTTGTGCACATATACGTATAATGTGATCATCGATGAAACAAAAACAACCTCTATAGAGAATTTTTAAAATAAATTGTAGTTATATTCTCCATTGTGAAACTTTAAAAGATGAAAAGTAATTAAATCACTACGTTTATAAAGTAAGAAATACTTTTTTTTTTTTTAAAGATGTATGTTGATACTTAAATTTTGGCAATCATTTTTAGTCAATAATTGCATACAAAATTGAGGGTTAGTCTAACCTCTAAACAAAAACATCGCTAGCTTCCACATATCATCATATGTACAATTGAAGGGGCTTCTTAGGCTCCGTTCGTTTCACGGAAAATGTTACTTTTTTGGAAAATATTTTCCAAGAAGTTATTTTCCAGGAAAACGTAATTATTTTCCGGTGTTCGGGTAAAACTTGATTTTGAAGTGGAAAATATTTTCCGTTGTTCGATTGGGAAAATATTTTCCTTTATAAACTCTTTTTCAATAATTTTTTTATTATTTTATTTTTTAAAATAGATTATTAAATTATTTTTTTCTTTATTTTATGTTTTCTCCTTCCTTAGCCAGTCGCTGGCCATGCCTCAAGCTCACCTTGCTAGTAAGGCTCAATGCTTGCCTACCTCTGGCGAGCTCGCATGATCAACTCACCGGCAAGGTGAGCTCAAGGCAATGAGGCTCGAGGCTCGCAGATCGACATCACGAGTTATGCAGCTTCAATTTGGAAAGTAGTTGAACTACCAGGAGGAAGAAGAAGCACAACACTGTGCAAAAGCTGAGTGAGGGAGATCGACCAATTAGGGCAAGCAATTGACTTTGTTTTACTTTAAAAAGGAGGGATTTGATTATTTTGAAGGGAGCAAAGAGAGGCAAGCACGGGGGTGCTGGGTTCGTGAAGCGAGGGAAGAGAGGATTACAGTTTTTTATTTTAAAAATGGGTAAATTTGGAAATAAGTTTCCGTCTTGTGATGCTCGAGCGTCACCAATCTGGCAAGCTCAACTCGTCTGTCGTCGGTCATTGGCCATTGCCATGGCCGACGACCAGCAAAAAAAAGAAAAACAGAAAAAAAGAAAGACAGAAAAATAAAGAAAAATAAAAAATAAAAAATCGATTTTATTAAAAAAATAACAAAAAATCGATTTTATTAAAAAAAACAAAAAAAATATAAAAATAAAAGAAATAAGTGAAGACTAGTGGAGAGTGTAAGATAAGAGAGAGTGAATGTGGAAAATGTTTTCCACTTTTCAAAAGTGGAAAACATTTTCCCTCACTTTAGAATATTTTTTTCCTTCATGGAAAATGTTTTCCCAATGAATTTATTTTCCGTGAAACGAACGTCGGAAAATCCGAAAACGTTTTCTGGAAGTTATTTTCCGTGAAACGAACGGAGCCTTAAAGATAAGTCGGTGTGGGCAAGTTTAAATTTTGCACTCAAGTCCTTATTAATGAAATTCGATCTCCACTGGTTATCGGCAATTATCAATTCAAGTCTATTATTTGATCTTCAAGAGATAGATTGGGATTGAATAATTTCGAAATGGGGATGTTTTTGGAAGTTTGCCCCTCTCCTCTCTATGATTTGTCTCTCAATACGGCCGAATCGGCCCCCTAGGGGAGACAGCTACCCTTCTTGATAATAACTTTTAGAGATAAAATTTTGTTCCATTCAATCTTCAACCCATCTCACAATCGGATTTTCCCATTTGAAGCTCATAAGATGGCCTTAATGATGATATTTCTTATCTTTAAAAGACTTCATCCTCCAAATTTTCCTACTGTGACTTGATTTCGATATTATTCAATCCCCATCTATCTTTTGGGGATCAAATAATAGACTTGAATTGATAATTACTGAGATTGAATTTCCTCAACAAAGAGTTAAGTGTAAATTTTAAACTTACCACACCAACTATATCTTTAAGAAGTCCCTTCGATTGCACGTATGATGATATGTCGTAGCACCATGCTCTAGCTGTATGATTTACGCATGATGCAAATATGATCACTCCACTTATTATTTGCCCCACGTCCAAGTGACCCACTTTTAAGATTTTTTTTTTTTCGATTTTCTTTTTCCTTTTGAGGCCATGGACATCGTGCGACCATGGATAGCAGCATCATTGGCCAGTCATGAACAACGGTGACACCTCAATGAACGAGCTAAGCTGATGAGCGATGCTGATGCTCGTTCATGGCGGTGGTCATTATCGTCTGGCCAGGTATGGTCAGCATTTGGAGACAAAGGCGTTTGAGGCTACATATGAAGTTGTCCAATTCCAGGTCTAGACGAGTGGCTCACAGCTGACGACTGATGCCGATGCTGGTCAATGGTCGTTGCCAACATCTTTTGACAAGATTGTGGGGATCTGAAGTAGCTGTGGCTGTGATGGCTGCATTGTTTGCGTTACAGCCCTCTTAGTTCGTTGGGTGGCGTCGTCCTTACTCCTTGGCCACATCCTCCTCTCCCTTCTCTCTCTCTCTCTCTCTCTCTCTCTCTGGGTTTTTGGAATTTTATTTCTAATTCATGCAATCATCATTGCCTAAAATCATTGTTATGATTAGTTATTCTAATGACAGGAGACACGTTGTCCTGATTAGTTTATTCGATGGTAATCAACAACTAGATGCAAACGATATTGGACAAAAGCCAAGGAATCAATCGGTTCCGATTCCTATTTATCTTATTGATTACGTTATCCACATGTCACTTCGCACAGAATTTGTCCTGGCACCATTTTGCCAAGAATTCAACGAGCAATTTGAGATCCCCTGACAAAGTCAATGACAAAAGTTCATTTTACACTTATTTCATTCAAAGTCTCATCCACACACATGCGCACCCCCACCACACATCCTCCTTTTTACAGTTCCATCTGTTGGCGCAACAAAAACTCTGAAAAATTTTCTCTTTCTCCCTACACTTTTTTGACAGTTGGACTGATGGTTTCATGCTAATCTTAGTGATGGCAAAAGAGTGAAATTTGTTCGTTTGTTTTTGTTCTTCACAAGAGATTAAGACTCCTGCTGAATCTCGGAAGCAACCGTCCTAGCCCAGCTCCTCAGGTGCTTCTTCATGTCGGAAGCCACGTACGCCTGTGGCATCCTCAGGTTCAGCAGAGGCGAATCGGGTCTCTTTATGAGCCACGCTTCTGATAAGTACGGCCTCATGATCTCTCGCTTCCCCTCCTCATCATTCTCGGTGCTTTTCTGGATGCTCGCGTCCTGCCCGAGCCTTTGCAAGCCGGGGATGACGCTCACCATTCGCGGGCTCAGGTGCTCCTTCTTGAAGATGAAGCCCAGGTCCATGAACCCTTTCACTTCCTTCATTTCTAGCTCCTCGAAGCTCCTGCAGCTCATGGATTTCAGCAGTTTCTTGGCTTCAGAGAATTGCTTTCTTGGTCTCTTCTTAGCTGATGGTGAAGAGGAGTATGAACGCCGTGCTCTGCTTGCGATGAGATTAGTCACCCTCGTTGGTCTGATTTCCTCCTCTGTTTCTTCACTTTTGTTGGTGTCATCCTAGCAAAAGCAGCATGAAGTGATTAACAAGTTGCTGACTATCGGGTATATGTTTTTTTATCACGATGTCATTAGAAGGACAAACATGCAAGAAAACCGCATCAGCCGGTGATGAATGGTGACGGTGAAAGTTCAGGGACCAAAACCAAGAATACTTCCAAGTCGGAAAGCCAAAATTGTAACTTATCTTAAAAGTTTATTTCACACATATGACTTGCACGATGTAATTAATTTAGTTTCCAGAAAATCGATGAATAACAAATGTGTATTCTCAACAAACAGAATTGGCTTTAGTAAAATCATAGGTATTTCAGAATGGACACCAGCTAGACAGCTTGCTCAGATGATACTTGGTACGAACGAGAGCCAAACTTAACGTGAGCGTGCAAGCTTTGATGAGCCCTATAAAATACAGGCAGGAAGCGGCGGAGAGTAAGACACTAGAACTTTTGAATTTACCATTGAAGAATACGATGGATCCAATGATGAGCAACTATGGCCTGCAAGTGGCGATTCTTCAGCCATCGAACGAAGTTCTGTATCTGGAGGTGGTAGCTCGGGCATGCTCGAAGGTTGACATCGAATCACAGTGCGCAAGTCATGTTCTTGTGGATCTCGGGTTTTGGAGCCACCGAGCGACGAAACGGGGTCAGAGAAGAAAATGATTTGGTGGAACCAAAGGCGATCCATTACACCCACCAGGCATATCGATGAGTAACTGGCGTCAGCCATGGCGATGTCCTCTGTGCGTTGTGCGAGAGAGAGAGAGAGAGAGAGAGAGAGAGAGGTGGATTGCGTGGAATATCTTTTATGTGAGGGACTGAACGGGAGGGCGAGGGTGTGGTGGAGGTGGAAGAGAAGGGAACGAGTGAAGGCCAACGAACGCGAATGGTTTTGGTGGGGACGACCAGGGAAAAGAATGGAGGAAACGAGTGATGTGATGACAAGACATAAATTCGTCCTGCTCCACATCTCTTGCATGTGTTCCAATGACCGTCATGGCCGTGCCGGGACGGCAAACCATCTGGATTGGGAATGCGACAGGAAGAGATCATGTCCACGTTGGCCTTGTTTCACCGCGCGTTATCCTTTCACGCTAATGGTCGTGGAAGCACGTCTGTGGGCCGACCGAATTATTGTTCCCGGGACCATTGTCCTCTAATTTGGCATGGCCTGCGACCAATCCACATATGATGCGTTTTGAGCCCCGATAAGACTCGAGCTATTATTTCGACACGCATATTGTTGCAACTTCGATTTTCGCTTTTCATTGGAAAGGCGAGCACATAATTATGAGAGTCGTAAGTGATCTCGTAGCTCAATGTAGCTTGAGGCTCTGGTGGTAGCCCTCACCACCTTGTCATCAACCCGAAATGGTTTGTGCACAAAAATAAAAGATAAAGATAACGGGATAAGTGGCCACCCAGTGAATTAATCGCCCCCTTCAGAGACTAGGAATTCCTCCTAATATTAAGTCACATTGAAGTTAAAATTCCACATTACAATATCCAACTCCCAAAGATATATCTAGGCATTTAAGGAATAGTTCAATATTAGTAAACCAAGCAATTTGATTCCTCAAAGATCAATAACATGTAAGTTTGAACTTTCTATGAGTAATTCAAATGTGAGATAGTCAATTTCCTAATTTCAATCACATTGGAAATCAATGTTCACTTTTCAAAAGATTCATTGATTAAAATTTACAATCACAACTTTAAAAGTCAGAATTTTTATAACCTTACTAACTTGGAGGTGTTGTCAGACCTTGTTTGATTTGGCTTTGCGAAGGGGCTTTGGGTCTCTAAAAGACTTTGGCCAAATGCAAACTAGTTTAGTTTAATTTTTTGGAGAATTTTGGCCAGATACAATTATATCTCCCGAAAGCAAATCCAAAGTTCCTTTGAGAAGTTGCATTTTTGAAATGTAAGTTGTACTATTCACAGGGTATTGTTCATCTTCTCTGGAGAAGCAAATGAAGGTTGACGACTGTTGGCCAAGGGGTCGCTGACACTGACGACGATTGCCACTTGAGGGGTCACCCGACATCGGCGACTGTCGCTTGAGGTTGCATGAACTCAAGCAAGGTAGCCTAAGGTTGCGCAACCTCAAGCATTGCTTGGGTTGCGCGACCCAAGCATCACCTAATGTTCGGTGACCTCAAGTGGTGATCGCCTGAGTTGCCGTGACCTAGGTGATCATCGCTTGGGTTGCATGAACCCACACAATCGTCGTTGTCACCTGGGTCATGCGAACCTAGGTGATGCAAGTGAAGGTTCCATGACCTCAAAGGATTTTTACTAAATTTTTTTATAAAAAAAATTAAATATATATTTTTGTAATATCGACGGTCGAAATTAGCGCTAGACAGCCTCACTTGAAGTTAGGCGACCGCAGGCGTTTGTTTACTTGGGTTGCGCGTCTAGCAGCTAATTTCGACCGTTAGAGATTACAAAAAATATATATTTACTTTTTTTTATAAAAAATATTTAGTAAAAATCCTTTGCAAAATGTAGATTTTACCAAATGACTTGTAAGCCAAAGTTGTTTTACAATGCAATTTAAAATTACTATTTAATAAACGCTATTTGCATTTCGGAAAATCTCTTTAACCTAAAAGTATTTGCATTTTTCCAAAGATATTCGCCTAAAGTCGAACCGAATGAGGTTCACATAAGTACTTGGCTAAGACTTGGACTTGGAAAGAGTAATGCTACTACAAACCGTCCAATGATCCCCCTTGAGTTGATGGTTCATATGATTCAATTGTGCACAAGAGACCAAGCTTTTTATGGAGCGTTTGGTTAAGCTTTCGAAAGAAGCTTTGGGAAAATGCTAAGTAGTTAAGCCTAAAAAACTTTGGGAAAATGAAAAAACTGTATGATAAATTCTACTTTGAGAAGTAATTTTGAGAGTAATGTTGTTTGATAGAAAACATTTTTGAAAAGCCTCTTTGATGATTAATCTAAGCTTTTTAATTTTTGTTTGATTAAAATTTTAAAAATAATATTTGCAACTTTTTAAATTTTGACAACAATGTTAAAGATGCTGTGTAAACAATTTTATTATAAATAAAATTTCTTTTTTGGCTAAAAAATATCATATGGAAAAATTTCACATGCTCTCTTTCTCAATTATAAGAAGAATACTTTTATTATAATAAACATGATAACACATGCTTAAAGGAAAGAAACTTATTACCCTTAAAAATTACAAACACACTTAACTATTTCCTAAATTCATGCCCTTGCTTTTTTCCATATCTACAAGAAACAACAATGATGCACACTCAAATCAGTTAATGATAAAAAAGGCCTCTTCAGATCCCTGAAGTCCAGGGAATGGATGCACTCCAACCTCTCTTGGTGCAGATTCAACAGCTTCACCGCCTGCGTCGCCTTCTCTTTGGTCCTCTCTCCACACCTGACCTGAAGCAGCAAGAGCAGCTTTTGGTAAACACCCACCAGAAGAGTGTCGCGACCTACTAAAATTAAACTTTCTGAAAATAATAATAATAGGTTAAGGGGTATTGTTAATTTCGGGCCGACGGCTCTTCATTAACTCGGGCTCTCCCAAGCCCATACCCCACGCGACGTTGGGATATTCATAAAAAAAAACTTCAAACAAGGAGTCGCCACTAGTCTATTAAGGTCGACTAGGAACCGAGCGAGACATGGGAGCGTGTCTTTTTTTTTTTTTTTTTTTACGCAACCAGAGGATCTGGGGTCGGGGACTTGATTACGTTAGTCGCATGACTAACGCCCTTCTGTACCTAACTTGATTGTGTATTAGTGTGGTCATGGCAACACATTCAAAAAGCCTATTGTAGAGCCCTAAAGACTTATTCAATTTTGGTTTTTTTTTTTTCCTTTTTTAGGGTTTTCTGAATTTTTGCAATTTTTTTCTGATTTTTCTGAATTTTTTGAATTTTTCTGGATTTTTTGGATTTTTTTGAATTTTTTAATATTTTTAATATTTTCGAATTTTCTGAAATTAAAAAAAAAAGGCTTTTAAGATTTTTGCAAATTTTTGGCTTTTCTGGAATTTAAGAAAAACATTAATTAATGTTTCTTTTGGAATTTTCTAATTTTTCTAATTTTTTGGAATTTTTAAATATTCGAAAAAAGAAAGAAAAATAAAAATAAAATAAAATTTTAAAACTTTTCTGAAAATTAAAGAAAAACATTTTTTAATTTTTGATGATTTTTCGAAACTTTTTAAGATTTTTAAGATTTTTTGATTTTCTGAATTTTTTTGGTTTTTTTATTTTTATTAATTAATTTTTGATTTTTGGACCGGGTCGGGTGACCCGGCCCTACTAGACCGACCCGGCCCCTACCGGGCCGGGCCGGAGCAACGACCGGGCTGGCCGAACGGCCCGGTCGAAAATTTCTTTTAAAAAAGGCCCATTAACAAAATTAAAAGAAAAAGCCCATTTCTGATCCCTAATAAAAGATGGCCCAATATCGGATTGGGCCCACAAGAACAAATATAAAATGGCCGGCCCAGCCCCCTATCTAAATTTTCGGCCCAGCCACTTTTCTTTTTTTTTTTTTTTTAATTTTTTAATTTTTTAATTTTTTTTTCACTGGTCTTCTTCTCCGCGGACGTCCCACGCCGGAGCCTCGCCGGAAACCAAAAATGCCTCTTTTCGGCTCAACAAAGCACAGAAAACACATGAAACTAACTAAAATGCTAAGAGAAACACTAGATCAAGCCATATTCAGTCAAAAATCTATAAAAAACAGGTCGTCGGGGACAGATTCAACGATGAAAGTTTCTGGATCTCATTCGGACATTTCATCAAACACCTACTGAGCACTACTGGGTTCGGGGATCTCCGGTTCAACCGGGCCTCGCACTCGCTATGGGTCATCGAAGATCATGTGAAAAGGCATCAGGGGGCAAGATAGAAGTGCGGCAAGGGCCGGGGCTCGTGCGAACTAGTCGGCGCAAGCTCCGGCCCGCCTCTTCGTCAAAGGCAGGACAAAATGCGAGAGGGGGAAGCCTACCTGGTTCTGTACGATGCTGGGATGGCGGACGATCGACGAGCTGGCCTCCGGTGAACGGATGTTCCGCTTCCTTTCCTTGTGCGAGCGGGCCGGCTACTTTCTCTCCCTCAAGTCTGGTTTTCGTCTCTCCTTTCCTGCTTCTGACTTGTTGCCTTAAAAAAAAAAACAGAACCACAGCTCCTGCCTTTTTTCTTCAGCCCCTTTTCCAGCTTTCAAAACCCAGAGCAACAGCCAGCTTCCTCTTCTTTTATCTGTCTCGAGCTTACTTCTTTTATGCAGAACCACCCCAGAAGAAGATGAAGACGCTACCCTCTTCTCCCTTTTTTTTCTTCTGCCTTCGTCTTCTCTCTTTCTCTGCTCCTTCCTCTCCGAAGAAACAGCCACAGGCCCCTTGCTCCCCCCTTTCTTCTCTGCTGTTTTCCTTCTGCCCTCCTCTCACCGGAATCGCTGCCTCTGCCGATTCGACTCTTTTCCTCCCGTTTTTTCTCTCAAAATCGCCGCCCGCTCCTCTGTCGATCATGTCCTGCTCTCCAACCGAATTCTCTACTGCCCTCTCTCCGCATGACAGCGCAGCAAGGGACGATTCCCTTGCTGGCGTCACGTGGCTGACGTCAGCCAAGGGGCGACGTCGTCGAGCGTTGCTGCTGCGTGCGTGTGTGCGTTGTGTGCGTGCGTGTGGGGAAGAAGAGAAAAAGAGGTGATGGGCTGGGTTGAAAATAAATGGGAAGAAGGGCTGGGCCTAAAAGAAGGGGAGAATAAGGCTGGGAAAGAAAGAAAAGTGGGCTGGGCTGAGCCAGCCCACCCGAAAATAATAATAATAATTTTTTTTTTTTTTTTGATTTTTTCGATTTTTTTCATCAATTTTTTTTTTTTATATCTTTTCTAGAAATTAATAAGTATTTATAGATGCAAAGTAAATGGGCATTTAAAACAAAATAGACCAAAAAATCGGGTGTCAACAAAGAGCTTCGGCCAAAACCCTTCCACCATCTTCGCTGATCGCCATCAACTTCCACAGTACAGACACCGAGAACTCCGTGGCCAAATCCGAGACTTGCAGCAACTTCTTCACCAGGACCGGCATGGCCATTGAATTATCACGCACCGCTTCTTTCCCTTCTTCATTGTCGTAGATCCCATCAAGAACCCCCAATGCCTTCCTAGACATGCTCCGATAAGCGTCCACGAGCGTCTCCACTAGCAAAGAGACCAAGCCCATTGGCACGAATCTTGATATGACCGTGTCCTTAGCCGGATGAGATGAAGTGACCATGTGATAAAAAACTATCACTGAAGATTTTGTTGCCGCGGGGCAAATGGGTTCCTTGACGAGCTTGAACAGGGATTCCAAGGAGCCTCCTTTGAACAGAGAGATCGTCTCTGTACCAAAGCCGAGTTCCCTCTCGAGGACAAGTTGCGCTCGTCAAGGACCCGACCATGTAGTGTAGAGAAGAGGGTGATCCTAGTTCTTACAAGAAAAGAAAACCAAAGACAGAATTATCCCAACAGGAAAAAGTCAAAGACAAACAAGAAAGTAAAACCACTCTAAGATGACGTAAAGATCAGAGAAAGGACACCAATGACTTTTAAGAACAAGAAAGAACAGACAATGTGGAGATTCAAATCAGTTAACGGCTCATAAACAGAGATAGTAACCTTCCCATCAGAGCAATGTACATAACTAATATCACGAAATCAACCGCAAATCATGGAAGCTAAAGGAAATGGTAAGATAGGTGCATCCAAGACACAAATAAACAGAAGCCTAACTAGTCTAACAGCTGAACTCCAATACAAAGAAAAAGGGCAGCTTAAACAGGGACAATAACCTTCCCACCAAAGCATGTACATGACTAACATCAAGAAATAAACCTAAAAGAATTCCAAATCATGAAAACTGGGGGAAATGGTAAAATAGGCACATCCAATACACAAATAAATAGAAGCCTAACTAGTCTAACAGCTCAACTCCAATACTAAAAAAAGGGCATAGCTTAAACAGAGACAATAACCTTCCCATTAGAGCAATGTACACAACTAACATCTTGGTTCAGAGCTTGTATGCGTGTTGTGCATGTGCATGCGAGAGAGAGAGAGAGAGAGAGAGAGAGAGAGCTTATGGGTAATGATCCAAGAATCGCACAACTGCACTTTCTGCCTGCAATTGAGAAAGTACAGACATTTATAGATTATGATCTAACTCTGATATTGCAAACAACAACAATTCTCTGAAGCGCACAAAGTGATGCTAGAAATTTACAAACCTAATGTTTCAAGTGTGCCATGGTGAGGGATTGTTGATATCTGATTTTTAGTTGATGCGTCGTTAAAAGTAAAAAAATTAAAATTGAGATTACGTTTTCCAATCACGATGGGGCTGTTTTCATTTCTTTCTTTTTGAACTATCATTTTAGGTAATTTCTGAATCATTTCCGTTGAAAATCTGAAAATTCAAATGGTTAACTTTCCTGTTGACTTTTGGTCAACTCTTTGACCAAAAGTTAAACCTCGAGTCAAAAATTGACTTTTCACACAAAAATTTTCATTTTAGCTTCAATTTGATTTTCGAAAATTTTGCAAAAATCGATTCAAAGCCTCATTTTGTGAATTTTTCAGTTTTAAACTCAAAATCAATAAAAAATAAAATCACTTTCATTCCATTTATATTTTTGTTTAATTCCTTTTATGACATTTGATTTAGAGGTCATCACCCATTCACTTATTTGATCAATTTCGAGATCAGGTAAGTCGGAACATAAATTGACAATTTTGCCCCTAATTAGGAGCCTAGATCAATTCTTCATGATTTGTGAACTGACGCTTCTATTCCACTTATTTTCTTGGATTAAGTTCAAATTCGGGGTAAATATTGGCAAAATTATTTGCCAACTTGTCAATTTCATGGATTTAGCTTACTTAATCAGTAAAATGGGGATAATAAATGCCATTTGATGCAATTCAAGTTAACCTATTTAAGATTAAGGTTTAATTTGATGAATTGAGGTTCAATTTCGACATTGACTCTCAATTTATTTGAACCCATAAAAGTCATGCATCCCTTTTTGTGTCACTTTGAATACAATATGCCTTCTAGGATATGGTAAATTGGACCTATTAGTGCCTTGCAACATTAATTGAAGTCAATTTCAATTAATTTGCACTTTAAGGTAGAAATTACATGGATTGTCCTCCTTTGAATAGAAATTCCAATTTTTGTACACCCATTGCATACAATCATGATTATTCGTGTTACAAGGGTAATTAAACCAATAGAAATTGACTAAAGCATCATTAATTGGTTTAGTTAACCCAATTTCACTGAAATTGGACTGTTTCTCTTCCAATTAGGCCATTTTTGCATCAAATAAGGTAATATTTCCTTCAATTTAATCCTTGAGGAACCAAATTGCACAAAATTTGGGAAAAAAAACGATTGAAGTACCAAAAGGGGGCGGCTGAACCAGTCAAATCGGTTTGGACTCGTCTGACCGATCCAATTGGCTGATTGGCGGAGGAAGCTAGTTCGGCCCTCCACTGCCGGTTCTTGGTCACCTACAATCAGCTACCAACGCCTCTCCTCGTGGCCAACCTCCCCAAACCCATGATTTTCCAATTTTATGATTTTACCCTGGATTTTTTACAAAATTGCCCAATTTACCTCTAAGTTCATTTAAGATGCAATCACAACCATTCATTTTTAATCGCTAAAATTAACCATTGGATGTGCCATGTCATCAATCCATGATTAACCAATCAAAAGCTTACTTAAGGACCAAGTAATTTGGTCTTATCTTAGGAGACACAATCTTAACCCTTGGTTGCATCTTACCTTAAGGTATATTGAATTTTCCCTCCAAAACTAAGAGGCTATCATTTTGCAGAATTCTCTCTCTCTCTCCCTGCCGGTCCACTGTCGTGCTGGCGCCATTGCTGCGCCTAGCTCCGCTCCGGCATTGTCTCCATTCACAAGACCGACTGCTTCTTCTCCTCGGTCCAAAGATTGTGTTCCACGTTAGTCCTTTCTCCGGCGACTTCCGATTGACAATTCCCCTGGTGGTCCTAACCTTGTGATGGCATTCCTTGGTGAGTCCTCAACGTCTATTCGACTTATGATGAGCTTGAATCGAAGATCGAAGAAACTTGAGGATCAAGGTATTATTCTAAAACTTGAATCCAATGAAGTGAGACCACTCTAGGCCGTCAGGGCTAAGATTCGACCTTAGCATCTTCCATATGCTTGAGAATGATGATTAATGGAGGTTTCAATGATTGGATGACTGATTTCGATGAGGATTGCATGTTTGAGCAACTTTTGCAAATTCGGATTTCTGTGTGCACTGTTTTGTGATGTCTGATTTCATGTCTTAGACCTTATTCTTTTATTGTGATATCTTCTAGACTTTTTAAGTAAACTTGACGAGATTCATTTTGACATATTACATGTCCCAAACGGACATCATTTACTTCTTGAATTCCACGTTGCGAATCGTGGATTTTGGAAAAAAACTGCAGAAACCTGATTTTTAATCTTTTATCCAATATTAGCATTTTTGTCCATTTTTTATTGATTTTTGTGTTAAGATCTAGAATTAGGTTTCCTCATGAAATTGCTCGAAATGGTCTTGACTACAATATATATTTCTTCTAGAATTTTGGAGCAACTTTAGTGGGTGAAATTCTTAATAAATCATCATTAGGTTGTTTTGCCCTGATTTTTACCAATTTTAGCAT
This sequence comes from Corymbia maculata, assembly GCA_014182735.1. Lineage (NCBI taxonomy): Eukaryota > Viridiplantae > Streptophyta > Magnoliopsida > Myrtales > Myrtaceae > Corymbia > Corymbia maculata. The sequence continues at coordinate 2,653,269 of CM024688.1, read as the reverse complement.
TTTTGCCAATTTTGTGCAGATTTTTGTGTTGTGATTTAGAAGTCGGTTTCTTCCTAAAAAAAAATTGTTAGAAATCACCTTGGTTATGACATATAATTTTTTTTATATTTTTTGAAAGACATTCAATAGGTGAAAACCCTAAAAAATCATCATAAACCTGTTATGTCCTATTTGTACCTGACTTTTGTTTGCTCAGATTTGCATGTCTAAACGTGTTTTCTTGACTTTGGTGTCTTCATGGAAAATGAAGTTGAGTTCATTACCTTTCAAATGGCATATGGTATATCTTAGTTAGACTTTGTTTGATTCGTTCATTGCATGTCAATATTTCAATTTAGAACTGATTTTTGTTATATTCATGAGTGTACATGTTGCATTTACCATTTTTGTGCTGATTTGTATGATTAGGACTGAATTTGAGATCATGACTTAGAAGCTTCATATTTAGGTCTAATCACATGAAAATTTATGGATTTTTGTCATGTTATCTAATGGTAGAAATTCATCTCCAATCATGACATGCCCTACTATAAGTCTTTGTTAATCTGTCCTCTTATGGAAAATATTTTATTTGAGCTTCTTAAAAGCCAAATTATTGCATGAACCCTTCTAAGCATCCTTAAGGGACATCCTAAGCTTCGAAATGATGTATCGTATGCCTCATTCAAAATTTGTTTGCCATGTATAACCCACTTGCAAAGTTCATACTTCGATTCTGAAATTTAATGTATTTTTCATGATTAAGGATTTGTCAATTTACTGGCATACATGAATTTACATGATTTTTTGCGTGTTAACTCAAGGTTAAATGTTTTTCTCAAATCCATTCATCACATTTAGCCTTAAGTCATACCTTAATATCATGATTTTCATGCCCCCTTCGTGCATCATGTTTTGGCATACGTGATTGTGAGCAACACATGGTGAATGATTGAAGTGACCTAGTGTTAGTTCATTAATTGTTTGATTGAATAAGAAATAAGGTCCTTCGGTCTGCATACATATTTATTTTCAAGCTATACTTGTGATTGTTAGATACATGTAAAGGCACAATGCATGCATTCATGAGACTCCATAGGAAACACAGAACTCTTAGGGGCTTATGGTGTTAGTCACTATAAGTAAATACTAATGATGACCATGTCTAATAATGAATTGGGAAACATCTTTATGTCATGTTGCATGTGCAATTTCAAAGGCTGACCTTGATACCATTTTGAATCAATTGACTGATTCCTTTTTCATTCCTTGACATGTCTTGATTGTCTTTTGCACTCTTCGATGTTTGTTTCAAATGTAAGTGAAGTGCTATATGTTCGTTTTAGCTTTTGGTTAAATTTAGAATAGGTTCAAGAAAGCAATCCCAAAAATGATGACAGATTAATGTCCAATCCAACCCCTTCTCTTTGTAAATGGCAAGTGGTCGATGTCTATTCCGACTCATTCTTTTGTATCATTCAGTCATTACTTGATATATGTCTCGGTTTCTCTTGTGTTGTTTAACACCCGATGAGGTACAGTTTTCTTTATTTCTTTTCATTCTTTCCATTCTCTTTAGAATTGCATGATCAGATTTCATTTACTTTTCTTAAACTACTCTTGAGTGTTTAATTATTGCACCATCTTTCAATTTCAATTATTTGCTTTTCTTTTTCCTTTTAAGTAGAATTAGAATGGTATGAAATTGATATCCATGCATGATCATCTTTTTTGTAGTGAATGGTACGAAAACGTTAAAAAGATATGTATAATTGAAAGGGCATTAATAACAATATTAACATAACTCAAGACCTCAAACTCTAGAATGTTTAGTTACGTGGATATTGAGGGACCACTCCCGACCCTTGATTGGTAGCCGGCCCCCAAATATGATGCTAGTGGTGACTCTTAGATGTCATATTAGGTTGTTTAACTACAATTAATAAAACCAACCTGTTGTGCAGGGTATGAATCTTGATTAAGGTTTACCATGGTTTAACATACTTGTTGCTATGACCACAAAGAAGATGAAGTTGGAAGTACCCTCGTAAGAGTGACCATGGTAAAAGCACTCTTAAACTCATCTTTATGCTTGGTCCTTTGTATCCATAGTGTCAAGATTGAGTCAGGTCACGCAAGGTGTGAGCTTGGGAGAGCTCATGCTATCAATCAATGGACCTCATATGACCAAACACTATTGATGATGTATTTGAGCTGTTTTTGGTACCATGCTCCTTTTGAGGACCATCATTTGAACAAATACATCTAACCTTCATCCCTCCCGACACTAACCATCATCGAGGGTGGGTTGCGACAAGGATGGATTTTGATTTTTCACAACAAAATATATGCTTAAAAAGGATCCAACCAACTCTCTTGTTGGAATATCTAGATTCATTCAATCCAATTGACTCCAATTCTTTTCTTCACAATTACGTAAACTAAGTAGATAAGTTATTTTTCCAATGAGAACTTAGTTGAAGTAGACTTGTGGGCATGTATGAAGCACACGCATTTTGGAGGGAACAGAAAATTTCAGATATTTAAGACATTTTCTAAGCAAGAAGGCGAATTTGTAAGCAACCAATAAGAGAGCTGGATAACTTTTGGAAAGCAGGCTCCTAACTTGTTTATAATCAAAGCACATAGGTAACAATCCCTTCAAATGTATTTCACACATCTTATCATGGGGACTCAACTTAATGTGCAATCATGGGCATAAACATAAGATGAAGCAGCTTCAAAAAACAACATAGACTCATAAAGCAACTCATATATCCAATTAGAAAGACAACCACAGAATTCTTAAATGTCTTAGCTACACAGTTTAGACTCTTACAATGGTCATGAGAATTTTCCCCAAAACAGAGATTGAAAAACACACAAATCCATTAGCACACCAACAATAGCCCTACTAGGGGTGTGCAAAAGACCCAAGACCCGCCCGGATTGCTTGGAATCGGACCGGAATGGACTAGAACCGGTGGTTCCTAAGTGGACCGGTCCAGTTCCCACCCACCCGGACCGGACCGGTATTATAATAGCATATTAATTTTTATTATAAAAAAATTAAAATTCTAAAGCTCCATATTTTGAATTAGTTCTACATTTCTCTGTTTGTTCTTTTGTGCATAGAACTTTTTTTTTGTCTTTACTTTTGAGTTCATTTTTACCTTTGTCACTTGGTTGATTTGAGGGGCTTGTCCATAAAGGAAAATTGAACAAGTTGGAGAGGTGGGCTTGAAGGATGAGATCATAAAGAATAGAGAGAATGGGAGTTTTCTTGATGTGCAGATTTTACTCAAATAGGGATGATCGACATACTTGTAATTTGTGAGCAAAACTGACTTGAAAATTCAAACTACTTGCTTCCTACTTCATTTAAACTCATTTATCCGAGTATATAGCATATTGCATCCATCAAAATCTTATCATAGTAATATGAGCGAAGCCAATTGCCGTCACATCACGAGAGACCGAGAGGCGGAGAAAATTTGAGAGACAATAAAGTCTTAGTAGGGAAGATAGAAGAAGACCATCATCATCACAAAGACATTCCAATCAATGTAGTCTTTTTGTTGACTCTTAAATTTCTAAAATATAATTGCATTTGAGTCATTTTTTTATATCTGAATTTGCATCTTCTAAGCCTCTATCACCGCACGCTTAGAATAAACAAGTGCGCTTAAAAAAGGCGGCTTAGCATAGTTTCTAACCATTAGGCGCGATCACTCATGAGACTGGTTCCATGGATCCACCCGGGAACCGGACCAAATCGGTGAGCTGGTTCTTGGGTGGATCCTTGGAACCAATGGGTAGTTCTTGAATCCAATTTTTTGGAACTAGTCCTTAGTGGGTGGTTCCCGGTTCTAGGGTGGGAACCGTCCACTTGGACCATGCACACCCCTAAGCCCTACACTTCAACATCACTCATGGCGTATCGTGTCAATAATACTTCACTCCAATAGAGACTTCTCATAAAACCTCAAAACAAAACCCTCACCGCAAGAACAAACACGACAAGTAGTAGCTTAGAGAACGCAAAAAGACATAGCCCCCTACTCACACATACAATAAATCCCCACAAACCATGTTAAACACGAGATGAAGCCACGATCTACTAGGTCGAGAGGGGAGTGAGCGACTCTTGCCGAAGATAGCCAGATTCAATAATTTAGCTAACGAGAGAGAAATAAAAAAAACTATCCTAAACGAAAGATTGAGAAAGCGAGAACCTGGAGGAGATTGGAGCTTGAGATAGGATTGGATTAGCGTCAAGTAAGACAAGATAGAGTCAAGGGTTTGAGAGAGAGAGAGAGAGAGAGAGAGCTTTGGAAGAGAGAGAGAGAGAGAGAGAGCTTTGGAAGATTGAGCGGGGATCGTTATGAGGGGGAGAGCTTTACAAGAGCAGACGTGGTGAGTAAGAAATAGAGCGATGGAATGATGAGGAGTCGAACCTGCAAATCTAAGGTTTAACTTTTTAAAAGGGATAAAATTGGTATTTTAGTAAAGTTTTGAGGGCAAAATAGGCAACGTGCTAATTTTTATTGAATGAGCCCTTCAGCATTCCAAAATAGCTAAAAGCTCAAAGCAAGTGGATACTTGCTTTGAGCTTTCAACTTCCCAATGTTAGCTTTCACTTAAAAGCTCATTAAAAATGGTCCAAACGTCCCAATATTTCCCCAACGGGCTTTGGAGGCCAAAAACCCACTGGGAAGGTTGAACCAAACACACCCATAGAGGAGTAAGACTCCTACACGCAAATTTAATGTCCTCCCCCTTTGAGAACATTAGTTCGGGCCCCAAGCTAATGTTGTAGTCATCAATGTGGTTATTGTTCATATAAACAACTTTAGGAGTTTCAAATTCATCTAGAACTTAGATTCCCTAACGCTTGAACAAAGAGAAAATTTGATATGGACTATGAGAATCTCACTCACTATCTGTTCATCAAACAATCTTCGCAAGATTGGCTCTTTCCATGTGTTTTCCTCCCGATTTATCAATTCAACAACCTTTGTTGGTTCTCCAAAATTGGTTGGTCCCTTATAACTCCCCTTTTGAGCCACTTATCTTCTCTAAAGCCAATGTTTTCACAATTTCTTATTGACCCCATTGCCATGTCTTCAATTATTATTCTCTCCATCAATATACTTTGTTATCTCCAAGAGGGTTTGGATCCCTTCTCTACCTTTTTGAATCTCCTATTTGGGTAGTAAATTCCCTTTAAAATTTGACTAAATAGAGTGGAAGGGCTTTGTACTAATCACCAAGCTTATTCCCAAGCATGACCTTGTTAAAGGAAATGAAGTTCCTAAAACCAAGGTCACCTATGTCTTTTCTTTGCTTTAGCAATTCCCACTTCCTCCTGTGCATTCCTATTTTAGAGCTTTGGTTCTTTCACTAGAATGCTACTACTTTTTGCTCAATTGCTCGACACAATGAAATTGGGATCTTGAAAATGGATATTGTGTATGGAGGTAAAGCTTGGACTATTGTTTTTAGTAGGATTTCTTTACCTGCTTTAGACATTAAGTTCTTTTTCCACCCTTTCGGCTTCATGTTTACCCTTGCCAGGATCCAAGCAATGCTTCTTAGATGCTCCCCAATCAAAGGGAATGCCTAAGTATCTCCATGTCTTATCTATCTCTTGGATTCTTAGTTTTCTTGCCATGTTCCTTCTTAATTCACTAGGGCTGTCCTTATGAAGTATATGCTTGACTTGTTTAAATTGATTGCTTGCCTTGAAGCAAAGCAATAATGGTGAAGGATTGCAACCAAATACTAACATTCTTGCAACTTTCCATCTAGAAAAAAAGATTTATCAATTTGCAAAGAGTAAACGAGGTAGTATTGAACAATGTATGTTCAATTTTATCCATTTTATGGTGCCATTTTTCATAGCTTTTTTCATCAACATTGATAGGAAATTGGTAATTAATATGAATAAGTATGGGGATAAACGGTCGCCTTACCTTATTTCTCTTGTAGGTTGGAAGTAAGACAAGGGTTCCCCAATCAACTCGATACTCAATGAGGTTGTTTTAACACATTGTATGATCAAATTCACCCATTTTGATCATGTATGCCTCCAAAAATCCTATTCAATCTGATCATACACCGTTTGTATGTCTAATTTTAATACGACTTGGAATTATTATTTTTTTATCAAACCCTTAGTTGGACTAAAACTTCCTGGACAACCAAAATATTATCTTGGATTCGTTGTCCCTTTACAAAAGCACTTTATTCAATTTCCATCAAATTTGGAAGCCAGGTTTCAACCTATATGCTAGTTCTTTAGAAATGATCTTGTAAGCAAAATTACATAAGCTTATAGGTCTAAACTATTATAGCTTTTCTGGGTTCTTGACTTTTGGCACCAAAGAGATAAACCTTCTATTCAATTGAAGATTTATCACTCCAATTTGGAAAATTTTACTTACCTTTAAAAATACTACCAGCTTTATGTCTTCCTAGTATTGCGCCATTCACATGGGAAAATTCAGAAATTTTACAAAGATGATTTCTTTTGCTAAAAAATGAATTAAAAAAAAAAAAACCAAAGCATGTGAAATTTTGTGTAGATGCTGTCAATTATTTTAATATTGAAATATTCTAAATATGTAAATCATAAAGGTTAGGTGGGAAGGGGGGCTATGGCGACAACGGTAGATTATATTGCCTGGTCCTTTGATATGGACTAGGAGAATCTTACTCATTTTTTTGTTCATAAAACAATCTTTGCAAGATTAGCTCTTTCTATTTGTTTTTCTCTTGATTTATCAATTCGGCAACCTTTGTTGATTCTTCAACATTTGGCTAGTGCCCTACTAACTTCCCTTTTAAGCCACCTATCTTCCCCAATGTCAATGCTTTCACTATTTTCTATTGACCACATGACTGAGTCTTCAATTGTTATTCTCTCTATTAATATACCTTGCCATCCCCATTAATAAGACTCGAAATCTATTTCACCAAGCATATCATTTCAACTTCAATTTTCGCTTTCATTAAAAAGGTTCCGATAGTCTTTGCCACAACATCATCCACCTGAAATGGTTTGTGGACAAAAATAAAAGATAAAAATAATGGGATAAGTGGCACACTTAATGAATTAACCACACTCTTTAGAGACTAAGAATCCCTCCTAATAGTAAGTCAAATTGAAGTTAAAATTCAACATTATGATATCTACCTCCCAAAGATATATCTAGGCAAACCTTCAAGGAATAGTTCAATATTAGTAAACCAAGCAATTTGATTCCTTAAAAATCAGTAACATGTAAGTTCGAACTTAGTCATTCAAAGTTGAGATAGTCAATTTCCTAATTTCAATCATGTGGAAATCAATGTTCACTTTTCAAAAGATCCATTAATCAAAGTTTACAATTACACTTTAGAAGTCATAATTTTTATAACCTTACTAACTTGGAGGTGGTTGTACTTGGCCAAGATTTAGACTTGTATTGATTAATGCTACTACAAAGTGTCCTCCATATGATTCAATTGTGCATGAGAGATCGAGCTCACATAGAGGAGTATGACTACTATGCCCAAATTCAATATGTCTCCCCCATTAGCTCGGGCATTCACAAGTGCTTAAGGTTAGACTTGTGAAAATGGGTCATAAACCAATTTCTTAACCCATATTTGATAAACTAAGTTGTTAGATGAATTAATTATATTTAGTAAATGAGTCATAAATGGGTTTAGAATGGTAAAGCCCAAAAAATATGAATGTTAAATGAGTTCACAATTTACTTAAGCCCAACTAACCTCTATGACTTTCTTTTCACTCTGTCTCGCATTCACTCAATCTCACACTTACTCACTCCATGCTCTCCCTTCACTTTAGGTATGATTTTTCCCAGATTTGGTTAAATATGAAATTTTTTTAGCAAAATAGGTCGGATTGGGTAAGTGTTGTGTTTGAGTCGAATCAAGTATCTGTTACTAGATTTGAATTGCATGGAAATAGGTTAATTTGGATTGGGCAATTTTCAATTCGATCCACCTTTTGACAAGTTTACTTAAGGCATATAGGTTCAAGTGAATTTAGTCAATTACAAGAAAATATTTAGTGGTTAGAGATTGCCACCTCATCTACTGAGCTAGCATACATATTTTGGTCCCAGCCACTCATTATTTGACACCTATCCATTGACGTCAAATTAAATAAAAATTTAAAATTTGCCAAAGATCTATCCAGCTTTAGCTATGGAAGAACTTCGATCAAGTTGTAGCACCTTCTTCATTGTGGTAGCTAGCGGAGTGGCTGACACCGCTCCTATGTGTCTAAGCTGAATTGCCCCTTTTGGCATCGCTCGATGCCAACGACGAACATGGACAAGCAACACAGTGCCTAAATGCCTTTTGCCATGGAAGACTAGGTCTTGAGATTTGAAGAGCAACGCTGACAAAGCGACGATGGCTATAGGTGAGCGACACTATACCTTAACACGATTCAAGATCTGGAGGTGATTGAAGAAGTATAGAAAAAGATGGAGCCAAAGGTAGCTCGGGTTGACAACCGATGATGCCGAAAAGGGTTGTCCATCATCCATGGCTTAGATTGGTTTGTTTGTGCTTGATGTTTTGCCTTGAGCAAAGTAGGTCTCTTGACTTGTCTTTGGTCAAAGGTTTTTAGGGCCTTAGAAGACATGGCACAAGCTTCTAGTCTTCAGTTTTTAGTCTTCCTCCTCCTACATCATCCATGGTCACAAGCTTTGCTTTTCCATGGCTCGTGGGGTGGCTTGGCTTGGATGCAACCTTGATGACTCCACTGGTAGCGACGGCAAGTGGAGGTCTTGCAACATTGACGAAGCATAAAAGCTTCCCTCATCGACGTTTTTCATCCTTTAAGAGGTTGTTGGATGGAAGAGAAAGAAGGGGGAAATTTTTTTTTTTTTTTGACTTTTATTTATTTCTATGTCAGCTATTGAAATGGCAACATGAATATGTGTCAAATTGTGAGTGGTTGAAAGTAAAAACATACATGCGGGTCAAGTAGATGATGTGGTATTCTCTAACCATTGGATATTTTCTCGTCAATTATAGTGTGACATAAATTTTTTTTTTTGTTTTTGTTTTTTGGTAAAGGTAAGTATTATAAAATTTTCAGCCAAACAACTTTACAAGGGGGTGAGATCCGGCACCAACACACACTCAATGGGACAACATGTCACTAGAGTTGGGGGGGGGGTGCCAAGTTCACTATGTAAACCCAACGGCTACAAACAACATACTATACAAAATAAATCGGAATGGACGGGTCCGCCCCGTCACGTCTCCTCGCCAAAAATATGAGGGTCAAATCCCCAGTAGCGCTGTAGTCTTTTGTCTCAGGGAGATGCTACAACAGATTTAAAGGATAGTGCTTTGTCCTTGACCGCTTTGATTAGGTGTAGCTTCATGGACGACACATATAAGTTGGTAGCTCGAAATATAAGACCATTCCTAGTCTTCCATATCGCATAGCAAAGGGTGGCAAAGGAAAATTGGACCATATCAAAATAGAAACCATTACCATCAAAGGTGTATATAGCCCATCGAAGGTTATCAGACCAAGATTGATTTCTCCAAGGAAGATTACATTTCGCAGCCCAAAAAGCAGCAAGGGAATTTGAAACATGGTAATCAAAAAATAAATGATCAATAGAGTCAGGGCATAAATTGCAAAAGGCATACTGTACAGAAGGGATTCTGCCATAAGACATTAGAAGAACCTGAGTGGGAAGCCGATTCCGTAAGATTAGCCAAAGGAGAAATTGATGTCTTGGGACAATCACTTTGTTCCAAACAAAAGAAGCCCATGTGACCCTAGCGGCTTGCTTCCGGATAATTGACCATGCTGAGGTAATGGAAAATGTGCCTGAAGGGTGAAGCACCCAAGTGAATAAATTCGGCATTTGGTTAAAGGGAGGGATAATAAACTGCCATGCATGGAGCTCTCGGAGGAAGGCTTGCCCATTCTGAGTCCCCCTTCATTGCAAGGATTTTTCAAGGCCCAAGAACAATATGTTAGAGTAGTGGCTATCCAAAAATTCTTCCTTTTAAGGTGCGTGGCGTGAATCCATTTGCACCATAGTGATTCCTTATCAGTAAATAAAATCCATATATGCTTAATCATAGCAACTTTATTACTATCCAGAATTCTCCTGAGCCCAAGGCCACCTTCTACTTTAGGGTGGCGCGCATCCTCCAAGGATACTTTTGCACCTCCCAGTCTGAGACCCGGTCCCTTTCAAAGGAATTGCTTACAAATTTGCTCAATTTTGTTTACTATAGAAGATGATAGCCAAAAAATGGATGCCTAGTATACTTGAATAGCATGCAAAACAGTTCTAATAAGTTGTAAGCGGCCCACAAAAGATAGAAATTGGTGAGTCCAAGATTGGACTTGAGCCGTAAGAATACATACCAAGGCATGACAATCTGTTTTGCTTAGCTTTGAAGTAATAATTGGGACACCGAGATATCTAAGTGGAAGAGACCCAGCTCTAAAATTCAACAATTGCAAGATTTGGGTTCTTGTTTCCTCATGACCACTGGAAAGGAAAGCTTCACTCTTGTTAGCATTGGGAATTAACCCACTCCAATGGGAGAATGTATTAAGCCCATCTTTCATGCAAGAAACTGAGGCTACCGTAGGTTCACTAAATATGAAAACATCATCCGCGAAAAATAGATGAGAGAGCTGAGAAGGTTTACATCTCCAATAATATCGATATTCCGGACGTCGAGACCAAAACTCAAGGATCCCTATGAAGACTTCCATTGCTAGTGTAAAAAGATAAGGGGAAATTGGGTCACCTTGTCTTAGTTCACGGCCACTAGAGAAAAAACCATGCATTTCACCATTCAATGAAATGAAAAATTTGGGTGTGCGGACACATACCATAATAAGTCAAATAAAATGAGTTGGAAAGCCGAAAGCTTCAAGGGTTGTCTCCAAGAAATCCTAATCCAATGTGTCATAGGCCTTCCGAAAGTCAACTTTTATGGCACACTTAGGAGAGTGAGTGTCCAAATGAAAGCCACTAAATAACTCCTGAGCAAGGAGTATGTTGTCACTTATCCTTCTACCTTTCACAAAAGCCGTTTGAGCCGAGCTTATGATGTAGGGGAGAATCGTTGCAATTTTATTAGAAAGGATCTTAGTGATACATTTGTATATAGTATTGTAGCATGATATAGGGCGAAAATTAGCAACCAAAGATATATTCAGGATTTTGAGAACCAGTGCAAGAATTGTGCAATTAACCTCCCCTAGCAGCTGACTAGTGTTAAAGAAATCAATGATTGCCTCAGTTACTGAGGGCACTACAATGTCTGAGTTCCTTTTAAAGAAATAAGAATTATAACCATCAAGACCTGGGGCTTTCCCCCTGCCAATGAGAACATAGCTATCTTAATATTCTGGGGAAGTATAGGCTCAAATAGGAGATGAACCTGGTCCTCATTTAGTGTGTCACAAAGCATTTCCTTAACCTTCAGGGTAGAGGGCTGCAAAGAATGTGTTTACTAGGGCTAGTAGATCCTGGAAATAGGAGACAAAAACTTGTTGAACTTTTCTTGGGTCCATGATTAGATTTCTTGTGCCATCTATAACCGAAATGATCCTGTTGCGCAATTGTTGATGCTTGATCGACTGATGAAAGAGCCTAGTGTTTGGTCGCCTTCCTTTAGCTAGCGAATTTTGATTTTTGTTTAAAGAATGATTCTTCTAATGACCAAAGCTCATAGTAAGACCGAGCTTGGGCATGTTCAATGGCTGCTAAATCACTATTGCAAGGCTCTCTATGAAGAGCTTCTTGAGTGGAGTGAAGCGCCCTCTTAGCTTCCAGCTGCTCGGAGAGAGATGTCTGAGAATTTTGTTTATTGAGAAGTTTGAACCTGCATTTCAAAAGTTTAAGCCTAGAATAAAGCTTAAACATTGATGTACTTGATGTGTAGCTGTCCTAGACCTGAGAAATAGTTGAAGAAAAATCCAGATGGGTCATTCAAAAATTAAAAAATTTAAATGGTTTCCTATGAAGTTGAGGGGCCAAAACTCTCACTAGCATTGGCGAGTGATCAAAGATACCAGGGGCTAGGAAAGTGGCTTCATAGTATGAGTAATCCCTCACCCATTAATTATTGACCAAAACACGGTCAATTTTCCTTTGCTTCCTTTGCTCACCCGAAGAAGTTGACCACGTGAACCTAAAGCCTACATAGTGGAGGTCTTCCAATTTAGCTTGGTCTAAGCACTCTCGAAACTCATCAAATGATGGGATCTAGTTGTCTAGGCTACCTATACGGTCCAACGAGTCCCTGATTGCATTGAAGTCCCCAACTACAATCCAAGGACTATCCTTGAGTGAGGCACTCAATTGAATAAGATCATCCAAAGTGGTCTTCGAGCAACAAAGTTTGAGTAACAAAAGTATGATCCCCATATATGACCGATAAAAACAGTGTCTCCCTTGATTGCAAAACCTTTAACATGCCATGAATAAGTTGGCCAGTAGAAAGAGACCCATTAAACTCTATCAAACACGGGTTCCATTCCACCCAAAGGCGGCCCCGTGCAAAATGCTCGTAGTTGGCAATCCACTACCAACCTGATATCAAACTAGAAGATATAGAGCTAAAATGATGAGGTGGTACCTTAGTCTCCATAAGTTCAAGACAGCAAATATGATTAGCACAAACAAAAGCCCTCACCTTTGATTGTTTGACCGAGTCCATAATACCCCGGACATTTCAAAAACCAATATTCATACATGGACAAAATTATAGAAGAACTAAGCGCCTACCTGTGTTTTCCAACCCGACACTTATTGACCGTCAATTTGAGAGGCTGGATGTTCTTGGCCAATGAAGAGCAGCCCATTCCAACACCAGGAGAGGAAGACGCCTGCTGGAGAGGTAGAGGATCTGCAATCTCAATGGAAGGATGAGCATTTTGAGATCTTTGAGGGGAATGTGCTTCTTGGGACTCATTTCTAGTGGCTTGAAGGAAGCCAACTTCCTGGGTATCTTCCTCAAAGATGCTTGCAATGTCTTCATCATCAAGGTCATCAATTGAGGAGAAGCCAGGGGGAACCTCTGGATCAGCAAGGTTTTGCCTAGCTATTCACATGGTGGCCTCATCAAATCGAAGAGGGTTGGGCAGAGTTGAAGCACCGGGTTTAGAAGTGAGATTCATCTCCATGGATCCTGTTTTCCTTTGGTGTCTACACCTAAAGACAGGTTGAACCTGCCATGGTTTTGTGGTGGCAAGGGTTGGGGCCGGAATCTCAGGGTTGACTGCAATAGGACTTGGCCTAAAGGGGGCGGTCCCTTCCACTTCACATTCAGCAAGTTGAGTTTCCCTTGCTGAACAACCTGCCCGACCAGCACCCTGGTAGTTTGCTGTTGGAATACCAGCGTCCAAGTTAGTAGCTATTGGAGTAGAAGCTGCTGTCCAACCAGCTTGACCAGCATCCAGAGCTACTGGATGGTGAGTTGCTACTGGACCAAAAGTTGTTGGAACAGAAGCTACTAGAACAAAAGCTGCTAGAATAGAACCTGCTGGAGGACGATGAGTTGCTACTGGAATAGAACCTGCTGGAATAAAACCTGCCGTCAAAACATCCTGAACAGCATCTAGATTAGATGGTGTTGGAATAGAACTTGCTGGAATAGAGGAGGGAGGGTGGTTTTCTTAGGAGCTACACCGATGGCCAAAGGTGCCACAATGCAAGCACGAGATTGGTCTCCATTCATATTCCACAGAGACTATCCTCGATAACCCCTTCAGGCAAACCACAACCTTGTCCCTTTTGATGTCAGTAGCTGATATTTCCACACATACTTGATCATAGGAGAGTAATTTCATATGTTTAGTATTTTGGTCAACATATAAGGGATTGCCAATAACACTAGCAATGCCACTAATATCTTGAGTAGACCATTGCAAACGGTATATGCCTCAAGCGGATACACTGGAACTTTAGAGTGGTTATTCTTTTTCAGCTCCATGAGAGGGTCCCATTGTTGCAGAATAAGAGGGACACGAGCTACCGTGAGTGGACCATTGTCCAATATCCTCCTCCTAACTTCAGCATACGGATTTCTAAAAAAATAGAATCATATATCATTTGCCATAACAACCTCCAACTTTGAGCCCCATACATGTTTGAGGGCTGTTTCCACAAGTTTAAATGGTAACTTTTTACCTACAAAGTATCCCATTAAACATTGGAACCATTGTGGGTCTATGGTCTCCATAACTTCCTTAGTGAAGTCAGCAATCAAGTCTTCATTAAGACGAACAGGAGGAATATGTGTCAGATTATATCCCTTAACAGTTGTGTGAGCTACATTAGCCCATGAGTAGGGCACAAGTGGTTCCTTCCTAATCTGCATTTGTGCAGGCAAATTTGGCCAAGAGGCCAAGGTTTGGGGCAATTGATCTTCCCCCTGAACATTAGAAGAAACCAGCCTTTCATCCGTAGCTATTCATGACCCATCTACTAGCAAACCATAGGGTAGTTTCCTTGCAGCAACATCCGAGGAGTTTCTGTTCAAAGCCTCACGACCTTGGGACTTGGGATGGTACATCGGAGGATGGCTTTGGCTCCTTTGACGACTACTTCCCTCCCCAAATGGTGTATGAATAGCCATGGATCTAACCTTAGACTTATTTCTAGCCCCCAACGGCTCAACAGCTGCAATCATCTTAGCATTTGCAGAACTTAGCCTTAACCCAGATTAAAGATACGGGGAGATGGGGACATACCTAGCGAGAATGCTTCGGTGATGAGGAAGAGCAAGTTGAGAGGAGCGATCCCTCCTGAAATTAGCTCAATTAGCGCCCCGAATTAGCCAAAACAGCTGCTCAAAACTAGCAAGTGAATAGTAGCTTGAGACCAGTTTGAGAGGAGAAGGTGATGGACCTAAATTATTCTAATCCAAATCTGCCCAGATTTTTATCCATTCAAAAGTTGAGCCTATCAAGAATAAGATCCGATTGGCCTAAATCCAATTTATTGAAGGCCCTCAACCAGCAAATTAGATACTCAAAACTCAAGAAAGTTTTTGAAACTCTGAGATCACACAAGGGAGTGCCATGTTGTGCACGAATCACACTTGTAGTAATAGTGGTTTCTAGGCCCATAAAGTCCAACTTTACTCTTAACCTCCATTTATTTTGCGAAAAATGATAATTAAGAAATATATGATTTACAAAATAAATGAACAAAAAATATTTTTATAGATTACAAAAATATTTAGACATAAATTGTTATTGGTAATGGAAACACTCTTCATCAACTAGTTATTTTAAACAATATAAGCCATTATTTTTAGAAAAGTATTCTTCAAATAATTCATTTTTTACAAAACAAATGAAATTCTGAGCTTAACCAGCTCCAAATTGGACTTATTGTAATGAGTAGAATCACTTACTAATCTTTCATGACAAAAGATGCGGGCAGGTAGATACATGAACATTTGAAAGGTTATAGATTAAGAAACCGTTTCAATTCCATATTGTTCTAAATTATTTTGTTACTAATTCACAAGTGATAGGAACTCGATGAAATTAAAGATTTTGAATTTAAGGTATTAAAATTTAATACAAAGCCGGTTTAGGCTTTATAAACACTTGGTTTGAGCAGAAATAATGTCCTTTATTTGGAAAATCTAAAAAGGTAACATGTTTCAAAAATATCAAATCAAAAGTTCAACAAAAGGTGAAATGCAAAATCAACAACCGTATCAAATAGTCATTACAATTTAAACGTTGCATTTTGACAGCCCATATATATTAAGCACGGCCTAATACCTGAAAAACATTTAACTTTAGCTCTTGTCCAAATTTTACTTTTTGTCTCATAAAAAACCTCCAATTTTAGGTTATATCTCAATTCTTCCCTAAATTTTTTTTGTCCCATAATCTCCAACTTTAGGTCTAGTCCCAATTCTACCCCTAAACTTTTTTTGTATCATAAAAAACTCTCAATTTTAAATCTAGTAAAAAACCTAAACTTTTTTTAAATCTCAGTAAAAATTCTAGCCTTAAACTTTTTTTTTTTTTTTGTCTCATAAAAGATCACCAACTTTCATTTGAGTCTCAAATTTGCTCTCCATTAACTTATATCGCCCTTAGGGATTTTGCGCTTATCTTTATGATTGGAGAGCTCACGCTTGGGATGCTCAAATAGCTTGTGCTTGGGAGTTTTTCATCTTTCGGTTGTCAATGAGAAATTTTGGATAAAAGGTTAATGGGGGCAAATTTGTGACTCAAGTAAAAATTTATGGGTCAAATTAGAACAAGATCTAAAGTTTAGGATTTTTCATAAGACAAAAACAGTTTATGGTGGAATTAGAACATGACTTAAAGTTGAGAGTTTTTATTAGGAAAACAAAAAGTTCATGGCAGAATTAAGATTAGACCTCAAGCAGGTGGTTTTTTTATAAGACAAAAGATAAAATTAAGACAAAAGCTAAACTTTCAAATTTTTTAGGGCATTAGGCCTATTGAGCACGGGAGGATATAGAGCCAAGGCATCTGTGGTAAAGATTTTATGGTCAACTCGTGAAGTATGGCTAACGTCATTTCTACGTGAACTTAACAATGGCGAAATTAGCGATGAATGTGCTTATTGTTGCTAATAACCGATATCTCCCCTAAATCTTTCACTAGGAGTAACTATATCGGTGTTATTGCAATTTTTTTTTTTTTTTAGTAAAGGTAAGTATTATATATGAGAAAACCAACGGACAAATATAAAGGGGTGAGGCTCGGCACCGGCCCACACTCAATGGGACAACACGTCACTGGAGTGGGGGGGGGGGGCGAGTACACAAAAGCAACAGAGGTATTACAAGAACCCAAGGACAGCATACCACCCCATGCTAATCAAAAAAATTTGGGTCAATTCCCCAACTCCGCTGCAATCTCCTATTTATCGGGTTGTCGGCTACCGAATTAAAGGAGAGGGCTTTGTCTTTGACTGGCTTGATCAAATGTTGCTTCATGGAAGGCACATAGAGGTTGGAGGATCGGAAAGTTATGTCATTCCTAGTCTTCCAAATAATGCAACAAAGAGCACTGAAGGAGAACTTTGTAATGTCAAAATAAAAGTCACTTCCAAAGAGAGTGTTGGAAATTTACCGAAAATTTCCAACACTCTCTTTGGAAGTGACTTTTATTATCCGCAACAATTTCGTTCATTTCACAAAAAATGAATAATTTGAAATATATTATCCACAACAATTTATGTTCAAACATTTTTATCTATGATGAAAATATTTGTTGTTTATTTATTTTTATAAGTGATACAAGCAATTGTTTTTAAGACAATATTTTTAAAATTATTTGTTTTCTATGAAACAAATGGAACATATAATGCCACAAGTTGTGTTCTCTTGAAGTGTTCCATGATAAAGCTTTATAGGATTTCATGCATGCAACTTGTAAGGACAAAACTGAAGATACGTGGCCAAATCTAGGCTTCTATTATTTCAAGAAAAATAAATGATTTGGAAGATTTTTTTTTGAAAATGATCTCTTACGTTGATTGAAATAATTAGTCAATGAGATATATTTTTACTATCAACGATAATTTATGTCTCAATATCATTTTAAATGATAAAAATATTTTTCGTATGCTCATATTTACATGTGATCATATTTTAAAAATGTTTTTTAAATTACTCTTTTTTCTGGGAAATAAATGGAGTTCTAGTGGGTCATCATTCAAGAAATATGATATTCTCAAGAGTCGCATGTTCAATTGATAACATCTCTCTCCATATCAGAAGGTAGTTATTGACAATCTTGTCTCACTCAAGATTATCTATCTAATAGGATTGCTTTGAAAGATCTCCAAAGTTGAATTCAAACTAGATTTTTTTTTTTTGTATTCCATCGCATTCTGATAGTCGACATTCATTTGAAAAACTTTATGGTTGCTAAAAAAAATCCCTTTATTTTTAAAAATTTTTGAAGGTTGATAAATCTTTCTTCCATTTTCCTTTAGTTTTTGGCATGTGCATAACACATGTGCCGTCACAAGTGGACAATCAAGGCAGTTCGAGATCATGAGAAGCATTCCAATAAATTGAAAAATCAAGGTGGTTCGAGATCATGAGAAACATTCCAATAAATTTTTCAAAAGTAGAGACAATATTTTCATTTTCGATGCAAACAAGACAAATCCTTTTTTTGGGAGCATTGAGGGACGCATCTGAAAACACAATCAAATGGAGTCCGAATCGAGATCCGAAAAGTTGTGAAATTGGGGCCTTCCATTAACAAGATAATACTGGTGAACATTCTCGAAGTCGGCAAGAGAGGCCTCTTCTCCACGCAAACCTATTATTTCAAGAACATTCATGATGCCTTTTTGAATCAAATACATCCATGAATTAAACAGCACTGTTGGAGTCATGCCAGCGGTCGTTCACGTTTTGATTTTCTAGTCGTTGCCAATTTGGTCATTTTTTTCCTCCTCTTCCTTATTGCGGTGTGACTATAAGAAAACGTTCCAACACGGGCGGTGTGCGGTCGATCCCTATTTTCTATTCTAATCTTCTGTTTTGACTCGTACGAGAAGTACGCCGGAAAAAGAAAATATTAGTAATTTAAAAATTTTCGATTTATCCCACGTTGCCAAGTACCCTCTTCAACATGTTTGACGTTAGTGCGATAGGAGGCAGATTCTTGGCAATTTAAAATGTCGATTTTTTTGTGATTATGATGTACGGAGTTAAAAATTGATTGGACTTCGATGAATTATTATATATATGCGTTTTGGAATTCATCTAGAACTGGCCCCCGCTTCTAGACGGAATTTACCGGCACTGAACATTATGTAATAGAGTAATTACAAATCGATTATTTCATTTGGCATTTTCTTTGTTATTCTTAGTTTTTTTCTTTTTTTAATTCGGTCAACATGGTTTTGAATTCTTCTGAAGACTAGACCCGTTCGTATGGACAAATGGAGGTATGGCAACGACTTTTAAAGCGTTCCATATGTTTTTGATATATTCTTTTACTAGCATCAGTTGTAAAACAAAAAAAAAAAAAGAATCATTACGATGTTGATATATAGATGATTTGTTTAACTCTTTGGAAATTATCAGATTAATTCCATTGCGCACCACATGCTAGTAGTTTAACACTATTGCCAATAACATTAAAAAAATCTCAAATTGATACTCTATGACAAATTTACTTTAATTTGATTTTTTTTCATCTCACAAATAATTCCAAATGAACATTTCCTGCAAGCTAATTTTTGTCTCACAAAAATTGCAAATTAGTACCCTTGACTCCAAACTACCCTTTATTAACAATTTGGGATTCAAGGAAGATGGTAGATTTGGGTCAGCTATACTAGTTTGAGATTTCTTGTGAAATAAAAAATATTTTAGGATAGATGTGGCACACGATATTAGTTTGATGATTTCAAGACAAAAGTTAGCTTGGTATAATTGTACTTTTGTGTATTGATTTGAGATTTTTAATAATATTACCATATTTGATTAATCATCTTTTTCATCTAGAGTAGACTGGAAGAAAAACTTCTTAATCGTGCCTTAAGCCAAGGACAATCTCCATGAGAACACAGCAGGCAGTAAGTCATATAGAAGTCGAATTAAGGAAACAATTCATTTAATTGAAGTCTAATAAAGACACGTGTATGCAAGAGTCAAAGGATATAAGGAACAACGATCGCTACTTGCATCACCTTTGTGATTTATTTTTCTTTTTTCTTTTTGGCAATAGAATCTAAACAGTTCCCAGAAAAGATAAATTGCAAGAAAATTTACTTTCCCCGAAAAAGATTCTGTATAGAATCGTTGAAAACGTGGAGCATCTTTTTTGTGTAACATTCTTATAAGTACTGATTATGTACATATAACATCTTTTTAGTGTCTTTCACTTAATGCGTGTCATTCTCTTTGAAAATAATCACTTACCAAATGAAAAGTATTAGGTAACATGTTAAATGACGCATCCGAGATAGGATAAATTCAAAGAAGTCTTCTGTTTGTAACATTCTCTAGCTATGATTACAAAAAGGGAACAAAATAAATTTCCCAATAAACACAGTTTGGAAATGCAATAAGCGAAGGAGTTCATTGATGCGACCAATTTCGTATAAAATGCACGTCGAACGGGTGGTCGCTGTTGTGTTCGTCTTGCAATGTCATATCAGTAATTAATATTCCCAAAATGGTCATTTTACCCAAAAATTTGCTTTTCTTTTCTGCCGAGTGGTTGTATGTGGGGGCTCAACGGACTTTCTATAACCCATGTGTACATTTATCCCAAAGCAACATACTCTGTTGGATTTGTGACACAAAGTTCTTGTCGAATTTGGAGTTCGAATCGAGCCTGAAAATCAAAATAGGTTAGACACGTAATTGGAGGTGCCCATGGTATGAGGAGGTAGGACACCGATAGCTCATGCCAAAGACCTAGGGTTCTAGTCATAACCGTGGCACTGGGTGAGCGCTTGGCCATTCAAGGTCAAGAGCTTGGCTGGGCCCAACAAGGGATGAGTGTCACGCAGAATCGGAGAAGATGGGATTTATAGCTTTGATTTTAAAATTTTAACCAATTTTGATAAGCTACACATTGGAGAAAACAAGATGAGTGTTGGTGCTTTGTTTAGGTGAAAATAAGTTCTTCGTGATAGTTTATAAGATAATATTTGTGGGTTTATTTTGGGTGTAACCTAAGGTTAGGAAATGCTCGAGCAATTGTAATTTTATAATCATCCAAAATTTATTATGGATTTTTATATGAATGGCTCTAGTGTTTATTCAGCAATACCATTATCTTTTATTACAGTTGAAGTATAAACGAAAATGATCTACGTATATTAAAACTGATTTACAAAAACTTGTTATATAAAGCAACCGGTCAATTACTACTTTACAAATTAAAAAATCTTGACCTTTCAATTAAATACTTAACAAGAGTTCACGCGGTCACTCGGTCAATGAATTTCACTAGTGTTAATAGGACTAATAGCGTCAGTAAACGTTCGTTCGTGTAAACAAGATGAATTTGTCATGCTAGGACAAAGCAACAACAGTGGCATCAGTTGGACATTTCACGCATGGTTCGGTGGGGGGTGTTTAAAGAGGTTACCAGTTATCACCTTTCCTAGGTATAATCAGTCAAAGAAATCAGCCTTCTCAAATTCCGAATTTGCAGAACCAAAGGGAAGGAAAACGACAAGAGAGAGGGAGGTGAGGATGGTACTTCAGAAATCAGCTCTATGAGTATAGATTGAGATTTGACTCTTCCTTTCCCCCCACACCCCCCTCCTCCTCGTCCATTTCCTTCTTATATATTTGATCCATCTTCACTTCTCTTGAACCCGCCCATACTATAAGAACTTCTCTTCCTCTCCTCCTCTTCTCTCTCTTTAAATTTAAGCGCACTCTTGAGAGAGAGAGAGAGAGAGAGAGAGAGAGAGAGAGAGAGAGATGGCAGGAGGGTCGGCAGGAAGGTCGCTGGAGCAAACACCGACTTGGGCTGTGGCGGTTGTTTGTTTCGTGCTTGTTTTGATCTCCATTATCATTGAGTACATCATTCATTTGATTGGCGAGGTACGAAGAAATACACATGTTGAGACTAGCTTGGTGATATATGAAGTATTCATTTGAACCCACCCTCCCCCCCCCCTCTCTCTGTGTGGAGTATATTGGGTGTCATCAGTTCATGACGGAGACTATTGCTTACTCTTACCATATTCTCTCTTTCTACCGTTGTACATCCTTGCAGTGGTTAACCAAAAGGCACAAGAAAGCTCTTTACGAAGCACTTGAGAAGATAAAATCAGGTCTCCTCTACTTCTTAAATTCCTTTCCCGTATGAAAATGAAACCATTTTGGCTTAGACTTATCAATGGTGGTTCGATGGCCTTAGACTTATCAATGGTGGTTCGATGGCCTTTAGGAGAAGGCATTTTTTCAGCAAATGTTATCCGAGAAGTCATCTGTCATGATAGCATCATGCCACTAATCAATGATGATTTTTCCATAAACAGACAGAGAATTAAGAATTCAAGCCATTATGACATGCGGACTGAATGTCTTTAGGCAGTTGTTTCAACTTTCAAGTCGGACTCTCATAATTATCGTCAATCGATCTGTTTTGTGAAAAAGTTGAGTCACGAGTCATCGGTCAAATCATGGCATCAAAGAGAGAACGCCCTTGTACCAATAGATGAAATATGCCTCTTTTGAAATGAAATTGTCTAAGTTAGATCCAAAGCCTGGAATCTGAGCTGTTGAGCTATTTGTGATATATATATAGTTAAAGATGATTATTTAATGACTGGAGATGTTTATAATCAGGTCAAATCTGCAGTTGAGTTTACAGAAATATGTCATTATTGACTTGCTTATATGAACTCACAACTGTGCTTCATACTCTCAGAACTCATGTTGCTGGGCTTCATATCGCTGCTGCTGACAGTGGGGCAAGGGCCTATCTCCGGCATATGCATATCAGAGTCGCTGGGCGCCACTTGGCATCCATGCAGTCCTAAACAGGAGTCCAAATTGAACACAGACGATCAAAAAGACGAAGACGCCAACAACGGAGGAAGACGACGGCTCCTCCTGAGCCTCTCCAACACCACACAAGCTTTTGGTCACCAGAAAACCCGCAGAGGTTTAGCTGCTGCTGCTGGATATGACAAATGTTCCTCCAAGGCAATCATCTCATTACCCTTTGGAAAAGATATTGCCATTAATTCCTTTCTTTTGGCTTCTCTAAGTTTCAAGAAGTCCAAAGGCTCAAAACCTCCAAACTTAAAGACAATGAAGATCATAGTTTAGTTCTAACGGAGGGTTCATTTGGTATTACACTGCAGCTGCGAAGGGGTCCACCCACACCTATTTTTTCAACTCTTCAAACTACTTTCCGGTTTGACATGGTTAAAGACAGAGCTTCAAAACCTCCAACCTTAAAGTCCTCTCTGAATTTATGATAATAATTTAGTATTGTGGATGTTTCAGCTGTTTTAGGGGATAATTCTTTTTCCACGAATATCTATATTTCCAACTTTTTAAACTATTTTCGGGTTTGACATGGTGGAGACTCTGGAATTTGGCCAGCTAAAAGAATGTAATAACAAATTGACCGGTGAACACTTACAGATGACATGTTTTATGTTTGATGATCTTTCAAGATCCAATGACGTAAATGTGCGTGGTTTACATGCTGTTATTACAGGGAAAGGTTCCGTTTGTGTCCAAAGATGGGATCCACCAGCTTCACATATTTATATTTGTGTTGGCAGTCTCCCATGTGCTCTACTGTATAATTACCTTGGCCTTGGGTAGTGCCAAGGTATGTGCATGAAGTAATTAAAAAGTTTGATGAAGGAAACAAACTTTCAATTATGATTTTGTGTTTTGGGTTATTGCAGATGAGAAAGTGGAAGGCATGGGAGAAGGAAACGAAGACAATTGACTACCAATTTGCACATGGTAGGTATCTTAACCTTAATTGACGTTATGACGGTCTTTTTTTTTCTCCGTTAGCTTGAATTTTTAAAAGAAAAGTGGATACTCAAACCAGAACGTTTAAATTTCGGAAGAATGTCTCTTAAGTCACCATATAACTTCCAATAACTCAGTAAAAGGGAGAGAAAAGGGATCATAGACATGTGATTCAGACCAAAAACTGCACTGAAGGAATGCAATAACAAATCAACAATGTTTCTAAATTATGCATGAGGTTGCTGGGACATGATAGTTTGTGCAAATCTAATTATGCTCATCAATTACCCTTGTCACGAAACTGCATAAATTGTCAAACTCGAGCCTGCAAGGTGTTTTGGGTTCTTGCACGATCAAATTATTTTAACGTTATTCATGAATGTTAATTGATACCGAGATGCAACGGAGTTGATTAATGTTTCATCCACGTAATTTCAATTCTGGGGGTCATATGTAGACTTGCGTAAGACATGGTGTTGCAAAGTTTTATGATCCCCCTCCATAAATGAAATTAGAAGCCCTTATCCGATGTCACTTCATCTACCAAAAGGTTCACAGAAAAAGTCAGATTGCCGTTTTATGATTTTAATGGATCAGTAATAGTTATTGACAGAAGAAATCAAGGCCTCATTTATTTCTTGTATAAGTGCCAGACTTTACAATTTAAAACAATCAGAATCCATTTAGTTATATGATCAAACTTTCATTCGTTAAACTGTAAATCAGTGATTTAGCATGGTTTGCGTACAATGGTAATAGTGTCTGATCAAATTGTACACAGACCCAGAGAGATTTAGATTCGCCAGAGACACTTCATTTGGGCGAAGGCACATGAATTTCTGGAGCCACTCGACAATCCTGATTTGGATAGTAAGAATTTCAAAAAATCATTTGTCCAAGATGTTTTGCTTTTGCCGGGCGCATTAAATTTGATTGTAGCTTCATGTCTTGCAGGTCTGTTTCTTTAGACAGTTTGTTAGATCGGTCCCCAAGGTTGATTACTTAACACTACGCCACGGATTCATCATTGTAAGTTTCATCTAATCATTACATCAGTGGATTGACTATATAAATGTTCTGAACTGTTTTATCAGATGAGTATTTGCTTGTTGTTACTGAATTTCCAGGCGCATCTCTCCCCTCAAAGTCATGCGAAATTCGATTTTCAAAAGTACATCAAGAGAACTCTAGAAGAGGACTTCTTAGTTGTTGTTGGGATAAGGTACATGAAGTTCTTCACGTTTTTCAGCAGTTCATTAATGAGTTTTGTGGATTTGGTTGTAAGTTGCGGTCTCCAAGCTTGAACAACGAGGTCAAGGTCCTCAAATTGCAGCTCTGTTATCTTCTGTTGACTTTGCTCTGCAAAGTCAAAAGAACTTATCTCCTTGCTTTGGCAGATGACAGCTTATTTTCTTCCTTTTGCAGCCCAATAATCTGGTTATTTGCCATCTTCTTCCTGCTCTCCAACACCCATGGTAACCAAATTAAGTCTCTTCTTATTTTCACCTTCAGCTCCCGTTCAAAATCTAATTTCATGCTTACTGAGGAAAACTGATTTAGGGAGTCCAATCTAGTCATAAACTGCTCAACTAGTACCATTAATTCCAAGATTCAAAAAGCAAACTAAGTGCTTCCAGTCATCAATTCTCCAATTGCCACACAAGCAATTTCCAGATTTTAGGCGGGCAATTATTGATAGCAAGTGACCTGAGGACAATTTGCACTTTAATATAAAAAATAAAAAATAAAAAGATCTGGAAGTTGATTGCATTGATTGAAATGTTTATGATTTGATTGTATTCCGAGCATAAACATTAGGGTCAAACAGTTAATAGGGTATGTTTGACTTCCAAGTCACAACTTGGTGGTTTTGACAATCTTATTTCTCTTATCATGTTTGACAGGATCATATTCTTATCTGTGGTTACCCTTCCTTCCCCTAATTGTAAGTCTTATTCCCATCATTTCCTTTCAATTTCTGGAACGGATGTTTTTCCCCTCTCTGCAAGTAGAGAATTCAAGACTTCTCAAAGAAAAACACAATAAGGAAGAAATAAGATGGGCCTGACTGTTGTCTTACCTGTTTGCAGATCATTCTGCTAGTTGGGACTAAACTGCAAGTTATAATAACAAAGATGGGTCTGAGTATCCAGAAGAGAGGACAAGTTGTTAAGGGAACACTAGTGGTGAAGCCTGGAGATGATCTCTTCTGGTTCAACCGGCCCCGTATCTTGCTCTACCTCATTCACTTCGTTCTCTTCCAGGTCAACTTCCCGAAACTCAATCGACTCATCTCATGAATAGTCATTTTGGCATGGAAAAATCATGCTGAGACTTCCGGTGCTAACTTTTCTCTGGTCCTCACAGAATGCCTTTCAGCTTGCTTTCTTTGCTTGGACTTGGGTTAGTCATCTTGCTAATCTTCTCCTCTTTATGGAACATCTTTTTCATTCATCTTTGGTGAATTCCATGCTAACCGTCTGCTTACTCTTCTGTGTTTTTTATGTTTCATTTCAGTATGAGTTTGGCTTAAGATCATGCTTCCACGAGAAGCTGCAAGATGTAATTATCAGGATATCGATGGGGTATGAACTCATTAACATCATACCGTTGCGCATGTTATGAGAAAACTTGCCATGTTTATTAAACGTTGTGTCATTTGAGCAGGGTCTTGATCCAAATATTATGCAGCTATGTGACTCTTCCTCTCTATGCACTGGTAACGCAGGTAAGCTTCCCATTCAAACTTTGCTCATCAAGTAGTCCGCATAGTAGAATATACGATTAATCTCACTTCCAAAATCAGATACTACTTTTCTGCAATGGGACTAGATGATCTAACAACTTGCTTCTTCTTTACAATCCAATCAGATGGGCTCGAACATGAAGCCTACCATCTTTAATGACCGAGTGGTGAACGCTCTACGCAATTGGCACCAGAGCGCAAAGAAGCACCTAAAGCAAAATCGTGGATCAGTCACGCCATTCTCCAGTAGGCCTGGAACTCCATTGCATGGAATGTCCCCTGTTCACCTGTTGCAGCACTACAAGTCGGAGCTCGACAGCATGCAGACGACTCCGAGGACATCCAATGTTGGAAACGAGGGGTGGGAGACCAATGGCCAGAATTCGCCTTCCCGCCGGAATGAGGAGGGTGGTGACGTTGAGATGAGGGTGCAACGTGCTGATCAGGCTCAACATGAAATAGACATTTGCTCAGTGGATTTCTCTTTTGAGAATAGAACCAAAGCTTGAATGTTGAGTGTAGGAAAGAGCATGAAGAGGCCAGAAAATGTAGTGGAAAAACTGCAGAAGAGACGAAGAAGACAAGAAACAAAGTAGCATAGGCTTAGCTGTGCCGAAATATTCCTTCTAATAAAACCGTGCGAAGATTTTGAATGTATAGATGCTTTGTAGGAAAACACATAGTTGATCGGCAGGAGATGACCTTCGTAAATGAACTTCACAGAAATGTCGAAATAACAGGACTATTCTATTCCAGGTCTGTACAATAGAATGATCCTCAGAATGTCATGAAAATTTTTGCCTGTATAGTCTTGAATGTGTAGAACCTGAAGTTACTAGATTTTCATGTCAGTTGATCCAAGACTAACGGAAAGTGCTCCTCACAATACCCTTTTAATTTTATGAAGCAGTTTATTGATTCACTAGCATTTCACACTTTGTGATGTTTCCTCGATGAATACTAAGATCAATCCCAAGAATGCCATCTCTTAGTCTTGGATACAACATCATCTCCTTTTCTCTTTAAAAGAAAAAAATGTATGCTAAGTTAGAATGCTCACAGTATTGAAATACAAAATTCATAATCATCTGCAACTACTCAGATTTCCTTTCGTTATCTTTGCAAACTACAGGCATAGAGTATCCTGTATGTTCTGCACCTCGTTGGGACTATTCTTGCACTGGCATTAAAAATGCAGCAGACGTAGCCATACTTTTCTAGATGCCTTCGTCATATGAAGATGCAGCAGCACTGCTCGCCGCTCAAGTAAACAATCACAGTCACCCTCACAACTGAATACGTGAACGCCAGAAAAAGTGAAACTATGGAAGATATCAAAGAATCACCCAATCTACTCGTATCAACACAAGTTATGGGGAACAACCACAAAAGGAAGGGATTGTTGTGAGCAGCTAAGCAAATATAGCAGTGTTTGTCCAGCCTCTTTTCTCATAGGTCTTGCATATATCATTCCAAGCAGCCACATACAGAGTCAATAGTCAGGGGCCATGTCAGGAAGGCTCGGACAACAATTTAATGACTTTTGAAAAACCATTGTTTACTCTAACTTAGTTTGGAAATTTTTTTCCATTTGATTATAAAGAACTCCAAGTACCATTTTTGTGCTCTGGGGCTATTCCTTCGAGAATCAGAAGGTTTGACCAAAATTTGGCCACCAATTATTTCCTCTCTGACATTAGTTTCACCCGATTTTTGTTGCATTGGATGCTTGTGACCCCTCATTTCAGGATGTACAGTCCAAATCAGGAAATTGCAAATTTTTAACATTCACACAATTCTCGATCAACTCTATGTGAAACGTGACCATCATACAAATATGCGGGCAAAATATGCAGCAACAGAGACGTGAATTCCCTTTTCCTGAAAAGTAACCTTAGCATAGTCTACATTGTCCGATCTTTCAACCTCTATTACAGTATTTTCAGTCACCGCATGAATTTTCAATGGTACTCGTGTTTCCTGGAAACACAAAACTTCCCATTCATTAAAGCTGGAATGATTGGGAACTTTACATCCAAACCTTCATTAGATCATCCCTGATCTTTTTACCCATGTGATCCTGGTTAAGGTCAAATGAGCTGATGTATCCCATTCTGCAATATTGTTCTATACTTCAAGAGATTATGCCATCTCCATATGCCTGGAAATGGCATAGTAAAACAGAACAGGCGGTATGTGCACGATAGACAATTCATGCAGTACCCTAGAGCTCGACATTCTGAATACATAATGTCTCCGACTCTCCTTTTTCAACCAATATACCACAAGAGTTTTCCTTCATTTAACAGATGAATAAAGCCACTTGCCTCTTCCTAAAATTAGATAACTTGCATCAATGATGAAACAATTTTCAAATAGTATCGTGATGTTTCATTTATTGACGTAAAGATGAGCAAATAGCACTCCAGAAACCTAGTATCTCAAAGCATGTCTCCAGCAAGAAATTATATTCTTCTCTAACAGTCATTTGTAATTTTTCAACATTTTTAGCAATTTTCCGAAGTGGGGAATAACGAAACATTCGTATACTAATCAATAACTTTCCAAGTTTCAAAGGCAGGATACGAATGCACCCCCAATCAACCCGCATCAAGTGGCTGTCGGTGAAAAAGGTCCTATTTAGCTAAGTATCGGGGGATTAGGGAACTCTTGCTACTTCGTCAATCTTGTTCTCAACGTAGGGTTTCCAGGAATGAATATGCAAAACTCAAATGGGACCAGAAAGCTAAAGAACTTCATGCAGGAGTCAAATCAAGAAACAAACTCAAATTCGACCATCATTCTCATCAGAATATCCTCCATTGCCAAGCCCAGCATATGCAAATGAAGGGTTTTTACTCGGAAGTCGACTGACATCCCAACGCTCATCAGCAGAGCTGCAAACTAACCAACCAAAGACATTTAGTACCACAAGATGATTTGGCAGAACTAATGACTGTAAGCTTAAAAAAAACACCCATGCATCTCAGGGGCAAACCAAAAGAAACGCCGATGAACATCGTAAGCCTTGCCTGCACAGAAGATGCATATCTGCTTAATATTTGCTGATAACACTGCAAAAGATTTTGTAGTACGCGCCCCTCCTTGCAATTTGGCAGATGTTATTGACATGCGGACAATCTCTTTACAAAAGCCTAAATGAGAGCTCTGCTTCATTAGCCATCTGTTCATTACATAAGGTACAGCACATACGATTCAGGAAACCACTTGCCTCTGTCAAAGCATCGGTTCGTCATTGGTGAATCTTATCCCATTGATTAGAGATTTCATCTGAAAACTAAGAACCGGGTTTGAAGAAGGAGAAAGCCATGCAGGCCCTCAACCGAATACATGAAGGATCACTTATTCAGGCTCTTAGAACGGAATGCAGAGAAGTAGTTTGACATTATTATATCAAGCAACTGGAGGAAGTTTTAGCCCCTACAGGATTTCATGTTCATGGTTTGAGGAATTCCACCAAAATCTTCATCATATTTTCAGTCACCACAGTTTCGGTTCCTCAGCCCAATATACGGAAAATCGTTCATGCCAATTGCAAGTAGAAGGATCACTTCGCATTCCAGAGATAGTCTCCAGCATACCATCATGCCACAAATTGTTAACGCAGAAAAGCAGAGACTTTTCAGTCCACAAGAGCAGTCTCTCAACGTCAAAAATCCCAGAGAACGAGACAAGCCAAGTTCCAGAGATATAAAGAGAAGAACGAGGAAGAGACTGAGCAATGTAGGCCAAAAAAAGATTCCTTTATTCATATAGAAGACGATCTAGACTACACAATTCATCAACCCCTAAACTTTTTGCACTGCTAAAACGACGGCGTTGCTTCGAAACACCACCACAAGATCACCCGACAACCCCATATCCAGTCCGACAGAAACACGACCCGTCTCGTCAGAAACCGCTGCCGCCGCGGAGGCGGAGGACGAGGTGCAGGGTCGACTCCTTCTGGATGTTGTAGTCGGCAAGGGTGCAGCCGTCATCGAGCTGCTTCCCGGCGAAGATGAGGCGCTGCTGGTCGGGAGGGATGCCCTCCTTGTCCTGGATCTTGGCCTTGACGTTGTCGATGGTGTCGGAGCTCTCCACCTCCAGGGTGATGGTCTTGCCGGTCAGGGTCTTGACGAAGACCTGCATCTTTTCAGAGGCCGAGAGGGAGCTTTGAACGGAGAAGGAACTGGCTTCGGGAATTCCGATGATGAGAAGACGAGGAGAAGGTGGCGGGGTCGGGGGAGTTTAAATAGGAGAGAAGTCGCTGACTCGAGGCCAGGGTGACGTCATTCCGCAAATCACCCGCGGATAAGATCCAGAAAAAATAGGATAATACTAGGAATATCTTACGTTCCAATTTGTACATAAAAAATTCTATTGGGTTTGACTTATAGTGATCATTTATCAAAGAATGACTTTGATTTTCAAATGATTTCAATGTACTTATCATGCGACTCTATAATTTAGATATTAAAGATTTCATTTGGCGGTTCGAATTGAGATAATTATAGAATAAAAAGGATTTGGCTCAATCTTAAATGATTTAAAATCTTTGAAAATTTGTAAATTAAGATAGAATTGAAAATCTTTTAAATATTTGAATATCCGGGACTTGAATTCTCTCACCACTTCCCTCCTTCATTCCCGCCTTCGCTCAAGGCCCTAGTGAGCATGTCGAAGGACGGGGTGGTGACCATCAACATGGTGGCGGAAGCCAAGCCAAGCGAAGGCTACACGGGACTTGGTTCCGTGGCCATGCTCGATGTCTACTTCTTGTGCATGGCGATGATGCAAGGCATGGTGCACTCGTCCATGGGGTCAATGCAAGGCACGAATAACGTGTTGATGGCGTGTTTTGGGGTATGTTGGTCGATGTCAACTTTGGGAGCGCATGATTTATGGTTATTATTAAGTGGTCTTAGTAAATTTAAAGTTGTGTTATACTTATGTTGTAATATTAAATAATTAGTTTCAATAATTTATTTATTGCTTTCATATTAAGGCTACGTTTGTTCGTCCAGATTCTTTATCAAGATAGGACTGGATATGATAGTATATGAAATCTAAAAAAATTTGTTATATCATATCCATTATTTGGTGATTGCAGTAATAAAGTCTGTTATATTCATATTACATAATATATATTTTTTGGTATAAATGCCATACTACAAATTTTATAAACATAAATGATAAAAATCTTTCACTACACTCTTGTCTACTTTATGTTTATTTTTATTTATTTTTACTATATTTTTTAATTAATTTATTCTTATTTCTTTCTTCCCCTTCCATTGTTCTATAATAAAATTTTATTAAAAAAAATTGTACCAATATATCTAAAATATTAAAACACCTAAAATATGTAATAAATATAAATTTTTATATTGAATTTATATTATAAGATAGAATTAATTCGAATATATTAATAAAATAAGATTATTTAAAAAAACCAAATTGTTATTTTTTATTTTGAATTTCTTATGCTAGAATTTAAATATCCTTTATATTGAAATATAATTTTAGATTTGTTAATTTAAAAGTTTTAACTTTCCTATTATGAAATTAGAAACCTCATCTATTTTTATCCCTCCTCCCTCATGGATACTTTTATCCAATCTATATCCTCCTTATATTCGACTTTATCTTGTCTTGAGTACACATCAAATGCGAGATAGGATAAATTTTATCATGATTATCAAACGCAACCTAATAAGTTTTATCCTAGCCTGTTTATTTGATTCATATATACAAAATTTGAGCATTAGTCCTAGCCTGTTACTTTGGCAAATACCTTAAATATTGAAAATGTGTATTATCTAAATATTCGAATCTTCGAGTTACTCTAGAAGATAATTATAAGTAAGTTGGATGATTTTCTAGATCGTTAACTTCCAAGATCAACCAATCCACCTAAATTGCAACAAATGTCCTTAGAATGGCAATTTCTTCACTTAGAATGATCTTGTGAGTTTCAATCATTGCACTAATCTTTCTTGAGTGCTAATGGCATCAAAATGAACATCATTGTAAGTAAATTAGGCAATTTGCAAGCTGGTGAACTCCTAAGATTAAAGTAATGAACCCAAATGGCAACAGATACTCTTAGAATGGGAAGTTCTTCCCTCGGAATGATCTTAGGGCATTGAACCATCACACTAATCTTTCCTGAGTATTAATGGCATCTAAATGAGGATAATTACAAGTAAATTAGATGATTTGCAAACTCACTAAGCTTTAAAGGTCAAGCCATTAACCTAGATGGTGAGACACTCTTAAAACGAGGAGGCTTTCTCTTAGAATGATCTTATGGCCCTCGATTGCTGCACTAATCCTTTCCAAGTACTCACGGCATAAAAATGAAGATAATTGTAGATAAATTAGATGATTGGCGAGCCGGTGAACTCCTAAGATCAAGCAATTAACTCGGATGCTGATAGATATTTTGAGAATGGCAAGTTCTTCCTTAAAATGGTCTTGTGGCACTCCACCGTTGGTCTAATCTTTCCCAACCACTAATAGCATCCCGACGAAGATAATTACATGTAAATTAGATGATTTACAAGCTCACGAGCTGTGGAGATCGAGCGATTGACCCGAATGGTGACAAATATTCTCAAAATAGGAAGTTCTTCACTTGGAATGGTCTTCTCGCCCTCGAGGGTTGCTCTAATCTTTCACAAGTACTAATAGCATCCAAATGAAGATAATTACAAGTAAGTTGGTTGATTTTCTAGATCGTTAACTTCCAAGATCAACCAATCCACCTAAATTGCAACAAACGTACTAAGAATGGGAAGTTCTTCACTTAGAATGATCTCGTAAATCTCAATCACTACACTAATCTTTCTTGAGTGTTAATGGCATCAAAATGAAGATCATTGTAGTAAATTAGGCGATTTGCAAGCTCGTGAAGTCCTAAGATTAAGTAATGAACCCAAATGGCAACATATACTCTTAGAATGGAAAGTTCTTCCCTCAGAATGATCTTATGGCATTGAACCATCACGCTAATCTTTCCCGAGTATTAATAGCATCTAAATGAGGATAATTATAAGTAAATTAGATGATTTGCAAACTCATGAAGCTCCAAAGGTCAAGCAATTAACCCAGATGGTCGAAGACACTCTTAGAACAAGGAGGTTTTCACTTAGAATGATCTTATGGCCCTCAATTGTTGCACTAATCCTTTCCAAGTACTCATGGCATAAAAATGAAGATAATTGTAGATAAATTAGATGACTTGCGAGTCGGTGAACTCTTAAGATCGAGTAATTAACTCGGACGCCACATATATTCTTAGAATGGTAAGTTCTTCCTTAAAATGGTCTTGTGGTACTTCGCCATTGGTCTAATCTTTCCCAAGCACTAATAGCATCCCGACAAAGATAATTACACATAAATTAGATGATTTACAAGCTCATGAGCTATGGAGATCGAGCGATTGACGCGAATGGTGACAAATATTCTTAGAATGTGAAGTTTTCAGTCGAAATGGTCTTCTCGCCCTCGAGGGTTGCTCTAATCTTTCCCAAGTACTAATAGCATCCAAATGAAGATAATTACAAGTAAGTTGGATGATTTTCTAGATCGTTAACTTCCAAGATCAGCTAATCCACCTAAATTGCAGCAAAAGTTCTTAGAATGGGAAGTTCTTCACTTAGAATGATATCGTGAGTCTTAATCACTACACTAATCTTTCTTGAGTGCTAATGGCATCAAAATGAAGATCATTGTAAGTAAATTAGGCGATTTACAAGCTCGTGAGCTCCTAAGATTAAGTAATGAACCCAAATGGCAACAAATACTCTTAGAATGGGAAGTTCTTCCCTCGGAATGATTTTATGGCATTGAACCATCACACTAATCTTTCCCGAGTATTAATAGCATCTAAATGAGGATAATTACAAGTAAATTAGATGATTTGCAAACTCACAAAGCTCCAAAGGTCAAGCAAATAACCCAGATGGTGAGAGACACACTTAGAACGAGGAGGTTTTCTCTTAGAATGATCTTATGGCTCTCGATCGTTGCACTAATCCTTTCCAAGTACTCACAGCATAAAAATGAAGATAATTGTAGATAAATTAGATGACCGGAGAGCCGGTGAACTCCTAAGATCGAGCAATTAACTCGGACGCCGACAGATATTCTTAGAATGGCAAGTTCTTCCTTAAAATGGTCTCGTGGCACTACACCACTGGTCTACTCTTTCCCAAGCACTAATAGCATCCCGACGAAGATAATTACACATAAATTAGATGATTTACAAGCTCACGAGCTATGGAGATCGAGCAATTGACCCGAACAATGACAAATATTCTCAGAATGGAAAGTTTTTCACTCGGAATGATCTTCTCGCCCTCGAGGGAAGGTAATTGAAAGAAAAATAGATGATTGCAAGCTCGTGAACTCCCATGATCAAGTAACTAACCAAAATGGCTACAAACACTCTTAGAACGGGAGGTTCTTCACTTACAATGATCTTAAGGCCCTCTACAAACAAACACTCTCAATCGTTGTTGTAATACTTTCTAAGCTCAAATGGCTTCACAGTGAAGGTAATTCTATGTAAATTACATGATTTCGAAGCCT
This sequence comes from Corymbia maculata, assembly GCA_014182735.1. NCBI lineage: Eukaryota > Viridiplantae > Streptophyta > Magnoliopsida > Myrtales > Myrtaceae > Corymbia > Corymbia maculata. The sequence continues at coordinate 2,618,435 of CM024688.1, read as the reverse complement.
GTGAACTCTCAAGATCAAGCAATTAATCGAAATGATAAGAAGTATTGTCATAATTGGAAGTTCTTCCCTTTGGTTGAACTTATGGCCATCTACCACTTCTCTCATAGGATCCAAGGGAAGGTAATTGAAAGAAAATTTGATGATTGCAAGCTCGTAAACTCCTATGATCAAGTAACTAACCCAAATGGCCACAAACACTCTTAGAATGGGAGGTTACTTAGAATGATCTTATGGCTCTCAACCATTGCTCTAATACTTTCCAAGCTCAAATAACTTCATAGTGAAGGTAATTTTAAGTAAATTACATGATTTCAAAGCCCGTGAATTCTCAAGATCAAGCAATTAACTGAAATGATAAGAAGCATTGTCAAGATTGGAAGTTCTTCCCTTTGGTTTATCTTAAGGCCCTCTACCACTTCTCTAATCTTTTCAACGAGCAAATAGCATCAAAGTGAAGGTAATTGAAAGCAAATTAGACGATTACAAGCTCGTGAACTCCCATGATTAAGTAACTAACACAAATGGCGACAAACACTCTTAGAATGAGAGGTTCTTCACTTAGAATGATTTTATGGTTCTTAACCGTTGCTCTAATACTTTCCAAACTCAAATAGCTTCAAAGTGAAGGCAATTATAGTAAATTACATGATTCCTAAGCTCGTGAACACCCAAGATCAAACAATTAATCGAAATGATAAGAAGCATTCTCAAAATAGGAAGTTCCTCCCTTTGGTTGATTTTATGGCCCCCTACCACTTCTCTAATCTTTCCAAAGAGCTAATAGATCAAAGTGAATGTAATTGAAAGAAAATTAGATGATTGCATGCTCGTGGACTCTCATGATAATTTAATTCACCCAAATGGCATCAAACAATCTTAGAGTGGAGGTTCTTCACTTAGAATGATCTTATGGCATTCAACCATTGCTTTAATACTTTCCAAGCTCAAATAGCTTCAAAGTGATGGAAATTATAAGTAAATTACATGATTTCCAAGCTTGTGACTTCTATGATCAAGTAACTCACCGAAATGGTAACAAACAATTTTAGAATAGGAGGTTCTTCACTTAGAATGATCTTATGGTTCTCAACCGTTGCTCTAATACTTTCAAAACTCAAATAGCTTCAAAGTGAAGGTAATTATAAGTAAATTACATGATTTTCAAGCTAGTGGATTCCCAACATCAAGCAATTAACCAAAATGATAATAAGCATTCTCAAAATAGGAAGTTCCTCTCTTTGGTTGATCTTATGTTCCCCTACCACTTCTCTATTCTTTCCATAAAGCTAATAGATCAAAGTGAAGGTAATTGAAAGAAAATTAGATGACTGGATGGTTGTGGATTCCCATGATCAAGTAACTCACCTAAATAGCATCAAACAATCTTAGAATGGGAGGTTCTTCACTTAGAATGATCTTATGGCTCTCTACCGTTACTCTAATACTTTCCAAGCTTAAATACCTTCACTTAAGTAAATTACATGATTCTTAAGCCCGTGAACTCCCAAAATCAAGCAATTAACCTAAATGATAAGAAGCATTCTCAGAATAGGAAGTTCCTCCCTTTGGTTGATCTTATGGCCCCCTACCACTTCTCTAATCTTTCTAAAGAGCTAATAGATCAAAGTGAAGGTAATTGAAAGAAAATTAGATGATTGCATGCTCGTGGACTCCCATAATCAAGTAACTCACCCAAATGGCATCAAACAATCTTAGAATGGGAGGTTCTTCACTTAGAATGATCTTATGGCTTTCAACCATTGCTTTAATACACTCCAAGCTCAAATAGCTTCAAAGTGAAGGAAATCATTAGTAAATTACATGATTTGAAAGCTCGTGAACTCCCATGATCAAGTAACTCACCCAAATGGAAACAAACAATCTTAGAATGGGAGGTTGTTCACTTAGAATGATCTTATGACTCTCAACGATTGCTCCAATACTTTCCAAACTCAAAATAGCTTCAAAGTGTTGGCAATTATAAGTAAATTACATGATTTCCAAGCCCGTGAACTCCCAAGATTAAGCAATTAACCGAAATGATAGGAAGCATTCTAAGAATAGGAAGTTCCTCCCTTTGGATGATCTTATGGACCCCTACCACTTCTCCAATCTTTCAGAAGAGCTAATAACATGAAAGTGAAGGTAATAGTAAGAAAGTTAGATGATTGCAAGTTCATGAACTCCCATGATCATGTAATTACCCCAATTCGAAACAAACAATCATAGAATGGGAGGTTCTTTACTTAGAATGATCTCATGGCTCTCAACCGTTGCTCTAATACTTTCCAAGCTCCACTAGCTTCAAAGTGAAGGTAATTCTAAGACAAATAGTGATTGCAACCTCATGTACTCTCATGATCAAGTAACTAACTTAAATGGCAACAAACACTCTTAGAATGGGAGATTCTTCACTTATAATGATCTTATGGCTCTCAACCGTTGCTCTAATACTCTTCAAGCTCAAATAGCTTCAAAGGGAAGGTAATTCTAAGTAAATTACTTGATTTTGAAGCCCGTGAACTCCCAAGATAAGCAATTAACCGAAATGATAAGAAGCATTGCCAAGATTGGAAGTTCTTCTCTTTGGTTGATCTTATGGCCATCTACCACTTCTCTAATCTTTTGAAAGAGCTAACAGCATCAAAGGGAAGGTAATTGAAAGCAAACTAGACGATTGAAGGATCGTGAACTCCCATCATCAAGTACCTAATCGAAATGGCGACATACACTCTTAGAATAGGAGGTTCTTCGCTTAGAATGATCTTATGGCTCTCAATCGCCGCTCTAAAACTTTCCAAGCTCAAATAGCTTCACAGTGAAGGTAATTCTAAGTAAATTACATGATTTCGAAGCCCGTGAACTCCCACTATCAAGTAATTAACCGAAATGATAAGAAGCATTGTCATAATTGGAAGTTCTTCCCTTTGGTTGATCTTAAGGCCCCTTACCACTTCTCTAATATTTTCAAAGAGATAATAGCATCAAAGTGATGGTAATTGAAAGCAAATTAGACGATTGCAAGCTCATGAACTCCCATGACCACGTAACTAACCGAAATGGTGACATACACTCTTAAAATGGGAGGTTCTTCACTTAGAATGATCTTATGGCTCTCAACCGTTGCTCTAACACTTTCCAAGATCAAATAGCTTCACAGTGAAGGTAATTATTAGTAAATTACAAGATTTCCAAGCCCGTGAAGTCCCAAGATAAAGCAATTAGCCAAAATGATAAGAAGCATTCTTAGAAATGGAAGTTCTTCCCTTTCGTTGACCCTATGGCCCTCTACCAATTCTCTAATATTTTCAAAGAGCCAATAGCATCAAATTCAAGGTAAGTGAAAGCAAATTAGACGATTGAACCTCGTGAACACCCATCATCAAGTAACTAACCGAAATGGCGACATACACTCTTAGAATGGGAGGTTCTTCACTTAGAATGATCTTATGGCTCTCAACTATTGCTCTAACACTTTCCAAGCTCAAATAGCTTCATAGTGAAGGTAATTATTAGTAAATTACATGATTTCGAAGCTCGTGAACTCCCAAGATTAAGCAATTAACTAAAATGACAAGAAGCATTGTCATAATAGGAAGTTCTTCCCTTTGGTTGATCTCAACTTGTGCCACTTCCCTAATCTTTTCAAAGAGCTAATAGGATCCAAGGGAAGGTAATTGAAAGAAAAATACACAATTGCAAGCTCCTGAACTCCCATGATCAAGTAACTAATCCAAATGGAAACAAACACTCTTAGAATGGGAGATTCTTCACTTATAATGATCTTATGGCTCTCAACCGTTGCTCTAATACTCTTCAAGCTCAAATAGCTTCAAAGAGAAGGTAATTCTAAGTAAATTACTTGATTTCGAAGCCCGTGAACTCCTAAGATAAGCAATTAACCGAAATGATAAGAAGTATTGCCAGGATTGAAAGTTCTTCTCTTTGGTTGATCTTATGGCCATCTACCACTTCTCTAATCTTTGAAAGAGCTAATAGGATCCAAGGGAAGGTAATTGAAAGAAAGTTTGAAGATTGCAAGCTCGTGAACTCCCATGATCAAGTAACTAACCCAAATGGCAACAAACATTCTTAGAATGGGAGGTTCTTCACTTAGAATGATCTTATGGCTGTCAATCGTTGCTCTGATACTTTCCAATCTCAAATATCTTCATAGTGAAGGTAATTATTAGTAAATTACATGATTTCGAAGCTTGTGAACTCCCAAGATCAAGCAATTAATCAAAATGACAAGAAGCATTGTCATAATGGGAAGTTCTTCCCTTTGGTTGATCTTAAGGCCCTATACCACTTCTCTAATCTTTTCAAAGAGCTAGTAGGATCCAAGGGAAGATAGTTGAAAGAAAAATAGATGATTGCAAGCTCGTGAACTCCCATGATCAAGTAACTAACCCAAATGGCAACAAACACTCTTAGAATGGGAGGTTCTTCACTTAGAATGATCTTATATCTCTCAACCGTTGCTCTAATACTCTTCAAGCTCAAATAGCTTCAAAGTGAAGGTTATTCTAAGTAAATTACTTGATTTCGAAGCCCGTGAACTCCCAAGATAAGCAATTAACCGAAATGATAAGAAGCATTGCCAAGATTGGAAGTTCTTCTCTTTGGTTGATCTTATGGCCATCTACCACTTCTCTAATCTTTTGAAAGAGCTAATAGGATCCAAGGGAAGGTAATTAAAAGAAAATTAGAAGATTGCAAGCTCGTGAACTCCTATGATCAAGTAACTAACCCAAATGGCAACAAACATTCTTAGAATGGGAGGTTCTTCACTTAGAATGATCTTATGGCTGTCAACCGTTGCTCTGATACTTTCCAATCTCAAATATCTTCAAAGTGAAGGTAATTCAAAGTAAATTACATGATTTCAAAGCCCGTGACCTCTCAAGATCAAGCAATTAACCGAAAGGATAAGAAGCATTGTCAAGATTGGAAGTTCTTCCCTTTGGTTGATCTTATGGCCATCTACCACTTTCTAATCTTTCCAAAGTGCTAATAAGATCAAAAGAAAGGTAACTGAAAGAAAAATAGATGATTGCAAGCTCGTAAACTCCCATGATCAAGTAACTAACCCAAATGGCCACAAACACTCTTAGAATGGGAGGTTTTTCACTTAGAATGATCTTATGGCTCTCAACCATTGCTATAACACTTTCCAAGCTCAAATAGCTTCACAATGAAGGTAATTATAAGTAAATTACATGATTTCGAAGCCCGTGAACTCTCAAGATCAAGCAATTAATCGAAATGATAAGAAGCATTGTCAAAATTGGAAGTTCTTCTCTTTTGTTGATTTTATGGCCCTCTACCACATCTCTAATATTTTCAAAGAGCTAATAGCATCAAATTGAAGGTAATTGAAAGAAAATTAGACGATTACAAGCTTGTGAACTCCAATGATCAAGTAATTTACCGAAATGATAAGAAGCAATGTTAGAATCAGAAGTTCTTTCCTTTGGTTGGTCTTAAGGTCCTCTACCACTTCTATAATCTTTTCAATGAGCTAATAGGATCAAAGTGAAGGTAAGTGAAAGCAAATTAAATGATTGCTAGCTCGTGAACTCCCATTATCAAGTAACTAACCCAAATGGCAACAAACACTCTTAGAATGAGAGGTTATTCAATTAGAATGATCTTATGGCTCTCAACCATTGCTCTAATGCTTTCTAAGCTTAAATAGCTTCAAAGTGAAAGTAATTATAAGTACATTACATGATTTCGAAGCCCGTGAACTCCCAACAATAAGCAAATAACCGAAATGACATGAATCATTGTCAGAATTGGAAGTTCTTCCCTTTGGTTGATCTTATGGCCCTCCACCACTTCTCTAATCTTTCCAAAGAGCTAATAGGATCATAGGGAAGGTAATTGAAAGAAAAATAGACGATTGCAACCTCGCGAACTCTCATGATCAAGTAACTAGCCCAAATGGCAACACACTCTTAGAATGGGAGGTTCTTCACTTATAATGATCTTATGACTCCCAACCGTTGCACTAATCCTTTCCAACTACTCACGCCATAAAAATGATGGTAATTGTAGATAAATTAGATGACCGGCGAGCCGGTGAACTCCTAAGATCAAGCAATTAACCCAGACGCCGGCATATATTCTTAGAATGACAAGTTCTTCCTTAAAATGGTCTTGTGGCACTCCACCATTGGTCTAATCTTTCCCAAGCACTAATAGCATCTCGACAAAGATGATTACATGTAAATTAGATCATTTACAAGCTCACGAGCTATGGAGATTGAGCGATTGACCCGAATGGTGACAAATATTCTCAAAATGGGAAGTTCTTCACTCGGAATGGTCTTCTCGCCCTCGAGGTTGCTCTAATCTTTCACGGGAACTAATAGCATCCAAATGAAGATAATTATAAGTAAGTTGGATGATTTTCTATATTGTTAACTTCCAAGATCAGCCAATCCACCTAAATTGCATCAACCGTTCTTAGAATGAGAAGTTCTTCACTTAGAATGGTCTTGTGAGTCTCAATCATTGCACTAATCTTTCTTTAGTGCTAATAGCATCAAAATGAAGATCACTGTAAGTAAATTAGGCGATTTGCAAGCTCGTGAGCTCCTAAGATTAAGTAATGAACCCAAATGGCAATAGATACTCTTCGAATGGGAAGTTCTTCCCTCAGAATGATCTTAGGGCATTGAACCACGACGCTAATCTTTCCTGAGTATTAATAGCATCTAAATGAGGATAATTACAAGTAAATTAGATGATTTGCAAACTCACGAAGCTCCAAACATCAAGCAATTAACCCAGATGGTGAGAGACACTCTTAGAATGGGAGGTTTTCTCTTAGAATGATCTTATGGCCCTTGATTGTTGCACTCATCCTTTCCGAGTACTCATGGCATAAAAATGAAGACAATTGTAGATAAATTAGATGACCTACGAGTTGGTGCACTCCTAAGATCGAGCAATTAACTCGGACGCCAAAAGATATTCTTAAAATGGCAAGTTCTTCCTTAAAATGGTCTTGTGGCACTCCACCATTGGTCTAATCTTTCCCAAGCACTAATAGCATCCCAAAGATGATGATTACAAGTAAATTAGATGATTTACAAGCTCACGAGCGATTGACCCGAATGGTGACAGATATTCTCGAAATGGGAAGTTCTTCACTCGGAATGATCTTCTCGCCCTCGAGGGTTACTCTAATCTTTCCCAGGTACTAATAACATCCCAATGAAGATAATTATAAGTAAGTTGGATGATTTTCTAGATCGTTAACTTCCAAGATCAACCAATCCACCTAAATTGCAACAAGCGTTCTTAGAATGGGAAGTTCTTCACTTAGAATGATCTTATGAGTCTCAATCACTGCACTAATCTCTCTTGAGTAATAATAGCATCAAAATGAAGATCATTGTAAGTACATTAGAAGTTTTGCATGCTCGAGAACTCCTAAGATTAAGTAATGAACCCAAATGGCAATAGATACTTTTAGAACGAGAAGTTCTTCCCTCAGAATGATCTCATGGCATTGAACCACCACGCTAATCTTTTCCGAGTATTAATAGCATCTAAATGAGGATAATTACAAGTAAATAAGATGATTTGCAAACTCACGAAGCTCCGAAGGTCAAGCAATTAACCTAGATGGTGTGAGACACTCCTAGAACGGGGAGGTTTTCTCCTAGAATGATCTTCTTATGGCCATTAATCGTTGCACTGATCTTTTCCAAGTACTCACGACATAAAAATGAAGATAATTGTAGATAAATTAGATGACCGGCGAGCCGGTGAACTCCTAAGATCAAGCAATTAACCCGGACACCGACAGATATTCTTAGAATGGCAAGTTCTTCCTTAAAATGGTCTTGTGGCACTCCACCATTGGTTTAATCTTTCCTAAGCACTAATAACATCCAGACAAAGATTATTACAAGTAAATTAGATGATTTACAAGCTCACGAGCGATTGACCCGAATGGTGATAGATATTCTCAAAACGGGAAGTTCTTCACTCGGAATGATCTTCTTGCCCTCGAGGTTAGCTCTAATTTATCCCAGGTACTAATAGCATCCAAATGAAGATACTTATAAGTAAGTTTGATGATTTTCTAGATCGTTAACTTCCAAGATTAGCCAATCCACCTAAATTGCAACAGGCGTTCTTAGAATGGGAAGTTCTTTACTTAGAATGATCTTGTGAGTCTCAATCACTGTACAAATCTTTCTTGAATGCTAATAGCATCAAAATGAAGATCACTGTAAGTAAATTAGGCGATTTGCAAGCTCGTGAGCTTCTAAGATTAAGTAATGAACCCAAATGGCAACAGATATTCTTAGAATGGGAAGTTCTTCCCTTGGAATGATCTTATGGCGTTGAACCATCACGCTAATCTTTCCTGAGTATTAAGAGCATCTAAATGAGGATAATTACAAGTAAATTAGATGATTTGCAAACTCACGAAGCTCCAAAGGTCAAGCAATTAACCTAGATGGTGAGAGACACTTTTAGAACGAGGAGGTTTTCTCTTAGAATGATCTTATGGCCCTCAATCGTTGCACTAATCCTTTCCAAGTCCTCACGGCGTAAAAATGAAGATAATTGTAGATAAATTAGATTATCTGCAAGCCGGTGGACTCCTAAGATCGAGCAATTAACCTAGACGCTGACAGATATTCCTAGAATGGGAAAGGTAATTGAATGAAAAATAGATGATTGCAACCTCGTGAACTCCGATGATCAAGTAACTAACTCAAATGGCAACAAACACTCTTAGAATGGGAGGCTCTTCACTTAGAATGATCTTATGGCTCTCAACAATTGGTCTAATACTTTCCAAGCTCAAATAGCTTAACAGTGAAGGTAATTCTTAGTAAATTACATGATTTTGAAGCCCGTGAACTCCAAAGATCAAGCAATTAACTGAAACGATAAGAAGTAGTGTAAGCATTGCAAGTTCTTCCCTTTGGTTGAACTTATGGCCATCTACCACATCTCTAATCTTTCCAAAGAGCTAATAGGATCAAAGGGAAGGTAATTGAAAGAAAAATAGACGATTGCAATCTTGTGAACTCACATGATCAAGTAACTAACCCAAATGGCAACAAACACTCTTAGAATAGGAGGTTCTTCACTTAGAATGATCTTATAGCTCTCAACTATTGCTCTAATACTTTCCAAGCTCAAATAGCTTCACAATGAAGGTGATTCTAAGTAAAGTACATGATTTCGAAGTCCGTGAACTCCCAAGATCAAGCAATAAAATGAAATGATAAGAAGCATTGTCAGAATTGGAAGTTCTTCCCTTTGGTTGATCTTATCACCATCTACCACTTCTCTAATCTTTTGAAATAGCTAATAGCATCAAAGTGAAGGAAATTAAAAGCAAATTAGACCATTGCAATCTCGTGAACTCCCATGATCAAGCAATTAATCGAAATGATATGAAGCATTGTAAGCGTTGCAAGTTCTTCCCTTTGGCTGAACTTATGGTCATCTACCACTTCTCTAATCTTTCCAAAGAGCTAATAGGATCAAAGGAAAGATAATTGGAAGAAAAATTGATGATTGCAACCTTGTAAACTCCCATGATCAAGTAACTAACCCAAATGGCAACAAACACTCTTAGAATGGGAGGTTCCTCGGTTAGAATGATCTTATGGCTCTCAACTGTTGCTCTAATACTTTCCAAGCTCAAATAGGTTCATAGTGAAGGTAATTATTAGTAAATTACATGATTTCAAAGCCTGTGATCTCCCAAGATCAAGCAATTAGCCGAAATGATAAGATGCATTGTAAGGATTGCAAGTTCTTCCCTTTGGTTGAACTTATGGCCATCTACCACTTCTCTAATCTTTCCAAAGAGCTAATAGGATCAAAGGGAAGGTAATTGAAAGCAAATTAGAAGATTGTAAGCTCATGAACTCCCATCATGAAGTAATTGACCCAAATGGTGACATACACTCTTAGAATGGGAGGTTCTTCACTTAGAATGATCTTATGGCCCTCAATCGTTACTCTATTACTTTCCAAGCTCAAATAGCTTAACAGTGAAGGTAATTCTAACTAACTTACATGATTTCAATGCCCGTGATCACCCAAGATCAAGCAATTAACCGAAAAGATAAGAAGCATTGTCAGGATTAAAAGTTCTTCAATTTGGTTTATCTTATGCCCATCTACCACTTCTATAATCTTTCCAAAGAGCTAATAGGATCAAAGGAAAGGTATATGAAAGAAAAATAGAGGATTGCAAGCTCGTGAACACCCATCATCAAGTAACTAACCGAAATAGAGACATACACTCTTAGAATTGGAAGTTCTTCACCTAGAATGATCTTATGGCCCTCAAACGTTACTCTAATACTTTCCAAGCTCAAATAGCTTCACAGTGAAGGTAATTATAAGTAAATTACATGATTTCGAGGCCCATGAACTCCCAAGATCAAGCCATTAACTGAAATGATAAGAATTATTGTTAGGATTGGAAGTTGTTCCTTTTGGTTGATCTTATGGCCATCTACCACTTCTCTAATCTTTCCAAAGAACTAATAGGATCAAAGGGAAGGTAATTGAAAGCAAATTAGATAATTGCAAGCTCATGAACTCCCATCATCAAGTAACTAACCCAAATGGTGACATACACTCTTAGAATGGGAGATTCTTTACTTAGAATGATCTTATGAATCTCAACCGTTGCTCTCATACATTCCAACCTCAAATAGCTTCATAGTGAAGGTGAATCTAAGTAAATTACAAGATTTCGAAGCTTGTGAACTCCTAAGATCAAGCAATTAATCGAAATGATAAGAAGCATTGTAAGTATTGCAACTTCTTCCGTTTTGTTGATCTTATGGCCCTCTACTACTTATGTAATCTTTTCAAAGAGCTAATAGTATCAAAGTGAAGGTAATTGAAAGCAAACTAGATGATTGCAAACTCGTAAACTCTCATGATCAAGTAACTAACCCAAATGGCAGCAAATACTCTTAGAATGGGAGGTTCTTCACTTAGAATGATCTTGTGGCTTTCAACAGTTGCTCTAAAACTTGCCAAGCTCAAATAGCTTCATAGTGAACATAATTGTAAGTAAATTACATGATTTCAAAGCCCATGAACTCCTAATATCAAGCAACTAACCGAAATGATAATAAGCATTGTCAGGATTGGAAGTTCTTCCCTTTGGTTGATCTTATGGCCATCTACCACTTCTCTAATCTTTCCAAAGAGCTTATAGGATCAAAGTGAAGGAAATTGAAAGAAAAATAGATGATTGCAACCTCATGTAACTAACCCAAATGGAAACAAACACTCTTAGATGGGAGGTTCTTCACTTAGAATAATCTTATGGCTTTCAACCATTGCTCTAATAGTTTCGAAGCTCAAATAGCTTCAAAGTGAAGGTAATTCTAAGTAACTTACATGATTTTGAAGCCTGTGAAATCCCAAGATCAAGCAATTAGCTGAAATGATAAGAACCATTGTCATAATTGGAAGTTCTTCCCTTTGGTTTAACTTATGGCTATCTACCACTTCTCTAATCTTTCCAAAGAGCTAATAGGATCAAAGGGAAGGTAATTGAAAGAAAAATAGAAGATTGCACCCTCATGTACTCTCATGATCAAGTAACTAACTCAAATGGCAACAAACACTTTTAGAATGGGAGGTTCTTCATTTAGAATGATCTTATGGCTCTCAACCATTACTCTAATACTTTTCAAGCTCAAATAGCTTTACAGTGAAGGTAATTCTAAGTAAATTACATGATTTCGAAGCCCGTGAACTCCTAAGATCACGCAGTTAACCAAAATGACAAGAAGCATTGTAAGGATTGCAAGTTCTTCCGTTTAGTTGATCTTATGGCCTTCTACCACTTCTCTAATCTTTCCAAAGAGCTAATAGGATCAAAGGGAAGGTAGTTGAAAGAAAAAATGATGATTGCAACCTCGTGAACTCCCACGATCGTGTAACAAACCCAAATGGCCACAAACACTCTTAGAATGGGAGGTTCTTCACTAAGAATGATCTTATGGCTTCAACCGTTGCTCTAATACTTTCCAAGCTCAAATAGCTTCACAGTGAAATTCTAAGTAAATTACATGATTTCAAAGCCCATGAATTCCCAAGATCAAGAAATTAATCGAAATGATAAGAAGCATTGTCAGGATTTGAAGTTCTTCCCTTTGGTTGATCTTATGGGCATCTACCACTTCTCTAATCGTTCCAAAGAGCTAATAAGATCAAAGGGAAGGTAATTGAAAGAAAAATAGATGATTGCAACCTCGTGTACTCCCATGATCAATTAACTAACTCAAGTGGCAACAAACACTCTTAGAATGGGAGGTTCTTCACTTAGAATGATCTTATGGCCCTCAACTGTTGCTCTAATACTTTCGAAGCTCATATACCTTCACAGTGAAGGTAATTCTAAGAAAATTACATGATTTCGAAGCCTGTGAACTCCCAAGATCAAGCAATTAACCGAAATGATAAGAAGCATTGTCATAATTGGATGTTCTTCCCTTTGGTTGATCTTAAGGCCCTCTACTACTTCTCTAATTTTTCAAGGAGCTAAAAGAATCCAAGGGAAGGTAATTGAAAGAAAAACAGAGGATTGCAACCTCGTGAACTCCCATGATCAAGTAACTAACCCAAATGGTAACATACACTCTTAGAATGGGAGGCTCTTCAATAAGAATGATCTTATGGCAGTCAACATTGTTCTAATTCTTTCCAAGCTCAACTAGCTTCAAAGTGAAGGTAATTCAAAGTAAATTACCTGATTTTGAAGCCCGTGAACTTCCAAGATCAAGGAATTAACCGAAATGATAAGAAGCATTGTCATAATAGGAAGTTGTTCCCTTTGCTTGATCTGAAGGCCCTATACCACTTCTCTAATCTTTTCAAGGAGCTAATAGGATCCAAGGGAAGGTAATTGAAAGAAAAATAGACAATTGCAAGTTCGTGAACTCCCATGATCAAGTGACTAACCCAAATGGAAACAAACACTCTTCTACTGGGAGGTTCTTCACTTAGAATGATCTTATGGCTCTCAACCGTTGCTCTAATACTTTCCAAGCTAAAATAGGTTCATAGTGAAGTTAATTGTTAGTAAATTACATGATTTCGAAGCCCGTGAACTGTCAAGATCAAGCAATTAACCAAAATGACAATAAACATTGTCATATTTCGAAGTTCTTCCCTTTGGTTGATCTTATGGCCCTCTACCACTTCTCTAATCTTTTAAAAGAGTTAATAGCATCAAAGTGAATGTAATTGAAAGCAAATTAGACGATTGCAAGCTCGTGAACTCCCATCATGAAGTAACTAACCCAAATCTTCAAATGGGAGGTTCTTCACTTAGAATGATCTTATGGCCCTCAATCGTTACTCTATTACTTTCCAAACTCAAATAGCTTAATAGTGAAGGTAATTCTAACTAACTTACATGATTTCGATGCCCGTGATCACCCAAGATCAAGCAATTAACCGAAAAGATAAGAAGCATTGTCAGGATTAGAAGTTCTTCCATTTGGTTTATCTTATGGCCATCTACCACTTCTGTAATCTTTCCAAAGAGCTAATAGGATCAAAGGGAAGGTAAATGAAAGAAGAATAGAGGATTGCAAGCTCGTGAACACCCATCATCAAGTAACTAACCGAAATGGTGACATACACTCTTAAAATTGGAGGTTCTTCACCTAGAATGATCTTATGGCTCTCAACATTTCTAAGCTCAACTAGCTTCAAAGTGAAGGTAATTCTACGTAAATTACATGATTTCGAAGCCCGTAAACTCCCAAGATCAAGCAATTAACCGAAATGATAAGAAGTGCTGTCATTATTGGAAGTTATTCCCTTTGGTTGATCTTAAGGCCCTATACCACTTCTCTAATCTTTTCAAACAGCCAATAGGATCCAAGGGAAGGTAATTGAAGGAAAAATAGATGATTGCAACCTCGTGAACTCCCATGATCAAGTAACTAACCCAAATGAAAACAAACACTCTTATAATGGGAGGTACTTCACTTAGAATGATCTTATGGCTCTCAAACATTGCTTTAATACTTTCCAAGCTCAAATAGCTTTAAAGTGAAGGAAATCATTAGTAAATTACATGATTTCAAAGCTAGTGAACTCCCATGATCAAGTCACTCACCCAAATGGCAACAAACAATCTTAGAATGGGAGATTCTTCACTTAGAATGTTCTTATGGCTTTCAACCATTGCTTTAATACTTTCCAAGCTCAAATAACTTCAAAGTGAAGGAAATCATTAGTAAATTATATGATTTCAAAGCTCGTGAACCCCCATGATCAAGTAACTCACCCAAATGGCAACAAACAATCGTAAAATAGGAGGTTCTTCACATAGAATGATCTTATGGCTCTTAATGGTTGCCCTAATAATTTCCAAACTCAAGTTGCTTCAAAGTGGAGGCAATTATATGTAAATTACATGATTCCCAAGCCCGTGAACTCCCAAGATTAAGCAATTAATCGAAATGATAAGAAGCATTCTCAGAATATGAAGTTCGAACCTTTGGTTGATCTTATGGACCCCTACCACTTCTCTAATCTTTCCAAAGAGCTAATAGATCAAACTGAAGGTAATTGAAAAAAAATTAGATGATTGCATTCTCGTGGACTCCCATGATCAAGTAACTCACCCAAATGGCAACACACAATCTTAGAATGCGAGCTTCCTCACTTAGAATGATCTTATGACTTTCAACTGTTGCTTTATTACTTTTTAAGCTCAAATAGCTTCAAAGTGAAGGAAATTACAAATAAATTACATGATTTCCAAGCTTGTGAACTTCCTTGATCAAGTAACTCACTCAAATGGCAACAAACAATCTTAGAATGGGAGGTTTTTCACTTAGAAAGATCTAATGGCTCTCAACCGTTGCTATAACATTTTCCAAGCTCAAATAGCTTCACAGTGAAATTCTAAGTAAATTACATGATTTCAAAGCCCATGAATTCCCAAGATCAAGAAATTAATCGAAATGATAAGAAGCATTGTCAGGATTTGAAGTTCTTCCCTTTGGTTGATCTTATGGGCATCTACCACTTCTCTAATCGTTCCAAAGAGCTAATAAGATCAAAGGGAAGGTAATTGAAAGAAAAATAGATGATTGCAACCTCGTGTACTCCCAAGATCAATTAACTAACTCAAGTGGCAACAAACACTTTTAGAATGGGAGGTTCTTCACTTAGAATGATCTTATGGCCCTCAACTGTTGCTATAATACTTTCGAAGCTCATATACCTTCACAGTGAAGGTAATTCTAAGAAAATTACATGATTTCGAAGCCTGTGAACTCCCAAGATCAAGCAATTAACCGAAATGATAAGAAGCATTGTCATAATTGGATGTTCTTCCCTTTGGTTGATCTTAAGGCCCTCTACTACTTCTCTAATTTTTCAAGGAGCTAAAAGGATCCAAAGGAAGGTAATTGAAAGAAAAACAGAGGATTGCAACCTCGTGAACTCCCATGATCAAGTAACTAACCCAAATGGTAACATACACTCTTAGAATGGGAGGTTCTTCACTTAGAATGATCTTGTGGCCCTCAACGGTTACTCTAATACTTTCGAAGCTCATATAGCTTCAAAGTGAAGGTAATTCTAAGTAAATTACATGATTTCGAAGCCTGTGAACTCCCAAAATCAAGTAATTAATCGAAATAATAAGAAGCGTTCTACGGATTGCAAGTTCTTCCATTTAGTTGAGCTTATGGCCATTTACCACTTATGTAAAATTTCAAAGAGCTAATAGGATTGAAGGGAAGGTAAATGAAAGAAAAATAGAGGATTCCAAGCTCATGAACACCCGTCATGAAGTAACTAAACGAAATGGCGACATACACTCTTAGAATGGGAGGTTCTTCACTTAAAATGATCTTATGGCCCTCAACTGTTGCTCTAATACTTCCGAAGCTCATATAGCTTCGAAGTGAAGGTAATTTTAAGTAAATTACTTGATTTCGAAGCCTGTGAACTCGCAAGATCAAGCAATTAACCGAAATGATAAGAAGCGTTCTATGGATTGCAAGTTCTTCCATTTAGCTGAGCTTATAACCATGTACCACTTCTGTAATATTTTCAAAGAGCTAATAGGATCGAAGGGAAGTTAAATGAAAGAAGAATAGAGGATTGAAAACTCGTGAACACCCATCATGAAGTAACAAATGGAAATGCTGACATACACTCTTAGAATGGGAGGTTATTCACCTAGAATGATCTTATGGCTCTCAACCGTTGCTCTAATACTTTCCAAGCACAAATAGCTTCACAGTGAAGGTAATTATAAGTAAATTACATTATTTCATGGCCCATGAACTCCTAAGATCAAGCCATTAACGGAAATGATAAGAAGCATTGTTTGGATTGGAAGTTTTTCCCTTTGGCTGATCTTATGGCCATCTACCACTTCTCTAATATTTCCAAAGAGCTAATAGGATCCAAGGCAAGGTAATTGAAAGAGAAATTGATGATGGCAACCTCGTGAACTCCCATGATCAAGTAGCTAACCCAAATGGCAACAAATACAGCTAGAATGGGAGGTTCTTCACTTAGAATGATCTAATGCCTCTCAACCGTTGCTATAACATTTTCCAAGCTCAAATAGCTTCACAGTGAAATTCTAAGTAAATTACATGATTTCAAAGCCCATGAATTCCCAAGATCAATCAATTAACCGAAATGATAAGAAGCATTGTCAGGATTTGAAGTTCTTCCCTTTGGTTGATCTTATGGGCATCTACCACTTCTCTAATCGTTCCAAAGAGCTAATTCGATCAAAGGGAAGGTAATTAAAAGAAAAGTAGATGATTACAACCTCGGGTACTCCCATGATCAAGTAACTAACTCAAGTGGCAACAAACACTCTTAGAATAGGAGGTTCTTCACTTAGAATGATCTTATGGCCCTCAACTGTTGCTCTAATACTTTCGAAGCTCATATAGCTTCGAAGTGAAGGTAATTCTAAGTAAATTACATGATTTCGAAGTCTGTGAACTCTCAAGATCAAGCAATTAACCGAAATGATAAGAAGCGTTCTACTGATTGCAAGTTCTTCCATTTAGCTGAGCTTATGGCCATGTACCACTTCTGTAATATTTTCAAAGAGCTAATAGGATCCAAGGCAAGGTAATTGAAAGAGAAATTGATTATGGCAACCTCGTGAACTCCCATGATCAAGTAGCTAACCCAAATGGCAACAAACACTGTTAGAATGGGAGGTTCTTCACTTAGAATGATCTAATGCCTCTCAACCGTTGCTATAACATTTTCCAAGCTCAAATAGCTTCACAGTGAAATTCTGAGTAAATTACATGATTTCAAAGCCCATGAATTCCCAAGATCAATCAATTAACCGAAATGATAAGAAGCATTGTCAAGATTTGAAGTTCATCCCTTTGGTTGGTCTTATGGGCATCTACCACTTCTCTAATCATTCCAAAGAGCTAATAGGATCAAAGGGAAGGTAATTAAAAGAAAAGTAGATGATTGCAACCTCATGTACTCCCATGATCAAGTAACTAACTCAAATGGCAACAAACACTCTTAGAATGGGAGGTTCTTCACTTAGAATGATCTTATAGCCCTCAACTGTTGCTCTAATACTTTCGAAGCTCATATTGCTTCAAAGTGAAGGTAATTCTAAGTAAATTACATGATTTTGAAGCCTGTGAACTCCCAAGATCAAGTAATTAATCGAAATAATAAGAAGTGTTCTACGGATTGCAAGTTCTTCCATTTAGTTGAGCTTATGGCCATGTACCACTTCTGTAATATTTTCAAAGAGCTAATAGGATTGAAGGGAAGGTAAATGAAAGAAAAATAGAGGATTGCAAGCTCGTGAACACCCGTCATGAAGTAACTAAACGAAATAGCGACATACACTCTTAGAATGGGAGGTTCTTCACCTAGATTGATCTTATGGCTCTCAACCGTTGCTCTAATAATTTCCAAGCACAAATAGCTTCATAGTGAAGGTAATTATAAGTAAATTACATTATTTCAAGGCCCGTGAACTCCCAAGATCAAGCCATTAACGGAAATGATAAGAAGCATCGTTAGGATTGGAAGTTTTTCCCTTTGGCTGATCTTTTGGCCATCTACAACTTCTCTAATTTTTCCAAAGAGCTAATAGGATCCAAGGCAAGGTAATTGAAAGAAAAATTGATGATTGCAACCTCGTGAACTCCCATGATCAAGTAGCTAACCCAAATGACAACAAACACTGTTAGAATGGGAGGTTCTTCACTTAGAATGATCTAATGCCTCTCAACCGTTGCTATAACATTTTCCAAGCTCAAATAGCTTCACAGTGAAATTCTGAGTAAATTACATGATTTCAAAGCCCATGAATTCCCAAGATCAATCAATTAACCGAAATAATAAGAAGCATTGTCAGGATTTGAAGTTCATCCCTTTGGTTGGTCTTATGGGCATCTACCACTTCTCTAATCGTTCCAAAGAGCTAATAGGATCAAAGGGAAGGTAATTAAAAGAAAAGTAGATGATTGCAACCTCGTGTACTCCCATGATCAAGTAACTAACTCAAATGGCAACAAACACTCTTAGAATGGGAGGTTCTTCACTTAGAATGATCTTATAGCCCTCAACTGTTGCTCTAATACTTTCGAAGCTCATATTGCTTCAAAGTGAAGGTAATTCTAAGTAAATTACATGATTTCGAAGCTTGTGAACTCCCAAGATCAAGTAATTAATCGAAATAATAAGAAGCATTCTAAGGATCGCAAGTTCTTCCATTTAGTTGAGCTTATGGCCATGTACCACTTCTGTAAAATTTTCAAAGAGCTAATAGGATTGAAGGGAAGGTAAATGAAAGAAAAATAGAGGATTGCAAGCTCGTGAACATCCGTCATGAAGTAACTAAACGAAATGGCGACATACACTCTTAGAATGAGAGGTTCTTCACCTAGATTGATCTTATGGCTCTCAACCATTGCTCTAATACTTTCCAAGCACAAATAGCTTCACAGTGAAGGTAATTATAAGTAAATTACATGATTTCAAGGCCCGTGAACTCCCAAGATCAAGCCATTAACGGAAATGATAAGAAGTATCATCAGGATTGGAAGTTTTTCCCTTTGGCTGATCTTTTGGCCATCTACAACTTCTCTAATATTTCCAAAGAGCTAATAGGATCCAAGGCAAGGTAATTGAAAGAAAAATTGATGATTGCAACCTCGTGAACTCCCATGATCAAGTAGCTAACCCAAATGGCAACAAACACTATTAGAATGTGAGGTTCTTCACTTAGAATGATCTAATGGCTCTCAACCGTTGCTATAACATTTTCCAAGCTCAAATAGCTTCACAGTGAAATTCTAAGTAAATTACATGATTTCAAAGCCTATGAATTCCCAAGATCAAGCAATTAACCGAAATGATAAGAAGCATTGTCAGGATTTGAAGTTCTTCCCTTTGGTTGATCTTATGGGCATCTACCACTTCTCTAATCATTCCAAAGAGCTAATAGGATCAAAGGGAAGGTAATTAAAAGAAAAGTAGATGATTGCAAACTCGTGTACTCCCATGATCAAGTAACTAACTCAAATGGCAACAAACACTCTTAGAATGGGAGGTTCTTCACTTAGAATGATCTTATGGCCCTCAACGGTTACTCTAATACTTTCGAAGCTCATATAGCTTCGAAGTGAAGGTAATTGTAAGTAAATTACATGATTTCGAAGCCTGTGAACTCCCAAGATCAAGCAATTAACCACTTCTCTAATCTTTGGTTGATCTTATGGCAATCTACCACTTCTCTAATCTTTCGAATGAGCTAATAGCACCAAACGAACATAATTATAAGTAAGTTGGATGATTTTCTAGATTGTTAACTTCCAAGATCTGCCAATCCACCTAAATCGCATCAACCGTTCTTAGAATGTGAAGTTCTTCACTTAGAATGATCTTGTGAGTCTCAATCACTGCAGTAATCTTGCTTGAGTGCTAATAGCATCAAAATGAAGATCACTATAAGTAAATTAGGCAATTTGCAAGCTCATGAGCTTCTAAGATTAAGTAATGAACCCAAATGGCAACATATACTCTTAGAATGGGAAGTTCTTCCCTCGGAATGATCTTATGGCATTGAACCATCACGCTAATCTTTCCCGAGTATTAAGAAAATCTACATGAGGATAATTACAGAAAATTAGATGTTTTCCAAACTCACGAAGCTCCAAAGGTCCAGCAATTAACCCAAATGTTGAGAGACACTCTTAGAACGAGGAGGTTTTCTCTTAGAATGATCTTATGGCCCTCGATCATTGCACTAATCCTTTCCAAGTACTCACAGCGTAAAAATGAAGATAATTGTAGATAAATTAGATGACTTGTGAGCTGGTGGACTCATAAGATCGAGCAATTAACCCGGACGCCGACAGATATTCCTAGAATGGGAAGTTCTTCACTTAGAATGATCTTGTGAGTCTCAATCACTACACTAATCTTTCTTGAGTGCTAATGGCATCAAAATGAAGATCACTGTAAGTAAATTAGGCAATTTGCAAACTCATGAACTCCTAAGATTAAGTAATGAACCCGAATGGCAACAGATACTCTTAGAACAGGAAGTTCTTCCCTCAAAATGATCTCATGGCATTGAACCACCACGCTAATCTTTCCCGAGTATTAATAGCATCTAAATGAGGATAATTACAAGTAAATTAGATGATTTGCAGACTCACGAAGCTCCAAAAGTCAAGCAATTAACCAAAATAATAAGAAGCATTGTCATAATTGCAAGTTCTTCCCTTTGGTTGAACTTATGGCCATCTACCACTTCTCTAATCTTTCCAAAGAGCTTATAAGATTAAAGGGAAGGTAATTGAATGAAAAATAGATGATTGCAACCTCGTGAACTCCCACGATCAAGTAACTAACCCAAATGGCAACAACCACTCTTAAAATGGGAGGTTCTTCACTTAGAATGATCTTATGGTTCTCAACCGTTGCTCTAATACTTTCCAAGCTCAAATAGCTTAACGGTGAAGGTAATTCATAGTAAATTACATGATTTCGAAGCCCGTGAACTCCAAAGATCAAGCAATTAACCGAAATGATAAAAAGCATTGTAAGGATTGGAAGTTCTTCCCTTTGGTTGATCTTAAGCCACTCTACCACTTCTCTAATCTTTTCAAAGAGCTAATAGCATCAAAGTGAAGGTACTTGAAAGCAAATAAGACTATTGCAATCTCGTGAACTCCCATCATCAAGTAACTAACTGAAATGGCGACATACACTCTTATAATGGGAGGTTCTTCACTTAGAATGATCTTATGGCTCTCAATCGTTGCCCCAATACTTTCCAAGCTCAAATAACTCAACAATGAAGGTAATTCTTAGTAAATTACATGATTTCGAAGCCCGTAAACTCCAAAGATCAAGCAATTAGCCGAAATGATAAGAAGCATTGTAAGCACTGCAAGTTCTTCCATTTGGTTGAACTTATGGCCATCTACCACTTCTCTAATCTTTCCAAAGAGCTAATAGGATCAAAGGGAAGGTAATTAAAAGAAAAATAGACGATTGCAATCTCGTAAACTCACATGATCAAGTAACTAACTCAAATGGCAACAAACACTCTTAGAATGATCTTATGGCTCTCAACTATTGCTCTAATACTTTCCAAGCTCAAATAGCTTCACAGTTAAGGTAATTCTAACTAAATTACATGATTTCGAAGTCCGTGTACTCCCAAGATGAAGCAATTAACAGAAATGATAAGAAGTATTGTTAGGATTGGAAGTTCTTCCCTTTGGTAGATCTTATGGCCATCCACCACTTCTCTAATCTTTTCAAAGAGCGAATAGCATCAAAGTGAAGGTAATTGAAAGCAAAGTAGACGATTGCAAGCTCGTGAACTCCCATGATCAAGCAATTAACTGAAATGATAAGAATCATTATAAGCCTTGCAAGGTCTTCCCTTTGGTTGAACTTATGGCCATCTACCACTTCTCTAATCTTTCCAAAGAGCTAATAGGATCAAAGCGAAGGTAATTGAAAGAAAATTTGAGGATTGCAACCTCGTAAACTCCCATGGTCAAGTAACTAACCCAAATGGAAACAAACACTCTTAAAATGGGAGGTTTTTCACTTAGAATGATCTTGTGGCTCTCAACCATTGCTCTAATACTTGCCAAGCTCAAATAACTTCACAGTGAAGGTAATTATTAGTAAATTACATGATTTCGAAGCCTGTGAACTCTCAAGATCAAGCAATTAACCGAAATGATAAGAAGCATTCTCAAAAATGGAAGTTATTCCATTTCGTTGACCCTATGGCCCTCTACCAATTCTCTAGTCTTTTCAAAGAGCTAATAGGATCCAAGGGAAGGTAATTGAAAGAAAAATAGACGATTGCAAGCTCATGAACTCTCATGATCAAGTAACTAACCTAAATGGCAACAAACACTCTTAGAATGGGAGGTTCTTCACTAAGAATGATATTATGGCTCTCAATGTTGTTCTAATACTTTCGAAGCTCAACTAGCTTCAAAGTGAAGGTAATTCTAAGTAAATTACATGATTTTGAAGCCTGTGAACTCCCAAGATCAAGCAATTAACCAAAATGATAAGAAGCATTGTCATAATTGGATGTTCTTCCCTTTGGTTGATCTTAAGGCCCTCTACCACTTCTCTAATTTTTCAAGGAGCTAAAAGGATCCAAGGGAAGGTAATTGAAAGAAAAATAGAGGATTGCAACCTCGTGAACTCCCATGATCAAGTAACTAACCCAAATGGAAACAAACACTCTTAGAATGGGAGGTTCTTCACTTAGAATGATCTTATGGCTCTCAACCATTGCTCTGATACTTTCCAAGCTCAAATAGCTTCACAATGAAGGTAATTATAAGTAAATTACAAGATTTTGAAGATCGTGAACTCCCAAGATCAAGCAATTAACTGGAATGATAAGAAGCATTGTCATAATTGGAAATTCTTCCATTTGGTTGATCTTAAGGCCCTCTAACACTTCTCTAATCTTTTCAAAGAGCTAATAACATCACAGTGAAGGTAATTGAAAGCAAATTAGACTATTGCAAGCTTATGAACTCCCATCATCAAGTAACTAACCGAAATGGCAACATACACTCTTATAATAGGAGGTTCTTCACTTACAATGATCTTATGGCTCTCAACCATTGCTATAATACTTTTCATGCTCAAATAGCTTCAAAGTCAAGGTAATTCTAAGTAAAGTACATGATTTCAAAGTCTGTGAACTCCCAAGATCAAGTAATAAACCGAAATGATAAGAAGCATTGTCAGGATTGGAAGTTCTTCCCTTTGGTTGATCTTATGGCCATCTACCACTTCTCTAATCTTTTGAAAGAGCTAATAGCATCAAAGTGAAGGAAATTGAAAGCAAATTAGATGATTGCAAGCTCTTGAAATCCCATGATCAAGTAATTAATCGAAATGATAAGAAGCATTGTAAGCATTGCAAGTTCTTCCCTTTGGTTGAACTTATGGCCATCTACCACTTCTCTAATCTTTCCAAAGAGCTAATAAGATCAAAAGGAAGGTAATTGAAAGAAAAATTGATGATTGCAACCTCGTAAACTCCATGATTAAGTAACTAACCCAAATGGCAACAAATACTCTTAGAATGGGAGGTTCCTCACTTAGAATGATCTTATGGCTCTCAACTGTTGCTCTAATACTTTCCAAGCTCAAATTGCTTCACAATGAAGGTAATTATTAGTAAATTACATGATTTCGAAGCCTGTGAACTCCCAAGATCAAGAAATTAGCCGAAATGATAAGACGCATTGTAAGGATTGCAAGTTCTTCCCTTTGGTAGAACTTATGGCCATCCACCACTTCTCTAATCTTTCTAAAGAGCTAATAGGATCAAAGGGAAGGTAATTAAAAGCAAATTAGATGATTGCAAGCTCGTGAACTCCCATCATCAAGTAACTAACCCAAATGGCGACATACACTTTTAGAATGGGAGGTTCTTCAGTTACAATGATCTTATGGCTCTCAACCGTTGCTCTAATACTTTCCAAGTTCAAATAGCTTCATAGTGAAGGTAATTCTAAGTAAATTAAATGGTTTCCAATCCTGTGAACTCCCAAGATCAACCAATCAACCGTAATGATAAAAAGCATTGTCATAATTGGAAGTTCTTCCCTTAGGTTGATCTTAAGGCCCTCTACCACTTCTCTAATCTTTTCAAAGAGCTAATAGCATCAAAGTGAAGGTAATTGAAAGCAAATTAGACTATTGCAAGCTCGTGAACTCCCATCATCAAGTAACTAACCGAAATGGCGACATACACTCATATAATGGGAGGTTCTTCAGTTACAATGATCTTATGGCTCTTAACCGTTGCTCTAATGCTTTCCAAGCTCAAATAGCTTCACAGTGAAGGTAATTCTAAGTAAATTACATGATTTCGAAGCCCGTGAACTCCCAAGATCAAGCAATTAACAGAAATGATAAGAAGCATTGTTAGGATTGGAAGTTCTTCCCTTTGGTAGATCTTATGGCCATCCACCACTTCTCTAATCTTTTCAAAGAGCTAATAGCATCAAAGTGAAGGCAATTGAAAGCAAAGTAGATGATTGCAAGCTCGTGAACTCCCATGATCAAGCAATTAACTGAAATGATAAGAAGCATTCTTAGAACTGGAAGTTCTTCCCTTTGGTTAACCCTATAGCCCTCTACCAATTCTCTAATCTTTCAAAAGAGCTAATAGGATCCAAGGGAAGGTAATTAAATGAAAATTTGATGATTGCAAGCTCGTGAACTCCCATGATCAAGTAATTAACCCAAATGGCAACAATCACTCTTAGAGTGGGAGGTTCTTCACTTAGAATGGTCTTATAGCTCTCAACTGTTGCTTTAACACTTTTCAAGCTCAAACAGCTTCATAGTGAAGGTAATTATAAGTAAATTACAAGATTTCGAAGGCCGTGAACTCCCAAAATCAAGCAATTAACCGAAATGAATAAAAGCATTGTCATAATTGGAAGTTCTTCCTTTTGGTTGATCTTATGGTCATTTACCACTTCTCTAATCTTTCCAAAGATAATTGGATCAAAGGGAAGGTAATTGAAAGAAAAATAGAGGATTGCAATCTCGTGAATTCCCATGATCAATTAACTAACCCAAATGGCGACAAACACTCTTAGAATGGGAGGTTCATCACTCAGAATGATCTTATGGCTCTCAGTCATTGCTCTAATACTTTCCAAACTCAAATAGCTTCAAAGTGAAGGTAATTATAAGTAAATTACATGATTCTCAAGCGCGTGAACTCCCAAGATCAAGCAATTAACTGAAATGATAAGAAACATTCTTAGAATAGAAAGTTCCTTCCTTTTGTTGATCTTATGGCCAGCTACCAATTCTCTAATCTTTCCAAAGAGCTAATAGATCAAAGTGAAGGTAATTGAAACAAAATTTGATGATTGCATGCTCGTGAACTCCCATGATCAAGTAACTCACCCAAATGGGAACAATCTTAGAATGGGAGGTTCATTAGTTAGAATGATCTTATGGCTCTCAACCGTTACTTTAATACTTCCCAAGCTCGAATAGCTTCAAAGTGAAGGAAATTATAAGTAAATTACATGATTTCCAAGCCCATGAACTCGCAATATCAAGCTATTGGCCGAAATGATAAGAAGCATTCTCAGAATTGGAAGTTCTTCCCTTTGGTTGATATTATGGCCCCCTACCACTTGAATAATTTTTCCAAAGAGCTAATAGGATCAAAGTGATGGTATTTGACAGAAAATTAGATGATTGCATGCTCGTGAACTGCCATGATCATAAACTGACCCGTGTTTCTCTCTGTTTCGCCCGTGTGGGTCACTACTCTGGCGACTGCGGGTGACGATTCGGCGTGACACAAAGAGGTTCTCTTCACCACACTCTCCTCCATCTAACCTTCGAACCATTCCACCTAAACATCTCTCTACCGCCTGTGCGGGTTTCCTCTCTGTACTGGCGTGGGTGTGCAATTCCGACGATTGACAGGGGCGACTCGGCTTGATACTTGGAGGTTCTCTTCCTCACTCTCTCCTCCAGCTAATCTATGAAGCATTCCACCTGGACAAGCTCCTGGTATGGATCTCTGTAATTAGGGCTTTTCTACGATTAGGGGTTGAGATGAAAGGGGGAGTAGGTTCTGTTCAGATAGAGCAAACCTCTTCTGCTATGAGACTGTTGCCTGATATTTCTCTAGTTGTAAATGGTAGTCTAGATGATCATGTAGGGGCAATAGGCTGTTGGAAACTAAGCAGGAGGTCTGTGGATGTTATGGATTTAGGAATGAGGTGGATGTTGTTCTAGGGTTGGGCGAAACTAGGTAGGGCATTGCTGTTCAGTTGGCGAAGTCCTCTAGTATTAGCTTTGATGTAGCAATTAGAAGCCAAATTGTGTTTGTATCTTAGGCCGCATAGGGTGCCCTACATCCCAGTTCGAATGAGTGGCTGATTGCTGGGAGACAGGGTGACCAGCAAGGTTTGTTTGAAAGGACTAATGCTGGTCCTCTCGCTGGTTTGCTCCCCCAAAATTCTTCTATGCAGGGTGCCCTACATTCCAGTTCAAATGCCAGTCTCTCTTCTGGTTTTTCTACTAGTTTACACCCCCGAAATGTTGGTTCTCTTGCTGGTTTGCTCCCCCAAAATCCTTCTGCGCAGGTTGCCCTTCATTCCAGTTCAAATGCTGGTCCCTCTGCTGGTTTACACCCTCGAAAATGCTGGTCCTTCTATGCAGGGTGCCCTGCATCCCAGTTCAATGTCTGAATCTCAGGTGGCACAGGATGCTTTGCACCCCCGAAATGCTGCACGCCCAACTCAAGCGATCCAAAGTGGACAGCAAGGTCGTTCGTGGGTTAATGTGGCTCAAACAACCATGAAGGGATATAATTTATCCTTTGTCAAGCCCTCTAGCGTAAATGATAGGATGGTGGTTAAGGTTTCTGAGGAGGTATTAGAAGCCATGGATCCTCTTTGGAACGAATGCATTGTGGGGTATCTGGTAGGAAAAAAATTACCATTTAGGATGGTAGAGGCTGCCATTAAACATGTGTGGGGAGGTAAGCTTATGGATGTCAAAGCCAATGACCAAGGTTTTTCTTTTTTCATTTTCCAAATCATGAGTTCCATAGGAGAGTGTTGGAAGAGGAGTCATTGATTTAGCTCGTGTTCCCCTCATGCTTAAACAATGGTATCCTCTTCTTGAACTCACGAAGGACCAACACTCCTCGCTACCGGTGTGGGTTCGTCTTAGAAACATCCTTTATGCCTTATGGTCTGCCCCGGGCATTAGTGTAGTGACTAGTGTGCTAGGTAAGCCTCTTTATGTTGATCAACGAATTGAACAGATGAAGATGTTTTCCTTTGCCAGAGCTTGTGCGGAAATGTCAACTAAGGCAGAGTTCCCATCTTCAATTGATGTGCTTATTAGTGGAACTATGTGCAAGGTGGATGTTGAATATGAATGGAGGCTGGTGTGCTGCCCATCGTGTGGCCTCTTTGGGAACAAATGCCCTTCTAAAGATAAAACTGTGGAAGGTGTTGAACCTGATCCTTATCATCAAGAGGAAAGAGTCCATCCTTTGGGCTTTAGGAAGGGAGATGTTGTGATTGCATATGGCGAAGGGGTAAGAACTAATGATAAGAAAGACCTTAACATAATGGATAATGTGGCAAAGGGTGCCATCCATTCTGGTTCTGTGTTGTCTCAGCAGCTAATGGGGAACGACCAGGGTATTGTAGCGATGGATGGGGCCACTACTGAGCATGTCATTCCTGCAAATGGTGAGGATGGGTGGAAGAAACACCAATCTAGGAGGAAGAACAAATGGAAGGTAGGAGAACACCATGATCCAACTAAAGTGGGTTCATCCAAGGCTGTTCTAAAATCGGTTTCTTTGTCAGGATCTTCATCAGCTTCTCTCTTTTCAGATGATAGGCTGGATGTAGGGTAGAAATGGGCAGTAGCTCGAAGGAGGAGCCTTATAAGGTAGGCGATGCCAAGCACCATCAACAAGTACTAAAGACTGATGCTGAGTTAGTTGTTCTGATGCTTGAAATCTCCAAACCGAAGCCAAACACTGTCCCGGCTGTTTAGGGGTCCAAAGCCTTGGTTCATAAGCCAAATCCTATATTGGGTGTGCTGGGATCTAAGAGGAAGGAGGCGTTGATTGTAGCTAGTTAGTCTCAAGCGATGGTAACCAAGAAAATCTTGAGTTCGGTGACTACGAAGAGTCGTCGACGTATAGCCCGCCGCAAGTGAGTTATATATTATCCTCATTTTGCATATAGTATTATATAAATATCGAAATATGGAATATTATGGGATAGACCCGGTTTGCCAGGCCGAAGCCCGTAACCTTGTGCGTTCTCATAACCTATGCTGTATAGGTATTTTGGAGACTAAGGTACCTGTTGGTCATTTTGAGGCTATCTCTTCTAGTGTTGTTCCTAGTTGGTGCTGGGTTTCAAATTACTCATTTTCCCCTAGGGGTCGGATTTGCGTGGGCTGGGATTCTAATAGAGCGAATTTTGTCCGCCACATTACTCATGGTCAAGTTATACATGGTCAACTTTTGGAATATCGTCTTGGTATATATTTAACTTGTCGGTCATTTATGAGGAGCACACCTTTGTGGCTCGTAGAATGCTTTAAGCTGACTTGGTTCATTTGAGTAACTCGTGGAATGGTTGTGCATGGATAGTTGCTGGGGACTTCAATGCCATTTGTGACCCTTCTGATTAGAGGTGTCAACGGGTTGGGTCGGGTTGGGTCTTGATGTTACCCAACTCGACCCAAATAATAATGGCAACAAACACTCTTAGAATGGGAGATTCTTCACTTAGAATGATTTTATGGCTCTCAACCATTGCTTTAATTCTTTCTAAGCTCAAAAGCTTCAAAGTGGAGGTAATTATAAGTAAATTACATGATTTCCAAAGATCAAACAATTAACCGATATGATAAGAAGCATTCTGAAAATTGGAAGTTCTTCCCTTTGGTTGATCTTATGGCCCTCTACCACTTCTCTAATCTTTTCAAAGAGCTAATAGGATCAAAGTTAAGGTATTTGAAATAAAATTTGATGATTGCAAACTCATGAACTCCCATGATAATGTAATTAACCAAAATGGCAGCAAACACTCTTAGAATGGGAGGTTCTTCACTTTTAGAATGATTTTATGGCTCTCAATAGTTGCTCTAATTCTTTACAAGCTCAAAACCTTCAAAGTGGAGGTAATTATAAGTAAATTACATGAGTTCCAAAGATCAAACAATTAACCGAAATGATAAGAAGCATTCTGAAAATTGGAAGTTCTTCCCTTTGGTTGATCTTATGGCCCTCTACCACATCTCTAATCATTCCAAAGAGCTAATAGGATCAAAGTGAAGGAATTTGAAAGAAAATTAGATGATTGCAAGCTCGTGAACTCCCATGATCAAGCAACTCACCTAAATGGCAACAAATTAGAATGGGAGGTTCTTCACTTTTAGAATGATCTTATGGCTCTCAACTATTACTCTAATACTTTCGAAACTCAAATAGCTTCAAAATGAAGGTAATTATATGTAAATTACATGATTTCCAAGCCAGTGAACTCCCAAGATCAAGCAATTAACTGAAATGATAAGAAGCATTCTCAGAATAGGAAGTTGACCCTTTGGTTGATCTTATGTTCCCCTACCACTTCTCCATTCTTTCCAAAGAGTTAATAGATCAAAGTCAACATAATTGAAAGAAAATTAGATGATTGCATGCTCGTGAACTCCCATGATCAAGTAACTCACCCAAATGGCAACAAACAATCTTAGAAGGCGAGGTTTTTCACTTAGAATGATCTTATGGCTCTCAATCGTTGCTTTAATGCTTTCTAAGCTCAAATAGCTTCAAAGTGAAGGAAATTAAAAGTAAATTACATGATTTCCAAGCCCGTGAACTCCCAAGTTCAAGATATTATCCGAAATGATAAGAAGCATTCTTAGAATTGAAAGTTCTTCCCTTTGATTGATCTTGTGGCCTTCTACCACTTCTCTAATCTTTCCAAAGAGCTAATAGCATTAAAGTGAAGGTAATTGAAAGAGAGTTAGATGATTGCAAGTTCGTGAACTCCCATGATAATGTGATTAACCAAAATGGCAACAAACACTCTTAGAATAGGAGGTTCTTCACTTAGGGTGCGTTTGTTTCACGAAAATTGTACCATTTTTGGAAAATGTTTTCTAGAAAATCATTTTCATAGAAAATAATTAGTTTTCTTGTGTTTAATGATATGTGATTAAAAATATTTTCAGGCGTTTGGATCGCATTTGGAAAATGATTAAATAACATTTAAAATGGGAAGGACCAAAAGACTTGATAAAGAGGGAAAGTGTTTTTCCCTTCTCATGTATAGGAATTCATTTTCCTAAAATAATACATAATATTTATGTTGACTGGAAAGTATTTTCCATTGACCAATTCATTTTTGGAAAAACAAACAGTAGAAAGTCCGGAAAACACTTTCTGGGAAACTACTTTCATTGAAACAAACGCACACTTAGAATGATTTTATGGCTCTCAACTATTGCTATAATTCTTTCCAAGCTCAAAAGCTTCAAAGTGAAGGTAATCATAAGTAAATTACATGATTTCGAAGCCTGTGAACTTTCAAGATCAAGCAATTAACTGAAATCATAAGAAACATTGTTAGGATTGGAACTTCTTCCCTTGGGTTGATCTTATGGCCATCTCCCACTTCTCTAATCTTTTGAAAGAGCTAATAGCATCAAAGTGAAGGTAATTGAAAGCAAATTAGACAATTGCAAGATCGTGAACTCCCATGATCAAGCAATTAACCGAAATGATAAGAAGCATTGCAAGTTCTTCCCTTTTGTTGAACTTATGGCCATCTACCACTTCTCTAATCTTTCCAAAGAGCTAATAGGATCAAAGGGAAGGTAATTGTAAGAAAAATTGATTATTGCAACCTCGTAAACTCCCATGATCAAGTAACTAACCCAAATGGTAACAAACACTCTTAGAATGGGAGGTTCCTCACTTAGAATGATCTTATGGCTCTCAACCACTGCTCTAATAATTTCCAAGCTCAAATAACTTCATAGTGAAGGTAATTATTAGTAAATTACATGATTTCGAAGCTCGTGAACTCCCAAGATCAACCAATTAGCCGAAATGATAAGAAACATTGTAAGGATTGGAAGTTCTTCCCGTTGGTTGAACTTATGGCCATCTACCACTTCTCTAATCTTTTCAAAGAGCTAATAGGTTCAAAGGGAAGGTGTTTGAAAGCAAAGTAGACGATTGCAAGCTCGTGAACTCTCATGATCAAGTAAGTAACCCAAATGGCGGCATACACTTTTAGAATTGGAGGTTCTTCACTTAGAATGATCTTATAGCTCTCAACTGTTGTTCTAATACTTTCCAATCTCAAATAGCTTCACAGTGAAGGTAATTATAAGTAAATTACATGATTTTGAAGCCCGTGAACTCCCAAGATCAAGCAATTAACTGAAATGAGAAGAATCATTGTTAGGATTTGAACTTCTTCCCTTTGGTTAATCTTATGGCCATCTACCACTTATATAATCTTTCCAAAGAGCTAATAGGATCCAAGGGAAGGTAATTGAATGAAAAATAGACGATTGCAAGCTCCTGAACTCCCATGATCAAGTAACTAACCCAAATGGAAACAAACACTCTTATAATGGGAGGTTCTTCACTTAGAATGATCTTGTGGCTCTCAATCATTGCTCTAATACTTTCCAAGCTCAAATAGCTTCATTGTGAAGATAATTATAAGTAAATAACATGATTTCGAAGCTCGTGAACTCCCAAGATCAAAAATTAACCGAAATGATAAGAAGCATTGTCATAATTGGAAGTTCTTCCCTTTGGTTGATCTTAAGGTCCTCTACCACTTCTCTAATCTTTTCAAAGAGCTAATAGCATCAAAGTGAAGGTAATTGAAAGCAAATTAGACGATTGCAAGCTTGTGAACTCCCATTATCAAGTAACTAACCCAAATGGCGGCATACACTTTTAGAATGGGAGGTTCTTCACTTAAAATGATCTTATGGCTCTCAACTGTTGCTCTAATACTTTCCAAGCTCAGCTAGCTTCATAGTGAAGGGAATTATAAGTAAATTACATGATTTCGAAACCCGTGAACTCCCAAGATCAAGCAATTAACCGAAATGAGAAGGAGCATTGTTAGGATTTGAAATTCTTCCCTTTGGTTGATCTTATGGCCATCTACCACTTCTGTAATCTTTCCAAAGAGCTAATAGGATCAAAAGGATGGTAATTCAAAGAAAAATAGATGATTGCAAACTCATGAACTCCCATGATAGTGTCACGGGCTGATCGTTTAGGATTGCGACCGTGTGGCGACTTAGGCTATTTCGGATTTCTTGGGATTGTTAGGGCCTAAGCCAAGCCTTTTTTGGATCGTCTGATCACTCACCCGGATTGTAAAGAGAGAAACTAGAGAGAGAAGCAAGCTCTGAACGAAAGAAAGGAGTTCAAATTGCTAATGGTTGGATGGATACTAATGAGGGGGAGGGCACCCCTTTTTATACTTGAGGCCCTCAGATTACAACCATTGATCAAGTTTCGATTTGGTGGACGAGATCGTACTGCCGCACCTTCCATCTAAGACATTTATGACAAGAAGATTCTAGACCATGGCGCAATTACAGGACCGTCTATCCCTGAGAATGTTCCGGAAATGCTTGGATCTTTCGAGGGGCGTTTTGGTCATTCTTCCTCGATTACGAATGCCCCATTGACCACGGAAACCTCTGCTCCGTGACAATAGTAACTAACCCAAATGGCTCTCAAACACTCTTAGAATGAAAGGTTCTTCACTTAGAATGATTTTATGGCTCTCAACCGTTGCCATAATACTTTCCAAGCTCAAATAGCTTCACAGTGAAGGTAATTCTAACTAAATTACATGATTTCGA
Source organism: Corymbia maculata (assembly GCA_014182735.1). Classification (NCBI taxonomy): domain Eukaryota; kingdom Viridiplantae; phylum Streptophyta; class Magnoliopsida; order Myrtales; family Myrtaceae; genus Corymbia; species Corymbia maculata. The sequence continues at coordinate 2,585,432 of CM024688.1, read as the reverse complement.
AGCCCGTGAACTCCCAAGATCAAGCAATTAACCAAAATGATAAGAAGCATTGTCAGGATTGGAAGTTCTTCCCTTTGGTTGATCTTATGGCCATCTACCACTTCCTGAATCTTTCAAAAGTGCTAATAGGATCCAAGGGAAGGAAATTGAAAGAAAATTTGATGATTGCAAGCTCGTCAACTCCCATGATCAAGTAACTAACCCAAATGATAACAAACACTCTTAGAATGGGAGGTTGTTCACTTAAAATGATCTTATGGCTCTCAACCATTAATCTAATACTTTCCAAGCTTAAATATCTTCACAATGAAGGTAATTCTAAGTAAATTACAAGCTTTCGAAACTGATGAACCCCTAAGATCAAGCAATTAACCAAAATGATAAGAAGCATTGTCATAATTGGAAGTTCTTCCCTTTGGTTGATCTTAAGGTTGTTTACCACTTGTCTAATCTTTTCAAAGAGCTAATAGCAGCAAAATGAATGTCATATAGAATGGGAGGTTCTTCACTTAAAATGATCTTATGACTCTCAACCGTTACTCTAATGCTTTCCAATCTGAAATAGCTTCACTATGAAGGTAATTATAAGTAAATAACATGATTTTGAAGCTCGTGAACTCCCAAGATCAAAAAATTAACTGAAATGATAAGAAGCATTGTCATAATTGGAAGTTCTTCCCTTTGGTTGATCTTAAGGCCCTCTACCACTTCTCTAATCTTTTCAACGAGCTAATAGCATCGAAGTGAAAGTAATTGAAAGTAAATTAGACGATTGCAAGCTCATGAACTCCCATCATCAAGTAACTAACCCAAATGGCGGCATACACTTTTAGAATAGGAGATTCTTCACTTAGAATAATCTTATGGCTCTCAACCATTGCTCTACTACATTCCAAGCTGAAATAGCTTCACAGTGAAGGTAATTCTAAGTAAATTACATGATTTTGACGCTCATGAACTCCTAAGATCAAGCAATTAACTGAAATGATAAAAAGCATTGTCAGCATTAGAAGTTCTTCCCTTTCGTTGACCCTATGGCCCTCTACCAATTCTCTAATCTTTCCAAAGAGCTAATAGGATCAAAGGGAAGGTAATTGAAAGAAAATTAGATGATTGCAACCTCATGATCACGTAACTAACCCAAATGGCAACAAACACTCTTAGAATGGGAGGTTCTTCATTAGGAATGATCTTATGGTTCTCAACATTGCTCTAATACTTTCCAAGCTCAAGTAGCTTCAAAGTTAAGGTAATTCTAAGTAAATTACATGATTTCGAAGCCCGTGAACTCCCAAGATGAAGCAATTAACCGAAATGATAAGAAGCATTGTCATAATTGGAAATTCTTCACTTTGGTTGATCTTAAGGCCCTGTACCACTTATGTAATCTTTTCAAAGAGCTAATAGGATCCAAGGGAAGGTAATTGAATGAAAAATAGACGATTGCAAGCTCCTGAACTCCCATGATCAAGTAACGAACCCAAATGGAAGCAAACACTCTTATAATGGGAGTTTCTTCACTTAGAATGATCTTATAGCTCTCAACCGTTGCTCTAATACTCTCCAATCTCAAATAACTTCACAGTGAAGGTAATTCTAAGTAAATTACATGATTTTTAAGCTCGTAAACTCCCAAGATCAAGCAATAAACCGAAATGATAAGAAGCATTGTCATAATTGGAAGTTCTTCCCTTTGGTTGATCTTAAGGCCCTCTACCAGTTCCCTAATCTTTTCAAAGAGCTAATAGCATCAAAGTGAAGGTAATTTAAAGCAAATTAGACAATTGCAAGCTCGTGAACTCCCATCATCATATAACTAACACAAATGGCGACATACACTCTTAGAATGGGAGGTTCTTCACTTTGAATGATCTTATGGCTTTGAACAGTTCCTCTAATACTTTCCAAGCTCAAACAGCTTCACAGTGAAAGTTATTCTAAGTAAATTACATGATTTCGATGCCCGTGAACTCCCAAGATCAAGCAATTAACCGAAATGATAAGAAACATTGTCAAGATTGGAAGTTCTTCCCTTTGGTTGATCTTAAGGCCCTCTACCACTTCTCTAATCTTTTCAAAGTGCTAACAGTATCAAAGTGAAACTAATATGGAATGGGAGGTTCTTCACTTAGAATGATCTTATGGCTCTCAATCGTTGCTCTAACACTTTCCAAGCTCAAATAGTTTCACAGTGAAGGTAATTCTAAGTAAATTACATGATTTCGAAGCCCATGAACTCCTAAGATCAAGCAATTAATCAAAATGATAATAAGCATTGTCAGGATTGGAAGTTCTTCCCTTTGGTTGATCTTATGGCCCTCTACCACTTCTTTAATCTTTCTAAACAGCCAATGGGATTAAAGGGAAGTTAATTGAAAGTAAAATAGATGTTGCAACCTCGTGAACGCCCATGATAGTAACTAACCCAAATGACAACAAACACTCTTAGAATGTGAGGTTTTTCACTTGGAATGATCTTATGGCGCTTAACCATTCCTCTAATACTTTCCAAGCTCAAATAGCTTTACAATGAAGGTAATTCTAAGAAAATTACATGATTTCGAAGCCCGTTGACTCCCAAGATCAAGCAATTAACCGAAATGATAAGAAGTATTGTCAGGTTTTGAAGTTCTTCCCTTTGGTTGATCTTATGGCCCTCTACCACTTCTCTAATCTTTCCAAAGAGCTAATAGGATCAAAGGGAAAGTAATTGAAAGAAAAATAGATGATTGCAACCTCGTGAACTGCCATGATTGTAATTAACCCAAATAGCAACAAACACTCTTAGAATGAGAGTCGTCAACATGTAGCCTGCCGCAAGTGAGTTATATATTATCCTCCTTTTGTATATAGTATTATATGAATATCCACATATGGAATATTAGGGGACTAGTAGACCCGGTTCGCTAAGCCGAAGCCTATAACCTTGTGCGTTCTCATAACCTATGCTGTACAGGTATTTTGGAGATTAAGGTACCTGCTGGTTGTTTTGAGGCTATCTCTTCTAGTGTTGTTCCTGGTTGGTGTTGGGTTTCAAATTACACATTTTCCCCTAGGGGTTGGATTTGCGTGGGCTGGGATCCTAATAGAGCGAATTTTGTTCGCCACATTACTCATGGTCAAGCTATACATGGTCAACTTTTGGAATATCGTCTTAGTATATCATTTAAGTTGTTGGTCATTTATGGTGAGCACACCTGTCTGGCTCGTAGAATGCTTTGGGCTGACTTGGTTCATTTGAGTAACTCGTGGAATAGTTGTGCGTGGATATTTGCTGGGGACTTCAATGCCATTCGTGACCCTTCTGATAGAGTAGGCGGCTTGACAACATGGATACCCTCATTTGATGAACTGAAGGAGTGTTTTGCTCAGGCTATGCGTGATGACCTCCGATATGTTCGTTATCGTCACACCTGGTCAATCTCCTCAGGGGTTGACTGGAAAATTCATAAGATTGATAGGGTTTTGGTGAATAGAATGTGGTGCCAGGAATTCTCCTTTTCTGAAGCAACCTTTATTGCTCTAGGTATCTCTGACCATACTCTCATGATTGTTAAAATCATCAACTAGTCGTCCTTTACGAAACTATTTAAATTCTTCAACTTCTAGATGGAACATCCTGAATTCGGGCATATTCTTAATCAAGCATGGTCGGTATCGGAGGCAGGTTCTCCCATGTATCGGTTATACTTCAAATTAAAAGCAGTGAAATTTTGTCTTAAACAGTTGAACAAGGATGCTTTCTTTGACCTATCCACACGTGTTGCGGCTGCCGGGGGGCTCTAAAGGCTACTCAAGATGCGTATTGGACCCGCTTAATGGCAAATTGGTAGAGATAGAGAAAACACAACTTAAGCTGTTTTATGAACTTAGGTCCTAGGGGGAATCCTTCTACCGCCAGAAGTCAAGAATTAAATGGTTGAAAGAAGGGGATCTTAACACAAAATTCTTTCATCACTCGGTGAATAATCGGCATCTTCGGAACATAATCCTGTCTATTTATGATAACATGGGCAACTTGGTTTCTAATATGGGTGAGGTCTACAACCTCTTTATTCAACACTTTTAGGGACTACTTGGCCTGGGGCAGTTGGAATCTTGATCGTCTCTTCTAGAAGTAAAATCTATGCTAAGTGCTAGTGCATTAGAGGACCAGGTATGGATGTTATCTACTCCTGTCACTCCTACTGAAATTCATGATGCTATGTTTTCACTCACCGGGAACAAAGCCCCAAACCCTGATGGCTTTATTCTGATTTCTTCAAAAAGAATTGGGAAGTGGTAGGCCAGGATGTGATTGAGGCTATTATGCATTTTTTCAGCACTAAAACCTTGTTAAGGGAGGTAAATAACTCTATCATCGCCCTTGTGCGTAAAACTCCCAATGCTTCTTCTATTGGGGACTTTAGACCGATTGTTTGTTGTAATACTATTTACAAGTGTATTACTAAGATTATTGCCAAGAGAGTGGCCACAGTCTTCCCATCCCTAGTAGGCCCGTTCTAGAATGCCTTTGCCAAAGGGAGGAGAATTAGTGATAACATCTTGATAGCTCAAGAGTTATTTAGTCGCTTTCATGTAGAGCCTTACCTTCTTAAATGTGCAATCAAGGTGGACTTTCAGAAAGCATATGATACTCTTGACTGGGATTTCCTTGAACTAACACCGAAAACTTTTGGATTTCCTAGTTGGTTGATCGATCAGATTATGATATGTGTGAGAACTCCCAAATTCTCTATATCAACCAATGGTGAATTGCATGGATTCTTCCCAAGTGGGAGGGGACTTAGACAAGGGGATCCTATGTCTCCTTATCTTTTCACCCTTGCTATGGAGGTCTTTTCGGGTATCATTTCTCGACAGGCTCGTCTTCCAAGTTTGAGGTTCTTCTAGAGGTGTAAGTCTATTTGCTTGTCACATCTTTTTTTCGCAGATGATGTATTCCTTTTTTGTGAAGCTTCTATAGTTGCGTGCCTATGCCTGAAGGAAGGTCTGCAATTGTTCTCTTCCTGGAGTGGTCTAATGCCGAATATGGGCAAGAGTGAGGTGTTCTTAGCAGGGGGCCTGCTAACACAAAAGATCAAATATGCCAGATGTGGGGATTTCGGTTGAGGTCCCTTCAAGTGAAATATCTTAGCGTTCCTATTATTACAAAGAGGATGGCCAAATCCGACTGCGTTGCCCTAGTTAGTTTCCTTATTGCCCGAGTCCATTCTTGGACCCATCACTTTTTTTCCTTTGTTGGTCGACTTTTACTTATCAAGTCGGTCCTTCATGCCGTCCAAGTATATTGGGCTAGTATTTTTATCTTACCAAGCTTGGTCTTGAAGATGATTGAACAAATTCGACGACAGTTTTTGTGGAAGGGCCCGGGTCTAGAAACAGGTGGTGCTAAGGTGGCCTAGGAGGATGTATGTTTCTTAAAGGTTGAAGGAGGACTCAAGGTGAGGAAGTTTCGGGAAAGCAATCGTGTTGCTACGATGAAACATATTTGGCTATTTTTTACCGACAAGGAGTCGCTTTGGTGCAAGTGGATCTATGCTACTTATTTAAAGCACAAGAACTTTTGGACTATGTCTACACCTACAACTTGTTCCTAGGCCTAAAGGAAAATTGTTGCATTGAGACCTGAAATTATTGGCCTAGTTAGTTGGTAGATTGGCAATGGAACCTCAGTTTCACTTTGGTTTGACCCTTGGCATCTAGTAGGTCTACTGAATTTGGTTTTCTCTAACTCTTTCATATACCGATATGGCCTCACTAAGGATGCAAAGGTGGCAGACCTTTTCTCTCCGGATAGGGTGACTGTTCTTCATCATATCCAAAGCTAGTCTCATCTAGTTCCGCTCCTTAACAATAGACTGGATGTACTTACTTGGAAGCCTTGTTCTTCGAGTGAGTTCTCTACGGCGTCGGCGTGGGATACTATTAAGATTAAGGCTATGCGTGTCCAATGGGGTTCCTTAGTATGGCACAAAACCTTAGTGCCAAGATATCAATTTTTACTTTGGTTGATTGCTAGAAATCGTCTACCTACTCAAATGTTCCTTCTCTTGATTGGGAGGATTTCTGGCGCATTATGTATTTTTTGTAATTATAGACCGGATACTATTGATCACTTATTTTTTTGTTGCCATGTTACGCATGCTCTTGCTGTTTTTTGGGTGGGCAAATGCAATTTGGCTTGGCCGGGAGGATCATAGAGTAATACCATGGATTGGGCCAGTAACAACTTATATGGGAAAGGCTTCCAGACGGAAATATCCAGGTTTTCTTTTGCTGCTATGTGTTATGTCATATGGAAATCTCATAATGATGCTTTATCCAAGGGTAAGATGGTCTCTATTCCCTCAATGAAGCATTACATCCTCAAGGCCATCAAGAAAATGGTGTTGTCTAGACCATTGGTTCAAGACAACATGATGAATAGGCATCTTCAGAGAATGTGGGGATTGAGTACCTCCATTTTTGCTGCATAAAGTCTTGTGTATTGTCCTTGGTTGTTGGCTTGATTTGCTACTCTTAGTGTTCACGGATTGCGGCACCTTTCCACTCAGTAGGATTCCTAAACTGAGTGTAAATGGGTGCCGCTATCCCTTAGAATGATTTTATGGCTATCAACCGTTGCTCTAATTCTTTCCAAGCTCAAAAGCTTCAAAGTGAAGGTAATTATAAGTAAATTACATGATTTCCAAAGATCGAACAATTAACCGAAATGATACGAAGCATTGTCAAAAATGGAAGTTCTTCTCTTCGGTTGATCTTATGGCCCTCTACGACATCTCTAATCTTGCCAAAGAGCTAATAGGATCAAAGTGAAGGTATTTGAAAGAAAATTAGATGATTGCAAGTACATGAACTCCTATGATCAAATAACTAACCCAAAGGCCAACAAACACTCTTATAATGGGAGGTTCTTCACTTAGAATGATCTTATGCCTTTCAACTGTTGCTTTAATACTTTCCAAACCAAAATAACTTCAAAGCGAATGTAATGGAAAGAAAATTAGATGATTGCATGCTCGTGACCTCCCATGATCAAGTAACTTACCCAAATGGCAACAAACAATTTTAGAACGGGAGGTTCTTCACATAGAATGATCTTATGGCTTTCAACCATCGCTTTAATACTTTCCAAGCTCAAACAGCTTCAAAGTGAAGGTAATTATAAGTAAATTACATGATTTTCAAGCCCATCAACTCCCAAGATCAAGCAATTAACCGACATGATAAGAAGCATTCTCAGAATAGGAAGTTCCTTCCTTTGGTTGATCTTATGTTCCCCTACCACTTCTCTATTCTTTCCAAAGAGCTAATAGATCAAAGTGAAGGTAATTGAAAGAAAATTAGATGTGTGCATGCTCGTGAACTCCCATGATCAAGTAACTGACCCAAATGACAATAAACAATCTTAGAATGGGAGGTTCTTCACTTAGAATGATCTTATGGTCTCAACTGTTACTTTAATACTTCCCAAGCTAAAATAGCTTCAAAGTGAACGAAATTATAAGTAAATTACATGATTTCCAACCTCGTGAACTCCCATGATCATGCACTTAACTCAAATGATAAGAAGCATTCTCAGAATTGGAAGTTCTTCCCTTTGGTTGATCTTAAGGCTCTTAACCGCTGCTCTAATACTTTCCAAGCTCAAATAGCTTTGAAGTGAGGGGAATCATAAGCAAACTACATGATTTTCAAGCCCGTGAACTCCCAAGATCAAATAATTAACCGAAACGATAAGAAGCATTCTCAAAATTGGAAGTTCTTCCCTTTGGATGATCTTATGGCCCCCTACCACTTCTCAAATCTTCCCAAAGAGCTAATAGCATGAATGTGATGGTAATAGTAAGAAAGATTGATGATTGCAAGCTCGTGAACTCCCATGATCATGTAACTACCCCAAATGGAAACAAACAATCTTAGAATGGGAGGTTCTTCACTTAGAATGATCTTATGGCTCTCAACCATTGTTCTAATACTTTCCAAGCTTAAATACCTTCAAAGTGAGGGCAATTATAAGTAAATTACATGATTCTCAAGCCCGTGAACTCCCAAAATCAAGTAATTAATCGAAATGATAAAAAACATTCTCATAATTGGAAGTTCCTCCCTTTGGTTAATCTTATCGCCCCCTAACACTTCTCTAATCTTTCCAAAGAGCTAATAGCATGAAAGTGAAGGTAATTGACAGAAAGTTAGATGATTGCAAGTTCATGAACTCCCATGATAATGTAATTAACCCAAATGGCAACAAACACTATTAGAATGTGAGGTTATTCACTTAGAATAATGTTATGGTTCTCAACTGTTGCTCTAATACTTTCCAAGCTCAAATAGCTTCACAGTGAAGGTAATTATAAGTAAATTACATGATTTCAAAGCCCGCATACTCCCAAGGTCAAGCAATTAACCGAAATAATAAGAAGCATTGTCATAATTGGAAGTTCTTCCCTCTGCTTGATCTTAAGGCCCATTACCACTTCTTTAATCTTTTCAAAGAGCTAATAGCATGAAAGTGATCGTAATTGAAAGCAAATTAGATGATTGCAAGCTCATGAACTCCCATGATGATGTAATTAACCCAAATGGCAACAAACACTCTTAGAATGGGTGGTTTTTCACTTAGAACGATCTTATGGCTCTCAACCGTTGCTCTAATACTTTCCAAGCTCAAATAGCTTCACAGTGAAGGTAATTCTAAGTAAATTACATGATTTCCAAGCCCGTGAATTCCCAAGATCAAGCAACAAACCAAAATGATAATAAGCATTGTCAAGATTGGAAGTTCTTCCCTTTAGTTAATCTTATGGCTGTCTACCACATTTCTAATATTTCAAAAGTGCTAACAAAATCCAAGGTTAGGTAATTGAAAGAAAATTTGATGATTGCAAGCTCCTGAACTCCCATGATCAAGTAACTAACACAAATGGCAACAAACATTCTTAGAATGGGAGGTTCTTCACTTAGAATGATCTTATGGCTCTCAACCGTTGCTTCAATACTTTCCAAACTTAAATAGCTTCAAAGTGAAGGTAATTCTAAGCAAATTACTTGATTTCGAAGCCCATGAACTCCCAAGATCAAGCAATTAACTAAAATGATAAGAAACATTGTTAGGATTGGAAGTTCTTCCCTTTGGTTGATCTTATGGCCGTCTACCACATTTCTAATCTTTCAAAAGTGCTAATAGGATCCAAGGAAAGGTAATTGAAAGAAAATTTGATGATTGCAAGCTCCTGAACTCCCATGATCAAGTAACTAACCTAAATGGAAACAAACATTCTTAGAATGGGAGGTTCTTCACTTAGAATGATATTATGGCTCTCAACTGTTGCTCTAATACTTTCCAAACTCAAATACCTTCAAAGTGAAGGTAATTCTAAGTAAATTACTTGATTTTGAAGCCCGTGAACTCCCAAGATCAAGCAATTAACTAAAATAATAAGAAGCATTATTAGGATTGGAAGTTCTTCCCTTTGGTTGAACTTATGGCCATCTACCACTTCTCTAATCTTTCCAAAGAGCTAATAGGATGAAAGGAAAGGTTATTGAAAGCAAATTAGACGATTGCAAGCTTGTGAATTCCAATCATCAAGTAACTAACCCAAATGGCGACATACACTCTTAAAATGGGAGGTTCTTCACTTAGAATGATCTTATGGCTCTCAACCGTTGCTCTAACACTTTCCAAGCTCAAATAGCTTCACAGTGAAGGTAATTCTAACTAAATTACATGATTTTGAAGCCCGTGAACTCCCAAGAGCAAGCAATTAACCGAAATGAGAAGAAACATTGTCAGGATTGGAAGTTCTTCCCTTTGGTTAATCTTAAGGCCCTCTCCAACTTCTCTAATCTTTTCGAAGAGCTAATAGCATCAAAGTGATTGTAATTGAAAGTAAATTAGACGATTGCAAGCTCGTGAACACCCATGACCACGTAATTAACCAAAATGGAGACATACACTCTTAAAATGGGAGGTTCTTCACTTAGAATGATCTTATGGCTCTCTACCGTTGCTCTAATACTTTCCAAGCTCAAATAGCTTCATAGTTAAGGTAATTCTAAGTAAATTACATGATTCCGGAGCTCATGAACTTCCAAGATCAAACAATTAACCGAAATGACAAGAAGAATTGTCATAATGGGAAGTTCTTCCCTTTGGTTGATCTTGAGACCCTCTACCACTTCTCTAATCTTTTCAAGGAATAGGATCCAAGGGAAGGTAATTGAAAGAAAATTTGATGATTGCAAGCTCGAGAATTCCCATGATCAAGTAACAAACCCAAATGGCAATAAACACTATTAGAATGGGAGGTTCTTTACTTAGAAATATCTAATGGCTCTCAACCGTTGCCGTAACATTTTTCAAGCACAAATAGCTTTACAGTGAAATTCTAAGTAAATTACATGATTTGAAAGCCGATGAATTCCCAAGATCAAGCAATTAACCGAAATGATAAGAAGCATTGTCAGGATTTGAAGTTCTTCCCTTTGGTTGATCTTATGACCATCTACCACTTCTCTAATCGTTCCAAAGAGCTAATTCGATCAAAGGGAAGGTAATTGAAAGAAAAATAGATGATTGCAACCTCGTGAACACCCATGATAGTAACTAACCCAAATGGCAACAAACACTCTTAGAATGGGAGGTTCTTCACTTAGAATGATCTTATGGCTCTCAACCGTTCCTCTAATACTTTCCAAGCTCAAATAGCTTCACAAAGTGAAGGTAACTCAAAGTACATTACATGATTCCAAAGCCCGTGAACTCCCAAGATCAAGCAATTAACTGAAATGATAAAAAGCATTGTCAGGATTGGAAGTTCTTCCCTTTGGTTGAACTTATGGCCATCTACCACTTCTTTAATCTTTCCAAAGAGCTAATAGGACTTATGGCCATTTACCACTTGCCTAATCTTTCCAAAGAGCTAATAGGATCAAAATGAAAGTGATTGAAAGCAAATTAGTTGATTGCAAGCTCGTAAACTCCCATGATCAAGTCACTAACCCAAATGGCAACAAACACTCTTAGAATGAGAGGTTCTTCACTTAGAATGATCTTATGGCTCTCAATCGTTTCTCTAATACTTTCCAAGCTCAAATAGCTTCAAAGTGAAGGTAATTCTAAGCAAATTACTTGATTTCGAAGCCCATGAACTCCCAAGATCAAGCAATTAATCAAAATGATAATAAGCATTGTCAGGATTGGAAGTTCTTCCCTTTGGTTGATCTTATGGCCCTCTACCACTTCTTTAATCTTTCTAAACAGCCAATGGGATTAAAGGGAAGTTAATTGAAAGTAAAATAGATGTTGCAACCTCGTGAACTCCCATGATAGTAACTAACTCAAATGACAACAAACACTCTTAGAATGTGAGGTTCTTCACTTATAATAATCTTATGGCTCTCAACCGTTGCTCTAATACTTTGCAAGCTTAAATAGCTTCACAATGAAGGTAATGATAAGTAAATTACAAGATTTCAAAGCCAGTAAACTCCCAAGATCAAGCAATTAACCGAAATGATAAGAAGCATTGTCATAATTGGAAGTTTTTCCCTTTAGTTGATCTTATGGCCATCAACCACTTCTCTAATCTTTCCAAAGAGCTAATAGGATCCAAGGGAAGGTAATTGAAAGAAAAATAGAGGATTGGAACCTCATGAACTCCCATGATCAAGTAACAAACTCAAATGGCAACAAACACACTTAGAATGGGAGCTTCTTCACTTAGGATGATCTTTTGGCTCCCAACCATTGCTCTAATACTTTCTAAGCTCAACTATCTTCACAGTAAAGGTAATCCTAAGTAAATTACATGATCTGGAAGCCCGTGAACTCCCAAGATCAAGCAATTAACCGAAATGATAAGAAGCATTCCTAGAATAGGAAGTTCCTCCCTTTGGTTGATCATATGGACCCCTACCACTTCTCTAATCTTTGCATAGAGCTAATAGATAAAGCTGAAGGTAATCGAAAGAAAATTAGATGATTGCATGCTCGTGGACTCCCATGATCAAGTAACTCACCCAATTGGCAATAAACAATCTTAGAATGCGAGCTTCTTCACTTAGAATGATCTTATGACTTTCAACCGTTGCCTTATTAATTTCCAAGCTCAAATAGCTTCAAAGTGAAGGAAATTATAAGTAAATTACATGATTTTCAAGCTCGTGAACTCTCATGATAAAGTAACTCACCCAAATGGCAACAAACAATCTTAGAATGGCAGGTTCTTTACTTAGAATGATCTTATGGCTCTCAACGGTTGCTCTAATACTTTCCAAACTCAAATAGGTTCAAATTGAAGGCAATTATAAGTAAATTACATGATTCCCAAGCCTATGAACTCTCAAGATTAAGCAATGAACTGAAATGATAAGAAACATTCTCAGAAATGGAAATTCTTCCATTTCGTTGACCCTATGGCCTTCTACCAATTCTCTAATTTTTCAAAGAGCTAATAGGATCCAAGGGAAGGTAATTGAAAGAAAAATAGATGATTGCAACCTCGTGAACTTCCATGATCAAGTAACTAACCCAAATGGCAACAAACACTCTTAGAATGGGAGGTTCTTCGCTAAGAATGATCTTATGACTCTCAATGTTGTTCTAATACTTTTGAATCTCAACTAGCTTCAAAGTGAAGGTAATTCTAAATAAATTACATGATTTTGAAGCCTGTGAACTCCCAAGATCAAGCAATTAACCGAAATGATAAGAAGCATTGTCATAATTGGATGTTCTTCCCTTTGGTTGATCTTAAGGCCCTCTACCACTTCTCTAATTTTTTAAAGAGCTAAAAGGATCCAAGGGAAGGTAATTGAAAGAAAAATAGAGGATTGCAACCACGTGAACTCCCATGATCAAGTAACTAACCCAAATGGTAACAAACACTCTTAGAATGGGAGGTTCTTCACTTAGAATGATCTTATGGCTCTCAACGTTGTTCTAATACTTTCCAAGCTCAACTAGTTTTAAAGTGAAGGTAATTCTAAGTAAATTACCAGATTTTGAGGCCGTGAATTTCCAAGATCAAGGAATTAACCGAAATGATGAGAAGCATTGTCATAATTAGAAATTCTTCCCTTTGCTTGATCTGAAGGCCCTGTACCACTTCTCTAATCTTTTCAATGAGCTAATAGGATCCAAGGGAAGGTAATTGAAAGAAAAATAGACGATTGCAAGTTCGTGAACACCCATGATCAAGTGACTAACCCAAATGGAAACAAATGGGAGGTTCTTCACTTAGAATAATCTTATGGTTCTCAACCGTTGCTTTAATACTTTTCAAGCTAAAATAGGTTCACAGTGATGTTAATTGTTAGTAAATTACATGATTGCGAAGCACGTGAACTGTCAAGATCAAGCAATTACCCAAAATGACAAGAATCATTGTCATAATTGGAAGTTCTTCCCTTTGGTTGATCTTATGGCCATCTACCACTTCTCTAATCTTTCCAAAGAGCTAATAGGATCAAAGGGAAGGTAATTGAAAGAAAAATAGATGATTGCAACCTCGTGAACACCCATGATAGTAACTAACCCAAATGGCAACAAACACTCTTAGAATGGGAGGTTCTTCACTTAGAATGATCTTATGGCTCTCAACCGTTCCTCTAATACTTTCCAAGCTCAAATAGCTTCACAGTGAAGGTAACTCAAAGTACATTACATGATTCCAAAGCCCGTGAACTCCCAAGATCAAGCAATTAACTGAAATGATAAAAAGCATTGTCAGGATTGGAAGTTCTTCCCTTTGGTTGAACTTATGGCCATCTACCACTTCTTTAATCTTTCCAAAGAGCTAATAGGACTTATGGCCATTTACCACTTGCCTAATCTTTCCAAAGAGCTAATAGGATCAAAGGGAAGGTAATTGAAACCAAATTAGACGATTGCAACCTCCTGAACACCCATGATCAAGTAACTAACCCAAATGGCAACAAACACTCTTAGAATAGGAGGTTCTTCACTTCGAATGATCTTATGGCTCTCAACCGTTCCTCTAATACTTTCCAAGCTCAAATAGCTTCACAGTGAAGGTAATTATAAGTAAGTTACAGGATTTCGAAGCTCATGAACTCCCAAAATCAAGCAATTAATCGGAATGATAAGAAGCATTGTGATAATTGGAAATGCTTCCCTTTGGTTGATCTTAAGGCCCTCTAACACTTCTCTAATCTTTTCAACGAGCTAATAGCATCACAGTGAAGGTAATTGAAAGCAAATTAGACTATTGCAAGCTCGTGAACTCCCATCATCAAGTAGCTAACCGAAATGGCGACATACACTCTTAGAATGTGAGGTTCTTCACTTAGAATGATCTTATGGCTCTCAACGTTGCTCTAATACTTTCCAAGCTCAAAAATCTTCAAAGTGAAGGTAATTCAAAGTAAATTACATGATTTCAAAGCCCGTGACCTCTTAAGATCAAGCAATTAATCGAAAGGATAAGAAGCATTGTCAGGATTGGAAGTTCTTCACTTTGGTTGATCTTATGGTCATGTACCACTTTCTAATCTCTCCAAAGTGGTAATAGGATCAAAAGGGAGGTAACTGAAAGAAAAATAGAGGAAAGAGCTAATAGATCAAACTGAAGGTAATTGAAAGAAAATTAGATGATTGCATGTTCATGGACTCCCATGATCAACTCACCCAAATGGCAACAAACAATCTTAGAATGGGAGGTTATTCACTTAGAATGATCTTATGGCTCTCAACCGTTGCTTTTAATACTTTCCAAGCTCAAATAGCTCCAAAGTGAAGGATATTATAAGTAAATTACATGATTTCCATGCCCTTGAACTCCCAAGATCAAGATATTATTTGAAATGATAAGAAGCATTTTTAGAATTGGAAGTTCTTCCCTTTGGTTGATCTTATGGCCCTCTACCACTTTTCTAATCTTTCTAAAGGGCTAATATAGCATGAAAGTGTAGGTAATTGAAGGAAAGTTAGACGATTGCAAGCTCGTGAACTCCCATATAATGTAATTAAACCAAATTGCAACAAACACTCTTAGAATGGGAGGTTCTTCACTTAGAATGAGTTTAGGGCTCTCAACCGTAGCTCTAATTCTTTCCAAGCTCAAAAGCTTCAAACTGAAGGTAATTATAAGTAAATTACATGATTTCCAAACATCAAACAATTAATCGAAATGATAAGAAGCATTCCCAAAATAGGAAGTCCCTCCCTTTGGTTGATCTTATGGACCCCTACAACTTCTCAAATCTTCCCAAAGAGCTAAAATGATCTTATGGCTCCCAACCGTTGCTCTAATACTTTCTAAGCTCAAATAGCTTCACAATAAAGGTAATTCTAAGTAAATTACATGATTTGGAAGCCCATGAACTCCCAATATCAAGCAATTAATCGAAATGACAAGAAGCATTCCCAAAATAGGAAGTTCCTCCCTTTGGTTGATTTTATGGACCCCTACAACTTCTCAAATATTCCCAAAGAGCTAAAATGATCTTATGGCTCCCAACCGTTGCTCTAATACTTTATAAGCTCAAATAGCTTCACAATAAAGGTAATTCTAAGTAAATTACATGATTTGGAAGCCCGTGAACTCCCAAGATCATGCAATTAATCGAAATGATAAGAAGCATTGTCAGGATTGGAAGTTCTTCCCTTTGGTTGATTTTATTGCCATCTACCACTTTTCTAATCTTTCGAAAGAGCTAATAGGATCCAACGAAAGGTAATTGAAAGAAAAATAGGTCATTGAAACCTCGTGTACTCCCATGATCAAGTGACTAAACCAAATGGCAACAAACACTCTTAGAATGGGAGGATCTTCACTTAGAATGATCTTATGGCTCTCAACGGTTACTCTAATACTTTTCAAACTCAAATAGCTTCAAATTGAAGGCAATTATAAGTAAATTACATGATTCCCAAGCCCATGAACTCTCAAGATTAAGCAATTAACCGAAATGATATGAAGCATTCTCAGAAATGGAAGTTCTTCCATTTCGTTGACCCTATGGCCCTCTACCAATTCTCTAATCTTTTCAAAGAGCTAATAGGATCCAAGGGAAGGTAAATGAAAGAAAAATAGATGATTGCAAGCTCATGAACTCCCATGATCAAGTAACTAATCCAAATGATAACAAACACTCTTAGAATGGGAGGTTCTTCACTAAGAATGATCTTATGGCTCTCAACGTTGTTCTAATTCTTTCCAAGCTCAACTAGCTTCAAAGTGAAGGTAATTCTAAGTAAATTACCTAATTTTGAGGCCCGTGAACTTCCAAGATCAAGGAATTAACCGAAATGATAAGAAGCATTGTCATAATTGGAAGTTCTTCCCTTTGCTTGATCTAAAGGCCCTGTACCACTTCTCTAATCTTTTCAAGGAGCTAATAGGATCCAAGGGAAGGTAATTGAAAGAAAAATAGATGATTGCAAGTTCGTGAACTCCCATGATCAAGTGACTAACCCAAATGGAAACAAACACTCTTATAATGGGAGGTTCTTCACTTAGAAAGATCTTATGGCTCTCAACCGTTGCTTTAATACTTTCCAAGCTAAAATAGGTTCACAATGAAGTTACTTGTTAGTAAATTACATGATTTCGAAGCACGTGAACTGTCAAGATCAAGCAATTAACCAAAATGACAAGAAGCATTGTCATAATTGGAAGTTCTTCCCTTTGGTTGATCTTATGGCCCTCTACCACTTCTCTAATCTTTTCAAAGAGCTAATAGCATCAAAGTGAATGTAATTGAAAGCAAATTAGGCAATTGCAAGCTCGTGAACTCCCATCGGTAATCCAAATGGCGACGTACACTCTTAGAGTGGGAGATTCTTCATTTAGAATGATCTTATGGCTCTCAACCATTGCTCTATTACTTTTCAAGCTCAAATAGCTTCATAATGAAGGTAATCCTTACTAAATTTCATGATTTTGAAGCCTGTGATTACCCAAGATCAAGCAATTAACCGAAATGATAAGAAGCATTGTCATAATTGGAGGTTCTTCCCTTTGGTTGATCTTAAGGCCCTCTACTACTTCTCTAATCTTTTCAAGGAGCTAATAGGATCCAAGGTATAATTACCTTCGCTTTGAATCTATTTGGGCTTGGAAAGTATTAGAGCAACATGTTATAGTAGTAACATCATTCTAAGTGAAGAACCTCC